>AP025378.1:10522526-11722526 GCA_030295005.1 Cephonodes hylas | reverse complement strand
TGTGCGTCGCGGGCGCCCATCCACAACTGAGGCGCCCGAACCAAGTAGTGGGGGTGCAACTGCGCCCCCTAAAACTCCGAGACGGCCGAGACAATCACGTCTCGGAGGCGCATAGGGCGGCTGTGGTTAACGGTGTGCGCCTCCCGCTCACGTACCATGGTCGCCCAACCTGGCGCGGAGATGGCCACCGGGGGGTTTTGGTCGGTATGCCGGTTTAGGGATTTTGTTAGGGACCCAGCCCGGTACTAACACCTGCGCGGATATGACGTCGCCGCGCGCCGGGCTTGAAGACCGGTGACCCCGACATACGCTTCCCGCCCCCCACTGCCTCCGGGCTGGCGGGAAGTAGAGCCATAAGCAGCTTTCCCCTCGAGAACAAAAAAAAAAAAAAAAAAAAAAAAAGGTGTACAAGTCTCTTAGTCGCCTCTAACAACAATTAAGGGAAACAGTAGTGGGATCCTTACCTCCCTCCCTCCTATCCACAGGGCGTAAATTAATACTAACAGTTTTAAGGAAAAGATTATCAGTTAAGTAAGTTAAATGACCGTTCGAATTATTTGCATTCGGTCAAAACTTCAGTGTTTTTTATGTGCATTTTCTTGCTTTAACTTTATGTTCGACCCTCTTGTTGTTAGTATCACAAAATACAATGGCCTTCAAAAGTGCTCCGTTTTTAATATGTTGTAGAATATACATTCATGCCATGATTCTCGAAAGGATATATAGAGCTTTACAACTCGTATATATATCCTTCCTACAATTATAATCTTTCTATGGGTGTAGACATACACCCACATTTTTGGACCCCACGCAACAGAGGGTGTTTCAACTTTCAAATTTCCTTTGCATTTCAAAATTTTTAGCCTGATGCTTTGACTGACCCGGGAATGGAAACCATAATATAAAAATAACTGTTAATTTTATCGCAATGATTAACATATAAAACAAAGAAACAACAGTAGAATACATAAGTTTCGCGTTAATTTGTTCAGCACACATTACATTTTAATACAATGTAGGTTGAGGCAGGTCAGGCACACCCTGTTATGCACTTTGTATTCATAAAATTAATTACCTGTCTACAAAGAATCACATAGTAATTATATTATGGATCCATTTATCACTGAAAATATGCAGTGCGGTCCGAATGAAGCGAGAAACTCACTGGCTCAATTTTGTAGTTTCTTATGGGACAATAAAACGTCACAAGAAATATTATTAGTAGTACAAATGCACCGAGAAAACTATGGCGAAATATCGACTTGCGTTATAGGTGATGCAAGATTTTCTGGAATTAATAAGCAAAACTTTTATCACCGCTGCCAATTATCGTGAATTTTTACTGATTTCTTCCATGAGTAAAAGCGATAAGAAAACTTCGATACCCCTTAAAACTGTTAAAAACAACCGAGCAAAATACATACATAAGTTTCATCATCCATTGATTTTTGTTTAATAATATTTTGGTTTCTATTGAAAGTATATACGAATGTCTAACATTGGAAGAAAAAATAATTGAATCTTAAAAATGTTTATATTTATCAACATTTGGTTGAAAACGACGATTAAGCTATGCTAATTCTTTTTTATTGGTTATGATTGCAAACGTCTAGTTCTAATAGGATTTAAAGGTCATTGCATTCGGAGCAGTACGCTGGCAATGTCGCAGCCTGTGAACAACCCACTCATATTATCAAATACTTACAAAGACATTGGATGGATACTAATTACTAACATATTGTGCATATTATGCTCGCTCACGATATTCAAAATCATGTACCGTAAATGATAAAAAATATTCAATTCTATTTTTCGTACAGTTTTAGCAATTAAAAGGTTACCACAATATAAATTTAAGATTTTATAATTAAGATATTTAATAAAGCAGGATAAACTCATGGTATAAAATAGTCTCACGAAAACGTTTATTTGTCTTTCAACCGTGGTATTATTGTGTCATATTTATTCCTTCTGTAGTCTCCATTAGATGTTTATCTATGTAAAATCTAGTGGATACGTCAGCGATTGTCAATTGTTCTTTTGTGAGACTAAAATCTATTATTCTTATACATATTGGGTGAAATAAACTAATCAGCTACGCTGTCACATAAGATATATTTAAATTTTACTCGGAATTTCCGCAAAGCGCGAGGTCTAGTTCATTTGTATTTATTTAAAACCTATAACGAAATAAATTATTTTTTAATAACGCGATGTATTAAATCTCTACAACAGTTACGATGAGATGAAATGATTGCTGTTAGAGAGAGACAGCTATAGTAACTCAGTGTCTCCCCGCTCGGATATATTGCCGTGTCAGGAACAACCAAGCCAATTCTAGCTTTATTGCATGACCCGGATAAAGTTGTCCCGGATATCCTAGAACTCACGGAAACCGGATGTTGTCAGCGTCCTGCCGGCTTTGTTCGAAAATGCTTGATTTATTTGAAAAACCAATAGTTGTTACTACGATGCAATAAATGGTGGATTTTACATCCTTGACAATTCGAATAGAGAATTCTCTAATAAAATATATAAGTTACTTCACGATATGTCCTTTGCGATTTTTTACTCGAATTAAGGTTAACACAATATTATGCAACATTTCGAGCGATTTTCTTATTGAATAAGCTTTTTGTTAATAAAAATACCACCGTTGGACCAATATTCTTAAAAGGATGAACCTGTATAAGCATGACGCCTTAAAGGGCCCCAAGAAAAAAAGGGATAAATTGCATTTTCGTTTAAATTCAAATTATTGTCAAAATAGTGTTAATTACAGTTTATGACGTGTGACGCTAAATTATATGCGCATTTATTAGCATAATATACTGCATAGACGTTGGTTGTTTAAAAAAAACATGATATGTTAATTTAAAGTATGTGATGTGAAGTATATGTGTATTAAAATTATATGAAGAGCAGTTATCTAAACTGTCCTTTTAAATTTTAAACCATATTCGTCCCGCTATTAGGCGCGAGCCTCCTCTACCATTGAGGACTTAGGCGTTAGTCCACCATGCTGGTCTAGTGCGGGTTCCTTCCCAAAAACTTATTATTTAATTGCATAATATGTAAAAAACAGTTAGTGAACGATCTACTCGCCCTGTGGTCGGGGGCGTAAGAATACCGCCACGGTATCCCCTGCCTGTCGTAAGAGACGACTAATAGGGGATCGGGATTGTTGGGCGTATCACGGGGGAGGTGCGCCCTAATAGAATAGAAGATGTACGATCCCGAGAGGAGTCCTCTTTTGGACAGAGCGCTGGGCGGCAACGGGAAACAATTAAGGACGCTCGCCCTATATTTACCGTACCGTCCAATATGCGCAAGAGGTGGCCATCGAGAGGTTTTAGTCGGTATGCCGGCATGGAAAGGCCGGTGACCCCGACATACCCTTTTCGGCCTCCCCCCGAGGTACCGAACAGGGAGCTTAAGGTGCTTTCCTCTCGTTAAAAAAAAAAAAAAAAAAAAAAAAAAGTGAACGATCTATGCACGTTAAATACTAAAGGTAAACTTTAAAGTCAATGCCAAGTAAAGCGTTTTGAAAATAAACTTCTCTCGGAACCTGCAGTGTAAGCAAAAAGTGTGTGCATAAAATCGATGTAGCCCGACTCGCTGTGTCGGCTGGAGGTTGGCCGCGCCGCCTTCCGCCTCCGGCCCGCCGCACCCAGTGCATACTGACGGTGCCAACTTAACTCCAACATGCATTCATACCAGGCTTAACACAAGTCCTGATTTTAATCTGAGTTTATTCAATACCAATGTCTTTGGACCCGTAAATTAATAAATTGTTTAGGAATTATTCAGTCCTGATTTTCTCACATTGTTTCAAATCTCGTTTGTTTTTTTGATGTTTACTATTATAAAATAGCATAAAATGTCGATTTTACATTAATAATTTTAATTACGCTAAGAATAACATTTCGCCTATCTGACAAAAGTTTTTACACCATTTCTTCTACACGGTGGTAAATCATTCCTAAGTTGTAGATACTACAACTTAGATATACATCTATTGCCGACAATACAAAACTGTTGATAAAAGACTTCTTTAATGCATATTTAAGTATTGACTTAAACCCCTATCAACTTCACTGCTTGAAACATCTAGATTGATCTGCGGCTTCCAATTAACACTAATTTAAATCTGGAACAACAAGCTAACTGTAACATTACCTAGTTGTAACACTGATCCACATAAATGACTCATTTTGTGAGAGCGTTATTCTAGCATGTTCTATACAACACACTCACCTCGACACCAAAGTGTTGTGTGGTGAATTAGATGATGATATACCGGCCCTTGTGGTTACTGCTCAGTCGACCTTGCCGGTGCTACGAGCGGAGCTGAGGTGGTTGGCCTCACTTATGTCTCTATTACTATAATAATTTTCAATACCGTATAGTAAAGGTCAGTTGTGTAGAATAACACTGCGGGTACGCCCATGCTTTTGTTAAGAAGTTTAGGAAGGCTGCAGGATGATGCTATCAAAAGTTCATTGAAAGTCTTCGAATAAGTCTGTGTCTCGCGGACTTACTATAGATAATGATGATGAGTCAGTATCATTTGTGATGTTTATTATCTAAATAATTATAATTAGCAACAGCCACATGAGAAGCGTGAGAGTTGATTTACAAATATTTATCAATTTTTTTTGTTATGACTAATCATTGTTTGTCAGAAAAATATTAACATGTATAATTAATATTTCTATATAAATATTCTCTTCCTTTAAGTATATAATAAATGATTTGTGTAGCTACCTCGAAGGTAAGGGTAGGCTTAATTCGCAACGCCGCACAGTGTCGCGAGCCTCTATCATAAATGCATTTATCGAACATTGTTGGAAGCAACTTATTAGTATGGAAACGTTTTCTAGAATACTTATTTCATCAAATGTAAATAGTAATATTTTTTAAAAAATAATACTTTAGTAAATATGGGTAAGTAAACTTAGACATTGTTGATGTATTGAAATATTATTGGTGCGCACGACCAACTTTGTTGCGATATTTAAAAGTGATATTCAGCTTTTATCGATGTTTTATTTTTATGGTACATTGAAATATTTAGTTAGCTGTCTGAATTGTTGTTTATAATTATTCAAGATGTGTGAAAATACTAAGTTTTGAGCATTTTCCATAACACTAAAAAGAAACATAATTTTAAAACTTTGATTCGAGTTTAAAAAAAATCACATCATATCACATCGCTAATTTTTTTATATGTGCTAGCTTATTTAGTATACTTAATGCTGGAAAAGTTTCAGCGTGCTCAGACGTGCCCTTCTTAAGTTATAGCGTTTTAGGTTTGGGAAAACCTCAAGAAAAAATTCAAAGATTTCGAATGTTTGCGTTCAGCAGACTCCCACGAAAAAAACAATGCTGTTTATCATCATATTTTAGACTCTTATTGTCTTGAATAGTCTCTTAATTTAATTAAGAATAGTTTTGTCAAGACTACTACATTGCTTAAGAGCTGGTGCGTATTAGAGACCAAGGCGTAGAAAATCAGATATAATAAGCATAAAATATATAACTTGGCTAAATAATTATTTACCGATAGATACGGTAGTGATACATTACTGTCTGGGTAATGAATCAATGGACATATCATCAGCAAACATTACGTCGAAACGCGATAGACCTAGGACCAACGTCAAGAACATTAAGTAAGCTTTAAAACAACTACGAATTTTGGACTTCATTTAAATCTGAGACAGTCATGTACCTACCAGACTTTGCGGCTGAATGGTCATCACTTAAGTCATCTGATAAGGATAGTTTATCAACATTATTACCTTTTGATGCCTTTGCCTTGGATAGACTTAGATCTATGGTAAAGAAAATCTATAAGACTGAAAGAGGTTATCAGTTTATTACGTCCTACTACGTTTTCGAGTTTTTACAAGATAATAAAATTTAGAGAAGAGTTACTATTTAATCTAGTTCGTAGTACAAAAAGTTGCAGAGGGATTTTTTTTTAAGACTTATTACACAAATTTGCCGACTCTATTGTGAAAACTGCAGAAAGGAGAAAGAAGCTTTACGGAAGGTTTTTTATTGAAATTGACCTGCAAGTGGGATTCGATTACTCATCTAGTCATAGTATGTATAGACAAAAATGTATCGATGACAATTAGTTTCGATTCGATTCACACACATTCGATGAAATACAGCACGTAAAAATTGCAAAATAAAAGACAGCAACGGAGGTCTATGATGTGTTTTTGTTGACCTATTAGTTTATCATTTCCTAAAAAAATTGCTGATCTTGTAAAGTAAGAATAAATAAGAGAAAATAATTAATAAATGATTTAAAAAGCAATTACATACTATTAATATCAACAGTAAGATGAAATGAACATTAAAAAAAAGATTTAGACGCTGATTTAAGACAATTTTTAGTTTAAAAAAAAAAAAAAAAAACAATTATACTTCTTTTTTTTAGTCACACGTATAGAACATTAGCTTTAAAAAATAAATTTGGCCAAAGTAAGAATTATGATAAAACGTTGTATGAAGTCGCGACACTGTGCGCCGCGTTGATTCAATATACCAAAGGACGACAGGTTTTATCGGTATTTACACCAGTCTGGGTTGGTAGGGATGATACATCGAGATCAAAACAGAATACAGGTTTATGTTTATCTGATACCCAATTAGTACCACATCCAGGCATGTGCCACTAGTAAAATCGAAACAGTACCTCACGTTCATACTTTTTGTTCCAGACGTTGATCAACATATCGTACTGCACGCTCGCTCTGTTCGGCTTCCTCATCCAGAAGGTGGTGTTCGGACAGCTGCGCGTCGCGGAGGCTCAGCGCGTGAAGGACAAGTTCTGGAACTATGTGTTCTACAAGTTCATCTTCGTGTTCGGCGTGGTGAACGTGCAGTACATGGACGAGGTGATGCTGTGGTGCTCCTGGTTCACCATCATCGGCTTCCTGCACCTCCTGGGGCAGCTGTGCAAGGATAGATATGAATACGTGAGTACATTTTACTCTTTAGTTTAGTCGCGTAAATTACACTCACATCAAAATGGCATTCATTTCCTGGTTCCATGTATTTTTTGTGATCGCATTTAGTTTGATCGTAATATTTATCTAGACTGTTAATTGAACTGCTGGTTTCCTTAGCGGTATAAATGTTCAAGGTTTCAAATAAATAACTAACAGCTTAATGTACACAACCTGGATTGCAGGAATCTATTAACACAACTCCTATGCTGTAGAAAACACACATGAACACGCGACCCTAATATGTAGGTAAATAGACATTGAGTGCATAAAATTATTATTTTCTTTTAGTAAGAAGATTTTTTTTGGCAACGCAAGGGTTCCGTTTAGTCACGCGTTTATTTTCAAAAGCTTCATGATTAAATCATTACAACACGATATGTGCAGGAAATTACAATATTACAATAGAATATTAATATGCCCTGAGAAATTTTACGGCTTTACAGATCATTCACCCATATGAATATATTATAAAAAAATACCTTATTACTCAAAAATATGTTGTTACTTTTCGTTTTTTTGTGCTGACCACGAACAAAGATCCCAATCTTTAAAAACTTTACAAAAACATGAAACAAATGAGAAAGGGTCAAATATGCATATTTTTCAGATACGTTTAAATTGTTTTGATAAACCAGTTTTTTAAAATAGTGAGTAAAATGTTTGTCCTTTTTTTAAAATTACATCATACGCCTACACCTTGTTTGTCACGTTCGTTTTCTCCGCAAGTAAAGATTAGATTCGTAAGTGAACCGTATTAGTTTCTTACTGATCTCGGTTTTTCTTTTGTTTAAACTGGCACAGCCAAGTAGAAGAATGTAGGAAATAAAGCTCATCCCAAGAATTTCAAATTGCATAGTCTGAACCCAAGACGTGACATACTGGATACTTTGAAAGATTATACTCATTCTCTAAGCTAGGGTTGACACTAACGTTTTAATTTTAACGATAACAATTCAAACCTGGATATAAAATTACTTAGGCATAGAAAAGAATATAGCGTTTTTTTGCGCGCCATAAACTTTAATGTACTTCCGCGCTGTAAACTTGTTTTACACTATAGGTAAATTATTTTTACACATAGGTGGGGAACACTAATGGAGAAGCATTCTGTGTACATTCATTACGTATTAGAAATATTATTTATGAAATCCAATTAATTATTATTCATCATACTTAAGCCTACATTGGCGCGCATTTCCTTCTTATTGTTCCCCAGAATCAGGAAGCCATTTACTCTTACTAAAACTTTTGTACAGGCTATTATGTAAAAATAATTGTTTCGTCAAGATTTTTTCACCTTATGAATATTTGTCTAAATAAAGAATGCTATTTTTATTTCACCTCGCCTATTGTTTAGTTTCCTAAAATACAACACGTAATATATTCTTTTCTTTCTTAATGATGTAATACTAATTTAAAAAAGACATCCATAAAGGGTTTTTTACTTGTATTTTTTTTAGCATTGTAATACGATCGCCTCGAGAACTATGTTAGAGCAGGCCTTACCAAATGAAATATCAAGTGACCAGAAATTAAGTCCATAATTTAGTAGACCGACATAGGTTTTTCTTCACAAGAGTTTATAAATCTATAGTAATAAATAAATAAATACACCCAACAGTCACATACATAGTCCTGACCCCACACTAAGATACAAGTCTTGTGTCGTGGTTATCAAAAACTACGAGAGACTTTTCGGTCTCACAAACACCCAGACCCGAAACAAATATTTGTGGATCACACAAACATTTGTATCGGTGCGGGGATCGAACCCGCGGCCGCTCGTTTCGCAAGCTGGTGTTTAGTCAACTGCGCCACGGGGCTGTCAACACATTATACGCACACTGCCACCTGTATGTAATGTGCTATCTGCTATCTTTACTTCCCTTCCTTTTTTGGCAGAGCACGTTCGTTGAAACAACGAGTATAGAGCCGCATCATTATAAACCATAAGGTAGCACATTCTCATAAGTTTTATACAGTTTGTTCTATCGAGGAAAAACTACTGTGTTACCGCTTCATTTAAAACCTTGACAGGTAGAACCTCGCCGTGGTGAGATTGTTTGAGGTCCAATAAATTCATATTCTTTACTTCTCCTATCGACTTCCTTATATGATTCGAAGAAACTATTTTTATTAAAAAGAAAAATTTGAGTACCCTATTTCACTAAGCAGGCATTACATGAATCGCCTAGCTACTTTCGTAAAGGTTTCCTCTCGAAAATTCCATGACGGTTTGCTTATCTACCTTAGAAACTAGTTAGTCATTAAACGTTTAATATTTAAATATGTATGAGTTTCTGTGTTGTTAGTGCGATTATTTCAAGGTAGTTAATTTCATATAAATATAAGCTGGTAACTGTATCAATATGTCAAGGATACAATTGTTCAGCCGCACGATACATCCATCCTGTCTCGTTACCGATGTCATCGATCCGAAATCAGGTTTGAACAAACATGTGTACACATAGGCTTATAGGCGCTGCCATGACTCAAGCGTGTTTATCTAGTTGCTGAGGTATGTAGTCTGAGGATATCTCGCCAGTTGCACGTTGCCAGTTCGTAAACAACCCTTTCATTTCAATAAATGCCAATAAATATTATTGTTTCTACTACCTCATTGGTCCTGGGACGCAAATATATATAAGATCTATATGTCGTAGCAGCAATAGGCTCGTCCCTACATAGCGTAGGACTTGAATTATGTTTTGCAAAGCATGGTCGAAGCAATGCGTCTATACCTGTCTTATGTACTTTAACTAAAGAATAACCCGAACTGTCTTCAGCAGTGCATATATAAATAAAAAATAATATTTAACGTATGGTGAGATCCAATGAGGTGAATAATGTGGCATGATCCCGGGTAGGAGCATTGCCCTCGCGTGCGGCTGCATCGATCCACGCCGGCTGCACGCCGCGGTCGCCTTGTGCACTGCAACTCCAGCCTCCTGACTTTTGCACTGACAATACATTATATTTATATATGTTTAGCGCTTGTATCGCACCTTATTTACACGCGTAGAGAAAACATTCGAAAACAGTTTGCATGCTGCCGTTAACAAGGCGCAGGGAAATTAAAAGGGACGATTTTTCCTCGTCATTGTTTTTGGTCTGATAGTTTATTACCTTAACAGGATGTCAGGTATCCTTGATGCTGTTTTATTAGCTCGCATTTCCTTATGTGCGAGTGATATAGGCCCATAGCCATGTAAAGATACAAGTATACTTACCTGTGTTGACATTTGACTTTTCCAGTAAAAGTATATCTTTAATCTGAGCACACGACGTGGTCAATATTTTTTCCCCTGCTATAGAGACAAGTTTATGTATTTTTTAAATTCCCTACTATATTTTTACCTTATCAATTTCGATGCGGATTCAAGACAAGGTAGGATACAATACTACAGGCCTGCAGAAATACGTCAATCATTTTATAAAATGGTTAATAACATTTTCAGATTAATTTCATAAAAATCAATTAACATTTCTAAACGTACGAGTATAATTAAAAAGTTAATCTAAGGTGACATTGCTCAATTCTTGATGCATTTGATAATTTGTCTAATATATGTGATAGAATGTGAATGTTACTTGATTAAGATAATTGAGTTATTAATATTTCGAATTAAATTGGCGAAGCTGGGATATTTTGCAACATTAATCCCAAATGCATAAAATATAAATAGTTGGCAACATCTGCAACATTTATTGTTTTGTATTTTACGTCCACATTCGACACGACAGGAACTGTAGGAATATTAAAAGACGATTCTCAAGGCCTTTTACCAAGGATTATCTGTTAAAAATATTTACAGTAAATCTTGTTAATTTGAAAGCGAAATTCCGTAGATTCTTTTTATAAGTCAAGGACTTTAGGATCTAAAAGTTGTCTTTGTTTGCAAGTAAATCATCGGTTTGCTTTTTTAATGAATCCGTAAGCTATGCCATCAATTCCCACATCCATCCTCCATACTCCATTTCTCTAAACTAAAGGTCGATTAAACTCACCGAAATTTGATTAAAATGAGTAATAAAAATATAATTTAATTAGACTATAGTTTATTGTAGTTAACAAAATTATATTTAATTATAAATATATTATTTCAAATTGTAGTAAAGTATACGTACAGTAGGTATGACGGTCGCGGCCTGTTCGTGAAACATGAATCATCGTACATCGGAAGACATGCCTCGCCAGTTGTGAATCATAGTAATGCGTGAACTCGGAGTGTGTTTATTTTTGTCTTTATGTGCGTGTGTGTCTGTGGGTTTGTCGTATGTTTTCTGAAGCCACCACGACGGGAGCTATGTAAATATTATCTTTCAATTTTATATATGAAGGGTCCACTGCAAAAATGATGAATGTCCAAAAAAATTTCATTCTTAACCAATAATGCCATTGAGTTTTATTACACCATTTATACATTTTAAACTCAATTGTTAAAAAAAAAAGAAAAAGGACATTCATCATTATTGCAGTGGACCCTTCATATGCGAATGGAAACGCAGATAGCTCGCCTTATAATTACCTAGGTCTTAGTTAAAATCGGTACCACAGTTGTGGTAAAACTTGGTAGTCGCAAGTGTAATAAACGCATCTATAGTAGGGAATGCAATCCCGACTCGAGATTGCAAATTCGAGTTCCCGTGGGATTAGAAATATCAATCCCTATGAGACTGATTAATCATTATCTGACCGTTTTACTATAATATTTGTCATGTTAAACGGTAATTATGCGTGTCTGGTATGTACTGACACATGGTAAACACATACTTTACGACATAACATTTTGAAATACGATTGTTGTGAAATAGTTATTTAATTATTTGTATAAATTTTACAAGATATTGTATTACAGTATAGTTTCATTTAAATACTATTAATAAACCATGCCAGTGTACTTCTGAGTATATTGTCTTTATATGTGCCTCAGATGATACAAATTTCATTATGATGGCCGCGAGTTCCGTCCTCGCACCGAGATAAATAAATAAATAAATAAATACACCCAACAGTCACATACATAGTCCTGACCCCACACTAAGATACGAGTCTTGTGTCGTGGGTATCAGAATCTACGAGAGACTTTTCGGTCTCACAAACACCCAGCCCCGAAACAAATATTTGTGGATCACACAAACATTTGTCTCGGCGCGGGGATCGAACCCGCGGCCGCTCGTTACGCAAGCTGGTGTCTAGCCAACTGCGCCACGGGGCATGTTTTTAGACTTGACAAATATTTATTTTGGACCTGGGTGTTTATGAGATCGAAATGTCTCTTGTAGTTGTTGATATCTACGGAACAAGACTAGTATCATAATATGTTATTGTGGGTTCAGAAGTATGTATGTGACTAGTGGGTGTATTTATTTATTTTATTTTTATGCAAAATAAAGTTGACAATAATAAGTTTTATGATGAAATATTTTTACATCTTCCGCACATTACATATGCTTTATGCATTAATCTGTTTTTCTACTCATATTATTATTGCAGCTAACATTTAAATTAAATGACACATTTCATGTCAGGCATGACCTTATGTTTGGAGAATTAAATCTACTGGGTTTCTAGAAAAATCTTGTTGCATCGGACGACATCTGTTTATCTGATACTAATGACACAGATTAAGTAGTTGTGGTTTCATTCGATCGACTGGTCGTCTATGATTTATTGTATTGTGTAATATCAAAATTAATGAATAATCTCGTACCGTTGTAACTCAAAATTTAGATAATTATCTCCTTTAAATAATTCTAGAGACATCGGCCTTCTACCTTGTTTGGAAGCATCCAACCTTTATCTGTAGATATAGTTACTATTTCTTTCGATATTTCTTCTTTATTCATACACGTGTATCATAAATGGTTCCAACACTTACGGTTATATCCATCAAGGGATACGATTTCATGGACATTATAGAATTGAGCAATGCTGCCATAAACAGTATACACTCCAACAGCAACCGGATTGCCTAGTATGTTACTTGTATTGCTATTCATAGTAACTTCTTAACTCTTGTAGGAAATATTATCGAACTCGAAACTTCTGTTCAAGACATTATTCCGAAGGCATGGGTTTGTGGTGATACTAAGTATGGTGCTATATTTTTAAGTACATTTAAATTGTACTGTTATAGTTTACAATGTGGACATAACAGTGAGGCGTGAAGTATGTCGCGCTCACTGCAGTGGCTATTGTAAAAAACTGCACGAAGGTCAAATTGCTAACGAACAATGCCCCGCAGTTCCGTTTAGGGAGCATGTATCGGGTCGTTACATACAATAAAACCACCGAAATATTACCGTCAATCTGTTTCGGCTATGTATCAATCTAAAGCACACCGGTTTATCGCACTATTGTTATCAACTCGGTAAGCTATAATGAATGAACATTGGGATCAGAAGCTATCGAGACTAGATAAAATGCCGATGGGCTGATAATAAAGCGTTTAGCTAAAGCCCATATGTGCAAGCGTGGAGGTCGACACACACAAAGTGAACAGGTAACCAGGTAAATGTCAAAACGTTGAATGTCAGATCGATGCATAGATTCACGCTGCTTTAGAATTTTCTCGGTGGATGATCGGTATTTTTGAGTGATGAATACCTTTATTCCTATCTTTGTGTTGTTCCTTTTTCTCAAGGTGTTCTACTTTACAAATGGAAATGTTCTATATGTTCCAAAAAATGTGCTCCTTCAGTACCATGTGCCCTATCAACAACGACTAGGCGAGGTTAAATTCTTCTTAGAGTACCCTTGAGCCAGTTATTTTTTATTTAATGGCCGGCTAGTGCAACGATTGCCCTTGCTAGCTTGTCCGGTGAAATAGTAACTAATCTTACAACAAAGGTCAGTATATAAATAAATAAAGGAAAAAAATCTAGTTTGATAAATATTTTAGTGTACGTGTATTTTTAAAGTCGAACATATTAGAATTTGTTTTTGCTACTATTTTACTTCCATCTGTTTATTGAAAGCACCCAGTTGCTATTGCGATGTACGGACTTTAAATTGCCCATATTAAGTTGCATTACATAGCTACTATGCCTAGTTAATATAAAAACATTTAAAATATGACCTAAACATCATGAGATTTTATTTTTAACTCGTGACCGTTATCCAGGTATATAAGAAAATTTAAAAAATTACATTATTGCTCATTTAAAATCTACACAAGTTTAATATTCATAATATGCAAAATGTATTGTAATACAAATTCATATATCGTACATTTTATACAAAGATAATATTTATGAAGCATAAATATTTGATTTCTGACATATGCATATTGTACCGCCAATGAATTATTTACAAAGAATATAAAAATGTTTCATGAACTTTAAACAAGAAGAGAGATACTGATTACTAGGCGAAGACTTTCAATTGGTAATAATTTCATTTTTTTTTTTGATCATCTTCCCTTAGATCCCTATGATCATCATCTTGGCAATTTGTCATCGCTTTCGCAGTTAATCTCTTAAATATTAGAAGACAAAGATTTCCTTAGAAAACACACATATCATTACTATAAGGTTGTCCACTATTATTATTATTAATTATTGAGAAAGGTGGCGGGTATCGGATAGATGAGAGTTACTCAAGACCGAGATGGTTGGCGCTATCTTGGGCTTACTTTCAGCAGTGGACGGCGATAGGCTGAGTATCCACCATTGTTAGGATAATTGTTGCCTAAGTCTTATATATCATATTATATTTCACCTGCAAAGGTATAATCATGAGCTGTAGTCATTCCACTTTGGCTTTCTGTCAACGGTGTTTCGAAACACGACGTCAAATATTTGTTGGGTAGCGAAGTAGCACGTACTAACAGATAATACAAACAGGTACACATGTGTTAACTAAATAATGTACTGATTGCGGTACAAATTATTCGTTACAATACCAAAACCATCACGCACTTGAACCAATATTGTTTTTAATAACATCTTGTCCTTGTTAATTAAAAACAGCAAGTCTTTATGTGTAAATATTTAAATTCAGAACTGCTAGTTGGAAATAATATTGATACCGCGGAATTGTGTACCGAATCATCGGCGACTAAGTGCCATTTTTATTTTGCACCCCGATGTATTATTTATCTCACTTTTTAAATAATATTTTTAAAATCAGCTCTCCATTGAATCCAATAACAACACCTAAATCCGATAACAATCAAAATGTCATTAAATTTCAACTAATGAACACAAAACTTTAACATCTGAGATATGAATCTTTCAGAATCTTTTTTATGAATTACATTTACTCGAGGTTTAATTTCTAAAATACACTTTTTGTGACTAAGTGACAATTAAAACTGATCGTTCAATGTGAATTATTTATTAAGGTGAAACTTCGTACCCTCTGTCACTGAAATGTTATGACTAATTGTATATTTTAATAAAAATAAACAATGTTTAAATGCAAATATAAAGGTCAGTGTAGGAACGTTCCGTTTATCATTGGAAATATGCATAGAATGTGACATTTTATTTTAATTTTTTTATGTTGTTTCAATTTATAGTGTGCGATATGCACAAAAATAAAATAATATAATGTTGCATATAATAATTTTACAAATATATGTGATTTATATTAAATACTCGTATACCGATGGGTCGCGTTATACTTTTCTCTTGTTTATATGCGGCGTGAAGTATACCAGCACATTTTTTAGACTAATTTGAGAATGTTGGCATCCTAAACCACACCAGACTTACCATCATATCGTGATCGGATGGTCACTTTAATGTCCCATTTAAAAAAATATAAATATTTAGATTTTTCCCAATTTCTCGGCTCATTCAATATGTACATAATTGATTACAGCTGCCGATCAGCAGTATCTAGAAACATCTTATTATTGACAGTCTAGCTAAACTTTTTTTAAACATCATTGTTGTTCGACCCTGTGACCTTTCTAAATATAGTTTGCTACGTGGTGTTATGTATTGTTATTAATAGATTTGTGTTGTTTGCAGCTATCGTCGTCGCCGAACACGGCGCGGTGGGCGCACGTGCGGCTGCTGAGCCTGGTGCTGTGCATCCTGGCGGCGTCCTCGGCACTCCTCGTCGCCTCCTTCGTGTGGGGACTGGCTGCCAGCCGAGACACCTTCGCTTTCATGGCTGCTGAGGTGAACATTCTGCTTCTCAATGTATTAGTAGTTCTGAAACTTGTTGAATACACCTGCAGGAATCAGTACATACAATAAACAGCATTGCATGCACAAAATGAATTTATGTAAAGCATGTCGCTTTACACATCGTAGGTTCGAGCAAAAATAGATGCGTTATCTGTACTTACTTCAATAGTACACAGACGTGATGATCTTATAAATGAATACATAAACACAAAACCTGATCTTTGTAGTGACAATGAGAATTTTCCATCGAAAAACAACAATAGAACTGGCTAACCCGGAAATATAACCTCGAGAACCCACTCACCAATTTACACCGCAGCGCTTACGAAACACAATTGCTTAAATGGAAATATCATGATATCCCATTATATTTAAATTCTTATTAATTTGTTATAAATTCATAATTTGATTATTGTCAGTAACTGTATATTCAATATGAACACAGAAGTATATCCCCGTTTTGATGCATATGTTGCGGTGTTGCGTGTTGCAGTGCGTGTTGCTGGTCGTGTCTGCGTTGCACGTGGTGGCGCGCTACGCGTTGCAGTTGTACGAGGCGGACGTGGCTGGACCCGTCGCCTACTACACGCATCTCATATTTGACGTGAGTACATTAAGCATCTTCAGAACCTCTTGCATCATGTAAAATTTACTTCTATGAAAGTTTTAATAGTAGACTATGAAACACCCAATAATTAATGTATTAACATATGGGAAGAAAAATAAGGTATTTGCCAGCCATGTTTACTCCATCTTCGAGAGGCTATAATTCGTGACAAATGTTTGACACATTATATATTTTCTGATCAAAATAAATTAATGATGTAAAGCTGGGTAAAAGGAATGGCAATTTATGGCCTTCCACAAATGACTTTCATTCAGTTTCACAGATCTGCTTTGCCCTAGCTAAATATCCCATTGAGAAGCTAGTAAGTATGTTTGTGTGTATCCGGCAGGCGGTGTCGCTGGTGGTGGAGCTGGCGCACGTGGTGCACATGGTGGTGTACAGCAACATGCTGGTGTCGATGGCGTCGCTGGTGCTGCTCATGCAGCTGCGCCACCTGCTGCACGAGCTGCAGGCGCGCCTGCGCAGGCACCGCCTCTACACCACTCTCGCCACGCACATGAGCAGGAAGTCAGTACACATTTTCACTATGTTATGATCAAGTTATGTACCCCAGACTACTTGAATTGATAGTCGTAAATATAACGGTTAAACGAGGTATGCATTCTAACGCATCTCTGTGCAATTTAGTCTAGCCAAATTGACCATATAACTACCTAACCGTACGTTAATATAATGAATGAAGACATATTCTATTCTATCTACTTATTACCATTTCAACTTATCTATTTATATTATGTAGCTATTAAATCTATAGACATTATAAGATTTAAACCAAGTCGTATGTTTTTGCCTTCAAACAAACAAAATATTTGCGTTTGCATAAACATAATATTTATACAAAACGTTATCATTTTCGTGGATTTGCCAATTTCAAGTTAATAACACATTTATCTTTTTGTCTCACAAACATCACCTTCCCAGGAAAAATAATAAAACAAAACAAAGTAATAAATACTGCTATCTATGGAAATATTACTCTTATCATTACTCGTAAAAATGACGCACAATCAAGGAAACCCATTAAACTAGAAACATTGCATCAAACGATTTAGGTAAACGCATTATCACGGACGAAAACCGCTAGATAAACAACAAATCGATGCTATTAAATGATGAGACAGCGTGTGATAAGAGCACATCGTTATAAACGCATTTGACGTGTGCATGAGTTCTTCTAAACCCTTCCACGGTATTACTAATGGCGAGGCTAATTTGTCTCGTCGCGGCAGACTACGTGACACAGCCCACCGTCCACACAATTAAATCTCCCACACCGGCAATTAACTCCAATTATTGCTTTTTTATCTGATCACATTTCAATTGCTATGATTTGCCTCGTGAATGCAATTATATGCGGTCTGAATAAAAATATTATCCTGCAGTTTTTATTTCTGTACAGACTATAAAATAAATGCAATAAAACTGTGGGAAACGTCAAGGTCATCATAGTATATACAGAATAGTTAACAATCCAATTCTAAAAACAATAAAGAAATAAAACTATAATTTGATTATTCTGCACCTCTCAGATCTCATGATGATGATCTCAGTCTTCGGTTGGGATTAAATAGATTCTTTCTTATATCTATAGGTAGGTTTTATAATTCATAATCATTAAGGTCCCGTGGACAACAATAGCTGTAAAGACGCCTCTTACGTACCTTCTTTACATGAGAGGATTTAAGCCTAAGTCCACCACAGTTTTCTAGTGTGACAAGAGTTTCTGATTGCTTCTTTATTTTTTGTTACGCAGCTATCCAATGGCAAGTCGCGAGGAGGTTGAGAAGAACGAAGACAACTGCGCCATTTGTTGGGAGCCGATGAAGGAGGCCCGCAAACTGCCTTGCTCACATCTCTTCCACAAGTTAGTAAAAAAATTCCAATATTTTCAGTATTTAACGTTGCATTTGGCTATGCAATAATTACTTCAATGTAAATATTACCATTCCATTATATTTACACGGGAATCCGAATACTTTCAAGTCAGTCTTTTTTTATATGATTTAAATTTTAGCAATCAAATCATAAGTATTTCTATAAAATTTTATTCGTATTATGTAATCAGGGACTAGTGATACTATATATAAAGTACTTATCTATTTACTTCTTACTAACAAAGCACCAGTTACACGATAAAACTAAACATACTGTCTACATTTAAACTGTTTAGGTAAAATTGTATCTCTCTTATAATATAAAGTATATTGAATCGCCAGAAGAACTACATACCGAAATTGTATGTTAACTCATTTAATGATTTTTTAATGTAGTTATTAGTAACATAGTTAATCGTATGTATGTGTCCGTCAGCTCGTGCCTGTGCCAGTGGGTGCAGCAGGACGCGTCGTGCCCCACCTGCCGGCGCGCGCTGGCGGGCCCCGCGCACGGCAGCCGCCCGCCGCACGCCGCCGCGCTCGCCGCCAACCATCCCAACCACTTCTTCCACTTCGACGGTACCTACACTATACACCCACTTATACACCGCCTCGTGGCAAGAAATACGATAACGCAATATCAGTAAAAAGAAAACAAACTATTTTTAACATTCTCTGATAAAAAAATGAGGTCAAAATACAGAGATTATTAATTTAAAAAAAAAAGGATGTCACATAGACATCTTAAAAAGGTCACCTCAAAAAATATGTCAATCAAAAATTTTGCGTAAATATGTAACCATGTACCCAAAATTCATCTACAGCTTAATAAAATTCCATTGATTCACAACAATATCCCATAAAAGAATGAAGAGATAATAAGATGATTGTATTAAAAAGAAGTATAAAATCACCGCGCGCCCTAAATGCGATGAGTTAAATGAACCACAGCGCGATAGTATGCACGGCCCTGCTCGCGATCTCTTGCCTGGTGCTCGCGATCGCGCTCGACGAACTCGGCGTGCTGCAGCCCGAGCGCGCAACCAGCGAACACTGCCAACTCACTTCCAGCGACTGCGATTTTAGTAAGGATATTTTCCCCGCAAGCGTAACGTTACAATGATGTTTCAGGGTCTGTTTTAGTGTCAAAATTCGTCAAAATATATTTCTAAGAAATAGGTGCAAAAATGTAACAACAAAAACATATTATAAGTATGCAACCATCGATTTTGTCATACGTGAAAACCAATATGTAAATTGCGTCATCAAAACTTAGGGGCAGTCCTATTTTCGTATATTTTCCTGTGTAAAATTATTGCTACCTAAATTAATACATTTTGCGTCAGTATAGTTATCGCAAAATCATAAATGGAATCAATTTACTAATCCCAATTTATGGACAAACTAAAAAAAAAATTATGTTGTATTTTCCTTAATTTGGTATTTTCGACACAAACGCATCATCAGTTTTACCTAAATGAAAAATATTCGGTTTGACATAAATATTACATACATATTAGTCACACAGATAATCGACCTAAACCAAATACTTCTATAAAGTTTTCTGTTTTTTTTTTCTCTATTTGCTTACAGTTCTTTAGTTTAGATGTTTCTTTCATGGTCATAATATGATTTTACATATTCCATTTTCTAATTCTATCTTTGCGGTTCCAAGGAGTGGAATGTTTATATTGTTGTCTAGTTGATATACAAAGTGTATATTTCCGCGCTGCAGGTTCCCGCTACGTGTCATGGCTGCCGAGTTTCTCCGTGGAGGTGACGCGCGTGCGTGACGCGACGCCGGCGCCGCGCGAGCACCGCGCCCCCCGCGCCCCGCCCCTCGCGCCCCTCGCCGCCCACGCTGCACACACCCCGCTCGCCATGCACGCGCTGCACAGGGACACGCTCGCGCTCGCGCAACAGGTACGCGAACGTGTTGCTAATACTGAACCATTCTCTTGAGCAATAAGAAACTTTATATTACCTAGTCATCATCATCCTTTATTCGTCTGCTGTTGGACATAGGCCTCTCCTATCGCGCGCCATATATTACCTAGTATTATTGTTGAAATTTAAATGGTTGTTTTTTAGTGTAGGTAATAAATTAGAATGACAGCCCCGTGGCGCAGTTGGCTAGACACCAGCTTGCGAAACGAGCGACCGCGGGTTTGAACCCCGCACCGAGACAAACGTTTGTGTGATCCACAAGTATTTGTTTCGGGTCTGGATGTTTGTAAGACCGAAAAGTCTCTCGTAGTTTCTGATACCCACGACACAAGACTCGTATCTTAGTGTGGGGTCAAGACTATGTGACTGTTGGGTGTAGTTATTTATTTAAATAATAAGTAAGAAAATAATTGTATGGTAAACTAATTCCACCACAGAAAGTGGTACCAATCTGCAACTGATAGACTGAGGGTTTACTCATCAAGCGACAGGTAGGGCTAGTCGAATATACGCGAAGTGTAGTAGATACTGAGTGTGTTGTTGTGTGGCAGGTGCAGCAGATGTTCCCGCAGTACCCGCTGGCGGTGCTGGCGGCCGACCTGGCGCGCACGCAGTCCGCCGACCTCACGCTCGAGAACATCCTGGAGGGGCGCCTCGCCAACCTCGCCACTCTTCTAGACTCCGACGACGAACACAACCACCAAGGTACCTACTATTATGTATCACTGCTGCCCATTAGATTTTAGTGCACCAAGCTGGCCTAATGGGGACTACCGGACTACACAACTAAGAAATTCGTTAAAACTTTTTAGGTGTGTAAATTTTACAAAAGAGGATGTTCATGAAAAAGTATCTATTTAAATATTCTACGAAGCTTTAACATAAATCTTACGCGTGTATTTTACCTGTGTTCGTAGAGTCGTCATCCCGTCGGGCGGCGTCCGAGAACCTGTCCTCTCCAGACGCCGAGCCCGTGGAGCCGGCGCGCGCCGCCACACCCGCCGACATGTCCGCCGCAACCACACTCCGCGATAACCAACACAAGTCAGTCTCAACACTTATTTCATAACCTTATTTCACACAGTAGTCTTATAAAAAAGGCGTGATCAAAATTAGCTTATAATTTGTGTTCTCTCAGTAATTGAGTACTATAAAATGTGTGTATGTATAGCGCTGCGGCCGCGACGGACAGCGGCACGGACAGCGCGGAGGAGGCGGAGCTGTGTCCGCCGAAGGGGTTCCTGTGCAGCGCCACGGACCGCGAGCGCGCGCTGCGCCGCCGCAAGGAGCAGCTCGTGGCCGCCGCGCGCCGCCGGTACCTGCACCGACACGCCACGCCCGCGCCACACGCCGCGCCACACACGTCCCACGTCGCGCCGCACGCCGCGCCCGCGCCACACGCGCCGCACGCCACGCACAGCTGAGGCGCGGCGCCGCCCCCCAGTGACCTCCATGACGCCGCCCGCAGTCGCGCTCCACACGCAGCTCGCCACAGGGACGCCGCAGACGCCGACTTCACTCTAATCAATGTCTAATCTAACCCTCCTTCACTTCCCCTAGTTTCGTTATGGAACCCCATGCGGTGCTCCAAAGTGTACACCAATTTCATGACGATACAGAACTGTGTACATAGCGCCCCCTATACGGCTACTGGCATAAAATTTTCAGGTGTTACTTACTATTAACTACTTACCATTTTTGTGACATAGACGATGTAGACTTTATGTGTAATTGTATGAATGTTAATAATTCACTTTTGTGATATTTTCGATTAGAATTTTAAAGTTTGTAGTTTTACTTTTCATCGCATTATTTGTAATATAATTCATCTTAAAATTTTCATATTAACGAGCATAATTACCGACTGATTCAACTTAGTAATACTTAAATTTGATGAATCTTAAATGTGTAAGTTAATGTGAAAATATTTTGCGCGATACATTCAAAGTAGCATGCTACATTTATCAGCGGCAAATATGTTAGCGGCTAACTACGATAACATTATGATAGAACTAGTCGTAATAGCTTAATAAATTTCATTAATAAGGATGAAACCCTGATTAAAACAAATGTACAAATGTAGCGCGTGCCGTGCAGCATACTACTGTGAATGTGTCCGCGGGCACTGTACATTCGCAACATTTTGTTTTAAGGCCCTAGCAGACGCTTGGTCGCGGCGATCAACTTATTTTTGTATGGAATAGTCGAGAGTGTATTTTTGTACATAATGAAAGAATGCGGAGTGGTGATGATACAATGGTGCGTTCGTCCATACGTATTGGCTAAGTGTGAACACTCAGAATAGTGTAATCAGTAAGTACATTGCGTGTCCACAAGTAAAGGATGGACAGTGAGGCGATGACCGTACAGTGTATATTGTGATGCTAGCGCGAACCTGATCTCTCATCCATTGTGATTAGTATAAAGTGTAACTTGCAACTTTTACAATATCCGTAGTTATTTGATGTCCATGTTGTAATTATATTATAAATTGACTCATAAATATACACTTTTTGTACTTCAAAGTAATGCTATAATTATCAATGACAAAGTTAAAAAGTCGCTAGATACTTTAAATTTCTACAGTATGACTTCCATTTATATAACATTATACAGAAAACAAAAAAGATGTGGCTATCTCACATTAACAATTTATTTAAAAACCATTTACCAGAATATATTATTATAACCAACTCGATTTTTATCTTGAGTGCATTATGAGTATAACTTATCACATTCTCATTACTGACTATACTTATTTTAATAAACAAATTTCAGCTACAATTGTCTTACCTCCATTCAATACAGCACTAACAAGTCAAATAGACTTAGGATTTATTTCATTGTTTTCTTTTTATAACATCAATATTGTGTACATGTTTCCTTAGATAATAACATTTAATGATATGTAAAATTGAATGTTGAAAAGAACTATGCACAAATAGAGGCATATAATGTAAACCTTCCAAAAGTTGCATTATTTTTGCTATAGACATGCTCAGTGCCACAACTGAGGAATTATTACAGGATTTTAACAATAATTATACTATAGATAATAACTTATTTGGATATGTTGCTTATTATGGTTGAACTTTATAAATTAGTGTAACATCATACTTGAATAGCATGCATAGCTAAAAGCCCCTAAAAGTATAACAGACAAGAATGTACAATGTATCTACAATGTAATTAAAGAGGCATATCAAAGTGCATTTAAATTGTATTGGATAATAATGTTATTGCTGAAGTGGCTTTTAGCTGAGCATGTTCCTTTTTACAGCTAGTGTAATAAGTTAATTTTAATGTGTCCATCTCAGAAGTATGTTACGCCATAAAATGCTTATTAAATAGTTATACTGATTAAATTTAAAAGGCTAGATGTTTTTACACACTTTTATATCCCATATATTATGGAAGTAGCTCAATGTGTATTGTTGTCTGTTTAACAAATTGTAAAGGAATAACTTATGAGATTATATGGATCCTTTGATGTTTGGTAGGATTTTATAACAATTCTTAATTTCCCACTATGTTAAATTCTAATGTGGTACTTACGATTAATTTGATTTCTTTGATTGTGGTCTAGCACAGTGCATATGTTAAAATATTGTGTTAATTTTAAAACTATATTAAAAATTCATTCATGACTAGTCAGAATAAAATAAATTATATGCAATTTGAATTTTATTAAATACCTACACCCTTATACATAAAGGCTAAAATTAAAAACTATTGCTAAGACATGCCAGCTTGTCACAGTCCCTTTTATAGAACAGGCCAATGCATGAATAAGTTGTTGTTAAATTAAATGTTTATGAATAAGGACCTTATTTGAAGATGAAGATGAAAATTCTTCTTCATAACTATGTAAAAAATATATGTATGTAATAGTTTAGAAACTACTCTTTATTCTTTCTTCTAAGCATTAAAAGAACCTGGACTAGTGAATCCTTTTCTTCTTCTTCTTCATCAACCCATATACGCCCACTGCTGAGCACGGGTCTCCTCTACCATTGAGAGGGTTTAGGCCATAGTCCACCACGCTGGCCTAGTGCGGGTTGGCAGACTACACACCTAAGAAATTTCTAAGAACTCTTACGTGTGCAGGTTTCATCACGATGTTTTCCTTCACCGTTAAAGCATGTGATAATTCATTGTGAATACACACATAACTTCGAAAAGTCAGAGGTGTGTGCCTGGGGTTCGAACCCGCGACCGTCGAAAGTCTCGACCGCGCGCCCAAACCTCTAGGCCATCACTGCTTTTTCTTTTTTTTTTTTTTTTCCATTTAATGGGCTAAATATTATACCTAGGATAACATTTAAAATAAGGTATTGAAGTAAGCAAGGAACTCATATATATTACTAATTATGTGATAGTATCTAATAATCCCTCTGATATTTTTTAAAAATGTCCTCTGAAATTAAGGATGTTTTAAACATATAGTATAAACAGACTGAAACTAAAATTCTATCTTTTCATCAACCAGTTTTAATCATCTATGTATTTAACTTACTACAAAAGCAAAAAAATTTTGAGCATGTTAGTTTTTGTGTTAGTATAAATAAAATTATGATTTGAAGTGAGAAATATTTACTTAACAAATTAATAAAGACACAATATAATTTTTAGCCTATGAAATTAATGACAACTATGTGCAACACCAAGTGGGCAAATATGAAGTCAGCAAACCCACGCTCAGCACTCAGTCCTTGGAATTCATTCTTGTTATCTGGGTTTGCTTGTAGTCTCAGACATACTGGAACATAATAAATATACAAATATTAAAAAATGGTGAACAAAATGTTATAAATAAATTGAAAAAATATTTTTTCTTTAATACTGATTTAACTACAAACTGAGGTCACTAGCAAAGTTACTTTTATCAACATCTGTATGGTAAAACAACAAGTGGTCATCATATTCATTAAAAGAATTTACATTTTACTAGCAAAGTTTATTTAGATTTGCTTTGCCATATCACTGTGCTTACAATTTTCTATACATGACCCACTGCTGGACATGGCCTCTAGATCTCAGCGGGGTGAGGTCTTAGTCCACTACCCTTGTCTAGTGCGGGTTGGCGTAACAATATCTGTAAGCAACCTCTATGCAAGTGTACAAACACATTGTATTGCTTCCCAAGATATTATTAATATAAGGTATTTATTAACGTGTGAATGGTTCGATAAACGTCCTTATCAATCAGAACATCAACCAGGCAACCTATTGACTAACGTAAATTATACTGGCAGAAATTAAATAATGCGTGATGAGATTATTTACGTCTGATTTTATGAAACAAGTATGACGACTCACCTCCAAGAACGAACGAGCTCACAGTAGAAATAAAACCGCTCAAGAAAGAATTGAAGGGAAATGTGCCGACAAGACAACAGTACACAAACTGAATCACGGCCGTCAAGAACACGTACAGCAAGTAGGCATCGATGATCTTAAGCTTCTTGGGAGTTTTAGAAGTGTATTCTTGGTACAATTTAGGAATTACGGCGGTCAACGAAGACATTTTGATATTAAATGCGGCTTTGCAAGATTTTCACTGGAAAATACATACACGTCACTCAATCCAATTGGGCCGGCACAAACGCCTTTGACATTGACGTTAAGATTTTAGTGAGAGCAATGTCAATTATCGGTTTTTATTTTGCTGTAGCACCACACTTAATTTAAATTAATACTAAATCGGATTTCCATTTATCTAGGTATTGCGAAATAATAACATCATTTCTTTTCTATGATATAGATGAAAACCGGTTTATATAATACGTAAAATTACAATTGATTTGACATCCTTAGAATAACGAGATGACTATTTGATTTTGTATGCTGAGAATATTAAAGGTTATGGACTCGGAACAGTTGCACAAACTTCAAACTTTGTGAATTTGTGCATGTCATTCGTAACAATTCGTGAATTGAAATTTTGTTTTTTGTGTGCTTCTTAATTAATAATATTAAATAAAATGTTGGGAATTGACGGAAACTTTCCTGAATATGCTATTCCTGGAGCCAAGCAGATGAGGTTTGAACCATACGCAGACAACGGCGGCAGCGTTGTGGCCATAGCCGGTGAAGACTATGCGGTGATTGGAGCGGATACTCGTCTCAGCACTGGATTCTCCATATATACCAGAGACCAAAAGAAACTTTTTAAGTTATCTGACCGCACTGTGCTCGGCGCGACTGGGTGCTGGTGCGATACGCTCACTCTAACCCGCCTGCTGAAGGCGCGTATGCAAATGTACGAACACGAACACAACAAATCTATGACGACTCCAGCCGTTGCGCAAATGCTCTCAACAATGCTGTACTACAAACGTTTCTTCCCTTATTATGTGGCTAACATACTCGCTGGATTAGACGCAGATGGCAAGGGTTGTGTTTATAGTTACGATCCCATCGGGCATTGTGAGCGCTCCAACTATAGAGCTGGGGGCTCCGCAGGTGCACAACTGCAGCCCCTCCTTGATAACCAGATTGGTTTGAAGAACATGCAGAATGTAACTCAAGCTCCTCTCCCCAGAGAGAAAGCCCTTGCATTGCTGAAGGATGTGTTTATTAGTGCTGCGGAGCGCGACATCTACACCGGAGACTCTATTTACATACTGGTTATAACAGCAAATGGAATGCAAGAGGAGAAATTTGAATTGCGTAAAGATTAGCCTTTGTATCCAATTTAATAAATATTTTATAGAACAATTGCTTGCCTTTGTTATTCATTATTCCCAAATAACATATATACTCAGCCTATCACCATCCACTACTGAACATAGGCCTTCCTAGAAAGCGCCAACCATCCTGGTCTTGTGCAGTACAACATAAACAACATGTGTAACAGTAACTGAATTTATTTTAAAGAATAATTACAAGGTAACTACAATATAATATCTAACCTATATATATATTTATATATATTTGTTCAATATTTACAATTTCAATAAAAATTGAAGGAATAACATTTCAATACAATTTATTTATTTATTGTACTTAGGCATAACAAATATATTTTGTGGGAATATTTTGTCAAACATCTCATTCACTACTTCTTGACATGAATTTTCTCCTATGATTTTTGCTTTTAATCTTGGTGGTGTTGTGTTTCCTGCGACTAGAGGATGTATATTGTAGCATAATTCAACATGATCTTTAGGAGGGACAGTTACAGACATTTTCTTGTATCCAGAAAACATATATGCATCTGTACCTTCTACGGAAAGGCTCAATTTTATTGGTTTAGTGGATTTTCCTCTTAAAATACATTTGAGTGGAACTGATGTCAATTGTTGAACAACTTCAGGATAATTGACTTCAACAGCTATTGGACACTCTTCTATGGGCAATACAGACAAAGCTGTAGTACTCATCACACAAGATCCATCATCAATACTCTTTCTTCGCCATTTTATATTGTATAAACCCACCCTGGTTGGTACGTCCTTAGGCTTGAATTTTGCTTTCACACAGATGGCATCAGAAGCTATGTGTTTTTCTGCTACTTCTAGATTACTTATACAAGAAATAGGCTTTGTTTCATCAGAGATCCTAAAACATTCAGCCACTTCCAATTCAGTGTCAATTATTAGTAAATCCCATGGACTTAAAATCTTTATTTGAGGCATTACTATGAATGGATCATCTACAAAGCATTTAGATACAGGTTTGAAATTCATGGCAACAAAATTAGTGCTTACCTCAAAGGGTTTAATCACTGTTATTTTAGTAGTGAATTCTTTTGTACACTCCAGTTTAGTTATTTCTGGCAGATCTATTATATAAGTTACTTTAATTTGAACTGTAGTTGTTGCAGTTCTATTTGTTTTTAGATAAAATTTGTTTGAGTAATTTGCCAACTCTGTTATGTTTCCCAAGGATATTTTTATTGGTTGTGTTTGAGGTGAACCTTCAACTAAACTCAATTCTGTGACAGACTCGGGATTTGGATTGTCAGGAGAACTTAGCAAGGACAAGACGATTTTTGCATCATGAATAGGTCCATCTTCATTATTTGTTATAATAAATGAAGTGGGAAACCACTCGCCCTGAAGAGCAGGACTAGCATTTGTAATTACAATTGACAATTTACTTTCCCTTGATGTTACAGTAGCAACAGTTAAAGGCACAATGCAGTCAAATTCATAGTCTGTTTTGGGACTCATTATGAAATGTAACAATTCAGGATGTACTGTGGTCTCTGTTAATTTGCTTTCATCCATTTTGAAATTCAAAATGATTTTTCTTCTTCTATCTGCATCAAGTACAAAAGAGATATTTTTAATGTGCAATTCTGAACCATTGTCATGGGGGTTGGGTTTGAATTGGCACAAAAACCTCTTCACTTTGCCACCTTCTAGGCATATTGAAGTGTTTCCATTATCAGTTATTGGAATTTCGATAGTTTCTGTATGACTGGATATTGTTATGAAACTTTTCTTTACATCCAGAGTTGTTGCATATGACAACCGGACATATACTTCCACATCAATTATTTGATCCATTCTATACTTTGCTTGTTTGAATTTTGGTTTCACTTCCAAAAAACTTGATATATTAACCATATCAACTGACACATTGAATGGCTCTTTTTCAATAAACATCTGCCATGTTTCTAAGGCTTTGCCATGAGATGAAGCAGGCAATTCTGGTTCAGGAGCAGGAATGTTCATGTTTAGAACAGACATAATGTTTCTAAATATTCTATCTTTATCATTGTTTGGCACTTTAATATACTTTGATAGTGCTTCAATGGAAAGCTGCAAATAATCTTGTATTTTGGCTGACAAGTAAGCACATTGCAATGCCCTATTGAGCACATGTGAGGCCAGGAACCACCATTTTTCCCTTCTATAATCCCAAAGCATGTGGGTGAGTAAAGTGAGAGCTTTGCCATAATCAGCAGAATAGAAATATTCATTTGCCATTTCTACAACTAGCTGTTTCCTCATCCTTGGTGAGTGGAATGTTTTAAACTGTGATATAGCACAGCCCAAGAAATTAATTATCATTGTAGAATGATTGAACATTCTTTCATTGTACTGTAATGCTAATACTGCTGCTTGCTCTTTTTGAGGGTCATGAGGATCAGCACTGAGTCGTCCTGGACGCCATGGCCGCTGACCATAGAACTCAACAATACCTTCCAAGGGATCAGGAGCTGGAGGATACTGGAGAGCTTCACTGCACACAGACCTCATAGCCTGTCGTCTTTTAACCGTGAACTGAGCTGCATATTGGTAATAAAACCCCGGATGTTGAGATTGTATCGCTGGAAGACCTGCTCTTATGGCTTCATCAAACAGTTCTCCAAAGGCACTATATTGTCTGGCAATCCAAGCATAATGCTCAAACAGTAATTCTGTAGAGCCAATTCTATTTTTATATCTTTCTACATGAGATTTTAGTTGAGCAATAGCATCTCTAGGTAAGTTGAGTGCAAACAGTAACTTACAAAGTTTGTAGTTGATGTAGCCAGCTACAGTTCTTACTTCATGTATATTGGTGTCAACAGTCCTGGTCTCCAGGAGATTGTTATATGCATGCAAGTAGTGTTTGTGGGCAGTGCTCATGTCTTGCTTCAGCTCATTAAGATAACCCAACTTAAACTGGTGTCTCACAAACAAATACTGATGTGTTGTTTTATTCAGGTGATCTCTATGCTGTTTTATGTTCTTTGTCTCATGATGATAATAGTTTTGTGCAATATCATAGAAAGCATTTTCTAAGCGTATTATGTAGCCCATAAGATGATCGCTGTGCGGGAGAACAAATAGAGACTTAGATTGTATTTCACAAGCTGCACAGAGTGCTTGCGCTCTTTCAGCCCCCAACATGTACTCAGAGGGCGGCGGGGACTGCCGACTCTGTATGACGACCACGGCAACACGAGTCGCGTGTCCCTCCACCGCAGCACGGATTGACTGGACTTTAGACGCGCATTCAATAATTTTTTCATTCCATTGAGGATCATTCCAGTCCATGTCGTAAAATATTACGACGACAGCGGGTATCAGTGAGACCCGCTTGTGTATCCAATTCTTCTTAAGAATACCTTTGGGTATGTACCACTCATAGGAGTTCCTCTTCGGTTTCACGACAGGGAACTCAAACGTGTTGTTGAGGAGCTTGAAACGAACGGGCGTGCGGTCGGCGCGTCTGTTGTTTGAGAAAGCGTCCCATATCTCTTTGTGAACTGCATTGTTGATAGCGTCGAGCCCTGACAATCCTATCAGCGCCAAGGGCTTTAAAATTATCTCGGGCGGAAACTCTGTGGAGTCACTCGGCTGAGTTGCCATTGTAGCCGCAGCACTTACGTGCAAAAAGCAAACTGAAAATTTGAGGTGCCGTTTCAATACATAGCACAAAACGAATTATAAAACTTCAATTCCACGATCTCCAACATAACACCCCCATCGTTCGCTAAAATCGCCATTCGTCAGTAAAACGTCAAATTGAATTGACATTGACGATTTAACCAAACCATTGCAGATGCAGTGTATATGTTAACTGGTCTATGACTCAGTATACGCTAGTCTTGAATAGATTGAAATTCATTTTATTTTACGACATTCTGGAGCCCTAAAAAATATTTCCTATAATATCAAATTTTTCTCTCAAGCCTCTTCAAGTCTTCATTTTGGATAAAATAAATTGTAGAATTAATATATTGATACATGATAATATATTGATACAATGTAAAACAATAGCTCTAAGAAAATATTGTGTGTTTTTGTGAGAAATAAACATTTTACTATTATTTTATTAAGAAATGCATTTTTTTATCTTGGTAAGATTTTACAATTTCTGAACGTAATAAACAAAATGACATTTTGTTTTGATCAGCTGGTGGACTTCTTAGATTTACAGCGTGTTTCTTGAAAAGAAAAACATAATCATACCCATTTAAGACAGAAATTCAGAACCTTTGCTATAAATTTTATTCAACATGACTTCTCAAGCTTTAGCTTCATTGACCGCAACATATACAGATTCGGAAGGAGAGGAAGACATGGAGGATCCAACACCGGAAAAAGAAGAAGTCAAAGAAACTCATTCTGTGCCAACGAGTCCAAGGAAAGTGGAAGAAAATAATAAAGCATCTTCTGCACCCGTAACTCCCAAGAAACGGCTCGTGTGTTATGTGGATGATACAATAGTGTCGGACGAGGAGCCGCTATCGCCAACCAACGAGAATCAGGACGACATGCGAAGGTTGTCCATGGAGACCGACACCGATGAAGCGGCGCCGCAACCGGACCCCGACGACTCTGAAGATGGCGTTACTATACCTCCTGAACCAGCAGGAAAGTGTCCTAAAGAGCTTCAGGAAACAATAGCAAAGTTTTATAACCGAATGCTTACAGAAGGCTTAGATATGAATAAAATTATACAGGATAAAAAGAACTTCCGAAATCCTAGCATATATGAGAAGTTAATTCAGTTTTGTGATATCAATGAGCTTGACACAAATTACCCACCTGAAATATATGATCCATTGAAATGGGGCAAAGAATCATATTATGATGAACTGTCACGGGTACAGAAAATGGAAATGGACAGAAGGGAAAAAGAAAAGAAGGAAAAAATGACTAAGATTGACTTTATCACAGGAGTGGCCAAGAAGCCAGAGAGTGATGATGAGAAGAAACGAAAATCAAAATGGGATCAAGCAGCACCTAATGTAGCAAACAAACCAGCAATTAAGCAACCAGGTCTTGTACAGCAACCATTGACCAGCAATGTAACTGGAACTAAAGGCACAGTTATCTCTGCATTTGGATCATTACCTAAAAAACAAAAAATATGACATGGAGCCAGAAGTTCATAAGAAGCTGTGAATAAAAAAAAAAGTGCTTCAATTTAGGACTTCTTTTGACTACTACATTTTTGAAGATTACATTATACTGCTGATAAAAATGTATCTCAATATAAAGTTTGTTTAAACTGTACAGTGGAATAATAGACATACATCAAATATGACAGCTTTAAAATAAAGCAAATTTTCTTAAATTCATTTTTTTTAATTATATAAAAACATTAAAAGTATAAGTAACATATTTCAATTTATTTATTTAAAATTGTAGTTAGGTTGTATTATGTTCAGAATAATTCAACTTCTCTAATATGCTTTAAAACTATGATTAATTAATGCAATGTAAAAGGAAACATTTGCTGCGCAAAGTTAATATATATTGAGGATGATCCAATGAGCATTAGCCTGGTGAACTGCCCTCATTAATATATGAGTAGAAAAAAATATTAACAAGAGATTGATACTTGTGATACAAAGGAATGTATGTAATGTGTAGTATGAATGTATGAAAGGAATGTAAATTATAAAGGAGACATGTTTGCAAATATGAGATAACAAAGACAGAGAAATGAATAATAAGTAAAAGTTCAGCTTTGCAATACGCATTAACTAGAATTCGTCCTTAAATTAGTTTTATTACATACATACATACATGTTATAAAAAGGATCGTATAATAGTTTATTGTCTATAGACGTTAGTCGAATTTCCATAAAAACCGGTAGATATCAATCACTCCACTAGTAATGTATAGACAGACGTTAAACGTCACGTCACTATTACTCTGTGAGGGCCAGAGGGAGGGTAATATATAAATACCTACACAACAAACCTTTGTTTGTCGCGCAGATTGTCGATATTCGATTTGCGTTTGTCTGACGTAGTAGCCGTGATTAACGTTTGTTATTATTTACATTTGTAATTCGCGCAATGGCTGAAGCTCCCGAAACTGAGCCAGTGCCTTCGTCTAGTGAAAATCCCGTCCCGGTAGAGGTAAAAGATGACGAAGGCCCGTCGCCTAAAAAACGTAAAGTGTCCGAAATCGAGGCGAGCGAGAAGCTCGAGCACAGGCTCGGCGGCATCTTGTGCTGCGCAGTTTGCCTGGACCTGCCTCAGGCCGCCGTGTATCAGGTATTGTGGAACAGCTGATCGCACCCGCCCTGCGGACGGCCGGCTGTTTTACATTCTCTTTTGTTACGTAAGATTCTCTTAATGATTGCAAAATGCGTCGTGTTTGCGCCTTAACGACGCAGTAATTTGTCACCATTTTGTGACATTGATGGCGTCGACAATTTTCCGATCGGGATTGAACGCAATCTTAGTTAGATGAAACTATGTTATTGACTTGATTATATTGAATCCTTTTGTTTAATTGTCGACGGAAAACAAAATTATCATTGTTCTCGACTGCACACAGAGAAAGAAGGTTGCGTTCGAGCCCCAGTGTCGTGCCTAATTCTATGTATGTGCTGTGGACTGTGGACAGTGGGTTGTGCCAGACATTTGCACTGTGTGTAGTAGATGTATTGACTCGAGGTGCACTGGAATGGCATAACTCACACTCAGCTGTTGATGTATTTTACTGATAATGTTGGCTAATATAATTTAAGATGTCTGTGATATAGTTATAGGATATAATTAGTGTGTACAAATCCATAGCTAGTAAATTGTATACTCTTGTAACATTTCATATCAATAAAGAAATGTTTAAGAGATTTACTTCTTTATTTATTTAGTACTTCACCCATTCCTTGTCCTTAATGTATATATTTATTACAATAAATTATTGAAAAAAATATTGAGAATTCTTCAAATGGTTTACTATAATTTACATTTGGTTTGCAATCCCATACAATAAGTAATAATATTTTATAAGTAATGGACTATAATTTATGTTATTTTTTTATTTGGGCTAAAGTAAAGAATAAAGTTTTTTTCTGTAAATCATTGACAAATGACTGTCCCAAGTATGTCAAAATTTCAGTATTTTGTATTGAACATCATGATTTGATGAGTTGAATTTGATTACAGGTTCTACAAATCCACAAATGTATGAGGTAGAGCACACATTACACATCACACACTAAACTCAAGTAAACATATCGCACAGAACACACACTTGACTCAGAACAATTTATTCTTTTGATGGTTTTTTGATCAAAGGAAATTTTATTACAATAAGTATAGTCTAATGCAATAAGTACAATTTGGCATCAATTTTCCAACATATTGATGGTTATATTGAGACTATATAGTTTCTACATTCCTTTGTTTTCATTCCATATGGCAAATATATCACATATTCTAAGATGGTAGTTTTCCTTGATGAGTTTTAATGTTTTATAGGTATGTGACCAAACATAAGGAATATAAATCACAATTTATTTTTATAATTATAATTTCAGTGCACTAATGGGCACTTAATGTGTGCGCCGTGCTTCATGCACTTGTTGGCCGATGCTCGCCTTCGGGACGAGTCAGCTTCTTGTCCCAACTGCCGCGTCGAGATATCCAAGACCACAGCATCCAGAAATTTGGCCGTAGAGAAAACTGTATCGGAGCTGCCGTCCGAGTGCAAGTACTGCACCCGCGTGTTCCCGCGCCACTCGCTTCAGAACCACGAGGAGAAATTATGTGATGATAGGTATGTGTGATTGGTCATCATTTCAAGGCAGCTGCTACTAATAAATAGCTTTGTACTAAATTTTTAATTTTTTATCGACGGACAGAATCCATTATCAAATTACGTTTCTTTTATTTTATTTTATTTTTGTTTAAAGTCCAAAATCACCAAAAGCTATCAGGATCTTAAACTGATGATGCTAGCGATCAGGATAGCAGTAGAAAGTACCAGGAAAGTTTCTCATTAGTGTCATGCGTATTTCCGACCTTCCGAAGAGCAAGTACTAAAGTCGCTTACAGTCAGGCTAATTTTCTTCCCCCAGGCATTACAAGTTCACGCAAATGGTATTCGATAGCACGCCGAAGCGGCAATACCTCGATAGTTTGGTTCGCATTGTGAGTAGCGTGTGCGCCCTCGTAGTGGCCGCGCTGCGCAGGTCTTACCTCCTCAGCGAGGTGTGCGACGCGCCCAAGAGACGTAGGTACCGCAGGTGCGTGCGCGCAACACTAATCCACTAACGCGCTTACATAACCCGAGGTGATGCGAACCGAACTGATCTAATCGGAATAACACGGAAACACTTGCATCGACACGTCCGATAAACCATTCATCGACAGTGTGACTAAACAGCCGCAGGCGGTCGTTCGTCTCCTCCGCGGTGTGCGGGCGCGTGTGGTGACGTGTGTGTGTGTGCAGGCTGACGGGGTGTCGGTACTTGTGCATCGGGTGTCCGTGGCTGGGCCCGGCGCACGAGGCGGCGGCGCACGAGGCGGCGTGCGCGCACCCGCACAAGTCCGCGGCCGAGGTGCTCGACCTCATCGCCGAGCGCGAGCGGCAGGCGCGGGAGGCCAGCATCGTGCACTCGCAGATACTCAACCTGCTCTCCTACGAGAAGATCACCTTCACCGGTCAGTGCACCAGGAGAGCGAATAATTCTATATTCAGTCGGCCGTTCGGCCCGTTCTTATATCGTTATATCCATCGCTCAATAAGATTTATCATTATCGACGGTTTCGTCGAATATTGCGAATCGTTCGTGGACATTTTACATAGTGGTGTGTGTGTCGCGTGTGGTGCACAGACTTGCAGCTGAAGCCGTACCGCACCGAGGAGTTCGTGAACAAGCTGTACTACGAGTCGTCGCGGTTCGCGGCGTTCGCGCACCAGTGGGTGGTGAAGGCGTACGTGAACAACAACCAGCGCGACCCCACGCAGAGCTCGCAGCGGGAGATCACGTACCAGGTGGGTGCCGCGGCGCAGTGCAGGTGCAGTGCGGGTGCAGTGGTGCAGTGACGTGTGTGTGTGTGTGCAGGTGATCCTGAAGAGCAAGGCGTCGTGCGCGGTGGGCGTGCAGTGGGTGGTGGTGCGCGGCCCGTGGGGCGAGGCCCGCGTGGCGCCGCGCCTGGCCGCGCACGCCTTCCGCGACGACGCGCCCGACGCGCCCCCCGCGCCGCTGCCGCTCGCCGACCCCGCAGACACCAACCGACTGCTCTCCAACAAGGCCATACACTTCAGGTGCGCACCCTCCACCTACCCCCTCCCTCCTCATACCCCGCTATTACCTCGATTGACGGGTGTGTTCGTGTGCAGGTTGATAATGTTCCTGTCGTCGAAGTGAAGTGTGTGTGTGTGGCGCGTGTGTGTGTGCGTGCACACGCCTGCTGCGCTCCCGCCACAGACACCTGCACAAGTAGCGGCCGCTCGCCGCTTGTCACCCGCAGATCTCTTTATCTCGTACACATTACAATTTCCCTGTAGCTTGTACCCGCACATTCGCCCCACGAGGCGCCGGCCGCTGGCGCCGCGTGCTGTCGAGTCGTGCTACATCGTAGTGCAGCTGTCCACTCATTTACTTATCTACATTTTGACCTTTGGTCCGCTCCGCATTGTGACATCGCAACCGAGAGCGTGATCAATAGTTTAATAACGTTTTTATTTATAAAAAATATATTACTTTTATTGTATATCGATTCTCAAATGAAATTTTAAAAAGTATGTTTCATCCATTGCATGAATATGAAATTTTTTATAATTCGACTATATACATATATGTATATAAAAATCTATATTTAACAATGTGGCCATGAGTGATTATATTGAAAGACTTAAATATTTGTGACATTGGACATGTTTCGTTTTGGATATTCAAATTAAAAAATTATATTATGAATATAAACGGTCATGTTGTCATAAGCGCTGTGTGCAAATAACTTAACCAATATCTATAAACAGGATTGCTGGTATATTTTTTCTGATCCATTGTTGAATGAGTCCGGAGTCCACCGCTTTTAGTTAATTACATTATCTATTAACAAACATATTATATGACAAGACTAAGCGTTTAGATAACTTAATATCAAATATCATTACATTAATCAACAATTTTAATGATTATTTTAATTTTTGCCAAGTCACAAGCTTTATTCCAATTAATAGTATATTACTGTAGTTTTGTGTATGAGAGGGAATATTTTCAGTAATTTTAGTAGTAATGGCTTGAGCCGGGGACGTAATATATTTATTTGAATATTAATTTTTAACTTAGTGCAATGATAAAGTGTGTTCATTATTATGTTTGTATGTGGGATTATAATGACAAACTAACTCAATATTTACCTAGCAATGAATTATAATATTAATTTTAATGTATTTGGAGACATGATTGTTTAAATTAATGTAGGATAATTGGTATTTTTTTTTAATAATTAGCATGTTATTGGACCTAAATTTCGAGACAGTTCTATAAGTATGACACAGATTGATGGTTGGTTTTGACTGGAGTGGAGCTGAACAGCATAGAACATCTTCGGTGAGGCGAGATCTCCAAATTCGCCAAGGACCATTCAGCCATGTTGCGACAATTCCAGTGCTGCGGATACATCGCCGGCTTCATACCACAATGCGCGACCATCTTCCATACTGACCCTTCAATGTATGTGTAACGAGCAATGTATGATTCTGTCTATACATTATGAATGTAATATTGCCAGCCTCTCGAACATTAATGTTAAGTGATGAAGTATGAATTAAATTTGTGAGTCTGATCGAATTTTGTAGATAGTGCGCGTAGGGAAATTAGATAGTGTCCGTGTATCTTACCGAATAGTGTCACCATAATAAATTTTGAGTTTGTTTTCAAGGGAGGCGCCATTTGTGCACATTTCGTCATATTTTTACGTTTGGTTATTTAATATGCATTTTCTTTCTGTGTTTTGAGACCTAGGCGCCTGTACATTTTTTTAATGCGATATTTTTAATTTGCTAGAAATTATTTTGGGATTTCAATAAAACATTAAATTATTGAAACTGTTGTTTCTGTTTCCTTTATTTAAGATAAATTTACTCTTATTATACTTATCCAAGGTATGACACTACTATATTTGATTACGAATATAACAATAGTAGTTTAAATACTTATAACATCAAGAAATAAGTTCTAAAATACATTTATTCATTGTAGAGATCATCAAGAAATATGATTATTAAAATTCCAGAGTTTCAATATATATGATTAATTCTATTGATTCTACATAATAGTCGATTACTTATATATGTATAATGCATTACATCTAACTTATACATCGTACCTCCGACCAAATACTGTTACGTGAAATACAACTGAGAGGGTCTTAGGCCATAGTCCACCACGCTGGCCTAGTGCGGGCTGGCGGACTACACACCTAAGAAATTCCTAAGAACTCTTAGGTGTGCAGGTTTCATCACGATGTTTTCGTTCATCGTTAGGCCATGTTGCTTTAGGGATTGTTTTAAAGATAGTTTTTTTAATCGATGGGATATTTCTTTGTTGTACAATTTCATTTATTTGAATTTATAATAGTATTTGATCGGAGGTGCGATATGAAACGGCGACAGATGAGGGGGATCACAGCAGAAATGTGTCGACATGCCCATATGTACATGCACGGGACAACTAACATTGAGCACTTGCTTCGAGTCATCAGCCCATATACGTACCACTGCTGGGCACTCCTCTACCATTGAGAGAGTTTAGGCCTTAGTCCACCACGCTGGCCTAGTGCGGTTAGCGGATTACACACCTAAGAGCCTGGGCTTGAGTAGTACCTGAATATTTCACTAAAAAGAAATGTATAGTTACAATCTTTGGTCTAATATCTTTTTTTACACAAAGAAATATGCAATTTTTGTAACGTCTCATTGTGAACATGCCTGAACGTCCAAAGATGCCACTGGGAAGAAGCCAAATAATTTGCCCGCTTAATAGTACACACCTATACATGTATCGGATGGAATGTTGGGTTGCAAATGAGGCTATTTTTACACTAATCTGTTCCGGTATGTTATAAGCTCTAACATAGGAATGTTGAGATACTTAATAACTATTAGAGAGCACTGCACATTTATAAACGAAAATCTGTTTTGAATGTAGGATGTATAAAGCCAGAATAGGAACTTTCAGATAGCAGATGTGATTAGTGAAGTTTGTTAAGGGCCCCATATACGGTACGATTCGTTTGTACCGTGTACGATCGATATGATGAAAATCGAGACGATTGGTCGCATCAAAAGTTTCGCCCAAAAATCGTTAACGATCTTGACATACACCATCGATTCGTCGTTTCGATCGGTTTGACGCGACGGACTGTACCGTGTATGGGGGGGCTAAGGCGTAGGGAGCATGCGGGCAGATGTATGGGTAGGGGAGGGGTCTAGGCGGTGGTGTAGTATGTATGTGTGTGTGTGTGCGTGTGGTTCAGTAGGGCCGGTGTCGCAGCGCGTGGCGGTCGGCGTGCATCTTGTAGTGCGGGGGCGGCTCGTCGTCGTCGTCGCAGCCGCTCCACACGCTGAGCGCGCCGCCCTCGCCCGTCGTCACCAGCAGGTCGCGCTGGAATACACGATATTACTATACTATACATAATGCATATGCCAATCACAATATTAACTTGTCGTACTGTTCGAAGCCTTTCCTAATTGGTCGGCCTTACAGTCTACTCTGTGTCCATTGAGCTAGGCTACGTTAGTATTTAAATTTCACAACCACAATTTTATTGTATGAGGCATAGGGTTTGATAAAGCATACGCAAATTACATAACTTGTCATAAGTTACATAATGAGAGTTTTACGGTTCCAGGAAGTCTCCAGTAGTAAAGTGACCTCAATCAGTCAGTAAAGTGTTTTTGTTTATGATTATACTGGACGAGTACCAACTTTAACAGAGCACTTAATCAAGATTATTGACGATGGAGATTGTATCCAAAAACAATGTAATTCATCTTACTTATTCAATATTATAAAAAGTATCACATATCTACTTTAAAATGATATCATTTTTAAAATTATAGTTAATTTCGAAGATCTTGTTTACTCGAAGAAAATATCTCTCAAAAATATTCAACTAACTACGACCAAGTTACAAATACAACAACAATTCATACATATATGACGAGCACTTACATCTTTGTCGTACCAGCAGGATCGCACGATCTGTTTGTTCTCGCTGAACATCGAGACTGGGTGCAGTCGGCCATCTGCCATCGACACGGACCGCAGCACCTCACTGGAATGTCACCAATGGAATAGCTTCAATTTCCTTATACTTATAGTATTACATTCACACACATTATGGGCACTTAATATATCTGAAACTTTCCATATAGTATTCTGAATATCTATAACCCACAGTCCTGGGAACGTGGAGTCGTGGAGTAGGCTCATGCCAGTAGGTGGGGTGGGCTTATTTGTTTATTCAATCTGACGCAAATAATAGGTTTGCTTCTATTGCCGCTTTTATCCAGATGGAGTTTTAATTAAAATTCCGAAAATCCTACCTCTTTTCTATATTATTCGTTACTTAAAGAAACGTGAAAAATTATCTCAGAAAGACATGATACATCAGTTGCGAAAGCAATTTATTTCTCATTTCTCGACGTGAAAACCATTGACTTATGAGACTGCATTTGAGATACGATGCGTCAACAAACAAAACCGTCAAATCCACAAACTCGCACAAATATTTGTAGCCCATACAAATATTCGATCTTCAATAATCTTAATACAAATTTAATTACATTGGTTTTATTCCCAAGAAAACCTAAGTTCGAAGTGTAGTATATAGCATAGTAAGTATGGGTATGTATTCATTATTATAAATACCAGTGCTTATAATATTAAAGAGTCAGTTACTAAGGAGCATTCGGACGTGCGTTTCATTTCACAACACCCAACCTTACAGAAGTAATCTGTATTGATTTCAATGCAGACAATTATTCCTCGAGCTAGGATATTGATTAGTTGATTATTTATTAAGTGGGGTTAGCATGGCGCCGATAGACGTCAGAATGCGGAATGTGAAACATGTTCGATACTGCACAAAGACAAATGTTTCTGTCGTCCACAATTATTCAGTTCGGTCTGGTTTTTATGAGAGCTACCTCTATTGTATTGATATTCACGAAATAAGACTTGTATCACGTTTAGACATGGCATAATCGAGAATATCCTAAAATAATCCATAGAATCTTTGTAAATATAGAGAGCGGAGAGAACGAGGAAAGAATGCTTTAAGTCTTTTCATCATAATCATCATGAACCCATATCCATAGTACGTCCCACTGCTGGACATTGGCGTCCTCTACAACTAAGAGGGTCAAAGCCTTAGACTGCTGACACCAAAGAAATTTCTAAAAATTTTTAGGTGTGCAGGTTTCATCATGATGTTTTCCTTCATCGTTAAAGTACATTTGAGTTTGCAATTTATAGTGACAGACGAGAGGTTTAAATCTAGAGTCGGCTTTACGAGAGAAATCTTAACTACGAAAGGACGGCATCATATAGCTACTATGCACCCGATATTGCAGAACAAAGGGCGTTGGGATGCGCCAGGCTACCTATGCGCCGTCCTAGCTATCGATTCAGCTTGCACCTGGCGGGGCGAGCGCCCTCCACGGCGCATGCGCTCTACGAACTACGGAATATCACCCGCTTGCAAGCCTTTGTCCCTTTACACCAAGTTATGCAACGTATCGACCCTTTACTAGGCGGCGCTTTGATAATGTACGTGGATAGTGCAATTTTCGAGATATCATGCAGATTGGTTATTCATTTTAAATGTATTTGAACGGTTAACGCTCTTAAACATTTTGAGGAATGTTGCAATAATTATAATCTATGTATAAAATTTATAACACATAAAACAAAACATAAATTCTTAAAAACTGAGTAACTTGGTTTGAGAAAAAAAAAGCACTTCAAGTTATGAAATTACTTCTACGTCTTTTATATAAATTTCATATAACGTGAGCCCCGTGGCGTAGTGGGTTAGATACCATGTTCCGAAACGAGAGGCCGCGGGTTCGATCCGCGCACCAAAACAAATGTTAGTGTGATCTGGTAGATAAGATTTTGCTGGGAAATAGCTGATGTATTCTATAATATCTTAGGCTACTATAGAAATTTTATCAATTTAGAAAAATATTTGAAAAATAACAATTCCGCGCGGATGATGGCACAGCTAGTACACACTTATACAGAGGAAAGGTTTGACTTGTTGTTTTATATGATTCAACTCAAAAACCATTTGGCCGATTTTAATAATTTTTGGCAAGGACATATTATGATGACACTACGGAAAACATTTTATAACAGGAAAATGAGTTCCCCGAGGATGAGCACAAAATTAAATCTATACTAATATTATAAAGTGGTAAACTTTGCGGGAATGTAAGGGGTGATTTCTGGATCTAATGAAACGATTTTCCTAATATTTTCAGTGTTAGGTAGCCTATTTATCGAAAAAGGTTACAGGCTACATATCATTACGCTACGGCCAATAGTAGTGTAGAATTTACGAAAAATGTGTTAAAACTGCCTTTTTATGGCTAATAGTTTCGCAAACCTTGTATACAGTGCAAAAAATATAAGATAGTTTTGAAGATTTTAAATTCAACAAATAAAATTAAAAGATGTATAATATTCGCTTAGCTGCGGACTGCGATTTCGCCTGGCTAGATATAGTTTTACTTCCGCATTCTATAAGCATACCATTCTCTCTTACTTCAATCTACAATATTATGTGTTATTTTTTTAACACATTTTGTTTTTATAGGTATAATAGAAATTTTGCATTTCTTCGAGTATATCGCTTTTCAGGTGTTTAACTTGTGATTTTGATTGTTTATTAAAATTTTACAACAGTACGAAAATAAAAAAATCATCTATTATGTTATACAGCTTTTAGAAAAGTAAAATTAAATATTATTTTCCAAATAGAAAAATACATTCTACACCTAATGAATAATCTGTTTTATTGCTTAATAAAACAGATTAGATGAGTGCTTTCTCAGAATAACAAGCAAATAGTAAATACATAGGATATACTATAACATAATAAATCACAATTCCAAAAACTAGACTATCAAAAGTGCTAACCAAATTACTAAAAACAGAAGCTTAAAACTTGCTCTATCTACTACTTCATGATGAAATTTAGTAATCACCGTAATGCTCTGTTGCAAGAAAATATTTAGTTAAAATTTTAACACCAGAATATGAGAAAACTTACCCATTATTTGAATATGATCCTGCCAACAATATATTTTTGTTCTCTGCTGTGGAGAATGCATCCACAAGGTAGCAATCATCATATCGGCTTCGCTGCAATTAATCCAATTTTTATTATCATAAATACTTTATTTTATCATGTGCATTAGCTATATATGTACATAGCTTGTTATATTTGACTATTATATATTATGGTTAATACCTTAATGCTCCTTGCGATCTCGTCTCTAGTGTAGCTATCAACAAGTTCTCCCTCAAAAGTATCCCATATCTGTACATCATTGGACTGAGTGAGACAGGCTGCTTGGGTGTTGTTCAGCCAGGATATCTTCTCCACTGACGTCTCCACATTGAGGGAAAATGTCAATGCATCATCTTCTGTTCTTTCCATGATATCAAAAATATTCATCAGTCCATCCACAGATGCAGTGGCCAATATTTCTGTCTTATCTTTGTGGAATTTCACCTTTTAAGAAAAAAAAAAAAGATTAACTAAGATCAAGTAAGATTAAAAGATAATGTAATGATAGAAGTGAAACAAGATCATACTTGAGTTATATCATCAGTATGTGAGTTCCAATATCCTCCAAGTGGTTTAGGCTGCCGCTGATCCCAGAACACAAGGTATGCATCATCTTGCACCACCTGGCTGCCAGCACAAAGCACCAACCCATTGCATGATACATCCATGCACTCAAATGGACGAAGCAATGGATCATCTTCATCTGGGAAAGGTGATACTTTATGTAATACAAACAATTGTGGAACTCAATTTGGTCTTATATTAATTTAGCATGATAATTCTATGTTTGAACATGAAGCTAGAGTGACATAGCCATTATAGCCTAGCCGTAGCTATTGTTTTCATTTTGAAACAATTACATATCAATTTCACCTTTATACTCCACAACGCAGCTGCCATTGGCTCTTGTGTCCCACAGTTTGACAACGCCATCATGTCCAGCTGTGTACACAAGATGGTCCTGCTTGGGACTACATACTACTTCAGTGAGCGTGTTCTTGTGTCCGCTGAGACGGCACACGCGCTGCAGCGAGGAGTTGTGCAGCTGATACACCTCAAAACTGTTGTCTGACAGGCTCACTACTAGCTGCAGTGTCCTGAAATATCATCTCTCACACTAAACTGATGGTTTTATTGCATTCAGTTGTCTTAGCAATGCGATTAGTTTCAACCTCACAATCTCGACAGGTATGAAGGACACACCTGAACGTAGCGATTGCTATAGCTTGCCATAACAGCTCTACATACATACATACCTACACATGTGCATGGAAATAATGTTTGGTATTAAATGATTATTATTTACGAAGCAGCGTCTTATTTAAATACCACTTACTTCGTGCCGTCGATGTTGGTTACGTAGGTTTTTCTCAGCGACACCGCAGTCTCTGCCATCAGCATGTATTTCTTCCGGAATTGTTCATTTAATTCCATGGGTCCCACGGTGTCGTGATCCAATTCTTGATTTTCAATAATATCGCCCATTGTGTATTGTTGTTGCACTATACCAAACGTAGTTTAACAAATATTACTTTCAATTGTAAACACTGTCACATGTGATGCATGTGCGAAGTGCAAACCAATAATAATGTTTCTCGATAGTGTGACAGCGAGCAACTGAGACTTTGGTAAAATTGATGAGGGCAGCACTTACTCTAAGAAAAGCGCCATCAAGTGGCGTAATATATAACTTTTATTAGGTTAATTTGAAAGAGCTGGATAAAGAATAATCTTATGGTTTCTACGCGTCTGAATGTTTATTAGCAATCCCATTTACGTGCCAACGTCCTGTTTGTGTTTTCTAGGTTAAGCGGAACTTGACACTGAAAGCATTGTTTGTTTATCAACACATTTGTTTAGTTATTTACTAAGTTAGTAGCAAAAGTACGTGCTTTAGTTCCGTTTAGGCTTAAATGGTGCTTTTAATAACAAATGTATAATTTCTTGAGTAGTAGTTGTTTTATTAATATCTTTATCAATCTATTTCATTTTTGCTGGCTGTAGGCGATTCGACCGATCCCGGTGGAGGTCATTGGAGGAGGTCTATATCCAGCAGTGGACTAAGATTGGCTGATGATATCATTTTTACTTAACACATACATACAGATTTTATAAAACCCTTGAAAAATTGTATCTAGGACCTAGGTTGTTCTTTGCTTCACTTTTATTAAAACAGATGGCGTTTATTTGCTAGGTTCCTTTATTGATGAGCTAAAGTATTGCTGTCCAACAAATTACAACGCAATAAGTTATGTGTTGTAAAGGGACTGTAATTGGCACTTTTTAAATCTATCTGAATAAATGAAACTTCCAAGTTGCTGGTAAATCTTATAATACTTTCTTCCATTGATCTAGATTCTAGGTCCTCGAACAATTCAATAAATAGTGATGGCTTCGAGGTTGATACACGCCGTCGAGAATCTCGGGGGTCGCGAGTTCAAATACCAGGTACACACCTGACTTTTTGCAGTTATGTGTACATTCAAGATTAATTATTGCATATTTGAACGGCGAAGGAAAACATCGTATGGAAACCTGCACAGGTTAAAGTTCTGAGGAATTTCATAAGTCAAAGTCAAAGTCAAATTTCCTTTATTCAAATAGACTTTCACAAGCACTTTTGAATCATCAATATTTTATGCTATTTTTAAAACTAGTGCCGCTTCGAAACGTGTGACATAGGTGTGTTAGTGGTTAACCGTCAAAGAATAAGGTCTAAACGTAAATAGTGAAACATATATGATGAACAAGAAATAATGTAGTATATAATAAACACTGAATGGTTGTAATAGACATGTGCTACAGTTTATTTATTTAATATTAAAAGCGAGTCAATCTAAGATGTTAAAGACAATTCCGGCGACAAAATTCTGCCAGTGATTTTTATTTATGAAAGAAAATTGACTATCGAATTAGTACAGATAGGTGCACGTAGGTAAAATCAAATAATTTTATTTATTTATTTGTAATTTTATATTATGATTTTAAAAAAGCAATAGCTAAATTGATATTTGTATATACAGTAGAATCTCACTAATCCGTCACAATTAAAAACCCGGAGGATGCCGGATTATAGGGATTTTCGGATTACTGGATCTAAGTGGAAAAGACACTGAGAAAAAAATAAAAAAAAGCATTTACAGCACAGGTGTAGAAGGGCGAGGACGGGGACTGGAGAGTGTCGGATTATTGAACGTGCCGAACAATCGAAGTGCCGGATTAGTGAGATTATGCTGTATTTAATTTTATTTAACACAGTAATATATTCTATTAGTACGTAGATCTTTTGGAGGGCTTGTGTCTGGGGCCCACGCGCTCGATGTCTCCGGCCGCCAGTCTGGCCGCGAGCGTCTTCAGAGGGATCGGCGAGATGTCCTTCAGGTCGGAAGTCGTGTCAGAAAACGCCCAACGAATGTAGCGTTCCATTCTTAAGTGATCTGTCCATATAAAATAATAAAAAAAATAAACATTAGTTTTCCTAGAAAATCCAACTAAAAAATAGAAAATAATTTTATATTAAAAGTCAGAGCGTTTGTATTTATTAATTAGTTATTGTGGCTAATTAAAGACGTGTGTTTAAACTTTAATTGTCGAGATGTTGGCTTTATAGACGGGGCGCCAAAGCTCATGACGGTCATGCATATTTTAGAATTTAGTCTCATACGAACTTACGAATTTTTTTAAACAGTTGTAACAATGGTTTATGGCATTGGCGGTGTTATTTAAATCCTTATTGTGTGTTTTTTTTTACATATGCAGTTAACATTTAAAGCCTAATGTGTTTATTAATTCGCTTTGTCTTGCAGTGGTTCGATTAGGACAGCTGAAAATAGAGGCGAATGGCTTGCCATAAGAAAGACCTATGTCCAACAGTGCACGAAATAAAGGTTGCTAATGATGATGATAGATAAGTAAGCGACCTATAGCGGGATCCAGCAGCGCGAACGCTCTCTTGAGCGCGTCGACGGTGACGAGCGTGTGGTCGGCGCGCGCCCCCCGCCCGCGCCCGCGCCCGCCCCGCGCCCCGCGCCCGCCCGGCAGCGCGTCGAGCAGTTCGCGCAGGTAGCGCGCCTGCGCCGCCTGCCGCTGCCGGTGGAGCTCTACTGATAGATCTGAACGGTCGAATCCTTCCGAGTCCTGGTACAGTACCAATGGTATCTTAAAATTTTATTATTTATTTACACATTATTTATGGGCCGACGACTTGAGAAAGGTGGCGGGAAACGGATGAATGAGGGCTGCTCAAGATCGGGATGGTTAGCGCCTTCTTGGGGAGGCCTACATTCAGCAGTGGACGTCGGTAGGCTGAGTGTTATTATTATTATTACACTTCATACAAAGTTTGTACAGGTGGACCTAATAAATGCATTCTCTACCGAGATGATAAAATGTATTGAATATTCTGTCCAATGTTATAATTTTATTTTCTAATTGATTGGTGGTTGAGCCAAACTGTGCATTGCAAGTGCAAGTCCAGGTGCTATTAGGATATGCGTATCTCCTAGGATGACGAATCTCAACTGAAGAGTGTCTAATTCACAGGTCGCACTTTTATCTCTCTACACCAACGAGTCTTCTAACTGTAAAATTCGGTTTACCTCATGAAACAATTTGTCCAAAATGACTGCGTTGTTGTTGATTTTCATTTTGAGCTGTTTTTTCACAACGTCCATCAAGTTTTTGATGTCCACTTCGTTTTTGAGCGGGAATGTGGACTTCGCCACCTTCTCGAATTCTTCCATTGTTATGGACTGTAACAGATCAATAGGAATTATGAAAATTTAGAAAGTCATTTTTTTTTAAACGGTGGATCCTAAACTTCTTCTAAAGTGGTTCTTCTGGAGATAACAACTAAAGCATTCATCCGAAACAAATATCTTTGTAGAGTTATTATGATTCCATCGGTAAGTTGTTTTACTGTTTGTTTCACGAAAAGTTTTTGAAGGATCAGTGTCATAATTGGTTTCTACTATTGTAAAATTAAAAGAATTAAAGTGTCGTCGGGCGAAGATATCTATACTAATTTTATAAAGCTGAAGAGTTTGTTTGTTTGTTTGTTTGAACGCTAGGATCTCAGGAACTACTGGTCCGATTTGAAAAATTCTTTCACTTTTAGATAGCACATTTATCGAGGAAGGCTATAGGCTATATAACATCACGCTACGACGAATAGGAGCGAAGCAGCAATAAAGAATGTTTCAAAAACGGGGACATTTTTTTCTTTTTGTGAGCTTCCGCTGCGTGCGCTGCGGAAACGGTTAAAGTTTCGCTAAAATAAAATATGAGAGAAATGTTCCTCTTTAAAAGTTCTGAAAAAAAGTCCGAGACAGCATATGCCTATTCTTTAAGGTTGGCTCACTATAACGTTTTTTTATCCTAACCAAATTTATTTTAAAATAAAGTTTTATTCGTGAAGGTGTTTTCATAAATATGATATTAATCCTTATCCAAATAAATACGTTATTCATTACAAATATTAAGTTTAAAATAAAATAGCCCTTTACATCATTTGATTTCACTGAGTATCTTAGAAGATATTGCAGTTTTAAAATATTGATCAAGTGCGCAATAATGATGCACAAGGCGCCGACCGGCGCGTTACGGTTTCACGTATGAACAACTAGCTTTTGCTCGCGACTCCGTCCGCGTAGACTACAGGGTTGAGTTCAGAAGGAAAATAAGTTGTAGTCTATTTTACTTCTCTGAGTCCTATTTATCTCCATACCAAAAATCATACAATTCAGTTAAATTGTTCAAACGTGAAACCGTAACGCGTCGATCGGCGCCTTGTGCATCATTATTGCGCGCTTGATCAATATTTTACAACTGCAATATCTTCTAAGATACTCAGTGAAATCAAATGATGTAAAGGGGAATTTTATTTACAATTAAATACTTGTAATGAATAACGTATTTATTTGGATAAGGATTAATATCATATTTATAAATCACCTTCACAAATAAAATTTTATTTTAAATAAATTTGGTTAGGATAAAAAACGTTATAGTGAGCCAACCTTAAAGAATAGGCATATGCTGTCGCGGACTTTTTTTTAGAACTTTTAAAGAGGAACATTTCTCTCAAACATTATTTTAGCGAAACTTTAACCGTTTCCGCAGCGCACGCAGCGGAAGCTCACAAAAAGAAAAAAATGTCCCCGATTTTGAAACATTCTTTATTGCTGCTCCGCTCCTATTCGTCGTAGCGTGATGTTATATAGCCTATAGCCTTCCTCGATAAATGTGCTATCTAACAGTGAAATAATTTTTCAAATCGGACCAGTAGTTCCTGAGATCCTAGCGTTCAAACAAACAAACAAACAAACAAACTCTTCAGCTTTATAATATTAGTATAGATTTGACCGAATTGTATGATTTTTGGTATGGACATAAATAGGACTCTGAGAAGTAAAATAGACAACAACTTATTTTCTTTCTGAACTCAACCCTGTAGTCTACGCGGACGGAGTCGCGGGCAAAAGCTAGTTTCTTAATATGCAGAAAGCTCATTACGGAGCTATGTCCCTGAATATCGTGAACTAAATAATTCAGAGTGCAGTATTTTAAATTCACACTCGTTTTTATTAAAGGGTACTGGGTTTTGGGTATTTAAGGGTAGTTACTCAAAAAGTAGAGCTTTAACGCAAGCCTCTCACCTCTCGTCCATCCGCTAGTTTGTACGCGTGGTCCCGCAGCGCCCGCCAGGCGGCCCGCAGCCCCCAGTACACGTGCTCGTGCCGCCGCCCGTGCAGCACGGCGCAGAACACGCGCGCGCCCGCCTCCTCCGCCAGCTGCTCCGCGCCCGCGCACAGGTTGTACGCCCACTCCGCGCGCACCATCGCCTGCTGGTACCTGCAGTTCATGCAGCCATCAGCCAAAAGAAGTCTACTGCTGGAAATAGGCTTCTCCCAATGATTTTATGGGATGCTGTTGGAAACAGGCCGCAGCCAGCAGTGTCTCGCAATCTATTAGGTCATCCAACCACCTTGTCCGGAAACGTCGTACGCTGCGCTTTCGAGAACTTTTTGGCTCCATCGGCTACCAGTTCTCCGCGCTATGTGCCCGGCACATTGCCACTTCAAATAACTAATCAGATGGGCTATGTCGGTTACCTTAGTTCCCTACGGATCTCTTCATTTCTGATTCGATCTCGCAGGGAAACTTAGAGTAACCTTGAATCAATATAATGCTTAAGTCACATAAAAAAAAATCGTGACGAAATCTGGACACCGAAAGTTCTTAGGAATTATTTAGGTGACTAGCCTGCCAAATTGCACTAAGCCAACGTCAGGAACTAAAGCTTAAACCCTTAGCTGCAGAAGGCTCGTGTCCGGCAGTGGAAATTTTATAATCTGCTGTTGAACCTAATCTCATGTATCTCTAGGATAATACAAATTCTATATTTTCATACCTGTCTTCGAAGTACTTGGTGACGTAGTCCTGCATGGTCATGTCCATGTGCTGCTCCTTGCCGAGCCAGATGTCGTTGATGATGACGCAGATCTCTCGCCGCGAGAGCCGCAGGTTGCGCACCTTGCCTTCGTAGCGGAGGTACGGCGGTATTGACGGATCGGTGCCCTGGAGTGTATAGCTATAGTTGATAACTTAGCATTGTATGTTTGATATAGGCTTTTAGTTCGGGCTGGTTTTAATTTCTTTTAGTTTATTAAACTACGACGACATGACTAAAAATAGCAATCTTCTACTCGTATAAAAAACCTTTGTGTCATCTTCTTTCATGAATAAGATTACTAATGGCATAATGGTGTTGACTTGTGAGGTAACATTGCAGTCGTGTATTGAAAGGCAATTTCGTGTTTAAACTGCGATGCTTTTACCATCAGAATTGTCACGATGTGTATGTTACGATTTAGTACATGTTGAGATTGTATCTTACAAGTCCATCGAAGTATTCAAGATGTTCACTTTCAGCTGCGGGACCCAGCTCTTTCAGCAGAACTCTCAGCATGTCCCGAGATGATAGCCCGCTTGCCAACTGCCACCACCTAGAATAGCAAGAAGACTGATCAACAAAGATAAAATATTCTCGGTCTTATGTAATATGCAACGCATCTGCGTCGAGAATTTGGTTAGATGTCGGCGTAAGGTTTGAGAAGGAAGAATGTTTGGAATGTAGTCCATAAGTTTATGTTATCTATAAATTGTACTGTATAATTCAGTATTCTAAATAGAGTTTACCTGTCCCTACCTCCACCGATGAAATCAGCACAGATATCCCATTGCGGGCGCGGAGTGCCGGCCCTTTCTAAATCACTACAACGTTCCTTCACCTCCAACAATTCTTCTTCTATGTTTTTCTTTGACTCTGTTAAACATGTATGAATTTATTTGTTTTTATCTACAAGTATCTTTATATACTAATTCGATAGATAATTAATTCATACGATGTTCTATAAATAGAAATCACTGGCTATTTTCCTTGGAATTGTACTTAATAGATTACTTAGCTTTTATCTAGTATCAAACTAAGTAAATAGTTTTGACAGCCACGTGGCGCAGTTGGCTAGTGTCTAGACACCAGCTTGCGAAACGAGCGGCCGCGGGTTCGATCCCCGCACCGAGACAAATGTTTGTGTGATCCACAAATATTTGATTCGGGTCTGGGTGTTTGTGAGACCGAAAAGTCGCTCGTAGTTTCTGAAACCCACGACACAAGACTCGTGTCTTAGTGTGGGGTCAGGACTATGTATGTGACTGTTGGGTGTGTATTTATTATTGTAGCAAATGTCAATTACAACCGTACAAAGAGTTTAGAAATTAATTTTGCACTATTTGTTAAAGTAATAAAAATGAATCATAAAGAGGTAGTATAGTAGAGTAGATACCAACAAAAATAAAGTGGGTAAATCAAATATTACGTCGTTACAGTACCAGAAAGCTTTTTGTAGGCCTCATGAAGGCTTTTTAGTTCACCATTCACGCCTTCAAGCTTTTTCGTGGTGTCATAAAATTTGGCTTCCAGGGTATCGTACTCGCGCCGGGGGACAATCACTGAGTACTCCTCCGTCATCTTCTTCAGATCTGACTGGGTTTGGGATAACTGCTCTCTGGAATAAGTCTTTTGGTTACGAAATTAATGAAACCATTATGTGACCTAAACCTGTGCCTGTGTTTTCAAAAAAATTATATCCGAAGCAATTGCGAAAAGTTGTAAATAGTCTTCTTCTTTCTTATCAAAGCGGTATACAATTGGACACTATAATATCGTCATCACCAGTTATGCAACATTATAAATTATTTGAAAATCTAGCACCTGGTTTACCTATACATTGAGTATGCTAGTATAAGCAGTAAACTACCAAATCTCTTCTAGATTCCGCAAGATCCACATATGCATAATGCAAACCTAGATCTTAGACGTTAGTTACATATAAGCCTTACTTTAAAACGACAGTTTACCTGCATCTATCTAACGCTATTCTTAACACTACAGGATCTCCATACGCGTCTTCCACCGGGTACGAGCTCCCATCCAATTCCTTTAGCTTCAAATGGAGCCCCAAGTTTTCAAAGTATAGAGTATAGCGGGTGTCCCTTTCTCTCATTAGAGCTAAGTAATCGGAAAATTTCTCGTCGTTCAACTGAAGATATGAAATAAGTGGATATAACACCTACATAGAAAGGAGGATTTTTGTAGTACATACTTATTTTATCATTATGTTGTTTATGTATTGAATATTGATTCAGCAATTGTCATTTAAGTTGTTAAAGAAAGTATACCCAAGAGGGCACACAGCTGAATCTTGTTTCAATCGTTTTTGCGTAGGTAATGGGAGCAACTACCCTGATTTCCATTTGTGTCTTTAAAGGGCCGCACAAATTGACAGTTTTAAATGAGTTGTGAAAGAGACCGTTTGAAATTCGGTGCTCCGCTTTTACTTCGTTTTTTTTTAATCTTTCCTAACAACACAGAAATGCAATGTATTGTAATAATAAAACAGAAATGTAATGCATATAGATGCATAACAAAAATTGAGAACCACCACCGAAGGTAGAAGAACACATACAAACAAACATCACAAATAGCGAACACAGAATATGAACAATAACATTATCTATTAAATATTATTAAGTAATTCAGACTTCTATGGGTTGTAGGTAAATAAAATTCGATAGACCAGTACCTAACATGTCTTTGATATCTAGAGACTCACTTTACGAGGTCATTTACTTTGATCTTTTTGTTTATTTTATTGTTAAGGCATATTTAACAGCCTCCGAGGTGCAATTTTATAAATAACTAGATAGCGAAATGAAGCGTTGCGAATTCGAAGTCTACCCCACCAAAAACGTTTGTGTCATGTATACCAAGTATCCATACGAACACATGTCCGCGTCCACGAATTTGCGACATAAATCAACGCTGTTATCCTACTACTATTATAAAGGCGAAAGTTTGTAAGTACGGATGTATGGATGTTTGTTACTCTTTCACGTAAAAACTACTGAATGGATTTTAATGAAACTTAACAATAATATAGCTTATACATCAGGATAAAACATAGGATACTTTTTATCCCGGAAAATGTAGTATTCCCGTGGGAATGAGTATTTCTGGATCTACCAAAGCGATTTGAATGAAATTTGGTATAGAGAGGTAGAGCTCACATAATTCACATGGAATAGTTTTTATCCCGGAAAATGAAGTATTCCCGTGGGAATGGGTATTTCTGCATCTACCAAACCTATTTAAATGATTTTTGGTATGTGCATAAACAAGACTCTGAGATGTAAAATAGACTATAAATTATTATCTATCTAAACTCAACCCTGTAGTCTACGCAGATGAAGTCGCGGGCAACAGCTATAATATCATATACCTATAAGTATGTGTATATTAGGTACCTATAGCTTTGAAGTATGAACGCAAAAGATAAGGAGTAACTATTGCACAACATAACATGAACATAAACCACATTTGACACAGTTAAAACATTTATTATCATGAAGGAGAACACACAAGACTTTATTTCTAAAAAACTTTCTGAATTTATAAAGATTTTTGGCGAGGACTCGTGTATCTTTTTTGAACCTATATCCACGACGTGTGTTCCCCTTTTCTAGTACCTTTCCCATGTCTTTCTTCAATTTCGTTAAATTAAAAGTCAATTTTAAATTTTCCTCTCTCAGATTCTCATTTTCCTTTAGCAATGTTTTAATTTTTTCGTCTCTCTGTTGTTTCCGCGCTGATATACCGAATACTCTCTGGAAGTTTAGTGACTTATTTAGCTTTATTATATACCTGTATAATAAAAGGTTATTGTCGAGCCTAGTAAAATCCTTAGTTAAATGTCGGAAGTGAGATCAAGACCCCTAGACACAATTTACTTATAGCTTAGTAAACTAATTCAAACTAATAATATGCTATGCAATACTGTTGTTTATATTACATGCTGATGCAATGAATAATAATAATATTGTTTGTTTCTACTGTAGAAGAAATGTCATTTTTGCAGTTTTATTGTAGAATTTTCCTTGCAAATATAAAGATAATTTATTAAGAAAGTTATGAAATCAACAATTTCATTGTCCAGCACCTGCAATAGGCTAGCATGGTGGACTAAGGTGTAAGCCCTTTCAGTCATAGAGAAGACCCATGCTCAGCAGTGGGAAGTATATGGGCTGATGATAAACAATTTGATTTTAATAAAACAAAATCTACATTATCACATTGACAATCAATTATTATTATAATACAAAGATAAGCTTGGTTATAAAGTAAAGAAATAAATATTTAAAATAGGTGTATTATAAATTTGATACAAAAGTATTACTTTATGAATATTGTGTTTCATTCAATACAGTCATTGTATTCCAAATACAAATAGATAACAACCTTAATCTGACCTTACATATCAATAGAATCATCTAAGATCAAAATAACAAAAACTAACAATGAAATAACTGATTTAAACAGTAAATTTTGTTTTGAGTTACATAATTCTTATTTATGTTTCTCCAACCAGATGTTGACCTGTGCACGGATTTTAGAAATATCTTCATCATATGTTCTGCAGCAGCTTCCAATATACCGCACCCCCAGATCCAGCCAATCAAGAACAAAACTTTCAAGTGACTTACATTTATCTTTATCCATCCAACCATGATCTGGATTATATTTCTCTCCTGAATTTGGGTATGTTATCAATGGTATTGGAGAGTCCTTTCTGTCATCATTAATACCACCAAACAGTTTTGCCACAATCAATGGTGAACAACAGTTTACTCCTACAGCTATTAATTGTTCTTGGTTGGAGTCCCAACATTTTTTAGCCACCTCTTGAAAATTTTCTCCATGAGCCAGGGAAAATTCATCTTTACAACTGAATGATAGCCATGCTTTCATCTTAGGGTACTGCTTCAACATTTCCACCAACACTTCTGCTTCCTTCTGACATGGGATTGTCTCAAATGCTAGGAAATCTACACCAGCTTCTACAAGGGCTCTTATTCTTGGTGTGTGCCAGTCTCGCATTTTCTCCTCTGGGGTTTTGTCAGCATAACTTCCACTGTATTCTGAACCATCGTGTAAATGAGCACCATAAGGTCCAACAGATCCAGCAATGAAAGTAACACGGCTTTCAATACCCTTTTTGCAACACTCTTCAAGATACAGCTTTCTTGCTTGTTTAGCCAGACCTACAGCACTCTTAATAAGGTCATATCCTCCTTCTGGAGTTAAGCCGAGGTGTTGGACGAACCCTCCGACTGAAGCCTGGTAGGTATTGGTCATTATGACATCGGAACCGGCGCGCAAATAGTCAACATGCGCCTTGACTACCGCCTCTGGATGGGTCTGAAGGAATCTTGCACTCCACAACGGATCACCGTCCGAGGTTGTCCCCACATGCCGAGATAGTTGCGAAGAAAATCCTCCATCCAAAACCAACACGACAGGAATTTCACCGTGCTTTATTTCCGCCATTCACACCGATTACGTTAATAAAATAATGTATAACTTTCAACGTGGTTAAGTCAAAGATATCGTCTAAAGTAACCCGGTACGGCGGTGTTTACATACTTTTGTAGATATGAGAACTATTTATAAACACACGATAGACAGATCCAGAATGTGTCAAACTGACAATGACAATCGGTAACAGCAATCTCAGCTGTCTTGTGTCAAGTTAAACTACCAAAAAGAATCACCAAATAATATAATGACATTGTAATTAGAAAAAAAAGAATATTAAGTTTTAAGTTATACATACATCTTGTGTAATATACTGGGATATTCGTTCATCGCGTATCTGTAAGGCTTTTTCGTAAGCTTCTTTAATATTTTTTAAAATATCCTTGTATGTGACTGTATTGTAAATGAGTTTTGTAAATGCATCTCTATAAACCTACAACAAAACAAATATATTTTTAATGACCCCAGATTGTAATTATAATAAAGCAGTACCGTAAGGAAGAAACCTACTTCAAGTACTTTATCGAGGTGCAATTGTTGTGATTCAGCTAAATTATTGCGAGGTCCTTCTAAAACTTTTAATTTTGACGACACTTCACTTTCAATATCTTTTAAGTGCCTTGGCATATTGTTTGTAGACATAAGTTATTAATAGAAAAAATTGCTTTATTTTTAGTTACCCTAACCATATGTTGACTTTATCTTTAATTGATGTTTTGTTGCGGTGGTGATTATCTGAAATACCTACCTATTAACTTGATTTGTGAATAGTGACTTTTATGAAAAAAATATTTATGCTAGATATTAAAATGAATTAAACTTTACCACGGAATATGAAACATTACTTATCATTAAATTTATTTGAATATGTTACTATGAGTAATGATTTGTAATCTTGTACGTATGTCTACTTTTGATCGTGTCTATGGTTCGTCGTAAACTACTGTGTTGCCACCTATTTAAAACACAAAATACTATGTATGTGACGTCACTGAGATGACATGAAATTACGGAAATCAGAAATGGCTGCGATAGGTAGTGGACGGGGAGCGATGGATTCCCAAAATCAAGTGCAAAGTGATACTGTGGATCGTTTAAAATTGCTATATCCAAATGTGAACGAAGAAGAGACACCCTTGCCGCGTTCGTGGAGCACCAAGGACAAATTCAGCTACATCGGTCTATCGCAAAATAATCTACGAGTCCATTACAAAGGTGAGAACTTTCAAGGTTTGTTTATGGATTAACTATTCCCAAAACTCCTCAACAGCCTGCAGTCGTCCACTGGCCAACGTTTGGAAAGAGTTTCGTGTGGTATTTGCGTTCGTAGAAGGTTTCTGACGTGTCGTAACTGCACGTACAGTGGTGGCAGCGTCTGCGTTATTCAAACAAAGAAATCAGCTGATCGCCCATTCTGTTTGTAACAACACGCGAACGTGTATGACTGTTAATATCGCGCCCACTACTGGTCTATGACGATGCCAAAACGCTATTGGCGTCCATTCCGAATGTTTAAGTGTATTAAATAGTATTTTATCACACAAGGTCTCCTCCTATAAAACTGCAGAATTATTTACTAACTGCCTAGAAGTGGCCAGGTTACATTAAGCAATTTTTAATTATAATACTATAAGTGTAAAGTTTTAATGATATTGTGAACAAAATAAACTTTATGAAATATGTTTATAAGTAGTATTTATCAGTGTGCAATGTAAAATGAGTAGGCTTTATCTATGAATACTACACAATACAGATTTCTTGCAGTCTTATATTTACATAAAAATTAATATAAAATAACTGAAGAAAGTAAATTACACAGTAGTTTAAAGTAATTGTTAGAGTTGACATGCTATTGTTTTCAAATTAATATTCAAATACAAAACATCCTGATTCATATTTGTATTGTCTTAATACACTGAAATATTTCAAAACAACCAAGTAGAGCATTGCATGTCTTCTGTTATCAAATGTTTTATTGTTGCTATATAGATATTTTTGTTCTGGCAATATATGCAATTTTCATCATCAATCATCACAGCTTCATTTGCACTGAATATATCAATATATCATCTAAGTTACACCCATTACCATATACAGTGAAATCTAAAAGTTAGAATCATAAATCAATAAATCAAATTAATGTTTCTGAATTCATTTCCTCACTGTGATTGAATTGATAAAAATACCCATTATTTAAACAAATGAATGTTTATAATTTTTAACAAAATAAATACCCAAAATCTTAAAAGGGCCAAAAAGCTATTCTTCAATATAATGTCATTCTCTTATAACATCTTCAATTGATAGTGCTCCCAAAAAAATTCTCTAAACACATGATTGAATTTAAAATGTTGCCCACTTTCATGACAGCAATAAAGCAAGGCAAGAAAGCAATTTTCGTTTAACTTTGCTGTGGGTTGTGCCAGAATGCAATTAAATTATAATTATTTAATCATTACACTTTTTACAATCATTCTCTCATTAGGCATTTATAAAACACATGGTAATCATGAATAAATGGTTTAATTTTAATACATTTTGAAATATGATGTGAACAATGCTCAATTAAATGCTAAATGCACTGAGGCGATAATTCTTTGTTTTCCTAGCATTTATATGAATTTTTATTTCTCTTAATAATTTTTTAGAAGAAATGATTGATTGTTTCAAGACATTAATCATATTATATTTATAATCTGATGATGATGATCTAGGTAGTTAAGATTACATTTATATCTCTTGATTTTTTACTTTTCTTGACAGTTATATTATTGGATAATGGAAGAAAATGGAAAAACAATGTTTATTTGAGCTTAAACATTTTAACAAATACAACAATTAAGAATTTTCAATGTATTGTTCTTAATAGCTTGCGCATGAGACAAGTCGTTAACTATAAGTAAATAACAATGGGTGTGAATGACTTTGTTTTCATCAGTTTAGGCACTTAATTATCACATTCTATTTTGTTGTGAGTTGAAAAAACACACATACACATAAATAGTATTTAGTATACTGAATCAAAATTAACATAATTTTATGACATTTATAAATCCTAAGGTTTACCTAGTTAACAACTGTTTTCATTGATAACAGATGTTGATATCAGCTTAAATCTTAGTTTTTATCATAACATAACCTGATATAAAAAAATTTAGTACATGTATTGCTTAAATTAAAATGGAGAATTCTGATAGATATTTTCCAAACTACTTTAAATTTCAGTGATTTTGTCTTTTTTTCTTTGTCTGCTGTAGAGTTCAAGAATTATTATTAACCTTAACAATGATTCATTACTTGTTCCATGGACACAAAATGCTTTATCATGTTTCTACCAAAAGAGACATCTTATTCCTATTATTTTTATAAGACCATTAATTATAACTTTTTTTAAAGGCCAGTTGTTGATAATACAAAATTATTTACTACATAACATTATATTATCATTAACTTTCTATTAATAAATTATACAAATGCCATATCTTCTTTATACTAGGAATTGTTGTATGTGACAATAAAATTTCCCCAGACCAATTGTTTGAAAAAAGGCTTTATTTATCTTAAGGAAATTTTTGATCCAAACTTTCTCAAATTCTCTTCTACAAGGTACTTCGCAGTAATTGCAACACATAAGCTACCTTTCACAATATTACTAGGTTTACTAGTGTAAGTATTGGGGAAGAGGGAAAGGGGGATGGAGCATGGTGTTTTCAAAAACTAATGAATTGGTTAATTTTTACACAAATAAAACTCTGTCTGACACTGACTCTAATATGAATAGGGAAATAACTAAGATTTGGGAAAATTCCATGTATTGTCTGATAAAAGTATTATTGATATATTCAATGTTCTTAATTATCTGTATCTTTATGATTGACATCTAACAAAACAAAATATTAAATGTTGAATGACACAACATTTCTAATGTTTTTTTATAATAACAGCTGAAGTTTCCTACATTTTCTTATTAATTCTCATATATTTTAAGTCTTGTTAATTTATTTCCGTTGTGGACTTAAAATATATAAATGTTTTTTTTGTAATCTTATAAAAATAAAGATTATAACTCATTGTATGAAGATAATCGAAAAATGAAACTGGCTAATCCTTTTGACATGGATAACCCTTACAATACATACGTATTTAAATTTACAGACATCGAACCTATAGGTCCAAAACCACAGTTTACTTTTACTCGTGATATTCAGCCACGCCAGCCGCGTTTAATTAACTGGCTGAATAAATCAGCTATGTAAAAGGGGAGTTCGTCTGTCGCGTTCGAGTATTATCCGAACGAGGAATCCTATAAATTATTCCGGGATTATCGGTGTGGTGGCCGTCATTCGGCATCACCTGTGTGCTATCGACCGGGCAGCGCGGCTGACGACCTGCCTGCAGCCCCAGCCCTGTCTGGGCGCGCTCCTTCCCTCGTCCCGGCCGGCGTCTAGACTCGGGGCAAAGACCCCGGGAACAATCTAATTTCACCGCCTTTTGTTGTCTGCTCTTACTTTAATAACACCCAGCCAACGGGGAAGGGTGTTGCACACTTAGTCTTTATTAAATACGGGGGGTCGTACTTGTTGATTTTATTGCTAAGTTGACGGACGACGGTGATGTATAACATCCATCAGGCATAGTTGGAAGTTTTGTTACATGCATACACTCACGTCTTTGTCATTGACGATGCATGCATAGGTGTATTTCTACGCCTACATTGAACTAACTGTTTATGTCGAACGTAGTATAGCCAATTCTTATTTAACGCTGACATTCCAGACTACATTCTACTGAAAATTTTCTTACTCAAACAACTCAATTGCATTATTCTTGATCTTATATTTATTGAATCTTATACCGCGGGACCAACAAGATAGTATAATCTTTAATAAAAGGTTCTAAATGCACTATTTTCATTTGTTATCAAACAATCCATATCAAAATCGAAACATGGATATAAAACAAAACACGAACAAAGTAAACGTACAAAGCATATTATAGTGTTAAATTCCAATGTCTTCAGTTTTTTCCGAGTCGTTTATAGTAGAGCTCAGGTGGAATATGCTGAGTCACGGCGCCGATGTTGATGCTCTGTAGCCAGACATTAAGACTCATTCCCGTTCTGGATACAAGTGAAGATATTTTAGTTGAAAAATTCCGTTGTTCCGGAAGCCGATTGGTTACCGCTGTGATCAGTATTGATTGTCTGTTGCCAGCTGAATTGTTCGCTATCTACAGCACTCGTATTACCGCTGCAATAATTATTTGCATTATTAAAATGCCGTTCTTTGTTCCATTTGCGAATGAGTGGCCGAGTTTTTTTTAGGGTTCCGTAGCCAAAATGGCAAAAACGGAACCCTTATAGTTTCGTCATGTCCGTCTGTCCGTCTGTCCGTCTGTCCGTCTGTCACAGCCGATTTACTCGGAAACTATAAGTACTACAGTGATGAAATTTGATGGGAATATGTGTTGTATGAACCGCTACAAAAATATGACACTAAATAGTAAAAAAAAGAATTGGGGGTGGGGCCCCCCATACATGTAACTGAGGGATGAAATTTTTTTTTTCGATGTACATACCCGTGTGGGGTATCAATGGAAAGGTCTTTTAAAATGATATAAAGTTTTCTAAAAAACATTTTTCTTAAAGTGAACGGTTTTTGAGATATCAGCTCTCAAAGTCGTAAAAAGTATGTCCCCCCCCCTCTATTTTTATAACTACGGGGTATAAAATTCTAAAAAAAATAGAGGTGATGCATGCTAATTAACTCTTTCAACGATTTTTGGTTTGATCAAAGTATCTCTTATAGTTTTTGAGATAGGTTGATTTAACTGTAATTTTGGTTAAGTTATTGTGCTTACACTGAAAACGATGGCTATATTTTTTTATTTCTACGTTGTATATTTACACGCTGGTTTTTATATACGAATGATACCTTTATTTATATGCAACTTTGGTTTTGTCGAATCATTATAACGGTTTGTTACTCAATATTAAAAAAAAGATTCACCTTTACTCACAGCTCAGAACATTTTAAGGAAAAACTCTTTGTTGCCATTTTCTTTTCTTTACGAACCTATTGGTGTTTCTACCATATACCAACAATCTCCAAAATAGAAAACTGGTTAGTCGGAAAACACTCTTAACAAAATCTCTTTCGTAGGCATAATATTTATTATAGCACCCTAGGGCTTAACAGCTGTTTCAGTGTCAAACCCGTTACAGGGGTTTCCAGGAAAATTATTTAGGTAAATTCATCAATATGATATAGTTGTAAATCAATGTCGTGTCTAGTTTGCGCCGATTTTATTAATATTAATATGTGATAAAGAATCCCGACTGAAAGAAATAGAACATAAAAAAGAAAATATACCATGAAATTATATTTACAAAACATCATCTTGTATAAGTTATATTTCAATCTCTAAGGATATTTGAAGGTGCCTCCTGTAACATTGTCTAGGATTGTCGCAATGCTAAATCTATGCGGAGCCTGACGTTGGCAACAGCTAAGTTTCCCAAGGACGCTCAGGTCGCTGGGACCGGAGTCCCAAATTGCTGTGACCTTACTTGGCAATACATCACAAACTTTGTTCCTCGAAGGTCGTAGAATTTCTTTATAAACGTTTATACGTTTTTTGTAAGGTTGGCAACGTGTAAGCGTTAAAATGTTTATTGATTAAGCATTAGTTCCACAAAGAAATTCAATGTAAATTTTTCTCTGCTATGTTTGAATCAAGATGCTGTTTTAGTTATTCCCTTTAGACTACGAGAAATGCACAGTAATTTGAAGGAATCAATTGACTAACCATCTAGGTTTACGTAGATCCTGTCGCATTCTGTAAATTAAAAAGGTAGGAGAAATATTGCTAAAAACTGGGATAGTACCAGGCTGACTCTGAATAGAATGAAAGCAGACAATATAATGATAAAAATGTTAAGGCTGAATGTAATGTTTGTGAGGCGTGCTAATGTAGAATGCTACGGTAAACTGAAATATTTAGATGTTAGCAGCATATTTCTCTACGACAGGCTGACAGCAGGGCTGTTTCGAGGTTGAATTCTTCAAGACAATTGTAAGGCCGAAGGGTGACAGGTCCATAACTATGCTAGTGTATATTTGACTAGCGCGGTGCAGATAATATTGTTGTGTTCTATGGGGTTAAATTAACCATAACAGTTTTGATGTGATAATAGGATTCATAGCAATTACCAGATGGTGAAACTCGGCAGTTTGATATTTCCAACATCCAGATACATCGCGTTTTCCCTAGCAGGCCCGGTTTGTAACCTTGTGCGAACAAAAACTCTCGTCGCAATGAATCAGAAGCGTCATCTGCATCGTGCTTTCAATGGTTTTTCTTTGATGATTCTTTGATATATTTCGTGTCTCGAAGTTGTTTTCTTTAATAAAATGGGCTATTTATACTTCTTAGATACTATTGATTCGTACTTTTTGTTTTCTGTTTACACAACACTCTTTGTTTTTGTTGTGGTGGATCGAAGATTACGACATCACTTGCGACTGTTGGTAGTCTAGAAATAGATCTTTCACCATCATTTTTGGTTATAATGCGTAGTGGTACTGTGCGGGATCTCACAGATCTTAATTTCATCTACAATTAATTAAATTAAAACCGTTTTCAGTGACTGAATCACGCAGAATGCCTAGCAATAGCGACTTCAAGTCACCGCATACGCCAAACGGGGCATTCCATAATGGAATATTTACACCTTCCAAATTTCGACCAATCTTTTTATATTTAATTCTTTTCTTGGCCGACGATTGCAGATTCACGTTATGTATGGGTGATTTCTACTTTTCTTTGAAAGTCATTAATAAAATCCACATAGTGATGAATAAACACATCATTCGCTTTCAGTTACAATCGCTAATGATTTCGTCTCGTTTTCTATTCCACGTGGTTTATACAATGTATACAGCTTCCCATTATGTCCAGCGTCGCCAATCGCTGATATTGTGCACAAAATTGTGCATTTGTCACGAAAATGTATGAGTTTGCGTCAGTGGTGACGCGCGTGAAATGTATTCTGCATATATGCTGGCCGCTGACGCTCGCACTATATTCTTACTATGGCTTTGTGAAACGCTCTGCAATGAACTTGATACCCTTTGTCTTATATATTATATCCTTATTATCTAAAGGCATTTTAATAGTTGGTTGAGTTTGTACACGTCATATCTATACTAGACAATACAGGCACTTTGGTCGCGTATGTATTTCCTCGACCTTAGATACTTGGTTAGAGGTCTACCCTACTGTTATAGGATGTAAGTAATTTTATATACCTAAATCATAGACAAATGTTTCGACTGTATAATTTGTTACTATGTTTTTTTTTACTTTTAAGTTGTGTACTAACAAAATCGAGTGCATTATAAATTCGCAGAATGGTAAATTTGCGGTTGTCGCACGAACCCTATTGTCTAGCCGAATAAATGCACTGAAACATTTGTTTACGTCCATTTTGCTTGTTAATTTATTGCACGACACTTCAAAATATCTTGTTTCATCTAAATAATATATTGGTGGTATCATTTTATTGTACTGTAAAGTACCTGACGCTTAGAAAACAAGGGTACTTGAAGCCCGTGCACAGAGCTGAAGTTTTCTGGCGCGGGGTGGATGGGGGCAATGACCCGCGGAACCAGTCGACTAACTCGTCGTCCCAGGTTCAGTGCCCGGCGGCGTACAACACGCTTTTTGTATGACCCGCTGTACAGGTGCGACGGCTATGTTTGTGTCTGATATGAAAATAAAACACTGCATTAGTTACTGTTCTGGGATTCATAGTTTTATAGTTAAGAAAGATATAAAGTATATTCTGTTGTTGTACATATGTAAGTGTTGTTATACTGCAAGGACGAGGATAGTTGAACGCTCTTCATCTTCTTCATCAACCCATATACGCCCACTGCTGAGCACGGGTCTCCCCTACCATTGAGAGGGCTTGAACGCTAAGCGGAATTTAATTCCGGAATTCGCATCCCGTTTTTAATTTTTTATACATGCATGTGAATATAAATGGATATCGTCGTATATTGTTCTCAACATTCATCGCAATAGTTGTTGTTACCTGAAAACTATTAAAACTATACACTCACAGTTTCTACTCAAACGTGATCCATCTTCAGATAATCTCCAAAGGGGTTTCTTCACTTGTCCTAAACAAATATTGGTTCTACACAAGAATATTTGTCGTGGTGTGAAATCGTACTGATAGCCTCTTGTTTTCCAGCCTCAATACATAACACTCAAACTCACATAAAACCGACACAGCGTGTTAAAATAAAGACAAGTATTTTGACACCAACACTCCGACTTGCTCAGTTATTGTTTCATGTTAGAAGACCCAATGTTATAGGGAGGACGGTTCGTGTGAATTCCATGAAATAGAAGCCATTTGCCAAACGCCTGTATTTACAAAAGGATTTGTATTTCTTCATTCATGTTTTCCAGCTGTTTTAAGTTCATAACTTTTCAAGACTTTGTGGTTTCGAACGGAATTTCCAATAACACTTGTCAATCCACAAAGTCCGGGCCTTTTCCATGAAACGTGCATTCATTTTTTTTGTTCAGTCGACGCAGTCAATTTCGTAACTCCATCGCCCCATTTATCAATGGTACGCGCGTAGAAAACGGGTGAGTGTAACTTGAAGTGGTGCGTATGTGGGCCGCGTACGGATTTGTTCTAATTGTGCTTCATTGTTCTACACCTAGGGTGCCTATTGTCGATACACATATAATACCTCAGGCCTTTGTTTATGTATCAGGCCCACATGATAAGGGTTGAGAGTTTTTAGACTCCGTCCTGCTACTGAGAATTACTGCATGGAAAAATTTGCCCCACCCAAGAATCGTATCCGAAACCTCCAGATCTACAGATGCAGATTCTGTCAATTTGGAATGTGGCTTATATTTTTTAATATAATAAGTTAGTTATGATTAGCAAGCGGTTTTGCTAATCATAACACTTGCTTTTTGAATAGTAATATTTTATTGTAAAGACGTCCTCTCCGACAAATATACTGCAATTTACATGCGTTTCTTAAGATTATGATAGCACCTAGCTCGAATTGGTCTATTTATATTGTGTCTAAGCTTTATGCTGTACCTTTCAGCTTCCTTACGTCCTAGTCTCATAAGCTGGGGTGTAGCCAACTGCGTGCGAAGACAACCTGTAATTTATAAATAATATTTTTATTATTAGAATAATGCATGGTATCGTGGATGTATCAATAATGACAGAGGTGTGTCGCGAGTGGTGGTGCCGCTGGCCTATTTATCGCGAGCCGCTGGGCAAGGGCCGCGGGTCATACTTTATGAATGAAGGGCCGTTGCCTCGGACTATTTATACTACACTATATTATCCTCCTTGTTACTGCCCAATACTTGCACTTACTAATCTGTACATATTTAAATAGAGCTGCATAAACAAAAACGCCCTCCCTGTTTCCTTATTGCTATGGTATGATTGGTATTCTAACCACGCGAAAGAATATTTTCTGCTTCTGCTGTTATTAGGAATATTTTTTAGGTCCGAATACATGCCTTTTATCCCCATGCGTGTTAATTCCGCGATTGGTTTTGATGACGACTAGTCATTTGGCGTTGGTAAAACGTTGAATTCGGCTGGGCAGTGCACGAAAAATCGCGAATCATTTTCTCGTTCATGTTATCTTTAAGCCTGAAGCGAAAATCTTTGATGATTGTGTGGGTAAATAGACTTTACCCGAGGCAGGCTATTCAATAAACCTAACGTTAGACCGCTCTTTACAAACCACACAGGCGCCCTTTTAAATATTGCAGCACGACGCTCCACAGAGGCTGATTTTTAAAGATCATTCTGGAAGTCTTTGACAGGTTTATGTACGGATTTATACGGTGCTTATCTCTATGATTTTCAGTGGGAATTATCGACTCAATTTTATACTTCATTAGGCATTTTTATCTATCGAAACTAGTATTTTTTAATTGTTTTTATTGTCATGAAAAACATTTCATAGTATCTTTAACTTAAAGTGTTACATTATCTGTGATTATTATTATCATTATCCCTGTACGATGTATAAATGTAATTAGATGATGATGCTAACGTCCCATTGTAGCTATTCAATGTAACATCTTCAGTGAAATATGATTTCCCTGGTCCCATTGTTCCCTTCGCTCCGCTCCCCGTGCTGAGCTTTGTGCTTTGTATTACCTTTGAATTATGTTAAAGGGCGTGAGCGCTGATTGTTTCGATATAAGTATTGACTGCTGTAAGATTCTCTTCTTCTTAATCGTACACTGTTAGTGGAGCGGTGTTGGTCATATCTCGGTAAACTTTTGCGCAATCGTTTACTTCGTCCACTAGAATATTTATAGATAGATTGTAAAATTTAACCAAAAAGATAATGTTCAATTACTTGAATGTAATGTATGTTTAAAACATACTTTACTTTAGCACGTTACACCAACTTAGTTTCTGAAGCTTAAACTGTGAGGAGGTATTTAATACTCTCTGTAGATAAAACTTAATATAGAACTATCTGTATCTACAATTCTATATTAAAATTTTTACCTTAATATCAATAACTATTTTTACAACTTCGCAATTTGTAATCGAAATGAATCTGTCCAATCCAATCATTATTTTAATTAAAACTTTATGAAACCTTTGTGTGTACTTACTTAAAAATAAACTTTGCAACGTAGTCTTTAATTATTTTCTTTTCAATCTCAGTAAGAAATATTCAATTTATCATATTTGTGATGTAGATACGAACGGCACGGAGGTCATACTCTGACCCGCGATCGGTTGTAAAACTTGTATTCAGTTTATAGATTGTTGTTATTGGGTCGTAGATCTGGGGCCCGAATATTGTATCGAAAATTAGCTTGGTTTATCTCGATTCTGAATGTATTTTCAATAGATATTTCATACAGCTATTGCATAACAGTTGCAGAGAAAACGTGGCTAAGGACAACTTTAGAAGCAAATTTAAGCATGATTAAAGCTATAAACTTTTCGTTACGGTATTAACTGTACTGATACGTAGTGCTAAATACTATGCAGTCAAAATAGAGAATCCCGAGTCCTGACAGAGTCCAAAATCATTATCTCTCACTCTTTTTGTTCGTTTCAAAGCCACCACTCTGTGGTTATCTTTGTCCCTTCGAATTCAATGCATTAGAGAATTATCCTTTTGTAAAGTGTCATTCGATTTATCCCGTCCACACAAACTAGGCTAGATGGAATGGTGACAAAGTACACATTTTTTTAAAGGGAGCCAGTGGATGAAACATCAGTACGATATGATTTCTCCGTGCCGTGGGCTGCTGGCGGCCCCGGTGCATTGTTCCCGGCGCTCCCGCCGCTTTGTCCGCCCTTCCACGCCGGGACATCGCCGTCTACGTATTGATTCTCATTGTAATTAACCAACTGCTCTCCTATTTAAATTTGAATATGGCGTTTTATATGTACAATCAATTTTAACTTGGTAAAACCGCGTTTTTGGATTTTTAGTTTCATACTTGGTGTATAAATATTGTTATGTCTAGATTTCACCGTTACAGTAGGTTCTTATAAATCTCTAATTCTGCATGACACAATAGCCTCTGTCGAACGAGGGTCGAACCCGCGCTTTCTCGTGTCTAAAGTTGGTGTTTAGTAAACTGTGCCACCAGGCTGTTACGTTAAAGTATATCACAAATACGCATACTGCTCTTCACATTACACGTTAACGAGCTGAACCATTGGTTGAACGACTCCTGAATAATATGTTTTCCCAGTGTAGCGGAAAATTGCGGGCAAATAAAATATGTGCGAGCGTTATTAAAAAAGCGTAAACAAACGCACGTACATCATAAACATAAGTTTTAATGATTGCGTCAGGCCATCGCTTCTCCAATTAATGTGAAAATAATTGGTATTTACGAGTTATTCGCAGCGAGTGCAACATCAAATCTTATGGCGTAAAGTTTTGATGGGAGGATTATAATAATACGTTTAAATTCGTAGAAATTTGGGACGCGCTCTCGATACTAAGTATAGTGAGTTCTGAAAGATTTCCCCAGAGTCGATTATGATTTCTTAAATTCGTACCAAAACGCTATACCCAAAATTTACATTGTTTCTCAGTGACTGTGTATAATATTTTTTTTTTTAGATTTCGAAATTTCAGTTTTGATAGCACTGTAATAGTGAGTAAAAATTGTTTCGGAAGTTATACTTCCTCATAAATTTACTAGTTTTCAACCTACTTTATTTTATGTTCGTCGTCCATACTGAAAGCTTTAATTGTAGTTATTCTCACATATTATCACAGATAGAAAGTAAAATTACATTTTATTGAACTTTGAAATGACCCACATTGGTTATCTATATCTATACTAATATTATAAAGCTGAAGAGTTTGTTTGTTTGTTTGTTTGTTTGAACGCTAGGATCTCAGGAACTACTGGTCCGATTTGAAAAATTCTTTCACTGTTAGATAGCACATTTATCGAGGAAGGCTATAGGCTATATAACATCACGCTACGACGTATAGGAGCGGAGCAGCAATAAAGAATGTTTCAAAATCGGGGACATTTTTTCCTTTTTGTGAGCTTCCGCTGCGTGCGCTGCGAAAATGGTTAAAGTTTCGCTAAAATAATGTATGACAGAATTGTTCCCCTTTAAAAATTCTAAAAAAAAGTCCGCGACAGCATATGTCTATCTTTTAAGGTTGGCTCACTTTAACGTTTTTTATCCTAACCAAATTTATTTTAAAATAAAGTTTTATTTGTGAAGGTGTTTTTATAAATATGATATTAATCCTTATCCAAATACATACGTTATTCATTACAAGTATTTAATTTTAAATAAAATTGCCCTTTACATCATTTGATTTCACTGAGTATCTTAGAAGATATTGCAGTTTTAAAATATTGATCAAGCGCGCAGTAATGATGCACAAGGCGCCGATCGACGCGTTACGGTTTCACGTTTGAACAATTTGACCGAATTGTATGATTTTTGGTATGGACATAAATAGGACTCTGAGAAGTAAAATAGACTACAACTTATTTTCGTTCTGAACTCAACCCTGTAGTCTACGCGAACGGAGTCGCGAGCAAAAGCTAGTTATTAATATAACTTTAGTTGGGTTCTTAGAGTACTTGTTCTGATTGCTTGTAAAATAGTCACATTGAACGATAATTCTGAGCATACGTACATCAGAACAAGAGGTTTATGATAGATGGATTTGCAATTTGTAGTAATCCAAATAGATCGAAGGCAGACCACTGTTTACCATTAATACAAGTTATATATTATTTTGTGAATTATTGATAATATTCGTTCCGTGTGATTTTCATTCCCTTATTTGTAGTGTCAAGAGTGTAACGAGAGTCGTTACCAATAATTGAATTATTATGGAGCATAATAGTGATTATATAAAAGAAAAATGATCGCGCGCAGATTGTTTATTATTTTTAAATCTACGAATTTCTAATCTAAATGCTTTCGTTGTTTGTTTAGCACAGCAACTAAAACATCAGCAATGCTTATTGACGATTATATCCACTAATTAAAAAACTTGTAATGGGAATTAGTTGTATATTTCTTTAGTGTCAGCAGGTTTTTTAACACGATAAAGCCTTACATACATACTCAGTCAATCGCGGACCGCTTAACGTAGGCCTCTCCAAGAAAGCGCCAACCGTCCTGGTTAAAAAATGACAAAGCCTTGGTTGCAGTAAATTACGTTAGCATTCATCAGGAGATGTACATCTCGATTAATATGGAACATTCCGATGAGAGCGGCGCTGCTTACAGAGCTATGGACAGGGCACACGGCACATAGCCAAATGTTCTGGGGGCGCGTCAAAATCCCATGTAATACCATTTTATCACTCGTGTGTCTTGTCAACCATTATTTGTGCTGGTCATTTCATCAATGACTGGGCTGCTGATGCAGTTATTTCATTATTTTTATAGGGCATAATCTGTAGTAACTATTTCATTCTTTTGGATATTCTAACACTTTAATTAACTAGACTTTCTGTAAATAGAAAATATTGGTTAGTCTAAGTTAACGTATTGGCGAAAATGTTATTCATTCATTCATGCATTTGATGAGCTTATTTATTATTTCTATGGCTTTAATTCATAAAATTGCCAATTTCTAGTTATAGCTCTATTTTGTCGTTAATTGGTTTGTTATAGCGGTTATAAATTCTGAATAAGTAGTTAAGTAAGTTCGTTGCAAAAGATGTTGGAAGAGAATAAACGCAATTCCAAGTTAATGAGATATATCACGCAATTCACCGTCAACCACTACTCACAAATGAAAATCCTTATAAATGTTCCTGTTAATTTCATTTTTGAATAATATTCTCTACTTGTTTAGTTATTCGCCGCTTCCATGTCTATTCCTGTATGGATAAAAATATCTCCAACAGAAATGGACACCCAAGAGCTACTTCTGGTCCGTTAGTGAGTTGTTACTTGTAAGGAACTCGAGCCTATGGTGCGCCCATGTAAACATGAACAAAGGAGTCTGTTGATGTTAGAATAGGCGGTAAAGGGCCTCGCTCGCAAAACGGGACCAAAATGGTGCATCCACTAACTGGGTCAAGCTCGCTCGCGTCGGGTCGCCACGTGCTTCGCCCCGCCGCCCGCCGCCGACCTCTCACCGCCGCCCAAATATCATTATGCACCTTATCGCATTACGTTAAAGTATTCTTTTGTTTGTGTATGGGTTACAGTAGCGGCCTTGTGCCATAGTGTATACTAATCTCGTTAAGTTGCCGAATGGTTTTCATCTGTATCTCTTTTACAAAGAGTAGTTTTTGCATTGTGCTTTTTAACTTCACCAGTAACAATGGTTTGTTCATAATAAGGTTTGTAATGTTTGTGCGCGGGCGTATCGCTGCGATGGAAATGTTAGGGCCAGGAAGTGGTATCTGGGACTCCGTGTTGACATTAGCAGCGCGTATGCTACGCGTACGTTCCGCCTTGTTTATGAATTATCTTCCATAGATTATATCTGTTTGTGACATTGAAAACAACAAATACGTATAAAAGCTTTGTTGTCGAAGTCATTTACTGTGAGTTGTATAATGGAGAATCCTTTTTGGAAACTTGAAACTTTTTGCGAAATGTTAACATGTGTTGCGGTTGCGGCGAAGGAAAACGTCTTACGGAAAACCTGTCTGGCGTGGCTATAATAATTTTAAACGCGAGTAAATTTGTATCGACACTAAATAATTATTCAGCGTAATTTTAACTGCCGTTGTTGCAACAAGGAATAAAATTACACGTTCCTGTTACGATTTGTTTATATTGATGTCGTAATTTCCCTCAAGGATGAAATAAAAGAAAAACATTTTTCTCTCAAATTCTTCTAGAAGTCTTCCTTCAAGAATCAAGCCAATTAATGGGGTTATTATCAGTGGCGTGCCTAGGGTGTCAAACTAAGGCAAGCCCAAATGTTTATTTAGTAGCAGCATATTTTTTTTTGGTACGTAGGACTAATAAATACCTACCGGTTAGTACTCACATTCACGTTTATAGCGTTATTTTATAAATAAACAATCGTTAAGTTCGTTATTCGGAACTATGTAAGGCAAGTCGGCCTTTCGGGCTTATATGGAAGTACCGCCACTGGTTATTATATCCCAGACATCTTAAATATTATAACTCCATAATGTAGTTGTCATCTTCGAATATATTGTTGCCTTCATGTGCGTAGCTCATTCCAAACATTTCTGCTCTCAGCTCGATAACTACAGCTCATACGCTAGAAATGGAACGATGTGTAGCATAGCAATACAAGGTGAATAATAAGAGAGTAAGTGGTCGGCGGGTTGTAATGACGCAATATCGGCGCACAGTGAAAGTAACGGTTGCGAGTTGTGACCGACATCGTATTTACGATCCGCGCCGCCGAAAGCTCCCGTAGACTCGTTTTGCGTCCGCCTTAATGTCTTTTAAATGTACTCCTGAATTGATTAAGCGTTTTGTTTTTACTAATCTTTGTTTTTTTTTCATAAACTTTTTTTTTAAGGATTTTGTACTTCGAATGTCGTTGAGATCATTATCTTTTAACGTTTGTCATCATCTTTTTTAGATTAATGGCTAGTTAAATTGAATTTGTAACAGCTGTTCTCTTATCTAACATTCATTTGACTCAATAAAAATCGTTAGACTATGTAATATTCATATTAGATTAACCCATAATCAAATGCCCAATGGGGTCTAAACCTGATGCACTTTCCACTTGCCCAAGTTGTGCATTATTTTCATGAAAAAGTCTTAAAGCAGAGGCATTAAGACTTCCGTGGAAATCTATAACCGAGAAATACTGACTCAATACTGTGGAGATAATCCACGCTGTCACGTATTTCACAACGTTCGCGGGCAATTTAAAGTGGTTCAGCGAAAGAGGTCGCGATCGCAACGTTATCTTTACGTTTTTATCGGTGCCAAATTAACGTCTGCCGCGATCTGGGTCGGACAAACCAATGGCAGTTCAAGTTCGGAGCTTACATTGTTTATTGACAGGCTAGCTTTGCATACTACACTCTCTTTATATGCAATAGAACATATTTTCCCTTGACAATATATGTGTGCTTATATTGTCCATTTAAACTGACCCGTATTGTTTTGGTTTTTTGTTGTTGGACTATGTTATTTCATGGATCTAGGTGTCTTTGTCAACTGGTTGTATAGCCAAGTTTTTCATTACGTCGCGTAGTAGCGGCGTGGGCTCGAATTGAATCGTTATTTTATAGCTAACATAATATTTCCACGCCGATATGGTTTGCGCGTGTTTTGTTAACGGTTTTTTGTGGTACATTTTAAGACTTTGTGTAGCGTAGGCTGACTGCATGTACTGCGTCAGGACCTATCCTAATAGATACCGAAAGAGGTTTATTCCTGTTTCACTTAGTTATCAATTTATCTTAGGGATCTTTGCTGTCAGTGTAACCAGAGACTGACAATTTTATCTGTTATATTATGATGGTATTAGCTTGTAATTATACGAATTAGTGTATTGGGCAAAATATTCCAGACCACAGCAACCAACTTATTGGAAAACTCGCACATTAGTAAAATTGAAATTTTCCTTGTCAATGGAACTTTCTACTGGTCATGTTTCGATAATACAAGTTCAGGAACATTGCTGTGGTTACATATTCTTATCAATTGAGATAGCGACCAGGATAAATTAATTAGAGGGACTAAAAAGATGCTAGTGTTGCACATTTCTGGAAAATTAAAGAACATTTAACCAGGCATATTTATACCAATTCAAATTGATAGTCCCGTGGCGCAGTTGCCTAGATACCAGCTTGCGAAACGAAAGTTTGATCTCCGCATTGATACAAATGTTTATCTGATCCACAAATATTTCTAACGGGTATGGGTGTTTGTGAGACCGAAAAGTCTCTCGTAATTTCTGATACCCACGAGAAAAAACTCGCCTTACTCTGGGACCAGAACTATATATGTGACAGTTGGGGCCATTACTTAATTGCTGCGAGCTAAATGTACTAATACCCCTCATAATTATTGTTCGAGCATATGATTGATGTTCGCAAAGCATTTGACGTTGAAAATAGCCCGTGTGACGTGGCCGGAGTCCCGAACGAGGCCGCCCCGCCACAGGCCACCTGTCACACTGATGACCAAAATTACATCGACATTATGGTTGACATTTGCAGTGCGCGGTAATGACTTTTAACTTTTAAGGTTTTTTGTTTATAACTATTGTGGGAAATATATTTATGGAAAAAACACCTAAATATTGTATGTCATTAACGGCAGTATTTAATTTAAATTTTTAAGTTGGTTTGCATGCGTATAATTCGGCGGTTCCGTCACATGTCTGCACTTTCGAATGAAAATTAGATGAAAGTATGATACTTAAATGTGAATGTTTGTTAACCCAAAAAAATAAAACCAAATGTTTTTAAAATTTGCCTTAATTAGCATTACTCGAATACAACTTAATTGCGCTGCATAATTACTTACTTAACTACCGAATGAAATTTTAAATGAAACGAAAATTGTAAGCGTCACAGGACTTACATATTATGGATGCTCTACCGAAATCTATAAAATTCTTACTGGATCATAAAAGCATTTTAAATTTTAAGCGATAATAGAAACGGAAAAAATACCATTTCAACCGTCGAGCTATATTACAGCAGCTTCCAATGATATACCAGAAATTGCGCAAGAAGCATTTATGATATTACATCTCATGTCCTATTCATAGGCGTAATAAAAATAAGTATAAAAGTAGAATAAAATTCAAGTATTTGGTTCAATGTCGCCATCAGACATACATAATTGAATTGCCGAGATATTATGAAATATACGTTTTAAGGAAGATGTTTGTTTGTTTATTTATTTTACGTCCAAAAAATAGTCCAAGACTCGCATAGATAAGGCCAACGAATTTAGAAAAAGTTTTCTATAAAACATTTAAGTATTCAAAACGTGAACATAAAAAGTACGCCTCTGGTTGATTCTTCAGGAATAGTAGCGTGATTCTACATTATATCAATCCTTAATGTGCTATTGTTGGACACAAGACTCTTTTACAATTGAGAGGGCTTTATGCTGGCCTACTAAGGGAATTGATAAAGAAATTAAACTTCAAGCTTTAAGTGTCCAGGTTTCCTTAAAGGGGATGCCATTTTCGATTTACTCAATCGATATTGTCAAAAAATAGTATTGTAAGATTGGCAAGTAGTTCTCCTAGCAGCCGCAGCTTGTAACTCGAGTCGCTCCCTTGACATGGCCTGCACGCGTACACTGCACGCACCGCGCTGCCGAATGACATTGGCTCTAGTATTTTGTTTCTAACCAGGTGTTGCCAACCAGCTTCCTTACTTATCTCTTCGAATGTTGGAAGTAAGCAAGTTACTTTATCTAAGTGTAGCAGTAGTAGGATGATTAGTGTAATTTTCCTGACAAAAAGGTCTTAAGACGCAACATTCCTTTCCAATTGTTTATCATTAGATTGATTGGATTTGTTTTATGAATTGTTGACCATGCTATGAAGGCTCTTTTGGTAGAGATTCATAGTCTTGAGTTATTTTCCATGTTTCATTTTCCTGCCTTGTTAGTAGAATCTATATCTTTACAAAAAATTGCAAAGTGGTGCCAAGATGAATATGTGGACGAATATTGGCTGTTGATGATGATGATGATGTCAAGATGAATATGCTATTGAAAAATACGATTTCTTTTTGTTGGTTTTAATAGTGGTCATTTCCTATAAACTTTCATATTAGAAACCATAATCCAAAAGAAATATTGAGTTTTACGGGAATAATATTTCTATAAATGCGGTCAAAACATAAAAACTACTCGAGTACTATTTCAACTAGCGGTAAGTTTTACTTGGAGGTCGCGGACGAACCCACTCCGACTTTATGGTAATGCCCGCAGCAGCCTTGCGAAGTGTCGAGATAACAATGTAGCCTAAATGTTAATCCACCCAGCAGTGTATCTTGTTTATTATTCAAATCCTGCGGCACATTTTGGCGTATTGAATTTACCGGCAGAACCTGTAATGCAAAGTCCTTTTTCAAACTTTTAGGATAGAAAACTGCTTTTAACACGATAATTGTACAGCTTTGTCTTTTTGTAGACATATTTGAAGATTTAAAATCAGAAACGTATTCTTAAATGTAAAAATAAATATTATGCTAGACTAAAACAAACAGACAACTTCTCATAAAAATAATTAAGCAATGCTTGCTTCAGCGGACATAGTGACAGATGTTCATATAGCAAGCAGTGTCCGCTGAGACAGATAAAATATTACAATACATTTAAAATGCTGGAACACTACAATATCCAGAAAGTATTTCAAATAATGTAGAGTTTTCATGCTTAGCAGAAAAATACAAAAATGAATTTTGAATTTTTGCATAGAATCTCGTTCCGTTAACATCAATTGTGGTGCGGTCAGTGTGCTAGTAAAAAATGTGTACCAAAATCAACAGTACCAATTAAACTCAATATCCGTTTGAAATTGGGTGGAACATGTGAAACAATGTCGCTTGTTGTCGGGGCAGTTTCCAACAATCCAGTAGAATAACCACTTGAGCGGGCGCACAGCGATGTTGCAAACATCACGTTCGACAACACTGGAAACTGTGGAGGGGCTCGTATTGTACAATTTTATCTCCTTAATTGGATTTAAAGCACGTGTGTTGATGATCCGGCTTCAAGTATTACCAATGGACAATGGTTTTTATATGTAAAATGGTTTTACTAGTTCATTGAGATAATTTCGCAGCGTAGCGAGCAATTTATAAGCAGTAATGTTTTAATTTCGGTGCTGTGGTTTTACTTTGCTATACTTACAATTTTGGGGATCTAAACTAAAGATGATTGATAGTAAAATTGTCTTAATTGCCAAATATACATTTTTTACACTGCTTACCTAATATCTTCTGTTTCCGCTCTGATCAAATATTGGTAGTAGCCAAGTATTGTTACAGTTGTTGGAATTATCAATTATATTAATTATTTTGCAATACATGAAACCCCCCAATTTCTAATTTCCCCAAGAACAGTATCAAAATCCCAATGGCAATTCCATGAGACCACAGCTTGTACAAATTCCACATGCAATTGTGTACCTTTGCGCACGGGTGTCGTGCGGCAAAAGCAACGGTTGCCAGGCGCTCGTCGCGACCATTCGGCGATATCGTCCGAATAGGTAATGCAGTTTGTCCGGCTGTCTGTCCGACGAGCGGCGTGTTGGTCGGCTTGTGGCGGCCGCGAGCTGACTACCAAACAGTTCGTTCAACGTTGATAATGTACCCTCTGTTGCATCTATTACATGTTTTGGTTTTGTTTTTGTTCTATCCAATTAATGAGCACAGCTACATAGGGTACCATTTATTAATAAAATTATGTAATTTAAACTTGTACCGAATGTTACCTAGCTTGCATCATTTACTACTTGTTTATGACTGGAAAAATCTGAACATTGCACATTTAATTTATGATTTACGTCAGCTATGACGCAAAACATTAGTCTATAAAGCCTTAAATAAAAGGGTACAAGGCTTAAGAAAAAGTTAATGATGAAAAGTAAAATAAATTATCTAGTAAGATATAAAGGGTTTACGTATTAATCATATTCAAATACAATTTTCCCAAGATTTTCTTCGATACGAATGGATTTGAATAGCGATATATTACCGTGTGATTGTGGAGTGCAATGAGCGCGTGGGTCACGCAATGCTCGGGATTAGTATCGTAACGTAGTGTTGCAATAATCGGCTCCAGGCGTGCGCCGGCGGAGGCACGGTGCGCAAGGCCGCGCCTCCGCCTGCCAACCGATACGCGCTAATTGTCGCGCGCTCCGGCACACCGACTTACTACTCCAATACCGCCATTAACATCATTGTTTACAGTTTCTAACACTTGCGGGCCTTAATTAACAATAAAGCTCGCTTATTTTAAAATTTATAAATAAATTGTAATCTCAGCTTTGTAATTATTTATTTTTGTCTGACTGTTTTTTCGATTCCAGCTCATGTAGTTTTTTAAGTTTTTCATCTCGTCCATATAATTTTCTGTCTTAAATGACTCATGCTAAGTAAGCAGTTTAGTTTATGGATTGAATAATGAATATAAGACAAATTTAGGATCGTTTGGGAGGAGACCTTTAGTCTTATAAACAAAAAATAGTATATAGTCAATTTACAATCTAGTCAATGTAATATAGGCAGTTAAGTTTAGTATTAGTGTATAAATGTTAAGTGAATTAGTATAGAACATGTTCGGCTCCATAGCACCACTATGCTCTGCGTACGCTCGTGTGCGGTAGTGAGGGTTGCATGCACTCAGCATCACAGCATCCGAGCCTGCTGGGTGATGCGGAACTACTCTCAATATATTTTCTCTTGCGATGTGAACCAAGGTTTAATGTTCAGTGCCAGTAAAGTATTATCCACAATCTTTAATTGTTCGAGCAGTGTAATAACGTTTGCCAATATAGACTTCGGGAGTTAATCCAAGCCGTTGATGAGTCGGATACTGGTACTGAACACGTGGCCAAAACCTTGTTCACATAGGTTTGCATTGTTGATCTCGCGCGTAGACCAGCGGCCATGTCGGGGTGACTCGCCGGGCAGACGGAAGCGTAAGTGGTGTGTATGGGGCCCGTGTGTGGAACTGTTTAATGGACCATGGTTTTCTCTATTTGTTGTAAGGTGGGACGCAGGGTCCGGGCCGAAGACCCCACCTGCCCTACCTCCACTTACGCCTCTGGATGTATCGTACGTCATCACATATATTATATCCCGTCCTTCAGTATGAGTTACTGTCCTCTATCGAGTATATATGTGGGTCGTAGCGTCGGTGTTGTCAGAAATAACTTGTTGCTACCAATTTAGTGGTATTGTTGTGCAAAGTGTTTCCGTCACGTGTGGTTTATTTCTGGCAGCACGGATGTGTTGTATGTATGTGCTAGTGTAGCACCCTGTACCGTGTGGCGTCACGTCACTCGTCACTGGTCGATGTGCTGTGCTCAAGTGCTAATGCGAGCGATTCGTGGACCCGACGCGTGTGACGCTACGTAACGTGTTCCGCTCGTGTCGCGTGTTGTGTACAAACCTATCGCGAAACTGGATCGTTTCCACCTCAATAAGCCTTTTCCTGCTTCGATGCGTTGCTATTAACACGTGGATGTGAGTTATTATTTCTTCACATTTTAATCAAGTATCATAATGATTTGAGTTATTCAATTTATTTGAAGAAATAGTTTGTCACGTCCTATGCTTGTAGTCAATTAGTGAAACGTGTAAAAGATGAAGTGTATTTAGATTTTAATTTTAACGTTTTTATTTTGATGTTTTCTTGTTCCGTTATATCTGTTTTTGATTTTAGTGATTAATCAAATCTAGGAAGTGTCTCTATGCACTGTCCATTAATCACAGTGATTAAAAATGTGTTAGCACGACGCTAAACGTAATTATCTGGTGACTCACTCGCCGTCCTCACATTCGTGACGCGACACCCGCCGTGATCGTTTGCATGCCTTTGTGTTTGTTGCCTGTTGTTGTAGTTGTTGTTGTGTTGTAGTTTCGTGTGAGCTTGTTGTGTACTAATATTGATGTTGCTTGATATAATATTAATAGATTTAAGAAACCTCAAGTGAAATGGTAAGGATTCAATGTAGGGTTAAGATAATAATAAATGATGTTTTTAGGGAAGACATAGAAGTATTTTTCACCTATTTTCCTATCATTATTTGACCTATATGTGTCAGGGTTTATGATGTTACGATTAGAAAGTTGCCATGTCTTAACTTCTGGCATAGATGTCTATCGAGCAATTTAGATACAGTTAATACGCAATATAACTTTTTCCCTTTAGAACAATATCTAAAAGTCCCAATATCGACCCCAAATTTATCGACCTCTAATATTGTCGATCGGGAGAGCAAAGAATTATGTATGTTAGGTATTTACACTTTCTTAATAAGTTTTCTTTCGCCAAGTACACTGCCCGTGTTATCTATCTTTACGTAGTGGCCTAAGCAATTAATCGGTTTTTATGTTAAAAGCTCCGTCTCATAAGGTAAACATGAGTCATACGGGTAACACCGGTACATGTGAACATTGCATACACTCGGTGTTAGGTTAGTGAATCTCGCGCGGCTCGGAGATGGCGCACGGACATTGACCGCCGGGCGTGCGGTTCCTAGATACTAGTTCCGTGTTTGTGTGCGCCGCTAGCCGTGTAAACAGGTTGAGAACAGCAGGTGGATTTGTTCATAGATGTCTGGGTAAATGGATTTGCAATCTTTTTAGGTTACATAGGAGGCAGAGAAGGGGATTGGGAACAGGAAAATGGTGGAGTAGGAATTGAAGTACAAGAATTTCAAAAACCTGACATCGAGGACACGTAATTAACTCGAATATAAGAGAATATAATGTAACTTAACGTACAGTTAAAGACAATGTCTAAAATGCATTTGATTAGGATGTGAAAAAAATACCCATTATACAATCACGATTACAAGTCTGTTTTAAAAAAAAATCATAGAGGATATTCCACAATATACCCACCACTAACTAGGATCAAACTTGTCTTCTACCCCGCGACGAAATTTAGGAAGCATCAATTTAAAGATAGAATCAGATAACCATAGCCATACCAAAGACCTTTGATATCAAGGCACATAGCAACCGTACAGGGTAGTATTTGTACGAGCATGATGCAGAGGATTTACCGTTGTGCGGTGCACACGGTGCGCGCAGGTACGTCGGGCCAACGCGCCGCCACACAGCTAATTCTGTCCATACCCCGCCAATACCCGCTTTATATTGCTATCTTTCGAAGACCTGTTGTTCTCCATGCGTGTTCTTTTAGACCTGATGAGAAAGCTGTACACAGTACGTTAAAAATTTAACAACCATAGAACATATTTCAAACCCTTCTAGTTTTATTTGCGTATCGAAAATTGCAAATGGTGTTCTCAAAGATTTAGTCTATATCCATGGAAATATGTAGAATGAGGAGTCAATTAAATTAGTTTAAGGTTCAAGCGTCCAAATTCAGCAGACAATTGTCAATAATTTAATTAGCGCCTCTAAGGATGTTTGTTACATATCAAGAGGTCAAGCTGTATTCAAAGTTGCAGTATCTCTTTTCCCTCTGATATTTTTTTAATACTGAAATATTTGTTTCTTAAGACTTTGGCTATCAAGACCAATAAACTCATTTTATTAATCCAAAACTACCTGTATTCAATTTGCAGTACAAATCTACTTGTATGACGGTTTTCAACATGCAATACCTGACTGCCAAACGCCATATTTCAGTAATAACAAATAGTTGGTAGGCAACGTTCGCAGATGTTAATTATAATAAGAGCAGTGAAAGAGGTCACATCAGCTGCACGGTTGTCGTGAGCATGTCGGACGTTGGAATCTAAGTAGTACACTTGGCGGTGACGTAGCGACGTAAGCCCCTTGGCTCGCTTTAGCTCGAGTGCGTTCGCTTTGTTCCGCTGCTAATATTTCCTTCTGCCTGCACACACTCCCAATGAAAAAAGGACCCTTGACGCCGCTTTACAACTATTATATCGGACTCACATTTGTATATGCACGAGTATGAAGACGTTTAAATAAATTGCGAACGCGTTGCGCGGTTTAATTAGTTGATTTCGGGGCCATAACCTCAATTAATTATAGTTGGTTCTTAAGTTTGTAAATGAGGCGTTTTGTAAATATTCTTTAAAAATGTAAGTATAGCATAGAGTTATTCGTGTTGAATTTAGAATTACGATCATTTATAGCCAATCCTTCGCAGAAGTTGCTTCCCGAACGCTTTTCATTGCCTAGAAGGTTATGGCTTAGGGCTAATATGAAGTAAATAACTCTAGCAAGTCTTGTGTCCCCTTAAAACTGAACTGACTGGAGGAGAATGCCTCAGGCATTAAGTCCGCCTTTACAATTTTTATGTTGTATAAAGTGTAAATAAATAAATAAATAAATAAATAAAACCATTTAACTCTAAGCCCTTAGGCGGTAGTTTGAAGGTGTGTCGTATTACACGACATGATGTTTCCCTTCACCATTAAAGTATGTGACTATTCATTCCGAACACATAGCTACGAAAAGTCAAGGATTGTGCGTAGGAGACGTACTCGAGACACTTATGTTAACAAGCTTTACGCAATACACCAGTGGAACAACGTTCTTCATAATTTTACCATCTTCAGTGCACATTCAGTCAAAGAATAAGTACGTGTGGTAAGAAATCCCGACATAGACCCGGCCCCACTCGATCAATGACAATTGAAGGTGACCCAATTAAACTATACCACTAGACCGCTAATCTGATTGTCTATGGCTAATTTGTCTATTAGTTTAATGAGACTGGATATCGTTGGATCACGGCACATCTCGGTAATTAATGGATTTATCATGCGCTGTGATGCCCGCTTCATCTATCAACGTAACTATTCGTCTCAACCCGTTGTTAATAATTGTTTTATTAGATCACTTATCTTTATTGAAGTATGCTCTTAATAAGCAGGTTCCCTGCTCGACAGGGCAAAGATCTTCAAAACTATTATATCTTAAGTAATAATTACACTTTTAAAGATTGGATTGGTGGTCGTTTACTTTTTAATATCAACTTTTATTTCTTTATTTTCATTTGAAATGGCATAATTGATTAATACGGTACAAGTCATTATTACAAAGCCGACTACATTTACTTTCATTCCGATTGGGTTAGTTTATATTTCATCAGTTAAAATCTGGCCTTCAATTCTTTTATATTAGTTCTTCAAATCAAACTCTTATGATGATTTTGTGGGATTGATTACACATTGCAATGTATTCGTTTCCGTCTTATCTTACAATATTGAATTATTAGATTTTTGGACTTTGTCGTCGTTCTAATTATGTATAGGTCTTCGGTTGTCTACTTGTTTTGTACCGCCTATGTAATTAGTTGAAACTTTCTTAGAACATGTGGATGTAACGTTTCTAATCCCAGGGCATATTTGTCTAACGTTAAGCACATATTTGCTGTGTTCGCACGGCGCTCGTAGGAATCTTCAACAAACGTAGGCGTTGAGTCAAATACGACGAATAAACTGGCGTGCCATTACAATAACTGCTGATAACGCAGTGTAGGTTTCTAGTACGTACACAACGTTGTTTATTGTCGACACTTTATCTTGTTTCACTTTTTATATATTTTACTCGTGTATAAGATTGTATGACGACTTATTTACCCTAATTTGCTTTTATTATTGTTTTAAATGGGACTTTTAGGGTGTCTTAAATCCTGAAAGGATTCCGAATTTAAACACATATGTAAGGATTGCATTCAAATTAATTGTGGGAACCCCTGCTTTAATGTAAAAGGTGTTGTGGTTAATACTTATATACGAATATTAACTGTATGGCAGGTGTAAAGAGAACATAGAGGTTAGATTACAAATAATTAAAATGCCCTTCCGTGGGATTTCCTTGTGTGCAGTCTTTTAATATGCATGATATAACTGAAAAAATCGATAGCGGCTGGTTGTCATGCGAACGTCGATGGCACCGCGTTTCAATCGACATCAACAAGTTTCCACAGTGTTGCCACCTTATTATATATTCGCTGTTGATTCCGGAGGTATTGTTGTAATATAAAGGCGTGCTATAATTGTCTCGGTTACTCACTGCGCGGATTCTTTGTTTGCAGGAAACGCAAGTGTGTCGACCTCGCGTGTGCCTTGACATTTGGCCAAACATTTGACATAACCCGTGTGGCCAACATTTGAGCCAATGATTTACGGTTCTCGTGTACGCGATCTTAGGTCTGTTTACTATCGTCATTATAAATGAGGTTATTTTTACACTATAAACCAGATATCTGTATGATAGGAAAAAATAATGCATAAGAGTAGGTTTTTTGACGGTATCAAATGTGTTTACTGTGCGTCATATCCGTGATAATGGCCTACAAACATAGTTTTGATGTTGATAAACGTATAATTGGCATGAAATGATAAATAACTTCGTAAAATAGGGATAGATCGTAAGAATATTGTTGATTGATTTTTACAAATGCTTGTATTGTAGACTGTCTAATGTTTATATTGGAAATTGAAAGTGAAAGTGGTACATTCTTTAACATAGCGGTTTTCTTTTGCTACTAAAGAGAAATTTACTGAGAACTGAGTTCGATCTCGGAACTACGAAAATGGTGTATTGGCATATTCAGTCAAATTTAATCTACGTTTCATAATGATTCCGTCTATATTATTGTCACGAACGGATCTTAAGGATATCATTCTCATTCAGAAGCACTTGAAGAGCGAGTGAATGATTGAGTGAATGAAGCAGGGGCGACTTGATAAGTGGATCCTACGCTCAGGCTCATTGGGGTGCAGTTTGAAGGACCTGTGTCGCTGTAATTAGAAAACTTTCTTACTTTCTTTATGTTAACGGTACCAAGTCTAAAATAGTGCCTAAAAACTGAAATAATTACGTGGCAGTGACAACATAACTTACCTTTGCCTATATGATTAGGGATACAGGTAATTTGAAACAAAAACACCACTACTGCAGCGTTCAAATCTAGCGACTAACATATAAACAAAACCTAGAGGCCTCGATCAATACGCCAAAAGTAAGCTAGTAACAGCGTTAACGGTAAATAACAGTTATATTCTGTGTATTGTTTACTCGCAAGAGCTGTGTCTACGATGTCTAACCAACGCTAAGTGACGATAAATCATTATATACGTAAAGTTTATACATACATGTCAATACACAGTTTGGCATTTGCGAATAATCTCCTTATGTCCAAACTCTTTAGATAAATACAACCAGATTTTGCCATCTGTTTGAGTACTATGTAGTCTAGTGTGCGAAGCTGTTGACTAAATGAAAGGATTAAAGTGGCAAGCTAATAACATTGACTAACCCGGGTATCGAATCTAAGAACCCTCGGACAATGTTTTCGGGATTATATGCAACGGAATCACCGAACATTTCCATTGTTTATTTTCCCATATTATATTCATTCTAGAACTAGTTATAGAGGTAAAAGGGACCGCCAAGAAAGCTAGTGTAAAACAATATTAAATTAACATAACAATATCATTACATTGAAGTGCGAAGATTTTCGCGTGACGTATACAGCATCTGTAGTAAGGTCGTTGTCACAAGGCGGCGATAGGTTGCCTAGGCGATGAGTCACCCTCAGTAGGTTTATCTGAGGTCGGGACTGTGCGCGTGTGACCGCGGCCGACGAACTCCCGTCCTCCACCACTTACACCCCTACTGACTTAGAGACCATTGCCCCACGCAAAGATTATGGCTATATGTTTAAGAACTCGCGTAGGTAATGTTATGGCTGTGTATTTCTGCGATCCTGCTTGAGACACTTGTAATTGGGTAATAGGGGTAAACCTTTTTTGTTCAGACACGTCTGCAGACTCTGTCCTTCTTTTTAAATTTTCGCTATAGAAAAACTTAAAAGGTATCGTGCCCGACGTGGAATTGAGTCCTAGACACATGATACATTAGTAACGACTAAGAACTTATTAATTATACTATTCCGCCTTTTAAAGGTTTTGGTTAAGGAGATAATATAAAAATCTGTTAATATACATAAGCGGTTGAATACCTACTAGAGTTAAATTGAAAGACAATTTATGTATGTGGCTTCAATCACAAAAAAGGTTTCTTATGTCGTAGCAATCCACTGATTAATAATAACATTTGTCTTTGGCGTGCTTATTTACGCATTGAATACAGCACGATTAGCATAACAAATTCGAAATCAAATAAATTTAAAACAACATTATTTTTTGCATCACGTTATTTTCAATGTTCTCAACGAAACGAAAACAAAATTAGTCTCCTCTGTGTACACCCTAACGGTTGCGACACGATGTTATTTTATGTTGTTATTGTAAATTCTTGTCATTGTTTTGATTCTTTTAATAGCGCGATTTGTATTCAAGACGATGTGTGTAATGATGTAACAATCGTCTTCCCGAGCTGTCTATTACATAGCGATAAATAAGTAATAATAGGTGAAGGGAAAATCTTATTGAATGTACCTGCTTTACTGTAAGTGCTCATGAAAATAAAGATTGGACTTGTATATAATACAAAAATAGAGTAAGATTTACGTCTCAATAATTTAAACAATCCTTTAAAAGTTTATTTGAATAAAGGTGACTTTGACTTTAACTTTTGTATTGAAGGATATAAAATTGTTTATACAATATTTGGATCGCTTTTATAGTGTCAACCATATTTGTCGTATAACTTCGTTTATAGTCGTCGTAATTTTACATACAGTCGAATTCACATATTATGTACATCAGCCATCGTCAAAATAAGTTTTTGAATAACCAAATATCCAGTAAGGAGGATGTGTTTAGTATACTCCCTGATAGTAAATACCCGAATAGCGACCTTCGAATGTTTATCAAAGTCATAGTCCAAACTCCATACCCTATATCTACATCCGATTGAAAGGACCAGTAGAATTTTCAGTAGGAAATATTTGTAATAACAAGGTTTAGTAGATTCTGTGATAGTAAATACCCGAATAGCGGCCTTGTGTATCCCACATCCCACGACGCCCGCGTCCCACGGCGCAGTTTGTAAACACGTGCGGGTTCGTTAACCTGTGCTGTTGTGATGGAGCGCGCGCGCATACTCCACTACTGTGTGTGAGCAGTGAGCCATCGTTCAGTTGGACGCACACTTGGCATTTTTTGTCGGAGCTTCGGCCTCAATGAGAGCGCTTGAAGGCATCTCAATTCCGCTATAGAATTCCTAAAGCTCACAGTTTTGTTTACTATTTACGTAACTATAGGTGGTGTTTTTGAGATTTGTCTGCCCTAAATTAACGCAAATCATTAAAAAAACAGTAATATTTTGTTGTTGATAATGCAATTTAAAGTCTGAAATACGAGTCTGAGATATCTTAAAAAGTTGAGTTATTTTGTGGTATAAGTAGCTATACGGAGCTAGATATAAAAAATGAAAAAGATACATCTTTGTAAACAAAGACATAAATAAAATAGCGTCTAGAAAAACACATCGAAAACAAGTTACTTTAATCGATCGCACACTACGCGACAAAAATTTACGTATCCGAACTTTTTATCGAAACACCTTCTTATATTGCCTTATTATTTTTTATTCCATGAACCGTCGATTTTCAAGGATGGCTGTTCTATTGCGCATATATATTTGTGCCAACACTATATTGGTTACCAACGCGTCACGCCTAACTGCGCAGCGGCTGTCGAGATGGGAGCGGGTTTGATTACCACTTTGAATACATTATAATCGAAATATATTGTTTACGAGACAAATTTTAAAGAAATATATTGTGTCGTATTAATTTGAGCCAAGTTACTATTGAATGAGAATGCAAAATGTATAGCTATTGCGTCACAATCTAAATAGGAAGTTGTGTTAGTTACTAGCTTTAAGTAATTCGTCTCAAATTGCTAAATTTGAGGACTAATAACGTGCAAACCAGAAGCGTTCTTAACCACGTCCTAATCGTCACAATTCATTATCAAATAAAAAAAAAAACAAAATATTTTTGTAAAGCACTCCTATGATTGAAAAGAATAAACATTTCAGGAATAGTTAAATTTTAAAATATACACTTTATAAAAACTTATAAATATTACGTAAAAATGCAATAGTAACATTTTGCTACCTATTTTTTCAATAAACAGTAAAAGGGACCTTCACCTAGTTGTGAAAAGTGTATGTTTCAACTTCAACTTAAATCAGCCCTATTTCTGTCCGAGTTCGTTACGATGATTTATTACATAGCAGTAACGACAAACTCAAATTACAATTTAATGTGGGGGTGAATGATTTGTCATTGAATATCTGGTAATGATAATTCCTGTTGTATTGTGCCGCCTGTACCTGAGCCAATTAGTAAAGGCGGTGGGCGGGCAACAGAATCATTTCGGCGAATGCACAAGTAGAATAGATATATAATTATAATTATTTGGGTTAATATGTTAATGGACATCCATTTACATATTATCATATTCTGAGATAGGTGCAGAAGAATGTCCAATAAATTGGCTTTGCATTCGTACATAACACTTGAAAAAAATACGGTTCGTTTTCCATTTTTAGCTTGTTCTTCATCTTTAAGTATTTTCATTCTCTCTAGTTGTTAATGTTCTAGGCAAGCTATTTACGGAAACATTTTATTTGTTTAAATAGTATGCGTTCTTTTTAGGCATATTTTTCTGACCATTCCATTCAAACGATTTTCACGATTATTTTAATACAATTTCATAGTAACGTCAATCGGAAACGTATTTCATTATTTTTGTTTGATTCAAGTGATTACATTTTCGGCTTGTAATTAATTATGCCAGTTGTGTTCACCTTCATATTATAATAAACAATGGTTACAATGGAGGCCCTGTAACATACTTGCGTCTTACGTGTCTTGTATCGCAAGTACCTGAAGATATAAGATAATTTACAATTCCAATACATGCATGAAAGGGATATCAAACATAGATAAATCATATAAAAATAGCTACGTGTTAATTCGCTTCTAGATTCAAATAAAAATTGGACGATGGCAATATTGTTGTTACTTCTTGAAATAACCAAAGCCATACTAAAATTTACTTTTAGTTTTCACTCCAGCACAATTAAATTATCAACTAAAATGTCAAAAATAGACAAAAAGTGAACTAAAATTATGATACAAATTTTACTCTTACTCCTTTTACTCTTGGTTGTATATTTCTTCTGTTGAAACTAATGCCCCAAAATAATTAAAACACCCAAACCAAATGACGTTATGTTTGATACCTGCTGATTCGGATGACTATAGTGAATGTGGCGACTGTTGAAATGCTTGCCAGTAAATGCTGAGCGCGTTGTTCTGGGAAATGGACGTCCATTTAAACTTTGTATAAAGATTTAAGAGATCCTATTGGATTTATGTAAGAAAATAAAATGCGCCAAATGAAAAACAAATCGGACTTTGTACAATGTCTTGACTATAATAATATCAACATATTTGTCTCTCATATCGATATTGAGGAAGATGGATCACCATAATCACAATTTTTAGCTTGAAAAAGACTAGCTAGAATTCAATATAAAATAAATTCCGCTGCTCGGTGTTATTTCTGTGCGTTTAAATGATGCAGGTTTTCAGTATTTACAATGGTGGTGTCATTAGTTCCGTCTGGTATATTATTATCAAATTTAGAATGGGAAGGCAAATCGTATGCAACTTATAGATAATTGATTTCTAAGGACTGTGTAGCGTACAGAGTCAGGAAATTTACTTTACTGGGTACGGTTTTATCTGTTGAAATAAAATTAGTTCAGATTGCATTTATATTTAGGTGATATAATTGTATTATACGTGTTTTAAAATGTAGTCTCGATTCTTCTCAACGTGCTTGGCGGTGCTAACTTTATAAAAATAAACAATAAGGAGTCTACTTCACAGGTTATTTCAAAATTAGCAGTGATTGTTAAAGGAAAGTCCAACGCTTGATCAAACATTGGTCCGCATCACAAATCGCATATCATGTTTGGCCTTGCAATAGATCAATTGTTTTCAATAACACTCCAGTTTTACTCAATTATGAACTTTAATCTAACCAATTATGATTCATTTCAGTTTACAACGTTGGGTTCTTTGTTCAGTAGCAACAGCTTACGTATCGTTATTTGCTAAAACGTGTTTCCATTAAAATGTTTTAAGGTCGTTAGCACACTCCATCGGTCTGTCGGTTTGTCGGTGCATTTCTGCGCATTTGGCTCGCATTCACGTAATGTTTGCAGCAATCACTCCTAGAATTATATGCGTTACAATATCTGTGCCATCCGCAAACATCCTTACGACGGCTCCAGTTAAATCTTTTAGTTTTGAAAGTACTTGTAGCACAAAGTAGCTATGCTCCCTGACTATATTTTATGAATGGATGAAAGAGAGGAATATTTGGAGAGACATCATAACGGAAAAGGTTACAATTCAATTCTAGACAATTCTAAAACTGCATAGATCAATGTATACAACAATATTGAATCCTTATCACTTCACATTTGCTCTATCCATCAAAGGAACTCTATTTCACAAAATCTTGCACTTATTTTTATCTACATCATAACCTGTTCCATTAACCGTGTCTATACTTGCACTCTATTCTGCTGTTTTACCGTTATCAAAATCTGCTTCAACAATACGCCTATGTAAATTTCAGGTCACGGCAAGACGCACAGAGATGCAGCCAGCGTGAGAGCAACGCATCCCATACCCGCGGCGTGCGGCCTCTATTACTTCGAGGTTCGGATCGTGTCCAAGGGTCGGGATGGGTACATGGGCATCGGCCTGTCCGCGCACGGTGTCAACATGAACAGACTGCCTGGTGAGTGAAAAAAGTTCTAGAACATTCTGCGTTTTGTGTATGAAAAATCGAGCAAAGGTAACCTGAAATACATAGAACACTTTATAAGCCCATAAAATCGCTGCTGAACACAATTCTGTAGTTCACTAAAACGAACGGGGTGAACTGGTTAATGATATTTTTCTATTCATGCGTGGAGAAAGTTTTTAACAGAGGAAAGAGATTACTATGACAGACTTTTTTTGGAATTTTTTACAAGTATCCGAGAGAGACACCGCAAGAGACTTTCCGATTGTCTTCAATTTTAATACATAATGTAGGTATTTTGGTAGAAGTATTATATCAAAGACGTGATTGTGAAATGGTTCGGTATACAAAACTCAATAAGTTTCTCAAGTTGGAGCTTACAAAGGACAAACAATAAGTGAAAGTCAACAGACAATGGGTCCGAAATGACAGTAAAATCCACGCCCCGCAACTTAGCAAAATTTATTGCTAAACTTTACATATAACTTTTAGTATTCCACTCGATTGTTGGCAAGTTTTTTGTTACTCCAAAGTAATCATAGAAGTTCAAAAGTACTGAACAATGGAGGAGTTTTCCTTTATTAATACAATAACGAGATGGGCGAGTATCTAAAATTCCTATAAGATACTTTTATAAAGGTACTTTAGCAAATTCTACGTACCACCTGGCTATCAGATTGTAAAAGAATGGGCATGATTATTTCTCACTCTGATAGAGATTGTTGTATGTCAACAACTTTCGTTGATCATTATGGCGGTTTTAACATGATAGTGGAATCCATGAAGAAATTAATACCCCAAGTTAGGCTTCCGGCAATATCACTCACGCAACAGAACGCCACAGTATTGCTTCTGGTCTGTTTATTTACGGAAGAATGCGAATTATCCATTACAGTGCTTGAAATTTGCGAGCGGAGATGCTCCACTCTGGATTGTATATTCTAATAATGTACCAATTTCAATCTGTAACCAGGTTAATTAAATATTTTGTGAAATATTTACACTTTTGGCATTGCTCTATGTCTGTTAAAAGCAGAAGATATTTCTTAAATCTTCTAAATTTCCGTAAAAACTTTTACGTTGTTGAATTTAGTTAAAGCAAGACTTTTTGTGTTTGTTATTTCGTTAGACGAGGAAGGTATTGCAAAGGGAATAATTGCCTTTTCTTGGTACACATTTGGTAAGCGGAATGCGGTTCCAAAGCGATGACACGCGCATTATGGGGGCTGTATTTGGTCATCATTAGTGTTTATTGCAATGATCTGTGCAGTGGAAACTACCGTTTTAAGGGCGCACACCCCCATACATAGACAGAGAAAGCGTTCTTATAAAATCAATTTTGGCTTTATGCGTTTGTATATGTTTTGCAAGTTGACAACCAGCTGCTGATTTTCTTGGCGCTGGACAGAGAAATGTTGTTTGGAACTTCAGTAAATAGAGTAATTAATCATATTAGCTCTTGAAGGTTTAATGTTTTTCATCTTCCTTGAAAAAGTAGTGGTGTATCACGCATATTTAAATATAAGTTGATGCTTGCGGTCGGAAGCGTTGTACTGAACGCCTACCCTTCAGTTGAAACGACTTAAAGACCACAGGAACCCATTGAATTTAGGTTTTGACCAACCTTTCGAGAAGGCCTATGTTTGACCTTATTATAATGAAATGAGTTAAGAACCCGTAGAGATGTGACGTGGATCGGACTGCCGGTCAGTTACTCGAGCTGTGGGCTATCTCATTAAAGGAGTTGGGCGGTTTCCCCCAGGCTGGGACAAGCACTCGTACGGGTACCACGGCGACGACGGGCACTCGTTCTGCTCGTCGGGCACGGGCCAGCCGTACGGGCCCACCTTCACCACCGGCGACGTGATCGGCTGCGGCGTCAACCTCGTCGACAACACCTGCTTCTACACCAAGAACGGACACCACCTCGGCATCGCCTTCAGGGGGCTGCCGGTATGTACACTTGAGTCAATGTATTGATGGTGTCGGATGTTTTGTGATACATTTTTCCATAAAAATAAAAAATAAAATTGTATTTGTAACGGCATAGTGGTTGCTAATGGATGGTAAGTGAATTAAAGCCCAAATAAAGGCGAAGAATGGTGAGAAGAAACATACAGTAGATAAAGATATTCCGACATTCATTACTTACAATGGTAAGAGCATATCAAATCGTGGAAGTATTTTTGGGGGCTCTAGTGGGTCTTCTATTGGATCTGTAATTTGGCGATTTGGCGAAAATCCCAGGAAGCCGTTGGATGTACGCCGCTTGTCCAGCGCTGGGCTTCTTTAGCCTGATAATAATGTTGAAACGATGCGTGTTGCATTCCAGCCGAACCTGTACCCGACGGTGGGGCTGCAGACGCCGGGCGAGGTGGTGGACACGAACTTCGGGCAGCAGCCGTTCGTGTTCGACATCGAGGACATGCTGCGCGAGCTGCGCGCCCGCACGCGCCTCGCCATCGACGAGTTCCCGCTGCCCGACGAGCAGGGCCAGTGGCAGCAGGTCTTGCACAGGTATGCCGACTTCAGAGTCACACTCTAAGTCTAAGTCTTCTGTATTCAAATTGTTACAAGTTCTTTAGAATCGTCGCTATAGTATAGAACTATTGCCGCTCTGAAATGTTGTGGAGAAGAAACGGCTAGAAACTCCCTCAGAAAGACGAAATGCCATTTTTTTAAATCATAAATTGATATTGCAATTACAGTATTTAATTGTTATAACATTTATCTCATATAATTATGTCATACAAATTGTTGCAACATAACTTCTAATCAATTTACTAACCCCCAGGGCTTCTTATGCCCAGTATAAATTGACATGGTAAGCTTTTTTTATATAGTTTACCTTAAATTGATTCTTTAAACTTTTTTAAGGGGAGCTCCGTCATACCCTTCGGGAGTTTGTTATAGAAGCCTAGATATTGCCCCAAAAAAGAGTTTTTTTTTCCGGAGACGAGTTACGATCAACCACGATTAGACCATGCCCCTTCATTTGGTACCCTGTTTGTGGTTTTATAGTTAAGCAGTGTTGCGAGATCTCAACTGCAATTCATATACACCCAGAGTCGACAGTTACACGCACATAATGACACCGAGCGGTGAAACGCAATGGTTCTTTATGGTATCTTTGCTTGACTTTTACTTGCAACAAAATTAATTTGAAATGAAATGAATAGGACAATTTGGAAATATATGTTTGTCTACGTCTCTCCCTACCAAATGTCAAGAAAAACAGCTTGGATGGTAATATTATATCGATGTAAGGTTGGAAACGCATAAAAATAGAAAATGCATGTTGTGAAGTTAGATTACATTGGCAGTAGGCGCTAAAAGGAAGGACGGTAACAAATGGTGGCGTTTTTGCTATTGGTAATTTTTTCCAGGCATCCGCTAGATGGACTGGTGTGATCCACAGAGTGGCGTATACCTATTACCTATCAAAGTTTCCGATCACGGTCTTACTACAATCTGCATACCATAGTATATAATATGAAGTGTGCATGTGTGCCGCAGGATGGTGTCGACGTACCTGGTGCACCACGGGTACTGCAGCACGGCGCAGGCGTTCTCGCGCGCCACCGGACAGCCCATCGACGAGGACATCGCCTCCATTAAAAATAGACAAAGTATGAGCCTTGCATACATACTAATCTATTACACTAAGGATGTCCACTTTGAATAAAGACCTTCCCCCATTACATTCATGCTTTAGTTTAGCTGTTCTGCTCAGAAAGACCCACAAAAAAAACGAAGCTTTCATGCAGTTATTAACAAAACTAAGGATCTGATTAAGGAATTAAATACAAAATGATTTTTATTTACTTTCACTGTTCAGAAATTTAGGAAAAGGATATTTTTTACTTTCACTGATAATTGTAAAAGTAATTTAGCAACAGTCAATTTACATTAACATTAATTCACATGAAAATACGTTGTTTTGTGGAAGCTATAACCGCCTAAAAAAAGCCGGGCTTGTAATTTAGAATGACGTAGAAGCCGGGCTTGCAACACAATGTTTGCGTCCCCGCAGGGGTGTCTAAGCTGGTGCTGTCGGGGCGCATCGGCGAGGCGATCGAGCTCACGCGCCGCCTGTACCCCGCGCTGCTCGACGCCGACCCCGACCTGCTGTTCCTGCTCAAGTGCAGGCAGTTCGTCGAGATGGTCAACGGCTCCGACGCAGAGGTACGTACCGTCACGTGTGTTTGGAGATAATGTGGTGTATAGATATGTGGATGTAGTAGGGGGGGTTAATTTTTTTTTTATAAGATTTAAAGGTTATCAATAGTATAAAGTTTGTTGATTATTACTAATTATTATTACTAGTTCGAAAACATAGGAAGTAGTACTATTAGAAATCTGAAGTGATCATAAAATGTTAAAATTTCGAAATTTGAAATTTATCTAACTCTTATAAATATTTTTTGTAAAAAAAAGAATGAGAGAAAATTATAACAGAACTAAAGTTTTTTTAAAATTTACGATAAAGAGAAGACTATTGTTACTCAGCTCCTATACTATACATCCGTCATCATCATCCATCTACTATACTATCAATCATCATCATTCATCTATACTATCCACCCGGTCCAGAATGAAATAGTGTAAAGTGTATGTGTGTGCAGCTCTGCGGCGGCGACCCGGGCGAGCGCGCGGAGAAGGGCCACGGCGCCAGCAACGGCGTCGCCACCTCCGTCATCTCGCACACCGGCCGCGCGCCACGGCTGCCACACGCCAACGGTACCGACACGATACTAGTTTAACTAAACAAATATATAGCAACCATAAACTCAACTCCTGTGCAGCTGACAGGGGTCAGACCTTAAAAAACCACAAAGTCATTAAAGGGTAAGCCCTTAAGATCGGTACCACTATGTCAAATTATGAGAAAAATCTTTGTGCCCTTGTGATTACGTGAGTAGACATGACGGTCATATTAAACGACACCAACCTTAGTACCTTAGTAAATGTTACTCAACAACATACTCACTCTGATGATAATATCAACAATATCATCAGCTCATATATCCACTGCTAGGCAAGAGCCTCCTCTACCATGAAGATCTCAAAGATCCTGTATCGCTATCTAAAATACTCCTACATTAAGCATCAGTATGTAATAGTAAGTCATTACCGTTCCAGGCGTGGCGGAAGGCTCTGATGAGGGCGAGCCCCGCGACGTGGACATGTCCCCCGCGCCGGCCACGCCCCCCGCGGCGCCGCCCGCCGGCCCGCCCCCCGCGCCCGCCGACCCGCACCAGACCACGCTACCCGCCGCCAACGGAGACCATCAAGGTAACACTGCTGTACATAATAATACTGGGATGTGGACAAAAGAAGGACAGTTTGAGGGACTAAAAATGGGGGAAATTTAGTCAAAATTCGAGTAAGTGAGGTCTGGAAAATATTGCCTTATGAAATTGTCGATATCAGCTAAGAAAAGGAATTTATAGAGAGGCATAAGATTTGAGGAAATAAGACTAGGTTATCATTGAATTATGAACTGAAAACATTGGAGGATCTATGTTAAAGAACACCTATTTATGTTTTATACGAATAATTTTACAGTGTCCCAAACATTATAAAGGCCAAGTTGACATTATAGTGATATCAACGGGACCAAATCTATCGACAATACATCGCAGATATTATGATATAATTGACTACAATATAAAACGACGTATATTAATTTATGTAATTGTTTTAATTTATTTTGTTTATATAATTATGTATAATTTGCACACCATGATCGTCCATAACAAGTTTATTTATCAATTCGTTTAGACACATACATCATTTTATTATTATTTTGCTCGTCGCTTTTTAGTTTGCATGTTTGTTTTTATAACCTAATTCTATGTTTATAACAAAAAAAAATATTTAGGAGTACTTACACACTCTATCAGTAAGATCAGCAAAAAAAAAGAAAATTATGTTTGATTTCAACATTGATTTGTCATGGTATTTTGCAATAACAAAGTATGTAAGCACTCTTATTAACTATACCTTACACACATGTATAACTAGCTCTTTGATCTATTTTGATTTATCTGGGTTAAGATTTTCTTTCAGATTTTGCATACTCTCAAATTAAGAATTACTGTGGTAGCTCTGTGTATAAGAGGGTGTGGTGTATACGGCTTTTTTTTTGTTTTCACAATTTCCAGTTGGTATTATCACAAAAGCTAGCATATTTTGTATTCACTTTGAGTTTGAAAACTTTATGGTTTCATGTAATATTCTTCAAAAGCATTTATATTAAGAAATATGAATGTGCTAGATTCCCCACTACTCTTTTGAATTGGTCACTGTATTCTTTCATGGAAAGAAAAATATTTATCCCTATCAGATCACTTAAACTAAGTTGTGTTAGTGCTTACTAAACATTCTTAATCGTCTTGTACTTCTAACTTTTGCACCGAAACTACAATTTTCAGTATGGCAATACTAAATGTAGTGCTATATACTCTGTGTGTGTTTACATAACTTTCTAATATGTCGCACGCTTAATAATATAGTGACCTAATTAAAAAAACCGAGTCTAAGGTAAGTAAATGGGGAAAAATATTTTACTTCGTCAAATACATTTTGTAGATAATATAAAAAAAAAATCATTGTGTTTGAAAAATATGTGTACTAAATAGTTACATTACATCCATTACAATTTTATTATTTAATCCGACTATATTTAATCACAAATGGAATGAAGGTGAAAATATACAATTTTGAATTAGGTCACTATATTTTTAAGCGTGCGATGTGTCTACTGAAATATAATACAGAACAGAAAAATATAGAAATGACCCAAGCCTGAGATAAAATGTTTCACAATTAAACCATATTGATTGTTGGATTTAAAAATAAACATATTATAAAACGGTTAAAACAATAAAAAAATATCTGTTACTGCATTTTTATTATGACCACTATTTTTAAATACAGTTCTTTATTAAGCTACATATGTATAAGATGGGTTATTTAGTCCACCACATTGGTCTGGGTTGGCCTAATATGAGTTGGCATATTCGGTTCAAAACATTGAATATTTTTTTCTTTCTCAGAAATTATGGTATAATTAAATATTTTAAATTTGGGGAAATTCATCATTACATGATTTATTACATAAAGTAGCCTATTAAAAGTAACTTTATCGATGTAAAATCAACATACTCAGTAATTTGATCACATTGTAATAAATGCCCCAAAAATGTTTTTTTTTGCGAATCGCTTCCTAGTTTCTTTTAGTTTTAAACCCTGAAATCATTTTATGTCTATAATTTACCAGACAGAAACTTATGAAAGCTAAAATATGGCATCATCTCTAAATATACGTTTAAAACAATAATAAATAACGATAAGATTTTGCTAATTAACATAGTATTGCCATTGCGTTGCGAATAATTTTTAATCACAAGTGTCAGTAGACATATCGTATGTTGTATAACCTATTTGATTAATGCACACTGGACTAGTAGCGACTAAATGTGCATGTGTGTTGCAATGTTGTGTGCTTGTTTGTGTCACCATTCACCAGCCATGTGTATCGTCGCATTAGTGGCATCGCATCTGCACATAGGAGCGTTCCGTTTATTTGGTTTATTGAACTGTGTTATGTATAGTTAGTGGGGTCGCTTGCGCACGCCGGGCCCGGGGGCGAGTGTGCGTGTGTGGGCGTCGCGGGATTCAAACTACAAGGGCGGATAAACTAGTTTTTTGTGACGTCAGCCATTTGCAAGTTTATAGATACACCACTTCTGTTTTTTTTTCTTAATGACAGCTTAATTACTGTAGAATTACCCTTGATTACCCTTGTGGTTTTGAAGCCCACGACAGGTATGTGTGTGCGCGCGACTGGCGCCCGGGCCGCGTGAGTGACGGCGCGTGTTGTAGGTGTGGAGCTGCGGCTGGTGAAGGGCATGCCCGGCGTCACCGCCAGCGTGGCCGCGCTCATGCCCGACTTCCGCGCGGGTGGGTATCGAGCACCACCCACGCTAATACCACTCCTTATCTCGTATCCCCTCTCATGCCCTTTGATACCTCCTACTCCATTGCATCGATGTCACACTACTTAGGGATTAGAAGTTCCGTCCGTCAAATCACAGGGGGATTGGCGATATCGAGTTGATTAGTCATGTGTCGATTTTAAGAAATATATGATTCGATTTAACTAACGATCAACATAAAAAAAAATTGTAATAAAATTAAACTAATTAATTATTATTGTAACCATATCTCTGTATAAAATGGGGTCTAAAATATCGACACTATAAAAATATATCCAGTAGAAATTTTATTTATAAACCTACAATTCGAATAATTTTATTCTGTATATAGTATCGAGGATATTAAAATATTTATTGTGACATCGGTACAAGAGATACCAACTGACCCAACGCCATCGACGCCTTACGGTTCATCATCGTTCAATAAATTCGCTTGTCGAATCAAAATTTAATTGTAACTAGAATCTTATCTACCTTATATATCTACTTGAAACTTAGTTAAATTCTATGAATAACTTGATATTAAATTTAATATTACGTGTTAACTCATGATTCTGCTTAACTATAATAACTTATTCTTCAATATCATAATTCGATATTTATTCTAACATTCAACGCTTCTACTTTGTATCATTTATTATCGAACTACAACAAGGTATGTGACGAAGAGCGGGTTTTGGAAGCCGCATAACGTTAAATTTTGGTTAATGGCTTTTGAAATAAGTTCGCAATATTTTTTTGTTCATTTTATCGATAAATATGATAGTTTAAATACTAAGGAGTGTCGAGTTTCGCTTTATTAATCTCTATACTTATGGAAAGAAGGGACATAAATTACAGAAGACATACACTAAGTATTAAAAAAATACGTTTTTTTGATGTTATAAAAATATCGATAAATATTATCGATAATAAAATTGAATGACTATTTTGCCCATTAACTCATATAATTTATGACCCAAACACCTTAGTATAGCACACTTTTCGTCTTGTTATTTTTTTTATCTATAACGAGATGAAATCACACAGTAGTGAAGTAGTTACACATCGCAAGAGCATGTGTGGGGGTCGCATGGTGGTACAGGGGGTCGAACCGGCAAGGGCATCGAGTAGACGACGCATGCTGTTGAGCTTGTTATCCTTATTATTACGTAATATATTATATTTATATATCTAATCACACGACATACTATGGGGAGATATGTGGGGAATAACACTGCATGGAAGGATGAAGTGGAAGTCACAGTTTGTCGACCGCAGCACCGATGTTCTCACGCGACGGTTTTATGTCGGAACTAAACATTCATATTTTGATGGATAATACATTTCCGACCGAATACATTCAGCTTGGAGTTTACTTCTTCTTTTCTGGATAAACTTTCACTAATACATTTACAGGCGTTGGTAAAGGGAATTCTAATAGTTAATTCTTGAATAGTCGATGACCATTTCTTACTATTGTATCGATAATAATTATCGATGAAAATATAAATTATAACTTAGAATATTAGTATAAATTCACTACTCTTTTTAGAAATTCCTGTACCAATGCGATTGTGTGTTTTCTTTATTTCATAATAATGATGTCCATTGCTGTGTATGGTATAGAAGGGGAAGGCGGTTGCGGTACTCGTGCGTCAGTGGAACGCATGCTGGCGTTCGGGCGGGAATTGTACGCCATGAGCCAGAAGCTGCAACAGGATCTGTATCATAAATCTATGCTAGAGGTACCTATTCACTTTTATAATTTTTTAAATGAGATGGTTTGTGAGATTTTAATAGTAAGTGAGTTCGATAAGCTTTTAAATATTAATTTGAAATCTGTTTATTCTTGAAAATTTGTCATTTAAAAATAAGGCATCTGTTTTCAATATTTTATTAAAGGCAATTACGTATCTGTTATTAAAATTTGTAATAATAAGTATTTTTGTAATGTGTGTGTGCAGGACGCGTTCAGCCTGCTGGCGTACAGCAACCCGTGGGACAGCCCCGTGGGCTGGCAGCTCGAGCCCGTGCGCCGCGAGGCCGTGTGCGAGGCGCTCAACTCCGCCATACTCGGTGCGCCCCACTGACGCCGCTTCAGTTGCGGCGATACCGACATTGCTAACACAACTTATTCAATTATACAGTCTGTGCTCAAGCGAGCATTGTATCTGAACCGTGGAGCTCTCACAGCGTGGCTATAAGTATGTCGTTGTGTGTCGCAGAGTCGCAGGGCATGCAGTGGAGCTCGCCGGTGGAGGCGTGCGTGTCCCACTCGCGCGCGCTGCTGCGCCGCATGTCCCGCGCCGGGCTCGGAGCCTGCGCCTTCGCCGACCTGGCCGCGCTGCTGCGCCGCTGACACCCCGCCCGCGCCCCCCGCGCCCCCCGCGCCGCCCGCCGCCCGCGCGCGCCCCGCCCCGCCCGCCCCCCGCGCGCCTCCCGCGCCCCCCGCGCCCCCCGCACGCCGCGCCGCCTGTGATGCACACGCAGCGCGCGCCACTTGCATCAACCAGCGGTATATCGGATATCGGTATATCGGTATATCGGATTGCACGCACGCAATCGAGCATCTCGACGGCGCCGCGGCACCGCAGTCGCCACCCCATGGCGCCGACGGACTGCAGTCGATGGGCGCCCACGACGGAAGCTGGACGCGGACTCGGCGGGGACTGCGCCGCGGCGACCGACAGAACTTTAACCGTTTAACTGCAGTTAAACAGCGGAACAGATGGAGGTTTATATCGGATCGCAATACACATGTATATAGAGATGACACTTGTCGATCCGAATACAATAGAACGCACACACTCTGCCTTACGTGACCGCGAGTAGTGATGACCGAAGGGCGTGTGTGTCGACGTGGTTACGCCAAATATATGTATGATAAACGTGTTTAAATCGCTTGGCAAAAACGTTTGCTTGAGCCGCTTTGTAATGAGTGATACATACGCGCCGAGCGAGTGTCGAAGCGTCTTACGTACCGACCTAATGTTGGGACATTTACGATAACTTTACGATCATTCGATTTGATCAAACATAGGACCTTTATATCTGTAGTATATTGATAACGCCCTTCGTGGTTGGATCAGTCTCTCAATTTACGAAGTTGGAAGAATGTATTTGCCAGCCAGTGGGAATTAGTCGAGGCATGAATTTTTAGAATCGCTAGTTTAGAATCTAAATTTTCAATCTATCTTCAAGTTTTTGGGGCTTGACTTAGCGTGCTCTCGAAGTTTGATGTAGACATGATGTGATAGTAGAATTTCACTTGATTGATATTTCATGGGGCGCACTTAGATCTGAATCGATATCCAGACATCGATATTGAACCCGGGTTGAATTGGATGTTTCGAATGTATCAAAACGGATCTTTTTCAGTACTGAGGGTTGTTTAATAACACTGTCATTTCAATATGTTATAGCTAGATATTTGAAAAACTTTTAGATATATTTTGAAATTAATCTTATGTATAACGTAAAACGTGTGCAATGTACTGAGGCGCTTCGACAATCGCTCCGCGCCACCTTTTATATTAATTATGAAGTGTGAAATATAATGTATATTGAATGAGAAAAAAAATTATAAGATATATTTAAAGTGTGCTCCGAGCTGACTTCAACGAAAACGGACGTTGTAATGAATAGACGAGTCGATAAAGTTTCGAATGTAGTTATAGTGATGTGAACCACGGACTACGCGCTGTGTACATTGTCTGTCTGCGTATATTATCATAGAGTATATCGTTATAGAGATATCATTTGTAAAGGGATACGGCGTGACACTGTTGTCGATATTTTTTTACTTATCGATATTTTTCATAGAGGCGGTCAAGCACTACGGTACGCTCAATATCCTATGCCGTGATTAATTTTTGTAGACGAATAGTGAACGACGTTTGTACGGTTTGAAGGTTGTGTTTTATAATAATTTATGTGAATCGAAACACTTGATTACTTAATCCGTCACCTTGTATAATGTACTTTGGAGAGCTGCAGTGGGTTTGTGCCTGACGAATCTGAACCATACGGGCTTGAGTGGCAACAGTGTCGTCGCGAAATTAAATATATAGTTATATAACGTGAGATGCATGTAGAGATGCTAAGAAATACGAATTAGACACGTCGCCATTGCTTTTGGACTAAGTTCAGACAACAGGCAATATCGACTGCTCGAACTAACAGCACGGCTTGCAAGCATTTATTTGCTCTCTCGACTTGGCACAGACACACACGGACACCGCTTGGCCGAAAATTGCTCATTTTTGTATTAATCTCAATGTAAATTGTAAATGTTAATATATCGAGGGCTTCATTCGACATGGTTAGAACGAAAGCAATGGCGACAGCAGGCCGCCGGATTGGTCCGAGGCGTATTAATATTAGTTATACAGGCAAACTTGTGTGGGTATTTTGATGTTCAATGGTCGATTAATACATAAGAGATTTTTATATACATATATAGTTTTATTTGATATAATTCCACTTCCGATCCCTAGAGAAATTACAAGTTGTTTCCTGAAGCCGTCTGGTATAATTCATCGACTTGCCTTAAGTAGTTTGACTATGTTAATATTATCGATAAATAAGAAATGATTACAGCAAGTTTTTCTGTAAGTTTTCGTTAAAAATCCTCTTTGATTAATTTTTTGAGATGATTTAATCTATTTTGAAGTCGAGTGATAGATTAGTCGATATGTGTGGTGTCCAGAGGTCCACACAAGTTTGTTGAGTGAGGACAAGGAGGGAGGGACGTGAGTTCCTCTCGCCCTCCGTAAAGGTGATTCTACAACATTGTTCTTGTATTGTATTGTTTTCTTTTTTAATAATATATTGTGTTTAAACGGAACTTGTGGTTTCATTAAAACTGAATATAATTCAAAACAAAAACTCCATATACATTCATTTTTGGACACAAAGTACACATATCGCATAGACACGTAGTGAAAGAAAAATTCAGTCAATTATAAAGGTAACATAGAAGTAAATTATGGATTTACCCGCACTAGGCTAGCGTTATGGAATAAAGGCTTAAACCCTCTCAAAAGTAGAGGAGTCTTGTGCTCAGCAGTGGGATGTATGGCTTGATGATAAATCATCAAAAAAAGTCTATCTTATGACCTCACGGCACAAGAACTGCCGTCTGATCTAGGCGTTCAATTCCCGTGTCGAGCAAAGAGTTATCGGGTGAATCCATTAGAAAATTCTCAACCTCAGCATGGAGTGCGAGATTATAAAATGCATCCCTGCCTACCCCTTCGTTTTCGTAGTCCCCCTCGGAGAATACAGTCGTTCGATGTATTTGCATTTGGCATAATAGCTTTGCGGGGGTCAGTAATGCGAACGTTTCTAGACGATTTGGAAAATGATATATATTAAATAATATGTATGTTGTTAAACTGGTACTTTTAAATTCACTTGCAGTATTAACGAAATTGTGTGTCTCTATTCGCGAAATTTGTTCCCGTGTGAAATGTTTATTTCACGAGTCGAAATAAATGTGATGGATTTCTCCTAGGGTGTGTTCTCAATTATACATTGAAAACACTACGGGCTGTTGAAGATAATTATACACAACAGTTGAGACAACAGTAACATCCACAGTACTTCTTTTTTCTTAATTTTCTTACAACCCGCTCGCTATAACTACCTACTTGATTAGAAATGTTCAAAACAAAAAAGGATCGTTAAGCGTTTGCAAAAATTTGGCGATAATAATGATATACTAAATACATATTTGTACTGAATTATATGTCATGTCCAGTACTCGATAGATTTAAAGAAAACCCACGTGAATTTTTAGACCCGGGCACTTTAGGGTAAAAAGCCCCGACACTTACTATTGACATTCAGATATTCTAAATTAATTATATCGCATTTCAATAGTAAAAGAAAACTGCGTCTCAGAATTCTCCAAGTAGAATATTTCGGTGTCTTCTTCATCAACCCATATACGCCCACTGCTGTGCACGGGTCTCCTAAAGGAGACCCTCTCAATGGTAGAACCATTGAGAGGGTTTTAGGCCATAGTCCACCACGCTGGCCTAGTGCGGGTTGGCGGACTACACACCTAAGAAATTCCTAAGAACTTTTAGGTGTGCAGGTTTTATCACGATGTTTTCCTTCACCGTTAAAGCAAGTGATAATTCAATGTGAATACACACATAACTTCGAAAAGCCATAAGTGTATGCCTGGGGTTCGAACCCGCGACCGCCGAGTTTCTCGACCGCGCGCCTAAACCTCGAGGCCATCACTGCTTCCTTTCGGTGTCTGATAAGATCTAATGGATTTCAATTATAGGGGAGACCTGGGCTCATGAAAAGTAACTTAACAGTAATGGTTTATAGTTTTGTCTATTCTATGTGTTTAATAGAAACGGGGATGAACAGCAAAAAAATATTTATTTATTTACACTTCTTACAGTCATTGTAAAGGTGGACTTAATGCCCGAGGCATTCTCTTCCAGTCGATCCTTAGGTAATTAATCTTCTTCTTCTTCTTCATCAACCCATATTCGCCCACTGCTGAGCACGGGTCTCCTCTACCATTGAGAGGGTTTAGGCCATAGTCCACCACGCTGGCCTAGTGCGGGTTGGCGGACTACACACCTAAGAAATTCCTAAGAACTCTTAGGTGTGCAGGTTTTATCACGATGTTTTCCTTCACCGTTAAAGCAAGTGATAATTCAATGTGAATACACACATAACTTCGAAAAGTCAGAGGTGTGTGCCTGGGGTTCGAACCCGCGACCGTCGAGATTCTCGACCGCGCGCCCAAACCTCGAGGCCATCACTGCTTAGGTAATTAATTAATAAGGTAATTAATGTAAGGTAATAAATTTAATGTTACATTTACAACAACCGTATTAATCGTACTCTGAAATTATCTAAGGTTAGAAAAAATCATATTTGAATATATATTTTCATAATATCGTATAAAACCCTCGTACATTACAGTAAAATGACTCCGAAGAGTGTGTAATAATATGCAATTGAATCACGGAGCCAGACAGCGCCTCCTGTGAATGTATTATCGATAAAAAATACGCGTTCTACCCTCCACCGGTATTGTCTCACCGATTTCCTTTGCCATTAAAAATCCACTCGAACTGAAATATGGCGTCAATATGGTAATAACACACGAATGCAGGCGTCGGATAGGTGGTGCCCACGTCGACCCGCATAACGACTCATTGAATGATTATGATAATTTATGAAAAATTACTCGCCGGCGAATTTAATAAATTCTGTTCGACGGAGATTGCGTCCCCGTTGCCACTAGATTTATTTCTGCAGTCCATTTTAATGCGGAGGGGGGTTTAATTACCCGCTTCTGCTGTTCCTGTTATTTGAAGTGTTTTAGCATTCCCCAATATCAAGAATGTCAGCTAAGTTGATAGCCCGGTAACAGCAGTTTCATATGTATATCAGAATATTTAAAATAAGGCTTTAGAAATCCTAAAATAAGCCTCCAAAAGGATAAAAACTAACATTGGTGGCAAATTATTATTGAAATTAAGAAAAGTGGAATTGAAAATAAACCTCTAAGGTTTTTAAATTATAATTTAACTCTCTGGGGGACGACATGCTTATTAGGCGGACGAAAATTACTCAGAAGGGGCATGAAAATCAGTCTGATAAGGGTGGTAAGTTGGTCCGATTAGGTTTGAAAATATTCTTCAAGAGGATGACAATTGACGTGCATGGGATTGAATAAGCCATCAGGAGGATGAAAATGAGGCTAGAGAGATTGGTTAAAATGATTACTTTCAATTACCATACGTAAAATTAAATCTAAATTATTTTTACAATAAAAATGAACTGTTAAAGGAGGTGAAAGACAGCTTTTACGAGCTTAAAAAAGGCGAACAGAATTTGAACATATAAAAGTCTTAAATTCATAAATATTTTTATATTTTTGATGTAAGTCCACAAAGGCAAATTTTAAATATATTTTTCTTTTCTTTAAGAATCGTATAAATATGATTCGCAATCATGTATTTAATTTATTTTCTATGCTTAAAAACTTAAGAGGCTTCTATTCAAGTACCGCCACTGATTTATAGCTGCAAAAATATCCAATTAGATTATTGAAAACCGGGATATATTTCCTCGTATTTTTCTCTTTTATTATGCATTACTATTATAGTTAGGTTTTTCGTTCCAACTGCGGTAGCGTTATCTGTGCCCCGACAGCGGCGGCAGTAGTCCGGCCGAGAGATTGAATGAAAACATTGAATATTTATTCTGAGGAGCTGTGCACTGCTCCGGGCCACAGCCGCGCTCGCCGACCAGCCAAGTGACCAGAACCGATACTCCTGTCATTTCGTAAAGCGAGAAAATTTTCATGTAAAGTTACCTTCTAAAAGCTCTGAAACGTTTTGCTTAAAGTAGAGAAATGTGGGAAGAGATATATTTTTTCTGAGAATATGGACGTGTGCGTGTTTCTTTGTATCAGGATTATGATTGTTCAAAGTTAATGTATACTTTAACTAGTAAATATTCAGTTTTAAATTAAGGTTTAGTATTTTACGTCTGATCTGATCGTTGGTCGCTTTTTGTTTGGATGAAATAATAAATAAATAAATACACCCAACAGTCACACACATAGTCCTGACCCCACATTAAGATACGAGTCTTGTGTCGTGGGTATCAGAAACTACGAGAGACTTTTTCTTTTTCGGTTTTATTTGTGGGTCACACAAACATTTGTCTCGGTGCGGGGATCGAACCCGCGGCCGCTCGTTTCGCAAGCTGGTGTCAAGCCAACTGCGCCACGGGGGCTGTCAAATCAATCAATCGATACAATAAGTATTTAATTTTGTTCAGGTTGGGTAAAGTTTCTTATTATAAAATAATTTCTAACAAGTTTTATTTTTACTTGAAAGTATCGTTTAGCGGCGCAAGAACTTGTGCGCGTCTTCTTTCTCCCTGGTATACAATCTTTGTTTTGCGAGATCATCTTGCGGTTCTCCTTTTAATATTTGATCTGCATATTTATAAATCGACGGCGAACTGTTTGCAGAGCCCCTCGAGCGTGTTTGTTGATTTATAGTTTATTTCATTTGTGCCGCAGTCCGCGGCCGCCGCTCGCCGCCCGCCTACCAAATCCACTCATTGTTTACAAAAGAGAAATGTTTGAGACGAGTGCGCCGCGAGATCCTGTATCAATAATGCACTACACATTTGTGTACCTTTGTTTATGGCAAAAGCTTTCCCGAGTAACTTGTGTTTACGGTAGATTTGATCTGTGTTTCTATAACGCAAGGGCTCCCATTCCAACAGCCGAAGATACGGGGTATAACAAAAAGAAATAAAACGAAACGGTATAAACCGCGATAAGGGTACTAAAACATTTAATGGCTGCTTTCATTGAGATAAGCTTTGCGGATAAATTAACGCAATTTGTACTAAACAAGAGCGAGATTATTTTAATAGTGATTAATGTTTGATTAAAAATACGATATCTGCAAAGGCAAACAAAACTCTTGGAAAACTTTAGTTTGTAACTGTCAAGTGTAATGGGAATAAATTGCTTTTGCATTGACACGAAATTCAAATATGGCTTAAATATTTCTAGGTTCACATGGCACGAATCCTTTGAGGCCATATTTACAGAGTAAATCTAAGAAGAACTCGCCCTTGTGCGTGGCCGGCGTTTCAGACACCCACAGTTTGTGGTCTAGTCTCATTACAAGAGAGTGGTTGGTTGTCGTCCTAGGCCATCGCACGGGGAGGAGACTCGTTGTCTGTGGCGTTGGGTCTCTGAAATGAAAAAATGTAATAGAAGTAAATATCGAAGATTTTTTTGTTTGAATTTGATAAATGAAATGAAATGAAATGAAATAATATTTATTGAATCCATAAAATGTCAAATACATCACTTAGATTCAGTCATTTCAAATTTTACCACCCTGTTCGGAAGGCAGTCATCACTAGAGAAGAACGGGCAAGAAACTCTAGTGTTTCTCTTTTCAATTCAAGAGATAGTTTACAATACAGATACAAAGACTCAATTTCCCGAATTGGAGCAGCTCATTAATACAATATCAGAATTTTGTATATAAGACCAACATAATCATCTTAAATGGAGACTCTGACATCTAACCAGGTTAAATAATGTTTTCGCTTGCACCCTGTCATTTACAACTTTTTGTGAGTCTTAAACTTAATAACCGGACTCAGTTCATTAGATGCTCATCATCATCATCATCATCAACAGCCTTTCACGTCCACTGTTGGACATAGGCCTCTCTCATGGCACGCCACTGGGCTCGATCTTCGGCCCTCCCCATCCAACCAACATTAGATGAACATTAGATGCTCATGCCGTGCAATCTCGAGGTTCCGAGTTTGACTCCCGGATTAGGCAATGTTTTTGTGTTTTTCCATGGTCAAATATTGACCTAGTTTTGTTACTTTATGTATACTATACATTTGACATTTCCCACAATATAGAATTTCAAAATGACCATGATGACTTTGTTGCTTTGTGAAGCAACTAGCCACGCAATCGTTTATGACTTGAATTATTAAGTAATGTAGACATGGGGAACACAGTCGATGGTGCTTCTAGCGGTCTAGTGTGTTGTGCAGTAGTTATGTAACTGTTCGTACCATTCAATTATAACCGTAGTTTTATTTATACTTATACCCTTTAATGGCCTTCCTTGTATGAAGTTATTTATTACTTCATCATCATCATCATCATCAACAGCTAATATTCGTCCACTGCTGGACATAGGCCTCCCCCAATGACTTCCACCGGAAACGGTCGGAAGCCTCCTGCAGTCAGCGACGTCTTTATTTATTTCTTATTCATTATTAAATGTCCTTTATTCTGAATAGTGTGTTATTGAATTTAATAAATTGACATTTAGTCCATTGAAATGTTACATGAACTTTACATTTCTTAGAGGACGCAATTTTATTTTTGGGATATGTTTGGGGGGTCAATAGAAGCTTAACCTCAAGTTTGTGGGGTTGCCACCCTTGTCCCACGGCCGCCATTTTGAAAAAAGGGGTAAAACACTAATATTGCGATATCTCTGAAACTATGCGTCTCACTGAAAAATTGTAAAGACATAATTTGTAGCTAATTATTTTGCCTACAAATATGTTTATATAACTTTTTGCCCTAAATTAAAAATTAAAGAAGTTATAAGCAAAAAAGTGAGAAAATATTTATAAAATTTTTCTTTTTTGCTCTATAACTTTTTTTATATACATTTTACCAAAAAATTGCATCAGGCCAATCTTGTAGATTATCTTTTGACAAAAATTTTACCCTATATATTTCTTCAATTGAATTCATTTAAAACGCTGTTACAGCACTTCAAAGTTGAACGGGTTTGTCAATGTTCATGAGAATCCGGTTGAAACGAAATGTTTAACTTATTTTTTCTTTATGTTTTTTAATGTAAATATATTCCTTTGTTAAATTCGTACAATTTTACTTATTTATTCCTAACTGTTTTCCTCGCCACGTATGAGGAAGAGTCTATAGGCGCGTTTTTTACATGGTATCCTCAGTAGGTCTACTCCACGGACATCTTGCTTATAAGGTAATCCTCAACATCATATTTTTAATTACTCATTAGCTAGCTACTCTGATCGACTTTTTTTCGATGGTCCAGGCTGAGGCTCAGAGTCTAAATCAACGTCAACCGTGAAAGTTTGAGGAATGACAGGAGTTAAAATTGGAGTCATAGTTGGAAGTTTATCCTCAAATTCATTTTCTTCCATTCACTTGGATATTTCCATAATGTTGCTGCATGTTTCACCAGAGCAATGGAGGCATACTGTAGAGCATTTCAGGCCTGGTTTTCTGCAGCCACACATACTTCCGCAGTATCCCTTGCATCTGCAGAAAATTAATTTCATAAGGCCGGGGGATGCTGGAGGCTTGAAAGCTTGTATTGGCATCCAAATGTTTGTATGCATTTTCAAGCCCAAATTTTCAGGATTTTGATATCTTCCGAGCCATGACTGGACCTGGTGATATACTCAGAGACTATGGAAACGAGCGGCATTTTGTGTTGGAGGCAGCGATGACAAGTTAAATGAATATTTAGTCACTATTATAGCCAGATTAGTCTTATATAAATAAGTAAAATTGTACGAATTTAACAAAAAAAAAATAGGAATATATTTACAATAAAAAACATAAAGAAAAAATAAGTTAAACATTTCGTTTCAACCGGATTCTCATGAACATTGACAAACCCGTTCAACTTTGAAGTGCTGTAACAGCGTTTTAAATGAATTAAATTGAAGAAATATATAGGGTAAAATTTTTGTCAAAAGATAATCTACAAGATTGGCCTGATGCAATTTTTTGGTAAAATGTATATAAAAAAAGTTATAGAGCAAAAAAGAAAAATTTTATAAATATTTTCTCACTTTTTTGCTTATAACTTCTTTAATTTTTAATTTAGGGCAAAAAGTTATATAAACATATTTGTAGGCAAAATAATTAGCTACAAATTATGTCTTTACAATTTTTCTGTGAGACGCATAGTTTCAGAGATATCGCAATATTAGTGTTTTACCCCTTTTTTCAAAATGGCGGCCGTGGGACAAGGGTGGCAACCCCACAAACTTGAGGTTAAGCTTCTATTGACCCCCCAAACATATCCCAAAAATAAAATTGCGTCCTCTAAGAAATGCAATATTCGGCCCCTGAATTGTAACATTTCAATGGACTAATTAGAATAAAATATTGCGAGAATTATAATTGAATCTTACAAGCATCTTTTAAATTCCTGTAAATGGTTTCGATTCCAATATAAATCTCGAGAATGGAACCTGCTGTGTAATGATTGCTTAGATATCCTACAAGCTACAGCTTTTTATCTAAGTCTGTTTTTTTTATGTGAAAGTGGTTGTAAATATACCCACGACATAGTAAAGTAGTAATTATGAGACAAAGTTTAAGAAATATGTCACTGTTACTAAAATTAACTTACCCAAACTTCATAAAATTCGTCAGCATAGTGGTCCATCTGATTATGAACAATCTGTCTTCGCTTGAAACTAGCAAAGGCAGTCCCGCAGGTTTGAATATATAGAAGACATCATCCGAATGAGAAGCCCCATCTATGCCAGGTGGCCCAAACAAAAATTTGGCAAAGTTCCTTTCACCCATGTATGAGAACATGTACTGGAACACCGGTTCATCAGAATATTTGCTCATCAAATTCGTGAAAGCATCTGTTGTAGAATACACCAACCAATCGGAGTAAAAGCGAATAATTTCTCTTATAAGATCTTTTTTGATGCGCTTATTGCTAAAATAATGCTCGCGGAGTTTCTGTGCAATATCTTTTTTTACGCTCTCATTGTTTGTAGAAAATAAGGCTGGTATTCTGTCTATAAAGTTGGAATCTAATTGCCCTAAAGATTCTGCGTCGTTTAAGCCGTAGAATAAAATGCCTTCGACGTCGACGTATCCTTGAATTATGGGCACCTTATTAAAGTCTCCAGACCTGATAATATTGTAAGGAGTATCGTGGAAGAAGGGTTCACTTGAATTACTGTCAACACACGGCGCATACTTGAACCCGTGGTTATTTACCGACGTGTCGCGACAGTTGTCTAACAAATCATTGACGGAGGCGTTTTGGAATATTTCAAAAGCATTTTCTGCGTTAGCTACTCGAGATAATTTCTCAGCATCTTCTAAGGCAGATCTTTGAGGATCTACATTAAAAGCCCAAGGCGTTAATGGGTGACCACTAAATAGAATCGCTTTGTGGAATAATCCTTTGCTAGATTTAGAAAGCATATGCATCGCCGCACTACTGGCGCCTGCACTTTGACCAGATATTGTAACGTTGTCAGGGTCGCCACCAAACGCTGCTATGTTCTCTCTGACCCATTCTAAAGCTGCCACTTGGTCTTTTAGCCCGATATTGGCTACACCATTTATACACAGGAATCCGCAGACTCCAACCCTATAATTAATGATAACTGCTACAATATTCTTCGTGACTAGAAATTCTGGGTCGTAGTGCCATTTACTGCCGTAGTAATATCCTCCGCCGTGGAAGAAAATTAAGACTGGCAATCTCTGACCAGTCTTTGCATCACCTGGAGTATAAACATCTAGTTCCAAGCAGTCTTCTGTCCCAAATTTGAGGAAAGCCACTGTTTGGGCGCATGAATTGAAACGTTTGACGGCATTAAACATCCCATTCCATTTTGGTGGTTTCTTTGGTGGCTGGAAAATAGAACATACATATTTAAAAAAAAATAGAATATTTTCTGATATGACTTTTTAACGAATATGTGCACTGGATAGTGATGGTACTACTTTCCTACAGCATAACAATACAGAAACATTTATTGATTGGTCCTTGTAGTATAAGTTAGACAGATATTTGAAACGCTTAACTTTTACTATCAGGTCTCAGTATCTTGCCGGGCAACGTGTAACAGAGAACACGCAGTCAATGAAATTTGCCCAGGAATTTAGCCTAGGATCCTTAGCTATGCAATCTGTGTAGCAACAACTAAGCAATCGCCGATTACGCATGTTGGTATAACCGAGATATTGCCTAAGAGCGTTAACGTCGATCATGACGGATAAATGTTACTGTCCATAGAAACATTACGTTTTCCTTATTTCCATCATTTTATATGCTTGTTAAATGCCATTTACCACTTTGATAATGTAAGGCCTTAGTCCACTAGCGCGGGTTGGTGGACTTCACAATATGACTCTTCAAATTTCAAATTTCAAAAAATATAAGAATCTTAGTTTGTTTTTCTGTTTCTGTCTAAATTCATCCAATGTTGCGTGTAGGCGTCTTAAAATACGTACCTAGTATTAGCATAAGGGAAGTGCTAAATAAATATATAAAATTTAGCACAACCACATCACGTAGATATATTAATACAATTTTAGTTTGGTAACATTAATGTTTATATTACTTCCCGGAAGTAATATAAGAAAGATAGCTAAGTGCATAGACAAAGGACTCACTTGAAATCTTTCGCTAACCGCGTAAGGTATTCCATAGTACCTATTTTGTCCAACCAAGCTGCGTAGACCTCTCAGTCGGCCCTGGTTTATGTGGACTATGGGCGTGAAGATATCCAGACATATTACACTTACTATATTGAGTACACACCATGCAAAATGAACACTGTTCGGCTTCATAATTAACTGGTTACGGACACTTTTACTTTTTGGAAATTTTCAACACGTTCACTTTGAGTAATCTTTTACTTTTAACACATTTAAATGAATGTTGCGAAATATAAAACATCTTTTGCATAGTTTAACACAAGGACATGTCTAAAGTAATAAACTAATTTTTTGCAGTTATCACAAAACGTCGCTTTTCAAATTTAAAAATAAGCAACTACATTGCCGATTCTATACTTAGTTTAGTTTTATTCATTAAAAAATATATAACATTTAACACATTGGTTGTTATTAAAAAAATAATTAACACTGTCCATCACTGGTGATCGTACGTTTTATATTTATGATGCGACCTTGTCGATACCAAGGAGGTCGGAGTTAGATTGAATAAATTTGTGTAAACCTCACCAGTGGCCAACGGCGGAGCAACTAGTGGCGAAAGCGTACTCCCGCGCAGACACCGTGTGCCAACGCACTTGCGAAATTATCTGCAAAAAGCTATTTGCTCTAGTGTTGTATTGATGGACGGGTGATAGGCGGGTTATTGTTATGCCCTATTTGAAATAAATATAGTCATCGTAATACCGTCGACAAAGTGACCGCAGATTCACTAGTTTAGTATGGTAAATTGCTACCAACTTCTGTTACCAGTCGCAACGAATATGCCTAAACCTTTATACTCTGGCTACTTTCGAATGCGATACTAATTGTACCTATATATTGAATGATACATTACTAAAAGCGCTTGTCGCTCAAGTAAGAATCGAATATCCTCTTTTACAATCCTCACTCGTCTCGTCAATTCAAAAAGACAACACCGTCTCTGAAACAATTAAAAACTGTGATTTCTTAAACAATAATGTCCACTAATAGGTATGCGGAGTTGACCCGTCGTCGGGAGTTACAACTTTTGAATTAAAACGGCGAGGAAGTGCGCACTCCGTCCCTCTTCCAATTTGCATGTTTGGCCAGTTTATAACAATTAGCCGTCGCTTCTCGGGTATTTTTCTTTATTACCCGGATTAACAGCCCGAGAGAGCGCGCCGGCGGACACAGTGCGCCAACCAGCAGCGACTTAGCTCTACTTACTCTTTTACATTTCTGATGGTTGAGCTGTATTTGAAATTGAGAAGTATCCGTTTTAGGCATTCTGGGTTTTAATTTTTGTAATAAAAAGGCGTTGTGTAAAATGACTTATTTTTTTTTAGATTTTAGTTATTTCCCTAGATGTATGTTATAATTATTGGATTTATCATTGTGTTCTACTTCGGGACGCAGTTAAGCTTTCGCAAAAGAAAACATTAGATAATTGTTATTTCTTCTTTATCTATGAAATCTGATTTAGGTATAAAGTTTCACTAAATCATTACATTAAATTAATTTTCTATTCAAATGTTTGATGTTTGTAATATTCTTGTATCAAGACTTCCTAGCACTTGAACTTTGATCTACACACTTACAAAATATTTAATAATTATTCGAGTTCGTTCATAGTTGTCTTTAACCATTAGAAATTGTAATGTATTACACCATTTGTATTGAATCGTTTCTCTGATTTTACAAACATCATAAAACTACCAAATCAATGCTATTCAAATCAACAATAACCAATTATTACAAAACCCCTGCATGTAATATAAAAGCGACTACTGCCTACCCCTCCGCTGTGTGTGAAGCCAGTCAAGCTGACTTGCGCTTAATAAGGTTTTATAAATGAATGAATTGTCGCTAGATTGTGGCGTTCTGCGTTTATAATGCGCTCCGGAAAACGCAACTTTCAGTACGATAAATATCTCACTGTTATTGTTGGCAACAACTATACACTTCGGATTTCGCTCTTAATTCAGCTTGTTTAAATCATAATGTTCTTGACGCCAACATCGTTTTATAAGTACTTTTGAATCGTGTATTATTCTTACGCCTGTATATTTTAAAGAGCAAAGACCCAAGATTGAAGACTTATAATATGCCTGACGTAATCGAGCTACGGTGATAATTTAGTAACTGAAATTCCAGCATTTTTCTCGAAATAAAAATCGAAGCCAGGACTTCTTTTTTACTCGCTGTATCGTAAACGCGACGAACATGGTTTATAGCGCTGCCTTTTATTAACAAAGATTGATGTAGAAACCTAACCTGCTTACTCTTGTTTAAAATCGCGAGGTAGTTTCCTAAGTACATGTACTTTTCACCGCAATATTGAATATCCCCAACACAAGGGTGACATAGCAAAATTCGAACCCACTGACAACCCAACTTCGCATTCGGTCTGAAATATGGCCACGAGCGTCGCAATCAGGTAATTGGGAACAATTATTGAGTTGCCGTCAGTTGCGATGCGAAGTCCCGGGGGCGCCGCGTCAGCTACCGGTAATTGTCAAGTGAACTGGAGGCAAGTTAGTCAGACACATCGCTGGCAACAGCACGTGAGCCCATCTCAGCGATATCTTATTGAGATTGTATCGGACGGTGGCGGACTTGGAGCCGCTTCCATGTTTTTTTTTTATTTCTGTTTATACATATATGTTTCTTAAGAGTATTTTAACGATCGGTTTTTTTACTTAATAGACGGCCAATATTAGGAAACTTAGGGTCCTATAGTTTATTTGGTTGTGGTTTGCATAGATCTACTAAATGGTGAATAACAGTCTATTTGTTGATGGTAGGATAGTCTTATCATCCAGGAAGGCTACTAAAGTAGGTACATAAGGCGTAAATCCGGCATAGTAAACACCGCAAGGTTTATTGTATATATTAGAAAATACATCAAATGACCTAGTAAGGCAAAATTACGTTCGAAATTAATTACATAAAACAGTGGTAAATACTGAAAGTAAGCCGATTCGTTCCTCAATCGTCCCCTTCATAAACGAGTACAAGTTAGGTGAACATTGATAAAGTCGTTTGCTCTCAAACACAACGTCAATAAAGAGGTCCGCTGCGATCGCTCCACGAGTAATCGTTAAAAATAATGTAAAGAAAACTCACTTCAAGGACTTAAGAAAAAGAGAGAGGAAAAAGTTTACAAGTTTGAAAGAAACTCACAATGGCTGTGAAATTAATTTCTGAGAAACATTTTCGAGTGGCCGATCGCCGCCTCGGGTGGCGTGGCGTCTACACCGTGCCGTCTACAAGTGCCCAAGTTTTTGCTACACATCGGCCCGGACTCGCGACAAAGCCGGGGTGCTTAATTGGCCTTACACTGACCGCTGTAAGACGGGGCGAAAATAATATTTTTCTTCTAACTTTTATGAAGAGCACGATTCTATTGGCGGTTATTGTGGTTTTGAGAATAAAGTGTATATATTTTTAAACTTGCTTTGAGCGACAAGTAATTCGCTTTCATAATTAGAAATGGTTTTGTAATCATTATTATCTTCAGAATTGTCAGCTAAAAGACGTCCTGCTGGAAACAAGCCTTTTCGGAGATTTTCAATGATCTTGTTACAAGGAGCCTGTTTACCAATCCGATTTTGGTTGAGTTTATACAGCAAAGGAATATTGCTACACTTTCCTATTTAAAAGATTATATGTTATTTATTGTTCTCTCTTGTGGAGTTTATTCTAGTCTACGAAAGGTGTGTAGTAAAAATCCATGTACGATGTAGGACTGCCTGGAATAAATGTTAATGTAATTGAGAAAGTAAGCACAGAAATAATCAACTAAATGAAGAAACAATTTGGACCGAAACCTGTAGGTACAATAATAGTGGCACAGATTTTTTTGAAACCTATTACGAATGGTTCAAGACACGAAAAATTAGCCACGTGAGGCAAGGCTCCCAGGGATTTCGCCAACTCCCTTCCTCGTCCAAAGTTTTCGCTATTAACATAGTTGACAGACGTACAAACAGCCGGCGGGAGCACTCTCAATGTAAGTTGAAAACTTGGCCGGTTGTGACGGGCGGCGGCGGGCGGCGGACCCGGCGCGCGATTTATGTATATTGTTCATTTTAAATTATTACTTAGCATTATCTATGTAGAACGCTTTTTGTCTTTTGTCTTTCGTGTAAACGCGCAATTGTGTTTATTTACGACGTGTTGGAGGTTATGAGTGTGGCTTTGTGCCGACTGTTTTTGTTCTGTTTCTACGCGTAGATTACACGGAGTAAGGTGGCTCGGTCACGTTCGAATGTAACTGGGCGAGTTAATTTAACCTATTCTGTGGCTCGGTTGTGCTGCGCTCGTGCAGTCTTGGCGTTGCTGAATAACACGAAGAAATAGCTTGCTTAGCAATCAAGGCTATTGTACGATGGATATACAAGAAATACAAACAGCATAGGTATCACACGCATTTATAGATAAAGTAATTCTAATAGACTAGTTAAAACAGAAAACTCATTATCAGTAAGCATTCCCAAGTTAGAACTAAAATATAAACCATAATTCAATCTCGGAAACTCTTTTGATGTTTTAAGACGTTAAGTAAAAGATATTTTTTTTCACACCTACATCTAAATAATTCAGGACAGACTTTTCCCAAGCCTAAAAGTATAATAAACATATAAGGTTATTATGAGCGGTCCCGGTAAGGCACGGTTCGGTTCAATTAGGCGCGAGTTGGAAGCCTAACCAAACAGTGGCCAGCGCTTTATTCGGCTGCACTCGCTCGCACACTATTTGCTTTTCATTAGCTTTTACACCGTGTACATTGGTTTAGAAGAAGCGTAATTTATTGAGACAACCTTTCGCCGATGTGTGTGTTTGGCACGGTAAGGTGACCGTACTGTATTATGGTGGTTTTTAAAGTGAATTTTAATTAAGATCTACGTTAAAATAATGAATCGTAGAAATGATTTGTTGTTGATAGGACATTCGTTTTAGAAACCCATGGCAATAGGATAAACATGTTTTCCCATACTTAGCAGTATGTCGGCATAATTCTGTCTACTGCTGAAGAAGACTATCATTTATATTTCTTGCTAGTAGGCGCCATTTTAACGAAATTGCACTTCTCAATAGATCAAAACGTGTTCTTTCGTCATCGCAAAATTAAACAGCATTTTTTAAAAATTGGTTATTATATTCTTTATATAATAAAGCCCAAGGATAAATAATAATTGTTAAAGTGGTTGGTTGATTTGAATAAAAGATTGATGTATATAACGTAGATTTATTTTAGGAGCACATTTTCACAAGGGCGTTTTGCAAGAACAGGAAGTGGAAGGAAGGAACAATCACAGATTATAAAATATTGACATTTACGCGTGAGGCTTCTCAATAAGTACTAGATGGCGCTAGTTGTATCATTTGAACATTAATAAGATTATTAAATTTACCATATTACAACACGCCTCCTTAAATTTATAATCTTAACATTTTACAACATTACATTAACAATATTACAAAGTACTTTAAAATTATAATATGAACTCTAGAAACTCTAAATTAATTTTAATTCCATTCGGTTTTTCAAAAATGTTGCCTTATCTAGACTCTTAGTCAACATGTCTGCTAGGTTACATTTTGTATCAATTTTAACAATATCAATTATTTTATTTTTATCTTTACAACATATTAAAAAGTCATCAACAAATATTAATATATATATTGGATCTTTGCTTGCTCTATTAACATACAAACAGTAATCATAATTACTTCTAACAAAATTCAAAGTTTTTATAAATTTATCAAAACAATCATACCAGACTCTAGGACTTTCTTTTAGACCATAAAGAGCCTTATGCAATTTGTAAACTTTGTTGTCTCCTGTTTCATAACCTTCTGGTTGATTTACATAAACTTCTGACTTTACATAACCATTTAAAAATGCTGTTTCAACATCCATTTGCTCTACAAATAAGTTATTTTTACAACTGTATGACAATAAAATTTTCAAAGTTTGCATTTTTCCTACAGGTGAGTAAGTATTTTCATTAAAATCTTTTTGCTGAAACCCTCTCACAACTAATCTAGCCTTATGTACATTATTGTTTTTCCTTTTAAAAACCCATTTAACATCAATTACCTTTTTATCTTTTGGCTTTTCTACAATTTGCCAAGTATTATTTTTATTTAAACTATTTATTTCAGTATCCATGGCCATTTGCCATTGTTTACTATCATTGGAATTCATCGCCTCCTCAAATGAATTTGGTAGATTTGCATCAATATGGTTTACATAAATGAAATGTGAAACTGGATTACCATACCTAGAAATTGGAGTTCTCTTTCTTTTCTGTGATTTTACTAATACATCTTTTTCTTTATTATCATTTACATTATCATCATTTACAAGATCTTTAATTGAATTACTACTAGTATAAGTCTCATCTGTATCTACAAAATTTTCATCACTTTCATATTCATTTTTAACCTCTTCATTTGAAACATTTAAAGTGTCAGTATCATTTTCCAAATCTTTATTATTTTGATTATCTAGTTTTTCCAAACAAATTAACTGAGTATTTTCTTCAATTACCTGTACATGTTTTGCATTAATTATTCTGTTATTTAACAAAACTCTGTAACTATTTTCATTATAACCCACTAAAATCCCTTGTTGTGCTTTATCATCCCATTTACTTTTTCTTAACACTTCCGGAACTCTAACAAAGACTCTACTTCCATAAATTTTTATATGCTCTACATTCGGTTTTACCCCAAAAAATATCTCGTAAGGAGTTTTATTTTCAACTGTATTTGCAATAGTACGATTCTTTAAATAAGCTGCTGTTTTTACTACTTCAGGCCAGAAGCTCCTATGTATTTTAGCTTCTCTCATTAAACACCTACCTATATCCATAACAGATCTATTATATCTCTCCGCTACTCCATTTAACTCATGAACGTAGGGGGGACATGGTAACAACTCTATACCCTTATGTCTTATAAAATTATAAATATCCTTATTTAGATACTCTTTGCCATTGTCACACTGAATCTTCTTGACACTTTTATTAAATTTATTTTCTACTAAATTTATAAACTCTATAAAACACTTCGCAGTTTCAGCTTTACTCTTAATACAAAATATCATGGTACATTTACTATAATCATCGATAAAGGTTAAAAAGTATTTTTCTCCACCATAACCAGTTGTGTTATGTGGGCCATTCAAATCAGTATGAATTATTTCTAAAATCTCAGTAGTCTTTTTTCTATTATTTTCAAAAGGTACATTAGTCATTTTACTTTGAATACAATTTGAACATTTCATTTCTTGGCTTTCAATTTTATCTGGCAAACCGTCCACTAATTTATTATTGATTAACTTATTTAAGTATTGGAAATTCACATGACCAAGTGCCCTATGCCATTTTTCTTTCTGGGTTAACTTAACAGAATGTGCATATACTTTATTTATTAAGGCATAACCTTTTAAGCAATACAAATTATTTATTTTATGAGCAACAACTATTAACTCTCTAGACTCATTATATATTTTGGCACTTTCATTTTTAGCTACTATTGTACAACTTTTAGTTATCTTTGAAAAACTTAACAAATTTTGCCTTATTCCTTCAACATAATAGACATTTTTTAAATCCACATACTTTATATTATAATAGTTTTTGAAATACATTTTTACAGTACCCACTTTGGTAGCTTTCAAGGTGTTTCCATCTGGTAATTTTACATCAACTGAAACTTTCAAATCTTCATAGTTATAAAAATATGTATCATCATTTATAAGATGGTCAGTACACCCACTATCTAAAAGCCAATTAATTACACAACTATTATTATTATATTTTACCTTTTCAGAACATCCCGATACCTGATTTACTTCTGGTTTACATACTTCAGCTGTCCATGACACGGAGGGATAATTACTTGAAGATTCACCTCTAGGATGGTTATTAGATGATTGAGCTTGACCTCTGCCTCGGCTGTGACCTCTGTTGAAACCTCTCTGTTGTCCTCGCTGAGACCTACTAAATGACTGGTAACTTCCTCGAAAGTTGTTTTGTCCTTGATTATTTCTCTGACCGTGCCAACAGTCCTTCTTGAGATGGCCAGTCTTCCCACAAATAAAGCATTGTGCTCTTGTGGCGTTGGTTGCAAATGTACTCACATTATTTTTCTTGTCATCGCACATAGTCATATTTTTCTCCTTTATTTTAGAATGTACGTAGTCCACCGTCCTTTGTTCTTCAGGAATCACGTCCAAAAAGTCTCCTATGTAACTATAACTTGGTGGTAGGGCTCTGAGCAAGTATCTTAATTTTTCAGGTTCATCAATTTTACCTCCGGCTGATTTGAATTCGTTTATGGATTTTTCAAAATCAACGAAGAATTCCTCTACTGTGTTGTAGTTATTTAACTTTATCGCTTCCACTTTTCCTCGACATATAATTTGGAGAGACGTTGATTGAGTTGTATACATTTTGTCGAACTTTTGTAACATGTCAAAAGCTGTCTTGCATTCAGTGATGTATTCTAGTTGTCTATCCGAGATAGCACTCATAATAATAGTTCTCGCTTTTAAATCCAATTTCTTCCATTCTGTTTCCGCACTACCATATTTTACCGGCATCATTCCAATGGCGGGCTCGTGACATTCCTTATATTCTAACAAAGTTACTAACCTTAACTTCCAACTTAAATAATTTGCCCCATCAAAAATAGGAATCATTATGTCTTCAACCTTTGCTTGCCTTGCCATATTTATGTATATAACTTAACTTTTTGCTTTTTTAACTTGGTACGTAACCTCATTCGGATTTTGATTTTGACTTCGTATTTTTGCACTTTTCACACAACTTTATCTTTAAACACAACGCAACCACTGGTCTCCGCTACCATGTTAAAGTGGTTGGTTGATTTGAATAAAAGATTGATGTATATAACGTAGATTTATTTTAGGAGCACATTTTCACAAGGGCGTTTTGCAAGAACAGGAAGTGGAAGGAAGGAACAATCACAGATTATAAAATATTGACATTTACGCGTGAGGCTTCTCAATAAGTACTAGATGGCGCTAGTTGTATCATTTGAACATTAATAAGATTATTAAATTTACCATATTACAACAATAATAAATAATAAAAGCCAGCTCTATCCGCATTTGTAGTTGTTAGGTGTATACGTTACGCACCGGGCGCTGTTTGATTCAATCCTCGGCAAACATTATATCCCCTTTTGAACGATTTCAGCTGAAATTTGCACGGCTGTGTGTTGCGCGCAAACATATTAATGGCCTCTGGAATAATTTTACACTGCACTACACTCTGGATGTGGTAGCACTTGTAATGTAAATTTTATACATATCAACAGTTTTATTCCTATGTCGCTGCAAGCCCTTTATAGTTGACAGAGAGTTTTAATCTATACGAAAAATGTCGACTATCTCGGGGTCTTAAGGGCATTATGCTATTATAATTAAAAGCCTCGTTGCGCAGTTGGCTAGACACTAGCTTGCGAAACAAGAGGCCGCGGGTTCGATCCCCGGACCGAAACAAATGTTTGTTCCGTCCAAAAATATTTGTTTCGGGTCTGGGTGTTTGGTAGACAGTGAAGTCTCCCGTAGTTTCTGGTATCACAAAACTTGTGATTTAGTGTGGGATCCGAACATGCTATATGTGACTATTAGATGTATTTATTTATTTAAAACAAACAACAAAGTTCAATATTTTATTAACAATAATGTTATCACAACCAAACGTTCTTCAGTTAACCCAACGATTAAGTCAACGACTAGAAACTATCACCAAATGCAAATCCCTCAATCATTACAATAATATTTAAATAACTATCATTAAAATATACAGAATAGTTTACTAATATATTATTATTTCATTTATAGATTTTTCAATCTCCAGTTAACAAAACAAGGCTGAGTCTGAATTGAAAAAGATTTTTTTTATAATTCATAAAGGCTATTTTTACGCTTAAATAATAATTGTTAATTCTGATACAATTGCCTCTGAAATACGTATCCATAATAAACGTGTAAGTTCAGGACTTCTTAAATATTTAATCTGAACATTGAAAACTCTGCCTCTAAACTGACACCTTTATTTCCAGTACCAAAGTTAAATAATATCTAACATTGTTACCACTTCTACAACAAGAACTTCACACACCTGATATTTCTTTGGATAGATATATTTTCAGTAAATCTAGTAGTACACCAACATTTGTTTTGGGAATGTTTGTGAGACATAAAAGTCTCTATATTGGAGGGGTTTGGTATGAGGTAGGGAAAGGGGAGTATGTGACTCTCACAATTATTTTCATAGATATTTATTATTTTTATCTCTTAATCTTATGGCGAGTGGGGAAAGGGGAGAGCGGGTTCGGGTAATAGTATGTGACGCATATTTATTCATTTTCATAAATATATTTATCTTTTAATTTTAAATCTATAGTCGCTGAATGTTTTGAACCCGTAGTTCTTCCTCCGGTACTGTGTGTATGTTTCGTTCCAGAGTCGCACAGAGCTCGGGTCCCACAAGGGCGCGGTACTGAGCGTCGAGTCGATAACCAGTGCGCGGGGGTTCGAGTCCCGACTCGGGCGCCAGCGGAACGGCAGCAAGCGGGTCGGTTTCGGTGTTGGATCGCTGGAAAGGTGGAAATCAGAAATAAATAAATTTTTGCGAATGTAAAGTTTAGTTATTTTGAATCCCATTTTAGACAACATAGATTACGTTTGGTACTGAATTTTGTTCTAGTGCTTATTCAAATATCGTTTCGATCAAACCGTAATATTGTATCAAGGGATCCTTAGATCGCCTGAATTTGTATTGAATTAATTTATTTAGAGGCTATGATGTTACAAATATTCAATTTAAAGGTCTAGATCATAAGTGCATTTGCAGTATTTTTATATTTTATTGATAAATTGATTTACAATGAGACAGTCCCGTGGTGCAGTTTATTTGTCACCAGCTTGCGAAACGAAGGAACGGGGGCTCAGTCTAAAGTTATTAATAAGAATAATGTTGTTGTGATCGAAAAATATATGTTGTATGTTGTGAGATCGAAAAGATTCTCGTCTTTTGGATAGCCACGACACAAGGTTAAAGCTTAACTTCTATCGAGAAATTTCTATACAATCTATAAAAAATCTATAGACTTCTACTAACATACACAAAGGCTTTATTGACAAACGCGGAACCATAATGAATCATTTATGGTTGCTTAAAACATCATATCTAAAAGGTCATAAGCACCACCACGGCAGTAGAGTCATCTTAAATTAAGCAGCTTGTAAGTAGCACGTGCTCTTGACCTGAACATATTGACGCGACATCACGGAAAATAATGCTATTTATGTCTGTTTAATTGGCTTGTTACAACGGGCAAGTAAAACTATGTGACCTAACCTTACGTGCCATTAAAATATAAAAAACATTAACTGTTTAGTATTGGCGGTACTTCCATAGAAGCTCCAAAGTCCTTTTTGGCTAATTATGAATAATATTCTTTAAGCTTTATTTGACAAAAACAATTTGACATCATATGAAATAACCATACTGACCCACAATAAATTAGGCATTACACCATTAACTTGTAACGCTTTAGGGCTTCTATAGACGAACCGCCACTGTTTAAATGACCTGCTTTCGATTACCAGCTATAGCAGTTTTTTTGGAATAGGAAAGTTTCAGAAGCAGTGCGAAGTCTAGATATAAGGAACAACAATAAACTGCCTCCCTAGCCCGCATTAAATAATTGGGACTCAAATTACACTTGGCAAATGGTGGGTGCAGAAATGCACCTTCGTCTACCTCTTTTGTGGGTAACCTCGAATAGGAGTGAATGTCGTCAACTGTTTGACATAGGACTCTCATAAAAACTTCCAAAGTGCTCTGTTAGAACTATGTATATAAATACAAATGAATTAAATATATTTGAGCGTTGTACGTGACACCGCCCGCTGGCGACCAACTAACTGTGTTAACCTCATATTCCTCGTTAACCAACACACTTGTATAATATTAAGTTTAATGTTTTCATATCCCCGAGTTGCGTATTGCTGCCCGGCGGAAAACTTCAGAAGGCTTGCATAACCAATTGTAATATTCTAACTACGTGACACTACGTGGCTTACTCTTGCTTAAATTCGGTAACACCAAGGTCACTGGGTGTGCTAAATATATCTTTATGATGTAATACGTGACTGCAAAATCTTATTTTAGGAAAGAGAATTATTAGGGAATATAAATGTAATAATATTTCTGTTTTATATTTCCCAACTACAAGAATTAAATCGATCAGGGAATCAAACACGGACCCTTTAGATGAGGCATTTATTGACGACTAGCTTTTGCCCGCAACTCCGTCTGCGTGGACTACAGGGTTGAGTTTAGAAAGAGAATAAGTTGTAGTATTTTACTCCGCAGAATCCCATTTACTTAAATATACAAAAATCATACAAATCGGTCAAATTGTTTAAACGTGAACCCGTAACACGCCGGTCGGCGCCTTGTGCATCATTATTGCGCGCTTGATCATTATTTTAAAACTGCAATATCTTCTAAGATACTAATTGAAATCAAATGGTGTAAAGGGCAAATTTCTTTCAAATTAAATACTTTAAATGAATAACGCATTTATTTGGATAAGGATTAACATACTCTTTATAAAAACACCTTCATAATAAATGCTTTATTTTTGGACAAATTTGGTTAGCATAAAAGAGGTTATAGTGAAGTAATCTTAAAAGATAGATATATGCTGTCGCGGACTTTTTTTTAGAACTTTTAAAGGAGTACAATTTTGTAATACATCATTTCAGTGTAACTTTAACCGTTTCCGCAGCGCACGCGGCGGAAGCTTTCATAAGGAAAAAATATTCCCGATTTTGAAACATTCTTTATTGCTGCTCCGCTCCTATTGGTCGTAGCGTGATGATATATAGCCTATAACCTTCCTTAATAAATGTGCTAACTAACACTGAAAGAATTTTTCAAATCGGACCAGTAGTTCCTGAGATCCTAGCGTTCAAACAAACAAACAAACAAACTCTTCAGCTTTATAATATTAGTATAGATGATGTATTTTTTCACCTGTAAAACCGTCTATACCAGGAGGCAACGCTAGTTACACATGACTCACGTTGGTTATACCTAAATCGATTAATTTCAAAGTCACTTTCAGATTTGGCGTGACATTGCATTAATTTTATGTCAGATACAAAATTATTTAAGAGGCAAATTAATTCACTTTATTACGTATTCAAAATAGATTCCGCAAAATAAGGCTTAATACTACATAATTATAATACCATGATAAGGAACTAATTTACAGATAAGAACATTATGTATACAGACTCTGTAGTGTATAACCAGGTCGTAATTAAAAACTGAGACAGGTACTCGGAATAGTCATAGTGGTTAGAAAAACAAATAAATACTTATCGGTATTTTTACAGCGCCTATATTTTCGCAATTGTCGTGCTAAGTTGTTGGTAAGTTTTTGATCAAGATTTTTTTGCAGCCTGGAAAAGTCACCACCACTTCCATCAAGAGGCGGCAAGTTTTATTCAAATGTTTTTGTAATTTTCGATATTTTGTTAGAGATCTGGATTAGGTAGGTTATTTGTGAGACGAGAAAGGTCTCTTGAATCTACTCATACCCAAGACACTACACTTGAATTACACTGCTTGGATTATTTATTCGTAATATTCCTTTATCAGCAAGATCCTAATCTACAATTGGGAGAGGCTAGGCCTGAGTCCACCACGCTCGTCTGGTGCGAGTTGGCTGGATTTTTTAACGACGCTGTTTCCTAAATAAATAGCACCCGATCCTCAAGGCCATCATACACGCAATAATGATTTATGGTATAAAATGATGTCATCTCATAAACACTTAACAAGTAGCATGATCGTATTAAGTGGCGAGAATGTGGTAACTCTACTGTGCAAGGTAATAAAAATATAGAAAAAAAAAATTATACAGGGCACATTGCACCTTTTAGCATTTTTAACAGTGTTATTTAAAAATTGAATGAGAATAATTGACATAAAATAATTGATATGTAAAATCTTTATGATATAAAATATGGAATCTTACTTAAAATGGTTTTGTTTGAAGTATCGCTTGACAGTGTACATTCGACAGTGTACATTATGACCGTATGATTAATTTCAATTATTATATACTTCATGCAAAATTTACATAAATAAAATATTAGCACAAGAATTAAATAAAAATAAAGAAATATTTAGTTACTCACCCAAATTTGGCGAAGTTAGTCCACAGCGTGACCATCCTATTGACCATGGAGCTCTCGAGATATCTGTGCGGCAGCGGGAACGAGTGCGGCTTGAACATGTAGAACAGCTCGTCCGCGTGGGAGGCGCCCCTCGTCAACCCGAACCCAGAGATTATCTTCGGCATGTTCATACTCCCGCTGTACTTGAACAAGTAGTAGTAAATCGGCTGGTCCGTCGTCCTCGCGTACATCTCCGACTCCAATATCAACGGGAACTTGAAGTGCACGTCCGAGTACAGATCTACCACATTCATTATCATCTCATCGTCGTACGAAGACGAGAAGTAGTGCCTTCTAATTTTATCCGCAGTGCAGTTCCTCTCCCATTTACTAGGAAATTCTAAATCAGTCTGCAGATTTGTCATTATGTCGATGTTTGAGTTGTTCTTGTAACTGGTGCCGTAATCTGCTGATACGAAGTATATGCCTTCGTTATCCGTGTACCCTATTATCATGGGCACTTTCGTGTAATTACCAGTCTTGATAACCTCACTCGGATATTTAGTAATGATTGGCTCCACACCTTCTATCTCTTTTTCTACACACGGCACGAATATAGTCTCATCAGCTACACAGTATTTATCTTCATTATTTAATACATTAATTATATCTTTGGTAGTTTTATTTGATAGAATACTGTAGATTTCGTATGGGTCTCGAGTGTAGTATCCAAATTTTCTAACTAATGAACTTGCAGTCTTTATAGGGTCGTGTTGAAGGCCCCAGGGAGCGAGCGATGAGCCGCTCTGCAGTATCGCTTTGTGGAACAAGCCTTTGGCAGCCGGGGATAAAATCATGAAGGACGTAGACACAGCCCCCGCACTCTCTCCAAATAAAGTGACGCTGTTTGGATCTCCACCGAACTGAGCAATGTTCTCTTGAATCCATTTGAGAGCTGCTATCTGGTCTTTTAGTCCGGCGTTACCTGGTGCTTCTTTGATACCTAGGCATAAGAACCCTTCGGCGCTCAGTCTGTAGTTAATACCGACGAAGATAACATCATTCTCTGCGAAGAAATCTCCGCCGTACAAGAATGGTGAGCCTGTTCCACCAAAGAAGCAGCCGCCATGGATGTAAACCATTACAGACAATTTCGCTTTGGGTTGAACTGGTGCATAAATGTTCAGTTTGAGGCAATTCGGTTCGCCTACGTATATGCCCATGGGTTTCTGTGGGCACCAAGTGTTTTCGTTCTGGGCGTCGAAGATGCCTTCCCATTTGGGAGGTGGAAGTGGAGCCTGAAATTTATAAAAGATTTTTTAATGTATATTCTTTTGACTAGGTGGGGTGACGATATCCGCAAGGTGGCTGGCAGCGGTTGGATGAGGAGAGCCGAAGATCGAGCCCAGTGGCGTGCCATAGGAGAGGCCTATGTCCAACCCGGGACGAATAAAGGCTGATGATGATGATGATTCTTTTGACTATATATCTTAGAATACATATTATAAGACCATATATCTGAATTTTGTGACTCTGTTGCAAGTTTAAGCGTAAGTCTAACTGAGAGCAGAACGTTGTTTATGTCAAAGATCAAATTAGTTAGCATTAACCAAATAATATGATCAAGACGAAATCTTTGAATAACAGAAATAAATCTTTGGGATGTTGACTTTGACCTTTTGAAATTAATTATGTATTCCTTTTTTCTTACATTTAGGCTACTGACGCATTAAAGTGTAGTTTCTTATACTTTGTTACATTTATGGTTAGTTACTAAGCAAACAAAATACTTGAAAATTTGCTAAAAAAAATCTCAGATAAATAGACGGCCCTTTGTATGGTACCAAAATTAAAATAATTAAAAGTAGCCGTAAAATAAAATAAATAAAATAGAATTTCGTTGTTGGTTATTTTAAATTTAAATGTAGAATACAGAAATTCATATTCAGTCAATGTTCGTAATACACTCGGTAAGGTAAATAATATTCGAATAGCTTTAATTTCTTTCCACTATTTCTTTACAAACAAAAGTGACAAAGATAAAGTGATTTTTTTGTTTTGTACTTATACATTTTATTTTTTGAGTTCCGCGTTTTTCGAGATTTTTATTTTATTTTATAGATCTTTATAGCTTCTGAGCTTTTCCGCGTAAAAATGTCATAGGGCACTATTTATATATTTCATGTTAATTACGTAGCTTGCAGCCATAGTCAAAAAGCAGTGATGGCCTCGAGGTTTGGCCGCGCGGTCGAGAATCTGCGGTCGCGGGTTCGAACCCCAGGCACACACCTCTGACTTTTCGAAGTTATGTGTGTATTCACATTGAATTATCACTTGCTTTAACGGTGAAGGAAAACATCGTGATGAAACCTGCACCCCTAAGAGTTCTTAGGAATTTCTTAGGTGTGTAGTCCGCCAACCCGCACTAGGCCAGCGTGGTGGACTATGGCCTAAACCCTCTCAATGGTAGAGGAGACCCGTGCTCAGCAGTGGGGTTGATGAAGAAGATGAAGAAGCCATAGTCGTTTCTATTTCATTTTCCACTTATTTGCCTTTGAGGAGTTTCAGATTATATTATCATTACTTGTGGAATTGTGAGAAAATTTGCATATCCGTTTTATTAAGAAAAAGAAGTGCTTATAAAATACTAATGGTTAGGTAATGTTTCGATTAGATATATTTCCCTTATGTAGCTTATTAAACCCTTTCAAGAGATTCTTGTGCCCATATCAAAGTCATCTCAGTTGGTCAAGTAGTTTTTAGAGTTGATTCAATACAAGTAAAGACATAAATTTTTCCTTATATAATAATGTTGTATCTCACATACAAGTTAATAATGTATTTAAAATTCTAATAACCCAAGTGTCATACGTAATTAAGTGTCAGTGTAATTGACGTCATTCTGTACATAAAAAATCTGTTAGATAGTGTGTTATAAATATTAAGATATTAATGATAAACGATATTTATAGATTAGCAATTAACATTGAAGACCTTATTTTTTTTTAGAAAATTGATAAATTTAAGTTGGCAGTTATAAATATGATAATTTTATACAAATTGAACTTTACTTTTGGCGATCATATGAATAATAAGACAATTTTTCTGCTTTGATTTTTTCTGATTTCTCGAATGATCGGACTCAGCAGACAGCAATCTCGTGGTTTGTATAATGCAAGAAGCGACCTTCAAAATGATTCCGGTACACTTTTTACGAAGCTGTTACAACATTAGACAGTACCGTGGTTAATACGATAGTTGGCCATGTAATTACTGGTGGTTTGAGCCAAGCCTTCAGTCTGTTTTAGCAATAAATTATTTCGACTGAAACTGTGATGGAAGCCTTTGATGGTTTTTTTTATTAGTTTATTACAACAAATTACTCTAATTCTAATTACTCTCATGGTAACTGTACTGCCCAGAAAAAAACGTCTATTTTTCGCAAATCGATCGATAACATGCTACTATGAGATAATTCTTTACATTTTACGATCCAGAATTGATTGCGAAGTTCTTATAGAAGAGAGAAGATGGAATAGATGAAGCAACACTTTAACTGACTAATTCAGCTATTTCAGTAAGTAAATGTTGGTGAGCTCTAGTTCTAGCGAAAGATTAATGTATTAGAAGCTCAATAATATGTTTATTTAGGATCAGCTTTGAAAAACCCATGGCGTTTTCACAATACTACAATTTTTTGATTGATAATTATTATAGGCAGCGATAAACATTTGCCGTGAAGTAATTGATTAATAATTTTTTAGACCTCAGCAAAAAAAAAAAACAACATGATGGTGACCTTCTAAGAAGGAACTGTTTACACAAAACAATTTGTTATTTTTTATACAGTCTTCTTTAATGTAGAATCCACATTAGTAAAGCGATTAACTTTAACATCACCATAAAAAAATTAACAGCTATACGAGAATTTGTTGCTACGCAAAAAATGATATCGTCTGAGCCACCTTTGCATAGGCCAAAATAATAGAACAGAGCTGAAAAAAGTGACGTTCTACTATTTGCTAATTAAGTTACAAGAATTTTTTCGAATAAATTTGATAATTGTGGATTATATCGCTGTCCCACCGATTACTTCCAATCTATAAAAGGAAGCCTAAGTTACTGTCCCTGATCGCGTTGTTTTTTCTATTTATTTCTTTGCACTGAGTGCAGTTTTTTATATCTAAGAGAAGTTATAAGAACCTGTTTTTGGTTCATAATAATAAATCTTTTTAGTAATAACTTTGTCTGAAAACTAGTTATGTTTCCCACCGATTCTGCTTTATAACTCAGACATATTTTTGAACACCACATAAGTATAATGTGTAATACACTAATGTACTTTGTCATGTCGAAGCAGACATTAGGCAACTTAAAGTTTTTTATGCCATTGTTTACAGACAGACTGTTCGTACAAATTAATTTGTTTATTGCTTAATATTCATATAAAAGTTGTAGTATAATTACATACTTGATTTTTGCTATTATGAACATAATAAAGTCAACCTATTATTAAGTCTAGATTCATTTAAAATGATATTTTCCTGATGTTATCATATTAAAGTTGAGCATGGTAACTAAAAAGGAGCTCTTTTGTAAGGGCTCATGTTTAGGGGCTATTATTGCGCTGCATTTATTCTCACTTACCGAACAAAACGGGATTGCAAAACTGTTACTTAATTTTGAGGGTTTCATCATACACCAAGGAAACTTATGTAAGGAGACAACTGCCTGTTAACCAAACCAATTTCCTGCGAGTTTACGGCTTCCTGGGAACTTGGGGAAGCCAAGACTGAATAGCCTACATCAAAAATGTTAAAAATGATGTACCTATAGCTACATTCGGATACATTAAATCATTCGATATACATATTTTACCGTCTCACACAAACCACAATAAGGACTTTAGCGTTTACCCATCAAGTGCGCAGAACTGTTTAAAGGAATATTTTCTAAAGTTAGCCTTAAATCAGTCGTGTTCTTGGATCTAATCAAATTAACCTTTTTGTCCAAGAATATTTACAAGGCATAAATTGAATGGTTTTACATCTTACTTTACTCCAAGAACTTTCTGAAATGTAAAAACCGTTGTAAAAACTCAGTTTTTATAGGACTTAGTGACGTCATACTAATTACAAGATCACAAAGATTTATTGTCAACTAATACAAGTATAATTATAAGCATTGAAATTGACATATCTTAAATGACTTAATTAACCTTCGTAACCAAGAACCCAATCTGTGTCTTGTTTATTATTCTAATTCAAAATTTGCATAACACATGTAAATTAAAAAGTCGTAATTTTCTGGCTTCCGTTTTAAAATAAAATAAATTGACTATTTGTAAAAAACTATGGACAGAACAATTGATAAAAATATAATAATCATACACTAGCTCATACTACATATTATGCTGTGAAACTAGGGGAATATTCTCTCTTGGAAACACCAAGACCCAAAAAATAATTTAAATAGATATGGTCACCATTTATCTCATTATACGAATCGAACTGTATAACACTTTTATTGCTAGTTATTATCTATTTTACAACCGTCCGTTGTGGTAATTGATATGGGTTTATTATGAGGAGGAAAATAAAATATGTTAGTAAATAAGTAAGTCGAAGGATGGACAGGCAGAGAAAAGCTAAAGAAAAGGTTGATATGGTGCATGACAGGAGATATGAAATAAAAAGGGAAAAACGCTTGGCCTCTTAATTCGGTTGCATGGTTCTAATCTATTATATTGTAGTATAATAGTATTTTATAAAGTTTCAAAGTGATGTAGGTCACCTGCCACCTTAGGCATTAGGCTACCTTGACTGATTCGCAAGTGTGCGTTCACGGTGTAACATTGATTAATACAAAGGATCCTCATTATATTGATAAGACTAGTGGTAGGGCCTAGCTTCGCTCGAGTGCAATTTCGAATCCCGTGCTAACACTTAATAAAACACGCCAGTCAAAACTTTTTGATCAATATGTTTCATACATGTGTTTATACGTCGTTTTGAGTCGCTCACCAGCCGGTTTTTTTAAATTTAGGTACCCTTTCTTACTTCGAAAGTTGTATAAAACTGTAATATATGAAAAATACGAACTTTTTTTATGATATTGTAGTATAGCACGAATGACGACGACTAGTTTCCTTATAGTGAAAATTATCGAAGGTGCAATTCTATATCATTTATACAATTACAGGTTTTTTAATTTAATTATCTTTATATTCACATATATATTAGGAACTGCAAAACTCGTGAACGTACTCTGACATGATCAAACAAGAGAAGCCATTAGCAACAAAAACACAAAAATAAAAAAAAATGCGGATTGCAGCTTTGTCGGTCCCGCATAGGAACCCATTGTATTCTCATTTTCTTGATAAAGATGTTAATGTTTATGTTAATATTATTTATGCATTTTGTCTTTTATATATTGTATTCATTTTATATATGTTATTTTAACATGACTCGCGATGTATAGCTTTATAACTTGTTTACGTTTTAATCTAAATTTACCTTATAATTTTACCCCAAAAACTGTAATTTACCATACTATTATACCCATGATTATACCTAACACTTACACTACATTTTTCATAATAACTTTTTGCATTTACACTAGTAATACAACTGTCTGCTTCCTTAAATTGTACTATAGCTACATATTTTTGTTTCATTGGATATTACAAATAATTTTTTACAAACTATTTCACGCAGGACACTTTTATTTTTGCCATTATTCTCTTACTATTAACATTCAATCATATTGACAAAGACTTATCATCCGCTGTTGATGATATGAATATCTCCACAGCAGTTTCTATCTCTTCTATTGAAAGATGTTCTGATCACATTACTAATATTAATGGCCTTACAATTATGACTCAAAATATTCGTAGTGTAAATTGTAATTTCTCTGCCTTGGAAGTTTTGCTGACTGACATAAATGTGGATTTAGACATTCTGATCTTGACTGAATGCTGGCTCTTACACTCCGTAAGCTTACCAACGTTACCAGGGTATTTTCATCAGGCAACAAAAAATAACATCAAACAAAATGACGGTGTTTTAATCTACTATAGAGAAGTTCTTAAACCCTCCTTTGAAGAACCTTCTTTTCAAGAAGGAAATTGTTTAGTTACAACCCTTAAAAATCTCGCTATCATATCTATCTACAGATCACCATCTTACTGTGTGCCTGATCCCTTTCTAAACTCCCTGAATTCAGTTCTAGACAAATGTAGTAATTATTCAAATATAATACTAATTGGTGATCTAAATATTGCAATAAACCCAACTAAATTAACTTCATTTGGCGAAAAATATCTCACCCTTGCCGCATTTCATGGACTATTACCAGCGCATACTCTTGTTACTCGTCCGGCTAGTAACACGTGCATTGACCATGTTCTGCTCAAGTCTAAATTGTCCTCCACTACTTTGGTTCCATCCAGCACGCTTACAGACCATTACCCCGTTATTCTTAATATTAGCTTAAAAATACCTCGTAACTATGCTTTGCACTCAATCACCAAAACAAATGAAAAGAAACTCAAGGAAGATCTATTATTTTTGAATTTTGAACCTATCTATGAAATACAGGACCCACAGTTATCGCTTAATTATTTAATCAAAGAAATTCAAAATTTAATCGAAAAAAATTCTACTACGAGATTGATGCCCAGACGTAAAAGAATTATCAAGCCATGGATCACTCCTGGCCTGCTACGCTGTATAAGAAATAAAGATGCACTACATTTAAAATCTAAAGCCTTTCCAAATAACGAAACATTAAGAATAACATACACACGATATAGAAATTTTTGTAACGGATTATTAAAAAAATTAAAAAGAAATTATGAACGTAATTAATTATTAAATGCTAAAGGGGACAATAAAAAATTATGGAAAACAATTAAAGATATCACCAATACTAATCCTTTGACTAACAACTCTATAGAATTATTTTCTTCCGTTGCTCCAGAAATAGCTGTTAATCAAATAAATGACTATTTTGTAAATATTGGTAAAACCTTGGCTGAATCTATTAATTGTTCCATAAATCACTTAAATAACTTTTCTCTACATAATTCATCTAGCAGTACTAATTCTATTGTTTTTGAGGAGTCTACTCATGAGGAGATGCGATGCCTTATAATGGGCTTGAGGTCTGTAAGTTGCCCAGGGTGGGACAATATTACTTGCAAATTCCTAAAAGACAACAAGGAGATTCTTATTCCTCCACTCACTCATATCTTTAATTTGTGCATGAAAACGGGCACTTTCCCAGATTGTTTGAAAAAATCAGTAGTTCTCCCGATATATAAAAGTGGAAACAAAAAAGTTTTGTCTAATTACAGGCCTATTTCCATCTTACCGGCCCTTTCAAAACTTTTGGAAAAAATTATTAATAACAGATTAACTAAATTCTTAGAAAAATATAATTTGTTGTCCAACAGGCAGTTCGGCTTCCGAAAGGGTAAATCGACCGAGGATGCAATTAACACCCTCATGAATAACATAATTTCCAACCTTGACCAAAGAAAAAAGTGCCTCACAGTATACCTTGATTTAGCCAAAGCCTTCGATACGATCTCTATTAACAATTTGTTGAGCAAATTAGATAGACTTGGGATAAGGGGTACCCAATTACAATTGCTGCAAAGTTATATGTCTAATAGGTATCAAAGCGTAAAAATAGGTAAATGGCTCAGCACCGAATTACCTGTAACATATGGAGTCCCACAGGGTAGTATATTAGGACCTACATTGTTTTTGACATATATTAACGACCTCACTTCTCTTAAATTACGTAACGGTGACATAATTTCATATGCAGATGATACTGCCCTATTCTTTGCTGCGGACTCCTGGGCAGAAGTGTTTAAATCTGCGCAAGAAGGGTTTGATCTTGTAAGACAATGGCTAATAATTAACTCCTTAACCTTAAACACTGACAAGACTAAATACGTCTGCTACAGCATCACCCCCATTCACCAAACATTTAAACAAAATATTAAACATATATCCCCTTTCCAAAATAAAGTGTAAAATGAAAATTTTTGATTTCTTACAAAAATTATCCTACGATGAAACAGAAAGTATACTACAGGTACTATCTTAGGGAAAGCTGAAGTTGTTTTTAAATATGTACATTCCAACACACACACACACACACACACACGCACTCACACACACGCACACACTCACAAAATTTTATGTTTTTTTATAATTTGGTATATATATTTTTAAGATTATTTTCAGTTTTTGGTTTTTGTTTTTTACTTTTATTATTTTTTCTTTTTATATTCAATAATTTTTGTATGTTAAAATAAATTAGATTATAATATTTTATTAAATGTAAAATAACTTTATTTAGTTCTTGGGGGAAATGGCCCTGCAGGCTGAAATACAGGTTCGTCCTAGTTTAGCTGCAGCTGTCACCTACCTCACGCATTGGTTGCTCTAAATTTTCTAGAATTTAGCATTTCTTGTATGTTTTTGTACCATTGTAATCATAGGAAGTGAAAAAAAAAATTCATTAATTTAATTTATTAATTTAATTGTCCAGCAGTGGACGTCCTTTGGCTGATGATGAATGATGAATGAATATTGTATTCAGACCGTGATCGGATACTAAGGCAGGTAATTGCTAAGGTACATACATTTTATAACTATGATTGTATGGAAAACGTCAAAATGTTCATTTCTTGTCGAAATTTTGTAATCGCCTTAGCTATTACCTTCCTAAGTTTCCTACCACGGCTGGATACACCCTGTGTATATTTAACTATGCATCATACCACCAAAACGTGTCCATAATCGTAACGCGCTTTGTCACCCAGCGTACCATATCTTATCTTGCTATAATCATGAGCCCATATGCGTCCCACTGCTGGACACAGGCCATCTCAATAACTGAGAAGTTACGCACTGGCCTAATGTGAGTTTGCCAATTACACTACTAAGTTTTTTTTCCTTGACCTTTAAAAGATGTGAATGCATATAACTTCGAAAAAACGGACGGTTGTGCCTGGAGTACGAATCCACGACCGCCGAGATTGTTGACCACTCGGCGAAACCTGTAGGGCCTAGGCTATCGCCACTTTAAGAAATAAATAGAGATATTGATTAAGTTCATCATCATGTTGTTCCCACTTTGAGTGTTTTTGACAATCTCATTACTTCAGTCCTTATTTCCCATTTTGGGAATGCTTTTGGTGATTTAGTTGCTTGCTCCCGTAGTACGATAGGCCCTTGTCCCCCCTTGGGGTCGCTTCTTATTACAGGCAGAAAATCTCGTATTGGGATGTTGGGATTTACAATGTATAATATAATAAATAAATAAGTATAATGGCCTTGAAATTTGTAAAAGTTTTACGATTTTATATATTTTTTTTGTTTCTTTGATACAATGTAAATGCATTTATTTATTAAATATTTTATTTTTATTTTATATATGTAGATGATGGAAGTTACTTCAAAATTATAAGTGGTGTCAACCGTATATATCGAAATAAAATAACAATTTTGTATTTTAAACAAGATAATTCAATTAATTCAAGCTTGTAGAAGGGCGGAGTCAACGCAGGCTCACCTTGTTGTATAATTAATTATAACTAGAAGTACATACTCAATAGGTGTTTGTGGTTAGTTATACTCGATCTAGTATTCGTGTTACTTGGAACAGATTGTCCTTGACTATAATAGGTCAACCTTGTTATTATTCTTTCTATAATACTTTTTAATTTGTATAAAACTTAATGACGCATATTTTTATAGTCAATCTAATTCACTTAACTTTAAATCGTTCGCACTTTAAATCAAATATATTATCGTATAACAAAATAAAACTAGACATTTAAAGTAAATTGGTATTTGCAGAGGAAAAACGGAATCTTTATAGGATAAATCGTGTGTGTGTGTGTCATATCAAATTAGTTTGAGTCTACTTAATAGAAAATTTTGATTTCAACGCTTCCCGTATAACCTAGCCTAGAATTAAAGGAATCGTTTGTAATGTAATAAGTCACTTGGAAGGAATTGTGAAAAAATATGGAAAAAGGTACGGCTGAAGTAAGGGTAGCTTCATTTTAAATACCATTATGAGATTCTTATGGTAATGTTTTAACATCGAGTTGCAAATCGTGAGATCGCGGGAATAATCTTTGCTCAAACACAATGTTAATGTTATCCAGGTAATGGCAGACAAGGTATTTGTTAATTTTCTTTTGTTTTTTACAACAGTAGTTACAAAGCGTCTTGTGTCTCGTTAAACTATCAATTTATATTAAATCCTTTGTTCTACTAAACAAATCTTAAAGTAGTTTTTAATTAAAAAGTAAGATCGTATTTCGCTTTATTGACTTCAGAAAAGTCTTTTCTAGTAGATCTTTGCTTTAAGCAGCACTTTAAGTACGTATTTATTTATACTTATTTATTGTAGAAATTATTATTGGTGTTAAAACAAAAAAAATCAATTAAATCCTTCTTTTTTAGAACTTATATTAGATATTTCTATTTTAAAAACTTAGCAAAGAACTTGATGTTTACATTTATTATCTGCCGTGAAACCTTGAGATTGAAAATAAAATTTCAAATTTACTGACCTGAAATCGGTTGGTGTCGTCCACAGTCCCATAGGGTACACCGAGGTACTCGTAAAATTTTCCATTATCACTGACTCTGCCCCTGATAAGACCGCTACTGATCCTCACGACTGGCGCCGGCAAACGCACTAGATTCGCTGCAATCAGCGACAGCAATGCCAACCACTTCATATCTCTTCATAAGAAGTACTACGGAGGGGCCATCTTGCTTCTCATCTCTTTAACCCATCATTTTCAAATTAGGAACGTCGATCAATGAGGCGCGATGTCTCTGAAAGGAGTTTTTTAATTTTTTTTTACAATTATTTATCACCAGTATTTTTAACTTTAAATACTTTTTATAAGCTGCTAGTATTATTTTTAATTGATGTCAAACGTTTAGCAGAGGTCGTATAGAATTTAAAATGTTTATTTATTCATGAACATAGATAAATATGTCAAGGTAAAAATTATATAATCGATTATTTAATTACAATTGCAAGGTTGGTAGTGTTACGTCAGGTTGTAAATAAATAAAGTATTTTCTTATTGTTATTTTAGCCAGCACTTTGCGACGCGTGTTCACTAATATACGGACGTATAAGATATGAGAGGTCTTAAGCTTGTATCGTTTGTACAATGGCGACTTGATACAGAATTGTGCGGTCTTGATAGTCCTGCATTTTATTTAATAAAGTGATATTGAATTAAATAATTCTGACGTGAGATTCATTGCAATGAAGTCATTATTTATAAATAGCATTGATTTTTTGTCGTTTATACATAAAATTTATATATACAAAAAGGCATCTAAAAAAAACATGACTTCGGTGGTCATCCTGTGGTATAAATAACATTTGTCTATATTTTAGGATGTACTAAATATTTAGTGTTCGGAGTTTTCAATGAGATCATTTCGATCCATACAGCTTATTAAAAATCTATTTCTTTTGTAGCGTCTCATGACCTCGATGGTTTGTCTATTAAACCACGACATCGGCATTAGTCAATCATTTTAACGATGAAGAAAAACATGACAATTTTAAAAGACGAATAATGACATAGGGAGTTTTTCATCTTGGGATTAAACCCGGAACCTTCCCGGTGCACGCGCCACATGATGTCGCGAAATCATGGAGTCAGTCATATGTTTTACTTAGTAATGCTAAAATTTTGTTCTTTATTTAAAAACACGCGGGAAATATTTTTTTTATTGTGTTAAATGAACGATCAAGTGTTTTGAAAAAAAATAGGTTACAAGTCACGACACATTTATCCAAATATTATTTACGGAGGTCGCGAGGTCGCCATTGAGAGGACAAAGCCCTCTGTCACAAGATAACATCCAAGTACACAGGTTTTCTTAACCACTGCATAATATCTTGGTACTTTGACGTGTGCATTTCAATGATAACTACGCAAATGCATTTATATGACGTTGGAATACAGGAGGGGCCAACAAATGTATATTCCATGCAATTTAGACACTAGGTCAATAGAAAAATAATAACAGTTAGACCGAATGAAAATTGACCGAATGAAATTTTAAATTTATTAGCAGGATCAATCTTAAGTAAAAAACATAATTAAACAGGTCACTGTCATACATGAAATGATTTTATCTTAGCAATTTTGTAAATAAAGTCGTGTCCACAGGTAGATTTTGAAAGAGTTCAGGTATTCTTTATATAAGAAATTTACTCTACGAACATTTTCTGAGACATCCATAGTCGTGTTACAAAGCGGTCACATAAGAACCTAATGACTCACGTTTTAGTATTGGTTTAGGGTTCCTAAAGTCTGCTTTGCTCAATTTTTTATTTAAACCCAGATTAGTGGGTTACTATAATCTTACGATATCGTTTATATGACTGCCCCATGTCGAAGTTATTTAGACCTTAGTTTGTAAAACGAGAGGTCATTGGTTGGATATCCAAACCGAGGCAAATGCTTATGTGATCCGGTTCTAGGTTCATGAGACTGAAAAGACAGTTTTTGGTTAAATTTTGCACAAACAACATGTCTTGAAACTTGTATTGTGAAAAAAACAACGAAATGAGACAACAACTTGTAACCCTAAATGTATTTTGTTGATTGATTAAATAAATAAAATCAGATCAATTACACATTCTTACTAGTAAAAAACAATAGGCTTGTGATAAAGGAAAAGATTATAAATAAAAAGTAAAAACTAAAACCCAATTACGATAAGAAACGAGACTGTAGAAGTAAGAAACACGATTTTCAGGTCACAGGAATCAACAACGTTACTGAAGAAGCAAGACAATTGCCAAAGTCTTCGTTGCAATTTAATCTATAACACTATTATCAATATGCATACATACAGATTAAAAAAATTTAAAATCCGTTTAAAAATCCGCAGACACGCGTTGTTTACGTTTATTTCTTTTTTTTTTATTTAAAGTGTTTTTTAAATGTACATTGTACAAGTAATGCCCTTTCCAATGATGCAATAATATTTTTTTTTATAACATTATAGTTAATGATCTCATCACAGAGACGAATAGCGGTAATAGCATAGTTTTAAAAACTTTAAAATTGACGATTTAAAACAGTTTGTACAAGTTTACTTTAATAAAGATAATTTGATTTTGAATTTAATCTGAAGTTGTGACTTGGGTTTGGCGAACGCAGGCAATTCATACAGGGATACAATAAACAGTTGGTTGTTTAGGGTCAAACGTCAATTATAAATAAATGCTTGTTTAATAGTGATGTTATCATTAACATGTCACAATAAAAACACAACAAACAACCCGTTTCCGTGAACTAAACTCCGGTTGTCACGAACATGGCTTTGTTATCAATTTTGTTACCATAACATGCTCATTCCATTGGCATTTCAACCTCTGAATTTCGAATTTCATTTGAAATTGCCTCGAACGCCTGTATACTAATGTTTCTATTGTAATTTGGTATATTAATAAACCCTACTACATCTAGGCAATGGCGCTACTTCCATAGAAGCCCAAAAAACTTACAGGTTGATCGTGTAATTTACAATTGTTTATTGTGGGGTCAAGATGTTCTCATTTAAATGTCAAATTGCTTTTGTTAAATAAGGATTCAGTGGAGGATTTACCAGGAAGCAAAGGAAGCAATTGCTTGGGGCCCCGCCTGGAGAGGGGCCCCGAAAAATTCGATTTTTTTTGAATTTTACGTTTTTTTAATTTCAAAAATGGAAAAAAATTAGAAATAAAAAAAAAAGAAACTATACAACAGAAAAGTACAGGAGAAAGATCCTTCAGCGCATTAAAACGCGTCAAAAATTATTTGCGCTCATCTACATATGTGCCAAGAAAAAGTAAGCGATTTAGGCTTACTTTTTATCGAAAAAGACAAGCTTCGTCAACTTGAGTTCGATGAAATCATTTATCAATTTGCGACTGAAAAAAGTAGGAAAAAGTTGTAATTTTTAAGAAAGTTGTAAGATATTTGAATAATATATCCATTTTGCAAAATTAGCTGTATTTTGTTATTTTGAAAAATAGGGGGGGGGGGGTCAAATTTTAGAACGGGGGGCCCCAAAAACTTGAGATTGCTTGGGGCCCCGCCATAGGTAAATCCGGCACTGTAAGGATTTAAAGTTTATCGAAATTTTGTAAGGCATTTGGGCCTCTATGGAAGTAAGGCCATTGCGTCTAAGGTATTGTTATTCTAGATTCTCGGTTTTTCTAGATTTTTAGAGACCGGAAGCCCGCTCTCGTTACGAGAATAAGGCAGTCAACAAGATTGCAAATTGATGTACTACTAATTGATAATAACAAACTTTTTAACAAATATTTTGAAAATCCTTAGCATACATACATCTTGATGTCCCATTAATTAGTATGTATCAAAATATAAACGTGAACAATTAATTAAATGAATACATCTACTCATCGGCAATTAATCGTTTACAATGAAAATGCATTATGGCATAATAATTGTGGATGGTATGCAACGTTGACCTTCCACCTTTAACTCTCAGTAATAAATTAACATACATCAATACAAAACTAAATGCGAAATCATTGCAATAGTAGTAAGTGTGCTGCCAATACTTACATCATTATACAGGGTGTATTCAGACCGCGATCGAAAACTGAGGCAGGCATTATGTTATGTTATTACAAACCCCTTGGCATTAAGGAAAATCTCAACAAATGATAAAATTTCTGACGTTTTCCATACAAACCAAGTTCATTTAATACGCATGGTTGTATAGAAAATGTCAAAAATTTTATAATTTGTCGAGATTTTCCTTAATGCCAGGGGGTTTGTAAGAACATAACATATTGCCTGACTCAGTTTTCGATCACGGTCTGAATACATCCTGTATATTCATAATACGTTTGCAAGTGGTAGAGTGGTAGAGCCATGCCATAGTAAGGTTGGATTTACTAATAATTTTGATCATTATCACCACCCCATGTACAGTCCACTGCTGGGCACGGGCCTCCTTTGCTAGGTCAAGGGCGGGTTGGCGGATTGGCGGATTACAGATTTAAGAAATTCCTAAGAAATTTTAGACGAGCACATTCCCTCACCATATTTTCCATCACCGTTAAAGTACATGATAATGCTTTGCGAACACACATACGTGTATAAATGTTAGAACTAAAGTTTATTAATAAACTAGCGCAATTGGCTAGACACCAGCTTGCGAAATGAGAGGCCGCGGGTTTGATCCCTGTTCCGAGACAAATATTGTAATTCAGAAATATTTGTTTTGGGTCTGGGTATATGTAAAAGCAGTGATGGCCTCGAGGTTTGGGCGCGCGGTCGAGAATCTCGGCGGTCGCGGGTTCGAACCCCAGGCATACATCTCTGACTTTTCGAAGTTATGTGTGTATTCACATTGAATTATCACTTGCTTTAACGGTGAAGGAAAACATCGTGATGAAACCTGCACACCTAAAAGTTCTTAGGAATTTCTTAGGTGTGTAGTCCGACAACCCGCACTAGGCCAGCGTGGTGGACTATGGCCTAAACCCTCTCAATAGTAGAGGAGACCCGTGCTCAGCAGTGGGCGTATATGAGTTGATGAAGAAGAAGAAGAAGAAGAAGAAGATATAGTATTTATGTAATATATATACAAAAAGCAGTGTTTAAGGCGAAGAGGTTAAGGCGCACGGTCAAGAATCTCGGGGGTCCCGGGCTCAAACCTATGAATTTTCGAAGTTATGTGTGTATTCGCAATGAAGATTCTTGCTCTAATATTGAAGGAAAACATCGTCATGAAACCTGCACATGCCATACTACATGCGTGTCGATGGGCCCTCGACCACAGATATCCGGACGTGATGATCTTTACTGACTCCTTGGCCTCATTACTGGCAATACAAGACAGGAGCAATACCCATCCATTGGTGTATCAAATACACGAGACGCTTCGGGAGCTCCAGGGGGTCGGTAACGTCGGGCTATCTTGGGTCAAGAGTCACGTCGGTATTGAGGGTAATGAATTGGCAGACTCCGCTGCCAACTCTGCCACCACACTTTGCCGGGCGCCTGACTATGATAAATTTCCTTTATCATACGTCAGGTACCGCGTGCGGAACGCAACCTTGGCTTCGTGGCAATTCCGGTATGAAAGCGCTGACCAGGGCCGTCGCACTTGGGGGTTGCTTCCTCAACTCAGCTCTATCAAAAAATTGTGGGATGTCACCACCCCAGATTTCTATCTGATACAATATCTCACCGGACACGGCTATCACAAGGAATACCTCCATCGCTTCCACATCACTTCGGACAACACGTGTCCATGTGATGACGTCACAGTCCAAAGCCTGGAGCACCTCCTGGAGGAATGCCCTAGATACGGGACTCTCCGCTTCCAACACGAGATGGCATGTAATTATCTCAACGTCAATCCCTACAGCATACTGAATCATATTGAGTGTCCCTCAGCTTTCAAATCGTTCCTCGGATTCGTGCGTTCCATCCTCAGCTCCCTGAAGTTGTTTAACAACACATAGCCGCCGCGTCCTGCCTCGGCTTTCACCTCGTTTTGTAATTATTTAAATTATATTTGAGTTATTTTATCAATTTTATTGTTATTAATTTGTTGTTATTGTTTTATTTTATTTTCTGTTTAAAAATTAGTTTGTACTTTTATTAATTTTAAGAATTATTTTTGTGTTTATTGTGTATTAATTAGTTCATTTGTTTTGTATAAAAATTAATTTAAGAAATATGTAACACCAGCACACACTCACAAGCACATCAAATTTCACCACACATTATCTATGTACTAAATGCTCGCGAAGGAAGGTGAAACCGTATCAAATAGCGAATTCACCTTCATGTCGCGGACACCGCTTAACACTTCAGCACTCAAACAACACCACACACTACCCTACTGAATTAATGAATAAAAAAAAAAAACCTGCACATCTAAAAGTTTTTAGGAGTTATTTTAGGGATGTAGTCCTATGACCTATAATTTTAGGTTCATTGTAATTATTTAATTATCAGCGTACTTATGCTGCCATTATTGTTAGTAATTTAATAAAAGTACGTCTTGCATTGTGTCACTTAAAACCGTTAAGAACATTTAACATTAAATTACGATGCTAGTAACTAACTAAGCTATGTTTTATTTATTAGTAATATTAAAAACATAAGCACGTATATTTGGATTCGACCCAACGACCTTGTACTTGCAAGGCCGATGTCGCCCACTGACCTAGCGCCATTTAAAACCAGTTTATTGATTTCCAATTTTCGTTTATTTTTTACCGCAGTCTCAGGTATCATATAGATAGGGTCAATGGTCTCATCTCTTAAGATAAAGGAACACATAAATAAATGAAGAAGAGTTTTACTGGAAATATTTCAGATATATGTCTGGAAGATGTAAAAGGCTCATGTAGTTTCTGATACTACAAAATGCTTTTGTCCTAGTGTAGGGTATTTAGGAGAATGTTGGATGTTGTATACTTAGTAGATATATTATGTTAGTATAATTTATCAGTGGAACTCCGCTCTTCGCCAATAATGTTTAAAACTACTAACGAAACAATAAGGTTTTTTTTCATTCAGGGAATACAGGCGTGATGTTACGAATGTAATATGTATGTACGTGTTATTGAATAAATGTACTTATCTATAAAATGTATGGCGATCGGGGGGACAAGGTGCCAATGCATTTGACCTAGAAAGCACAACAATTTCAGTAGAACTAGATCTTTTTGTCCTATCAATATGAAATTTAAAAAAAGACATTTAACAAGGGCTGCCTCGTCTTCTTGAAAGAAAACAATTCGAGCTTAAGAATACATAAAGAAACCTTGCTATGATTTTCATAACACTAATTACAAAAAGCCTTTGAATACTAATTAACGTGTACTCACTTGTAGTTGTATAAACCATTTACAAGCATTTTATTCACACACTTTTGTTGTAATTGCCATGTATTATTTTATGTGTAACAATTATTCACTAACACTGCTTCATTTAGATTTCACTTCACGATTAAAGTTTCCACTTTATAGTTTACAACTGTTACATTTTAATTTATTCCAATGTTAGCATTTTATTTAGTTTGCTATAACAATTGTCAACACAAGTATCACATAACTACCCGACGCACTAAATTAAAATATGTGATATATTAGCACAGATTAAAAACATGAATGAAAAAATTGATACTGGCACACACAAATAAGAATATTACCCGCCAAAAAGTTTGCCTTAATTTATACTGGCATATTAAAAAAAAAAACTTTGACACTAGCAAATGTCATTCGCGCCTTTTCGAAAAAATACCATAGACTATTTACGCCTCTATGGAAAATCTATCGATGCAATGTCCCCGGTTATCGTTGTCAATGGAGTTGCTTTGCTGACTGATTGCCGCCGCGCCACGCGATGGATGCTATGCCTTTCACAACGTCACGAAGGCCGTACTACAATGGCCTTAACAGGGACGTACTGTGCCCGCATTGGGCTTTAATTTGTTACGCCGTAGCGGAAATGTTTTCTATTTAATAGTTACTGGTGGAATTATCTAATGATTTTCTAATGTTTGCATTATTAATTGGCGTTAATGAATAAAATATTAATATGCCAAGCCATAGTTTTTTATTCTCATAGGGCTTATACGTAACCTAGTCAGATTTTATAAACAAATATGTCAATTTCGCGAACTAAAAAAAAGGAACAAATTTGTAAAATATGTATCTAATACCTTTATCATGAATTTTTTACTATTTATCGAAAGACAAATGTTCTTACAATATGAATTTAGAACATACAAAGTTTACTACTAAAAAGTAGGTTCTATACAATGGTTTGGAGAAATCATTGTCATAGACAATACCTGACCTCTATAGTTTGTAGTGTCGTTTCTATCGACTTTCCCCAGTGCCTGCCTGTCGTCGGCACTCGCCAATATTAGAGTTGCGTAGTGCATGGTAGGGATGTCACCTCGCAAGGTCGCTAGACGGCTGACTACACTTACGTAAGTACAAGTAGCATACACAGATGTTCAAAAAATACATACACGACGCCTGTACTCCCCGAAGGCATAGCCAGATGTCGCCAGGTATGTATCAGTCCCACGTAATAGGGACTCTATATTGCTAAGTAGAATTTCCTATTGAAAATACCCAAAAATACTTTTCCCAACCCGGAAATCGCACTAGGTAGAATAGAACAAGTGCATTAGTAGGTATAATAAAAAATACGGATCCCTAAAAATAGAGTTGAAATTAGATGTATACTTGTCATCATGATAAAATATATAAGCATTATATGTCTGTAGATGAAATCCACTGAACGTTAATATGATGATACCAAAAATTTCTTAGGATCTAAAATCCAAAAACCATAAAAATAATAATATACCGAAGCAGAATTATTCGAGCACGTTCATTAATTGACTAATTGAAATTCCGCAGCGACACAGAAAACAAATCACACTTCTAGTAATTATAATTGCCAAAGAGTAAAATCATCTCGCGTTATGAAAACCATTTTGAAATATGGCCGTCTCGCCGAACAGCGTTTGATTAATTTCGCGAGGAATCAAATTGCCAGATAATTTAAATTCTTTATTTAAAAACTATTTACTCATGCCGTAACGTATAATTTGGTGGCTTTAATTAAAAGTATTTTTTTGGTGGTGATGCACCATGGTCCGACGACTTGAGAAAGGTGGCGGGTTTTGGATGGATGAGGGTTGCTCAAGACCGGGATGGTTGGCGCCTACTTGGGGCTATGTTTAGCAGTAGACGGCGATTCGCTGGCAATAATATCTTTGAAATAATTCTACTAGCGTACTATATCCTTTTTTAAAGCCATTGCTTTTGGTAAGAAATGAAAGTATAAAACTAAATGCCGTGGATTCGATACCCAGTCGCAAATTGATATGGTTTTTTTGTGATATTGTTTGCTTCTGAACTGTCTGTTCAAAGTCAAAACTAAAAAATCTCTCTATTGAAATAAACTTTTACAAGTTATTTCGAATCCTCAATTTTATACTAATAAGAACTATTGCCGCTTTGGAACGTGTTTAATGCAATCTGCGTGTTTGCTTGTTAGGTGGCTTTACTTATTCAAGAAGTAACTAGGGGGCACAGGTACAATTATCGGACCTGATTTTTAGTTTATGTTCTTGTAAAACGTAAATAAATAAGTCAAAAGTCAATAATAAAAACACAGAAACAATGGTTGTTTGAAATGGCGTATTTATGTTTGAACATTTGTATGATGTTCCTTTGTTTTTTGCTCAATGAAATGCCTTTTTTACCGAATTATAATAATTACGAATGTGCGCATTTTCGATGCAACAACACCCTGCTGTGGCAATTCTTTTCTATAGCTGTAGGTGTCCAGGCGTCTAGATCCTATTTATTTCTTAATGTTCAGTTTGAAACGTGTCAACATTTAAGTGTCAAAGGCTTTTATTATCTAATCGTTACAACTGCATCCCCGAAACTCAATTTTTCAAGAACCAGTTTGCATTCTGCATCTCGTTTTATTTCAAGATGAGTTTTTTCGAGCTTTGGAATGTAATAACTACTAAGATATAAAATTTTCGCCTTAAATTTGTTACACCAGATTTGAGACGCATTAACATCAGTTCTCAGCTTGGATGAAGGTAATATGGGATTCACTTTATCCTATTTGATAGAAATTTAATAATTTAAACTTAATCGTCGTCCAGTATATTAAAGAAACAGATAAGTTGTGTTAAAATATTTAATGAGAAAACGTCAAACACTCCACTAGATAGTAACAAAATACTGAGTATAAAATTCTATATAAAATGGTAAACTACGTTTTGTTAATACATTCAGAAATATTTTAATAAAAATAAATAATTGGCAAGCTAGGCATCGCACTGCTAATTTAGTGATTTAAAAAAATATTAATTTTTCGAGTATATAAATGCGTTCCTTTTAGCATAAGAATTTTCATGACTGCCTACAAGAAGACAAAGATTAAAATTAAGATGATATGATGAGTGGCTTACAAGTTAATTAAATTTAACAGTCGAATCTCTATTATATAAAAATAGTAAATAAATCTAACAAAAATTATAGGCTTACTATGGCTAAGTTCAATATTTTTATACATATTCATATTTTACTCAACTAGCGTCTAAAACATACAAGTCATTTATGTTTATATTACATGTATCATTCTCTGTTGAATTCACAGCTGTAGAGAGAGCATTTAGTCAATTTTCTTATTCTACGGATGCAGTAGTAGCATTACATCTTTATACAGGGTGTATTCAGACCTTGAACGGAAACTTAGGCAGGTAATAGCTAAGGTAATTAAAAACTCCCTGGCTTTAAAGAAAATCCAGACAAATACGTTAAATAAACGAACGTTGAAGAAATATACGTTTTCCTAATAATGCCATACATTTTATACCTATGGGCGTTAGGAAAACGTCAAAATTTTTATTTTAGTCGGGATTTTCTTTAACGTAGGGACTTCGTAATTGCCATAGCTATTGCCTGCCCTAGTTTCCGATTACGATTTGAATACACTGTAGATTGTTGTAGCCATAATCGTGTATTTTTTAGGAAATTCATTTCTAAATACTACACCAGTCTATCTTCTATCACAGACTGCACATGTATTTTCCTCTAAAACTATTATATGTAGGATTATTTCAATCTCCTGTACTTTGTGTAGGTTTTGTTCCAATAGATCAACGTGTCTTCGTACCACATGGGCACCATTTTCAGATTTTTGTTTATTTCCAAGACGTTCGGCTCTTCTGTCCTCAGCCGCTCCCATTTTACTGGAGTCAGTTCTGATATCATCGGCGTTGGGTCCCTGAAATATATAAAAAGTGTTTATAAAAGTACATAAATGAAGGAATTCCTATAATGAAAGTAAGAAAGATATGCAAACCTCCTATCATATCGAAATCAGAGTTATACGTATGCTATATAAACACATTCAGGTTCTTTTATTCATTACTCATCGTCAGCCCATATACATCCCACTGCTGGGCACAGGCCTCCTCTATATCTTTGAGTATTTGGGCCTTAGTCCACTATGCTGGCCGAGTGCGAGTTAGCGGCCTACACACTAAGTACTTGGTTTCCTGTTGTTTCCTTCATCTGTAACATATGTGATAATTTGTGAGCCAGGGGTGTGAGCCTCTGGTTTCTCTTTGTGACCTACACCTCGATGCCACCGCTACTATGTATTATTCTGTATTGTATTATTTTCTTACAAAATTGTAATATATAAGAAAATGCTCATAATGATCATGAATTTTATACTATATATTCCAAACAAGAAAACAAGATATGTCATGTAAACACCTACTCGACTTAAATCATTAAACAGTGATTAAAATCTTACCCATATTTGGCGAAGTTTGTCCATAAAGTTGTGAATTTAGTTATGAATTCCATTTCTGGAAACGTTAGAACTAATGTAACTTTCAATTTGAATAAATAGAAGAGTTCATCTGCATGCGTAGCGCCGGGATAACCTCCAAATCCGAAAAGCATTTTCGCGAAATTCATCAATCCATCGTAACACATTTTATACGCATAAATTGGTTCATTCATCGTCTTTGATAACAATTCTGCTGTATTTATTGTAGGGTAAGTTATGCTCGAATCTCCTTCGTACTTCGCAAACTGTGCTAGAGTTGCTTTTGATATTTTCTTATCACCCATGTAAAGATTTCTAAGTGTTTTAGCCACACCTACTTTTTCTTCATCTGAAGGGAATTGCAAGTCTCTTGGTAAAGCTTTGTAGAAATCCATTTTTGCTATGGTAGTATCGTTTTCTTTGCCGACAAACATGTATCCTTCTGCGTTGTTGTGTCCAATTATTACTGGCACCTTGTGGTATTGGCCTTTAGTAATCAAGTCGTATGGGGTTTCATTTAAAAATGGTTCGATACCTGGTATATTTTTCTCCACACAAGGTACGAATATGTTTTCTGATAATACTATGTCGCCAATATCTCTAGGCACTCGAGTTTGTAACAACACACTTGCTGGTGTGTTGATATATATTTGGTATATCTCTTTAGGATCTTCCGTCGTATATCCCATTTCTTTTGCATGACGGCTTGCTGTTTTCAAAGGCTCGAATTGTAGACTCCAGGGAGATATGGCGGAACCGCTCTGCATAATTGCTTTGTCAAACAATCCTTTTGACATTGGAGATACCAAATGGTACACGACTGAAGCTGCTCCAGCGCTCTCTCCAAATATGGTGATGTTATCAGGATCCCCGCCAAACGCTTTAATATTTCTTTTAACCCATTTTAGAGCTGCAACCTGGTCTTTCAAGCCAGCGTTTCCAGGAGCTTCCTTGATCCCAAGACACATGAAGCCTAGAATTTCTAGTCTGTAGTTGAATGTTACTAAGATGACTCCGTGTTGAATGAGATATTCGGGGCCGTAAAGGAATGGTGATCCTGAGCCGTCTCGGAATCCGCCTCCGTGGATGAAAACCATGACTGGTAGGGCTTCATTCTGGCTATTGGGGGTATACACGTTGAGGGTGAGACAGTCTTCCTGACCGATTACTTTGGTGGTACCGGACCTTTGGGAGCAGCGAATATTTTCATTGAAGGCATCGAAGATCCCGTCCCATGTTGGCTCTGGTTTTGGGCCCTGGAAAGGTATAATGACTTAATGAGATATTTTTAGATATGTGACATAAAAATAATTCAATATAAATACTTACACAAAACAATTATATTTTATGGCATGAGAATTTTAAGATCAAGATCCGTAAACAATGGCCTTGTTGTCAAAAAGTATCATGCATTATAAAGTCATTATGTGAATATAATGATCTGCAAGATAGCAGATCAGTTCTTATCGCAGTGTTTGTTTTTATGTATGCGTGGCAAAATGACCGCACAAGTCATATTTTTTTAACCCATTAGACTTTTTAAAATTTCTATTATGAGGTTCCGTAAAGCGCTTTTCAGTTGTCTCATAAATAGGTTCCTATTACCACCACGATTTCTGGAAATATACCCATAAAACGACAATGTAAATACACCGACATATGGTCCTGACCCCACACTAAGATACGAGCCTTGTGTCGTGGGTATCAGAAACTACGAGACTTTTCAGTCTTACAAACACCCAGACCCGAAACAAATATTTGTGGATCACACAAACATTTGTCTCGGTGCGGGGATCGAACCCTATCCCCTATCGAACCCTATATCTAGCCAACTGCGCCACGGGGCTATCGAATATGCTTTTTTCTTTTCTTAGGACTTTATAGGCCAAAGCAAACATGGGATTTTAATACCTCTGCTTCAAACATTATCATTCTTTACATTTATTTGTATAAGATTGTTTGTATTATAACAAGTTTAGTTTTAGAATACTTTATATTAATCAATTCACAGCCTTGACCAGAGGTAGTTATGACGGTAGTAGTGTTGTGTGTCCTGTTTATCATACTACAAAGTCACATAATAACTAATGTTTCTCATACAAGGGCTAATTACCGCATTTACTCGTCCAAGGTTAATTGCTACTAAGTATTTTTAATTATAGTAATTTTTTATGACTTTTAAGGTGTCATGTTAAATGTATGGACCAAGATGTTGTATTGATTCCGTATCTTCTGATTTAAGTAAGTACACCCAACAGTCGCATACATAGCTGTGACCCCATACTAGAATACAAGTCTTATGTCATGTGTGTCAGACACTATAAGAGACTTTTTCAGTCTCACAAACACCCCGACCCGAAACAAATATTTGTGGATCACACAAACATTTGTCTCGGTGCGGGGATCGAACCAGAGCAGCCTCTCGTTTCGCAAGCTGGTGGCTATTCAACTGCGCCACGGGGCTGTCAAACATTCTGTTCTATACTTTTAAATGCTCCCAACATCTTCTTGCAACGTTCGATAGGAACTCGGAGAAGCCACTCCACCAAAAGTAGTAAGTACATTACCATAATATTTCTAATGGAAAACATATAACAAGAACAAAGCCACTTTGCAATTTCACAATTAAAGAAGTCCTATCTAAAGTCTGTTTTTACCAAGAAATATCTACCTGAAATCTGTTCTTGCTGTCTGTAGAAGCGTAAGGGATGCCGTAGTAAGCGATATGAGATCCATCTGGTGCCACTGCCCCTCGCAGCAGGCCGTTGGAGACGCGAAGGGAGGCGCTGGGCTGGCGGACCAGCTGCGCCGCCCATAGCGACCACAGCACCATCCACCGACCTCGCAACCCTGATGTGGTCATGATGACATTGATGTAGGGATCTACTGGAGGATGGTCTTCGGCGGAGAGTAGGGGTCCTGGAAATAAATATAATATTTTTATAGTTTGTATCATTTAAATCCCATGGAATAGTGTTTTAAAGTTTGTACTAGAAAACCCAATAGCACTTTGACTCATCTGAAAGATTCGGAACATCGCACAGCACTTATATACTTTAGCGTGGGACTAAGGAGGCAGTCAAAATAAACTGGCTTAGAATCTTGTAAACGTTTGTGAATGTAATAAGTTTTGAGTTTATTCATTCGGATAAACAAATGTATTGTAGACGATGCCTATAACAGGAAAAAAGTGTTATATAAATTTTGACTTTGGAATACTAATTTACTGCAATTAGTACGGTTTTAGGATTAGAAAAGTTTATGAGCTCGCAAGCAATTTTGAGGCGACGACGTCACATAAAGTCTAGTGACATATTAAAAGTAGTATTAGGTCGGCAACTAAGTAAGTGCGGATTTCACTCATAGACTATTTCAGTTGAAGTTTTAGGTTTGCTGGCGTAGTCCAAGTGTGAAACACAATTTGTATTTGATAGTTGGTAATTCAGCTATCAATCAGTAAAAAAAGTTTTTTGATCGGTTGCGTAGTTTTCGTTTGGTGGCCGTTAAAAAATGGAAACTCAAAAGGAAAATTATCGTCATATTTTGCTTTTTAATTTCGTAAAGGGGAAACGCATCGCAAGCTCACAAAAAGTTATGTGCTATTTATGGTGACGAAGCCCTAAAAGAACGGCCGTGTCAAAATTGGATGGACAAATTTCGTTCTGGTGATTTTCACTCAAAGACGAAAAACGCTCTGGTCGTCCAGTTGAAGTTAATGACGACTTTATCAAAGCAATAATCGATTCGGATCGTCACAGTACAACTCGTGATATTGCAGAAAAGTTTCGTGTATCACATACATGCATTGAAAACCACTTAAAACAACTTGGCTATGTTCAAAAACTTGAAAATCCACGATTACTTAATTGCCAACCCAGGTTCGTCGCCATAAACAGCAAACAACTGTTGGTGAGCTTGCGATGCGTTTTTTCTTTGCGAAAAAAAAAAGTAAAAAATGACCATATTGTTCCTTTTAATATTTAGTTTTTCAACGAACGCCAAACGAAAACTACGCAACCGATCAAAATTTTTTTTTACTGATTGATAGCTGAATTGCCAACTATCAAATAACAAAATGTGTTTTACACTTGGACTACGCCAGTAATCCTAAAAATTCAACTGAAGCCATCTATGAGTAAAATCCGCAATTACTTAGTTGCCGACCCAATAATTGCAGTACTTGCATAGAAGCGCAAAAGCGTCACAGGTTAATTATGTGATAAGTAGTTTATGATAGTTAATTGTAGGATAAGGAAATTCTCATTTATATGTCAAATTGATTTTGTTAAATAAAGATTATTTTTTATCATATTCGGAATTTTGTAAAGCAATCTGGGGACTTGGACTTTTATGGAAGTACCGCTTTTGGTAAAAAGAAATCGCAGGGTCTAAGATTCAATAGACAACATAAATATTGTACTTCGCTATTTCAAGTAGTTCATTATGTAATTAATTTAGATATATTTTTATAAATACATAAGTAGTTCAGTATTGAAGCAGTGATGGCCTCGAGGTTTGGGCGCGCGGTCGAGAATCTCGGCGTTCGCGGGTTCGAACCCCAGGCACACACCTCTGACTTTTCGAAGTTATGTGTGTATTCACATTGAATTATCACTAGCTTAAACGGTGAAGGAAAAAATCGTGATGAAACCTGCACACCTAAGAGTTCTTAGGAATTTCTTAAGTGTGTAGTCCACCAACCCGCACTAGGCCAGCGTGGTGGACTATGGCCTAAACCCTCTCAAAGGTAGAGGAGACCCGTGCTCAGCAGTGGGCGTATATGGGTTGATGAAGAAGTAGTTCAGTATTCACAAAAAAATCTGATTATTATAGCTAGTCTCATAAGTCAAGCCCTTTAGAAGTTTTGACAATAAAGTTATGAAGTTGTATCACAATCAATATTCAGTGGAGAAGATAATATAAACCCAAAGCATGAAGGCGTGTCGATTTCTCAACAGTTTATCAACAAATTATAAATCGTAACCTTAAACCTTCAGTGTAGTTACAATGTATGAGAAACACATTGAGTTGTTTCATGTAGTTTATATCGTCTGATTATTGGTACGGTTAAGACGAATGCTTAGTATATCTTAATAATATTATCGGTTTGACATATGTGAGTGTTGAAATATTTAAATTGATTTAGTGTTGTGGAATTTTAGTGCGTAATTCGTGTGGGAGTGTTAAGAGTTGATTTTAATTACGATAATTTTTGATAATTTTCCGAATATAATGGAAGTGAAATAGTGTAAAGATACAGGAAATTATTATTATACGATACAGGGATTAATCCCATAATTTACTTATGTACATCTAACTTGAGATGATTAATTATTTTACTAACACGATTCTATTAGCTGCAAACGAATGTTTGTTAGTAGGTATATAACGGAAACTTTGAACGCGAATTTGACTTCCTTTAAAATGGATTAACTCGAAATTTAGCTTATCAAGGACCGATAACAAGTCAATATAAAAAAATACGCTTTGATTATTATCATTTACACTTCCTTTAATTCCAATTTGTTATTTTCTTTTTTATTTTTAGTATGATTTCATATGAAAACGTATTATTTATACTATTATTTGATTTTAAAAAAAACAATATTTTTATGATCCGTAAATGCTTTCTCGGCAAGAAGATAGTTCCCGTCCTCTCTTGATTAACAATCTGCATTTTTAATAATCAGTGCTTATCAATCGATGTGTTTAGTCTATTAAATACTTTAGTACATCTATCCATTATAATAATTGATAATAATTAATATCACAATAATACTTGTACATCGTAATCACTGACAACACACAGGAAACACAGTACATGCAATTGAAAAACGCCATTTGATCTGTCTTATTGATGTTTGTTACTACACTTAATTTGCATTTCATTCAAAATATTTGTAAGGCTTCCGAGTACCTATTTGTACCTAAAAGCTCCTATATTTTCTGCAATCTCTCACACAAAACAAAATGATCAGTACCACAAGTGTAAAATTGAGGCTTTATTGACTAAACCTAATAGAGTACTTGAGATGAGGCGATATTAATTTATTGTTGCCAATTGGCGATATATCCGGCTGACTGCCGAGTGGTGCTAGTTAGCGAGTTTCCGTCCCTTTGTCGACAGATGGCACTGTGCGAAATTGCCCTGTTCCGCCACTGCAACCAAGACGGCCATCCTATTTACAGAGCATGTTGTGTAAGTGCAATTTTCAAATATAGCCAATCTGATCCTATAGTTGATCTGGGGCGTTCAATCTACTAGCTGTTGGTCGAGGTGTCGTTGATACACGACATTTTTGAATGCACATACGAAAGTGCCTCCAAAAGAGGTGCGTTTTGCATCCACGTTTCGGCGGTTGTCTTTTAAGCTACGTAATAGGGGGTGTGTCTATTGCCGTTTTTCGGGCAGATTTATAGATTGCATGTTGCTAATAATCATAAATCAGAAACACAATACCGTTTTTCTTGACTGAATCGGACCTCGAAATAGCACGGTACATACTTGCATCGTGAGATCAACAAGTTGTTTGTATTACGTTATCTTTACTATAGCAAATTGACTGCCAAAACAAAAAAGCGATCAAAAAAATTTTTTGACTTAAGAAAATCTAGAGTTGATAAAATTATTCCGGTCTGATTCCACCGGCACACAGTTTTATACCGGAACGAAGTACAGTAACATATGTTATACAGTTGTCTTTTCAATGTATACTTTGCTACCGACTGCATTGTTACATATAGGCAATTAATCTACACTGAAATGATCAATGCGAAAATATCTCGTTTACGCTTTAAGCCACTGGATAGATTTAAATGAATTGTTATTTGTATGAGGATATATAGGGTCTTAGGACAAAGGGTTTTCCATTTTCAACTGCGAATTCTATTATAGTTGCATTATAGATAGATTTTTCATAAGTACGGAAAGTATATTACCACAACCAATTGAAAATAATATAATAATACTTACTTAAATTTATCTTAGTCATAGCTACCAATTTTTAATAGTCAATGTTAAGTTTAGTACTTAATACCTAAACAAAGTCAAAAATAAGTTTCATAAGAAAAAATATTCAATTGGGTACAAAATTGATACTTCTTCAAACATCAAAATTCAAAAGTGTCACAATAACTTACCAACATGACCCAGCTGATTGTCAAAATAAAAGAAAGTTTCGTCTCATAGTGTAAGAAATTCTAAACACAAGTAATCAAATAAAAATACAGTTATTAAGTACGATTACACACTTTTACAAAGCACTTTTAAAAAGCAGTGATGGCCTCGAGGTTTAGGCGCGCGGTCGAGAATCTCGGCGGTCGCGGGTTCGAACCCCAGGCACACACCTCTGACTTTTCGAAGTTATGTGTGTATTCACATTGAATTATCACTTGCTTTAACGGTGAAGGAAAACATCGTGATGAAACCTGCACACCTAAAAAGTTCCTAGGAATTTCTTAGGTGTGTAGTCCGCCAACCCGCACTAGGCCAGCGTGGCGGACTATGGCCTAAACCCTCTCAATGGTAGAGGAGACCCGTGCTCAGCAGTGGGCGTATATGGGTTGATGAAGAAGAAGAAAGACACACTTTTACAACCATAAAAAGATAGTGGTTTTAAAACGTCTGGCACAGTTAAATTGACATTGAACTCAGGTTCACTGATGAGTTATCACCAAAACAATACAAAATACACCTTATTGTGTACTAATAAGGTGTAAAACGTAACGGGTAATTATCGCTAGCTTTGTCATTCATTCACGTAGGCCCGGGTTGCCAGGTGAATAGGAAAATAGTTTAAAACGCGATAAAAAATAAAACAATAGCAAAATTAATAATAATTAACCGTTATTCTATAAGTAGCCTCAATTAACCGTTATAATATATTCGGGTTCATTCCTAGAACATATAATATACTAATATACGGTTTCTATAAAAAATCGACAGCGATGTCAAAATTTATATAATAATTTAATTATTTTATGTTCTTGTTCAGACATTTACGTAATTACTTATGCAATATTTCTCAATCGTGTATGCCATATACGAAATACGTGAAAGGAGGCTGAATGTTTTGCCAAAACTTTTCGTTTAAAAAATGAATATTTTCAACACAAAACCGGTTTTTAACTAAGCAAAAATATTAACCTGGCATCCCCAAAAAACCTATAAAATTATCACTAATTACAATAACATATTAAACACAAGTAATTAAAAACACGATAAAACTTACTTCGGAGGTTATGTGTGTCACTGGCAACCTAACCTCAAAATATATGGCGGGAATTACGTTCTAATTACGAATTATGACAGATTTGCGTAACGTTCGGAGGATTGAGCACTTTCACTATTTTCACACGAAATGCGTTTGCCGCGAAGAGACGTCGACTGGGGAATGGCGGCTTACTCGCTCTTAATACCTGTTTAGTGGCTCTCGACTGTTACCCGCTAACCGGATGGTTATTGTAATATGCAATTAATGGCTTTGCGTGTAGTCAAGAATTTTTGTGTACGTAATTTTTGCACATAAATATCTTTCAATTGACTAGTTTTGTAAAAGTTTTTAATATTTTTGGTTGACGAACATTAAAAATTTAAACTTTAAAAATAATCTTCCGTATGTGATACCGTGAGATAATTAAGGAAATTAATTTATAATTTTTTGTAAAAAATTTTTATGAAAAAAGAAGCTTTTGCATTAATATTAGGATTTTTATTGAATATATTATCAATAAAAAAATCTCTGACTATAAACAATAATTCAAATTCAACAAAATGTTTTGTTCACAAACTTAAGTTGTAAGAGATTTTTATAATCGTTTTTGAAGGTAGTCTGTGAAATATTATACAATTTTATCAATAAAACGAAAAATAACTACATTTCTATTGATGACTACAAAATATTCTTAGATGGTTGAATAACCACCGCCTAACCTGTTGAATAAAAGCTAGGAAAGCAGAGGCCCTGGGTTCGATTCCCGCATTTAGATATGTTTTTTGAGTTTGAGAAAAAACTATCACATAATTTTTGATACCTGTTTACATGATAAACCGTATAACTCGATGGTTTATAATTCTAATTGGGACTGAGTGAATATTGGACGAAAAAATCATCTAAAGTCAGTTTTACTAAAAATTACAAATGCAGCAATTTTTTATCGGCAAGTTTCCCCGTCAAATCTCTTGTTTAACTCAAACCTACATATTTATCCCTACGGACAGAATAATATGCACTTCATACAAAAACATATTCCGCGCCCATTTACTATGACTATGATACATTTGAAGATTGCTTGACGGAAGTGCAACGATTGGGGATAAAGTAAAAGGGGTAATATAGCACCTATGCTTGCTTTTTAAATATCAACTTTAATGCAATAGTTTAAAGTTTAAATTGGAAAAATATATTAAGTGACATACGACTGTTGAATCTATTGAAATACAACAAGCACTAATCAACCGCTATTTGCGAATGTATAAAACTTGTTGTGTATAGATATGATCAGTGCATTGACCTAATAATTGTGGTATCTGTGTGATAGCGGAGTTTTGGTTGTATGTAGTGATTTTAATAATTTATTCTACCCCTCCTTCCTTCCGCTTTTCGTGGCGATGTTATTATAATTCTAAAAAGAAAAGATAAGTACCACACATAACAATAATCCTGTGATATTTACCGTTGCAAAAACAGGTTCCAAGTCATTTTTTGGCAAAAACAAAACATGCAAGTCACAAATCTGCTGTCGAATTAGAAACATTAAGCTTTTTATTTTTCAAATCAAGATGAAACATTTGTTGATCATAAAGATACTAGTCTCGGTTAGTATTCTACCCGGATAGTAACAAGGGGGAGACTAAAAGTATCGGCGAAGTTGATCATCTTGATGGACAATTCTGTGGTAAACCCAGATGAGGTTCAGAACGAGGTTATTGTAAAGTCAAAATGTAAAAATAAATTTATGGTGGAATCCTACATGCATGTGCGCTCGGCGTAATCTGATGTGGGTTTGCCGAAAGAAAATCTGATTGTGGCTGTATTTAGTCAGCCCCGGGGGAGCGAATAGTAAGGTGGGTCAGGCCTAAAAAATCATGATTCACTGGAGTAAGCATTAAGTCTATCGATAAGTTTCCGCACTAGGCCATCATGGCATGGCAATTGTACAGAAAGACCGAACCCAGCAGTGGGACGTTTAAAAGCTGATTGTGATGAAGTTTCAGTCAACCTCAGTGTTCTAAAAAGTTTGATCAATGTATTTTCTATCGTAAAAAAATACTCCATCAACCCATATACGCCCACTGCTGAGCACGGGTCTCCTCTACCATTGAGAGGGTTTAGGCGGACTACACACCTAAGAAATTCCTAAGAACTTTCTAAAATTATCAACTATTGCTTCTTGACGAGATTTAATTAATATACATACATAAACTCACGCCTATATTCCCGGACGGGGTAGGCAGAGGTGCATTTCTGCACCCACATTTCGCCAGTGTGTATCAGTCCCACATTTCCTGACTCCGTGCTTCTACCGAGAATTCCCTAATGGAAAAACCCAATAACACTTTGCCCGACCCGGGAATCGAACCCAGGACCTCTAGATCGCACGGCACATAATTGTATCGCAAGACCACGAGGCAGTCTAATTAATATATAATATTTATTTTTTAGAAAATTATAAATTATAATTCAAATCTGTCCTTTGTTACGTTAATTCACATGAGTCGCATTTATAATATGTTTATTATTTTCCCGCGATAAAACGCTTGTTTAAAGACATTTAGTGGCAGTGGGTGATTATGTGGTGGAGCAAGTGGGTGATTTTTTGGTCGCTATGGGCGGCCAGATTGGTTCGGCAGCCAAGTGAGGTGGTGAGAGTCTCAAATGGCCTGGTCCGAGGGGTAATATCTCCAGACGGATCTCATGTCAGCTATTACGGGATTCCATATGCCACCACTACTTACGAAACTAGGTTCCAGGTAAGTGTAGCATGGAGACAGAAAATTGTGTCCTATGTATTTATGTTTATATATGGATATAATTCTATATGTACATTTGTGTATAACGTATATTTGAATATATGTCACATTTTATGTGCATTCCTATTTACATGGTATTTTTCATTCGTTGGTAAATATGTACCTTTACTAATTTGTTATTTATGCAGAGATATATCTCTGCAACCCCAAAGGTATAAATAAAATCTTATATAAATAAATTATGATAACATTATTCAAAAAGTCACTTATTTGTATCTTGTATATATGTTTCTTAAAAATGGCGTTTAATAAAGAATTTTAAATAATAACAATATTTAATTATCAAGGTTCATAAAGATGTGATGTAAGTTGAAAAATATTTGACCTACGGAGACTTTTATGATTTATTTGTACACTAGTTACTAGTTCCTACGACCACAGTGGCCACCTGATGTTAAGTGGTCAACACCACAACATACTCGTGTCTAGAACCTGTGAACATTATTTATTGCTCCACCAATCTTAATTATAACCTCTGTAGAAGACTTAAATTAAGAGTTATTACTCTTATTGCAGGCTCCCGGACCTGAACCGAAATGGGAAGGAGTGTACGATGCTATCGACGAACACATACGTTGCCATCAACTTCTGCCATCCGTTTTACTAAAAAGCATACCTCTATTTCCAGCCGGGCAACGAAACTGCCTCACCTTAAATGTTTTTAAGCCCTTACAAACAACCTCAAATTCAATGAAACCCGTCATGTTCTTCCTACATGGAGGCGCTTTTATAGAAGGCTCAGGGTCGTTTCTCATCTACGGTCCTAAATACCTGGTCGCAAAAGATGTTATACTAGTCACAATTAACTATAGATTGCACATTCAAGGTTTCCTTTGTTTGGGTATCAAGGAGGCTCCAGGTAATGCTGGCTTTAAAGACATGGTAGCAGCCCTTAAATGGGTTAAAAGAAATATAAAGGAATTCGGTGGAGACCCAGATAATGTGACTGTTTTTGGTGAGAGTGCGGGTGGGGCATCTGCCTCTTTTCTAATGTTATCTCCCATGACCAAAGGTCTATTCCACAAAACCATTATACAGAGCGGCTCCTCTACAGCTGCCTGGGCTTTTCAATTCAGACCAATCTATTTGGCAAGTCTTTTTGCTAAATCGATGGGCGTGGTGACAACAGATCCTCGCGAATTATACAAATTATTCATGACCAAATCCGACGAAGAACTTATATCTACGAGAGTTCCGAGACAGCCTGGAAATTACCTTTTATCTGAGGTTTTGTTTACTGCATGTGCAGAACAAAATATAGACGGCGTCGAGCCATTTTTGACGAAGCTGCCTTATGACTATTTGTCCAAAGGAGAATATAATCAAGTCCCGGTGATGTTGGGAGCGACTGCTCAAGAAGGAATTATGTTGCAGAGCGTCGACAATGATACATCTTTATCGGAACTCCGTTTAGTGAAGTCACTACCTAAGAATCTGCACATACCTACACAGACGGAGAAAGATGATGTTGCAAACGAGCTGAAGAGATTGTACTTCGGAGATGAAGAAGTATCTTTAAAAACGATACTTAATATGTCTCGGTGCTTCGGAGAATCGTTTATTAACTTTCCTGTTTTGTATGAAACTGATTTGCTGCGTAACACGTCAAACGAAGCCGTTTATAAGTATATGTTTAGCTACGAAGGCAGGAGGAATATTGGAAAATTGATCGCTGATAGCAGATATAAAGAAATAGCAGGAGCAACCCATGCCGATGACCTGTTTTATTTGTTTTCTCAACAGATTATTCCGACCTTATTTGAGAGCAAAATGATTGATAGAATGACGACTTTGTGGACGAATTTTGCTAAATACGGGTGAGTAAGAGTATAGAAATGGCTGAATTTTGTGTCCTGTTGATTTGTTTGGCTAAGGTTTTGTGACGCAAATGAAATAATTTAGTAGTAATGGATTAAGAAATGTCTTAAGCCCTCTCAGGTGTGAAGGAGGCTATTACTGCTGATGATGATCTTGAGAAATGTCAGGATAATATCGAATACATATTTTCTTGACTATTTTATTTTCACAACTTTTTTATACATCAAAATGCGATAGTGCACTTGTTTTTTTAACAATGAAATTGTGATTTTAAAGTTTTCGGAATTTCAATTGTTTTCTTTAGCATTTATTTTTGTCAGCGTAGCCTTGTTCTATACTTTTTTTAAAACAGCCGAAATAATTATAGTATTCCTACTTGCTACTCTATTTAAACTATCTGAAAGTAATAAACTTTTCAGGACAATAATCCAATTAGATCCTGTTGGATGAGACAACTCTAAAACTGTAGTATCAAACTTTCAAGAACTATATATTTTTATGTATTCTACGTTTGGCCATAACAATTACCTACTTCAAGAACGAGATTTCCAATAACAGTTGCCATTTGTTGAACGATCTAACTCTTGTTTTGTTTGATAAAGTTTTTAAGTAATTTCTTGGAGATCTGGGACATTTGTTGATTGTTAAGCTAGTCTATACTTTTCGGTATTCGAGAGACTTATTCAGCTTTCGTAACCAAATTCATATATATTTTTAAGAATATGTATGTCCAAAACACAATAATAAGTTCGAGGTATTTTGTGAGACTTGAAAAAAATACTGACGTGAAGTGGTTGACGAAATACTTTTTCGGGGCAATTTGGTTACGAAAAAAAATCGGTGGTATATTTGTGGTTTATGATAAATTTCGTTCCCAGGGATCCAACTCCTGAGGAGACGAGCTTGTTACCAGTAAAATGGCATCCTGTTAACTCCGCATCGTCTACCATTCTAGTTATAGACAAGGAGTTCTCCACACTGCCTCTATGGTATAACGAAGCTGTTCGATACTGGAGACAGGTGTACTCCAAGTATAGAAGAAAATTGTGATATAGTTGTTGTTTTGATGCGGATTTGTTTTTGTATAAGTTTTTATTTAATTAAATTTATTTTTATCAATATTATTATTATATTCCCCCCTCTTCTTTTTCATACACCTTAGTAAGTAATAACTTTTGTAGTGGTAACAATGAACGTGCTTCTATTTCAATTTAAGAGTGATCTGGTTAAAATGCCGTGGTAGCAGAATGCGATTAGGATTGCTGTAGTTTCGCGGAACCAACGTAGGTGAGTAATTGAAGATGTAGAAATATACATCTGCCTAGGGGCTAGGGATTGCCTAATACCGGCATGATGTACCTGTGTTGTACCCGAATAAAAATACGAATATTTTGACGTGAATTAGCGCTTTACGGGCCTGAAAACCTTATTTTCCATTTTATTCATTCTCTGTTTTTAAACTCCGCATGTTGTGAATACTTATAGCAGTTATCGTTGGAAATAAATGAACAATCAATGGTCAAAGATGAAAAGTTGCAGCTCGGTGCAACATTGCTCTTTGGACTCCGATAGGAGAAGTTTATAATACTTTCTTTTGTAAGTGCTGATCTCGTTGGATGAGACGAAAAAGTGAATGCGAGTAGCCTAAGATCGAGAAAAATGGCGAGCAATGGAGAAGGTGTATGCCCAGCAGTGGGTTATATAAGACTTGTGGGCTGGTGAATGATGATGCTAAACAAAACAGCATCAGTCTTCTGATAGTAAGTACAATATATTTGGACAAGTCTTACCATTGTGGGAAAACTGAACACCTTAAAAGTTCTCCATTGCATTTCTTAAGTCACAATCAAAAGTCAATGAAAGGTTAATTTGTGTAGTCTTTCACAAGTATTTAGTAGAATATACCACCTATTCGTTCTATTGCTTTGGGGAAGAAGTGACGCAAGAAACTTCCTCAGCAACATGAAGACATTTTTTGGCTAATATATAAAGCAATGCACAGTGGCTAATTTTATAATATTAAATGTGTTACTTGGAATCTTTGTCTATAATTGCATTTTGATAACCCTGCGACCTAGATAAATATTTGTACACAATACAAATAATTATCCGTGCAGGGATCGAACTCTGGACTTTTATAGCCTTGAATCCTGGCTGTGGGGACAAGGTCAACTCACTCATTAAGTCATCTTATGATTGGTATAATAACTATGTTTATTGCACAATCACGAGTCCATTCTATCGACAATTATACGTCTGTCTGTTAGTACCGCTTGTACGCCTAAACCACTGAACCGATTTGATTGATTTTTGATACAAAGATAGATAGGAATTTGGGATATTTCCCAAACGTCTTGGGATCTTTTCTCTGTAGTCTTATAAAGGGCACTTTTAATCCCGGAAAAATGATTTCTAGTATTCTTTGGTAATGAGCAGTAAGCAAGGAATTCGGATTTGCATCTGGGCGTCAAAGCCAGTATTAGTATTATAATTGTACTATGTAGTATGTACGTTTTTATTTTGTTTTTATCAGTTATCCGCTACAGATCCATACAGAAGGACGCGTGTACTGAGTTCAATTCCGGGTTGATATATCTTATCGATATCAAGTTTACTAGCACAGCTATATAAAACAATCGTTGTTAGTGATTATGTGTGGAGTGAGATGGTGGGGTTGAAGTGGGTGATATTGTGGTCGCTGTGGGCGGCGAGGCTGGTGCGCCAACCCACCGTCGAGTTCGGGATATCCAACGGTTTGGTTCGCGGAGTGGTGGCGCCCGACGGATCCCACATCAGTTACAACGGCATTCCCTATGGCAGCGTCAGTTATGACACTAGGTTCCAGGTGGGTTTTCAAACATTTGTTATATCGAAAGCAGAAATGTCCTAATTTCTTAGTAATATTCAATTTTTTTCATATGTGGTCCAAATAAACAGAAAGATATAAATTTCAATCTCAATAATGCCAATGAGATCATTGTCTTGTGGTATAGGAGCACAAGTAAGTGTGAAGGAGAAGTTACGGGTTCGATTCCCGAATCTAGCAGTGTTGAATTACGGACCACAATTTTGGTGGAATGTGGGCGGACACAGTCAAGTGAATGTCCACGTGCCGGGACCGAATATTCTTTATTCGGTCAATCGAACCCTGAAAATCAAAGCGTAAATTATAGGAGTGGTCTCTTGCAACCAAGTGCTAGTTTTGAATGTCAGTTCATTTACCTTGTGGTGCGATATTGTAAGTTTGACGTGTTAGAATGAACATAAAATAGCTACTGTAATAATAAAACAACATTTTTCGATCTTGACAATGTAAATGACTTACACAATTATAAATTCACACTTAAAATATTGTTTTTTTTTAAGCCTCGATACTTGAGTAACTTGTGACTGAATTGAGAAGTACTATGGGTGTAGACAACAGAATTACGACCTTGATACCTGTCAAACGTTTTTATAAAGATTATAAAGTTCAAAACATTTTTTTCTAACATTCTGGTCTTTAATTCGCATTTGCGAATGTGCGAATATAAACTAAAATTCTTGTTGTCTATAATGTCTAAGGCATTAGATATATTATGAGCAATCCATCTTTGAACTCTGAAATAAAGTATGCTTCCTACATCCACATAATTCTGACCCCACATTAGAATCCAAATTGTCGTATCAGAAAGACTTTTAATTATTTTAATGAGTACCAGTCCCGAAACAAGCATTAGTGGACCACAAATATTTTTCTTGGTGCAGAAAGCGAACCCGTTACCACTTAATTCGCAAGCTGAAGGTTCAAATGAAAACGATAGAATGATCACATCGATCAATAGGGCTATCATCCGTAAAAAGTGTTTAAAAAGAGCCCTTAATAATTAATCTAAGCCTGAATGTAAAGTATTACGTTAAGTATAAATTAACCATAATGATATTTAAACATAAATATTAAGAAATATATTGAGAAATACATGGTTTTAGTTTATCTTAAACAGGTTAATATTTAACAATAAGTTCCGGTCCCGTTAATTCATTTATTTCTGTACTTGATAACATAAACTGATAAGATAATTTTCTCTTACAGATTTTATTAGAGTCAAAGTCCTGTTTCAATATTAACAATATTAAGATTAATGTGATGCAACAATATTAAGATTTCGCCGTGTATAAATAATAATTGCGTAATTTTACATGCGATAGCACGTGGATATCAATATTTATATAAAGATATAGGGTTTGTTTGTTTGTTTCGTGTCTATCTCAAAAACTACTGGTTCGAATGAATAAAATCTGTTTGTGTACAATAGTCATTTTACCCTTGTAAGCTGTAACTTGTAAGTTACCTATCATCACAGTATGAATAATAAAGGCAGAGCAGAAATATGATAAAAACGAGGAAAATGCTTTTGAAGACTATAGTTTACTTTTAGTTTTGCAGTCAAGAGCCATTCAAGTCATATACTTGAAAATTTAAATTGTGAAAGACTTACATGACCAAATCATTTAGTGAATGTTGTTTTAAAAATTAGATGATCAGAAACCAATTATTTTATAGTAACGTGGTATAGCCCAGGTCGACAAGGGTGGTACCTCTATCACACCATATCGACATGAAGCTAAACTGCTGTTCGGGTACACTGCTAGTAGCAAAATTTGCAGGTGTTAGCATATTCGTACTTACCTGCATAGCGATGGCCATAACCTAAACATATTGTTACGAGCATTTTATGTTTCTGTATCAGTCTCTGCTACCCTCTAGTTCATGTACTTTTGTTGAAAGGATAATATAATATTAAAAATTCTTTCTCCAGGCTCCAGAACCAGAACCTAAATGGCACGGAGTATTTGACGCAATCCACGAGCACATTCGCTGTAACCAACAGGTCTCTGCTAGAGTATCCATCGGCCAGCCAGACTGTCTCACCCTCAACGTGTACACTCCACCCCACACCACACCACATTCGAAACTGCCTGTTATGTTCTTCGTGCATGGAGGAGCTTTCTTCCAAGGTTCAGGGTCCGGCTTGATCTACGGACCTAAATATCTAGTCTCCAAAAATGTGATACTAATTACTATTAACTATAGACTTAATGTACAAGGTTTTCTGTGCCTGGGGATAAAGGAGGCTCCAGGCAATGCGGGAATGAAAGACATAGTAGCTGCTCTCAAGTGGGTCCAGAGAAATATAAAACAGTTCGGTGGAGACCCTGATAATGTGACCGTGTTTGGTGAGAGCGCTGGAGGGGCGTCAGTTTCGTATCTTGTTTTATCCCCTATGAGCAAGGGTCTTTTCCATAAAGCTATAGCCCAGAGTGGATCCGCGACCGCCCCTTGGGCGTTTCAATACAGACCCCTATTTCTTGCAAGTTTACTAGCAAAGGTATTTGGGCACGAGACCCAGAATCCTTATGAGCTACACAAAATTTTCATGAGTAAATCAGATGAAGAACTAGTTCTTACTAATGTCCCTAGGAAGGAGGGAAATATAATCATATCAGAAATTCTGTATACGCCATGTGCTGAGAAGCATATCGAAGGAGTCGAGCCGTTTTTGACTAAACTGCCTCACGACATGCTCTCTAAAGGCGAGTACCATAAAGTCCCAATGATCTTAGGTGCTAACGCTCAAGAAGGAATACTGATAATCAATTTCGATGATGATACAATGACGCCTAAAATCAAATTTGAAAAGTCACTACCAAAGAATTTGCATATACCCGTAGAGAAAGAACTTCAAGAAGTTGCTAAGGAATTCAAGCGATTGTACATGGGAGAAGACGAGATATCTCTAGAAACGCTACCGAAGCTATCCAGGTGGTATGGAGAAACGTTCTTAGTGTATCCATTTTTGGAAGATACCGAGTTAATTCTGAACACTACTGATCAGCCGGTATACAATTACATGTTCTTCTATGAAGGCCGGAGGAATCTTCCCAAAATACTATCGAGCCGTAGATATAAAGTACTGGAGGGCGCTACCCATGCTGACGAGTTGTTGTACATGTTCTCTCAAGTGTGGTTGGGATCACTCTTCGAAAACAGAATGATTGATGTAATGTCCACTCTATGGACCAACTTTGCGAAATACGGGTAAGTTATATAGCCCCGTGGCGCAGTTGGCTAGACACTAGCTTGCGAAAAGAGAGGCCGCGGGTTCGATCCCCGCACCGAGACAAATGTTTGTGTGATTCACTAATATTTGTTTCGGGTCTGGGTGTTTGTGAGACCGAAAAGTCTCTCGTAGTTTCTAATACCCTCGAAATAGACTCGTATCTTAGTGTGGGGTCAGGACTATGTATGTGACTGTTAGGTGTATTTATTTATACACTTCCAAAAGGTGATTGACTAGGTTATAATAAGAATTAGGTAAGCTTATTGCCATTTGCCGGGTAAATTGCCTACTTGGGGGTACAGAAGTAATGTTTACGGAAAAAACAACAACGGGAAACATGTTTCGGGCAGTCAGCCCCTTGTAAGTTGTTAAATTGTTCATTATAAAATACGTCCTCGTATTTTGCTTTTTGGTTAAAAAAAAACTTTTTGAGTGTGAGAATATCTTTTGTATTAAATTGTTGAAGCCTGTTTTATTGCGATAAATTATCTCATTACGCAGATTTAATTAAAACCTCTCAGTTTATTATATCTTTGACATTGTCCATGATACTAATTTATACAGGAGTATAATCGAAATAATATAGTATCATTTTGAGTATAATCGAAGTCTTAGTCGTACTCGCCGACGGTGAGTGCTTTACAAAAAAAATTAGTTTAGAGAGTATTTTTTATACTTTGCCTTTATTCACCAAATTTCATAAGTAAGGACTAAAAACGCAATTGACAATTTTTACTTAACCTTAATAAGTTGTAAGGGTGAATGAATGAATTTCTGGTTTTTCAGAGACCCAACTCCTGAGGAGTCGGAGCTGCTGCCGGTCAAGTGGAATCCCACAAACTCCTCGAATCCCACGATGTTTGTGATTGACAAAGAGTTCTCCACGCTCCCGCTGTGGTACAACGAGGGAGTCAGATATCTGAGACAAGTTTACTCCAAGTATAGACGAAAATTATGATCTGTGATACATATAGGTACATATGTTTGGTCAGGGGATGCCTTCTCCATTGATCTAGCCAGTCATTGACCAGGGCTACGAGTACGCGACCTCGGCCCCCCAAGCTGTTGCAGTCTCCTACTACTTTCTTATCCGGGACTGTAGCATCCTTACCATCAGGCCAAATATCCGCACCTGCAATATTCTGTACACACACACGCTATCCCTACCCCATTCCTAAAACAACGAAAGTCCCAAGGAGGGTTGGCGACAGGCAGGCGGCCGGCCGTAAAACATATGCCAAAACTCTAATGCTGCATGTTTTGTTCTTCCTTCCTGTGTGGAAAGACAAAACATGCAGCGCCGACCCCAAATAAGAATTGGGAGCAGGGCAGGAGAAGGATGATGACATATGTACATGTAAGAGTTGTTTATGTGGGATTGTTGTGGTTCTGTAAGTGAATTAATTTATTTCAATAAATTTATATATTTTTTGTTGAATGTTTTTTAGAAGACTTAAATTATAACATTTAAACGACAAAGTTTGGATTTAAAATATAAATTTATTCAAGTTTCTTTACATTTATTTGCGTGACAAAAACGCCCTCAGCAACACGAGTTGTCATTTTTTATGCGCATACATAAAGCAATAATTGGTTATAATGGTTTTAAAATTTTATAATTTTTACTCGAAATCATTATTTATAATTGTACTAGCTAAATCACCAAGCACGGCACTTCATTCTTTAGCAGGTCTTTTAGCATTCAAGCTGCTCGCTTGTGGAATGAACTGCCAGTCACAATACGAGAAGCCAAATCACTTTTTTTTATTAGAAGACTCGTCAAGGAACATTTTTTGCCACTCCTGTGTATCATATAATGTATATTTTTGTTCTTCCCCTTATTTATTAATTTCTTACATCTTGATTAGTTTCGTACATTATTGTCAACTATTTTTATATATGTTTGTTCTTGTATTTAGTATTAGTTATTATTGTATTTTATTATGTTTAAAATTTTTCGTACATCACTATATAATTTAAAATTTCCTTAGATTATGACCACCCACCCTACGTTGATGATCTCTCCAGTCCATGTAAAGGTTGCCTGGAAGAAATCGCCGATAGCGATAAGGCCGCCATTTGTGACACTACGTTATAGAGTTAGTTCATAATAATATTGTTCCTGTTTTTTAATTAATTAATTAATTAATTTATTTATTTATTTACTCTTTATACATAACATGTACAGGTGGACATAATGCCTGAGGCATTCTCTTACTGTCGAACCTTGGGTGGTGCAGAGATTAAAGGCGTAGGTGCGTAAATAAATTTATGAAAAATAAAATATACTATTATGTAGGACTATAATATACATACAATATACAAAACATAAATATCTTTATAATACTAGTAGATTAATACATACATACATAAATATATATACATACATATATTATATATATATATACATATCAATGTGAGGAATCTGCTATATTTAATGGTGTACAATAAAGTATAATAAATAAAATAGCTGTACCCAGTAGACGTCGTCCTGCCCGGAAAAGTTTTAAGAGATATGCCGACAGCAGCGCCACCTACCGAGGCCAATAAAATTGTCTTTCGAAATCATCCAAGGACCCATTGGAATAAACATAGCATCTATGTGCCTACCTTCGCTCCCTCTCAATTTATATTGGAATGACAGTGGCGCCACCTGTCGTAAATTGGTTGTTGATACGACACGTCAGAAACCTTATTTGGCTTATTCACAATAACTTCGCTAAGTTTACGATTCTATGAAGAACATTCAGACATACAGATAGGCAAACATCCATTATTATATAAATAGATTATGATAACCCAGGGTCTCAAACAAATGTTTGTAGACTATACAGTAAATAATTGCGGGGATCGAACTCTTGACGTTTATAGCCTTCAAACCTGGTTTGTCAGTCAAGGTCGATTCAGTCATCAAGTCACTGCTTGACATAATAACTATATTACGTAATCTCGAATCCCTACCATAGATAATGTATGTACATTTTTATTTTATCAGTTAGTCACCGCACACGCATATAGAAGGACGCGTGTGCGAATTTTAATTCCGGGTCGATATCTTATCGATTTCAATTGTGTCTGCAAGCAGAAGTTTATAGGACAGTTGCGATTAGTGATTATGTGTGAAGTGAGATGGTGGGGTTGAAGTGGGTGATCTTGTGGTCGCTGTGGGCGGCGAGGCTGGTGCGCCAACCCACCGTCGAGTTCAGGATATCCAACGGTTTGGTTCGCGGAGTGGTGGCGCCCGACGGATCCCACATCAGTTACAACGGCATTCCGTATGGAAGCGTCAGTTATGACACTAGGTTCCAGGTGGGTTTTTGAAATTTAACTCTTGAATCTCCTTTTAATACTTGACATATTTGGAGTGCGTTAAAGTTCAAATATAATGTCGATTAAGGAAATAACAACAAACTAATTCCTGATGAAATTCTGTTAGAATTGAATGTTTTGCTTATTTAGATCTAAATATTGTGCATTATTGACAGTCTTCTTCGTCTCATTTCCGAAGATATAATGATGATGGTATGTAAAATGAGACATGATTTGTTACGAATATACTGAGTCAGTTAACTTCGAAATCTAGCATTATTTGATCAGAGATGCAACTTTGACGCAAATATAAAGTTTTTGGCATTTAATTAAGATATTACACATAGTTTTCAAACATAATTTAAAGGCTCTCACAATTGACAAAATGGTTAATGTTGAATTCGATCTATCCCATAGAAAGACGATTGTTATTTATGAGACGAAACAGAAAATAAATTATATTAAATATACTGGTAGTTGGTTACGACATTAAAAATGTTAATATTATTCAAGGTAAAATGTATTTCCTTGGTTGACCGATTTTGTTCAACGAGGAATCCAAATATTTGAATATAATCTCGTACTTCTAATAGATCTTGTATAATTTTTGTTGCGAGGCACATTTTAAAATTATTACTCATTAAATCCCGCTTGACAATAAAGTATGACTTGCAGATGTAATAAGTACCAAAATTGTCTTCTTCATTGTACTCTTATTAAGTCCATTTGATACCGTATTTATTTCCATCATGAAATCATGAAGGCATGAGAATGGAACTATGACATTGATAACTGCAGATTATTATAGAGATCAATCATTTATGAGAGTTATATAAATATATCTGACTTGTCTGTGTTTGACGTTAGGGACCCTGGTAAAGAATGCCGTGGACAATTTATATGTGACTTATTCATCTTTGCATTAAATATAAATCACCATCAGATGTCCATATACCTCGTACTGCTGGGAAAGGGCTTTTTAATAACTGGAGGGATTGGGCTTTAGTTCAACCCCACTGGGCTGAAAGGAGAAAGGATTGGCGGACTACACAGATACTAAGATATAAATAATAATATTTAGGTACGCAGGTTTCTTTACGGTGTTTTCCTTCACCGTTATCGTAAATGATAATTCCATGTGATTACACTCATAACTTCTAAAAGTCAGAGGTGTCTGCCTGGGCCTTGAACCCGCAACCACCAAACCAAGATTATCGACCGCGCGCCTAAATCCAGAAGTTATCACTATTTCAATATTTAAATGGTTCTTAATAATAAAACGTGGTTCTTCTCAAACATAGATGTAATCAATAATGACACTGATGATGACGATAATGAAAATTATGATGTAAATAATTGAATATAGAGTTATTGATGAACTGGGTCAAGTGATTTTAAAGAAATTGAACAAGTCGTTTTTTATCAAGAAGTATAGTCGGTACTGTTATTATATGCTTTGGTAGTGACAACGTAAGCTGATAAGATATTATTGTCTTACAAAATTTATAAGGGGCAAAGTCTTACGTGAATAAATCTTAGCAGCCATAAGTTGCAAGTCATAAATGCTGATAATAAACAATATCTTCACAATGTTACGACTGCATACAATTTGTAATTAACATAGTTTGAAAATCAAGTCTGTAAAATTTATCAAAAAAGAAAATACTGTTGTCAATTGAATAGAAGAAATACTTTACATTTCGTCTTGAAGGTAACTTTCAAAATGATCAAAAAACTTTTAATATTGAAGAAATATCGTTGCATTGCAGTTGTTAAATTATATTGCTGGATACATAATTTGCTGATGGTAGTAAAATAGCAATTACCATTCGATGATAAGGTGTAAAGCTAACCACACTGACGCATGGCAAAGTTTCATGATCTGAATTAACATCTATTGTTTCACTTCTGTAGTTCGTAGATTCTATAGTCCATGAGTCTGTTATCCACTGATATAATCCTAAAAGGTTTTTTGCTTTACAGGCACCTGGACCAGAACCTAAATGGGATGGAGTATTTGACGCAATCCATGAGCAAATTCGCTGCAACCAACAGTTCTCTGAAAATATAGCCATCGGCCAAACCGACTGCTTAACCCTCAACGTTTACACTCCACCGCACACAACTGCAGAGTCAAAATTGCCTGTTATGTTTTTCGTGCATGGGGGAGGTTTCTTCCAAGGTTCAGGTTCCGGCTTGTTCTACGGACCTAAATATCTAGTCTCCAAAAATGTGATACTAATTACTATAAACTATAGACTTAATATACAAGGTTTTCTTTGCCTGGGGATAAAGGAGGCTCCAGGCAACGCGGCTATGAAAGACATGATAGCTGCTCTTAAATGGGTTCAGAGGAATATAAAGCAGTTTGGTGGAGACCCTGATAATGTGACCGTGTTTGGAGAGAGCGCTGGAGGGGCGTCAGTTTCGTACCTAGTGTTATCCCCTATGAGTAAGGGTCTTTTCCATAAAGCTATACCCCAGAGTGGATCCGCAACGGCCCCTTGGGCTTTTCAATACAGACCCGTATTTCTTGCAAGTCTATTAGCCAAGGTCATGGGGCACGAGACCCAAGATCCTCATGAGCTATATAACATTTTCATGGGCAAATCTAATGCAGAACTGATTCTTACTAGAGTCCCAAGGAAAGAGGGAAGTGTAATCATTTCGGAAATTCTGTATACGCCATGTGCTGAGACGAATATTGAAGGGATCGAGCCATTTTTGACTAAACTGCCTTACGACATGCTTTCTAAAGGAGAATACAACAAAGTCCCTATGATGTTCGGTGCTAACGCTCAAGAAGGAATACTCATAATCAATATGGATAACGACACGATGACACCGAACGTTAAATTTGAAAAGGCATTACCAAAGAATTTGCATATACCCGTAGAAAAAGAACTTCAAGAAGTTGCTAAGGAATTTAAGCGATTGTATATGGGAGAAGACGAGATATCTTTGGAGACCCTACCCAAGCTATCCAGGTGGTACGGAGAAACGTTTTTGGTGTATCCAACGTTGCAAGAAACTGAGGTGATACTGAACACCACTGATCAGCCGATTTATAATTACATGTTCTTCTACGAAGGTAGGAGGAATCTTCCCAAGATACTATCGAGCCGTAGATATAAAGAGCTGGTGGGAGCCACACATGCAGATGAGCTATTTTACTTGTTCTCCCAAGTGTGGTTGGGATCACTCTTCGAAAACAGAATGATTGATGTAATGACGACTTTATGGACTAATTTTGCGAAATACGGGTAAGTGTTAGAAATTATTTTTTATCTGTGATGTACATGAGACATAAAAATCTGAAAAGTCAATCCTTTTCGAATGTTTTAGGGCAATGGTCATTAGGTGTTTTCAATATTTTATATTTTTAATACGTATCCGATTTAGCACATTTGGCTATAGTATCTGAATTGCATATCTAGTTCGATTGAATTGTCAACTTAAAATTTAACTATTATGAAACGGGTTTTACTTGCGTGTGTCACTATGAATTTATTTTATTTATATCTGTACGATGATCTTTATTTGTCCAATGAAAAATATTTCTACCCGCAAAAAGAATTTCTGGCAAAAATACTGCAAAAAAACTTAATGATAAGGTGACAATACTTTAAGTGAATTTTCTGGGATTGTACAAGCCCTGTGTTAAACGGTAAAATTTTAGACTTCTTGCTTTGGGAAATGGGACTTAACAATTACATTTTTACCTATTCTGGTGTTAAACCGCGTAACAAACAAGACGGTCAAAACCTTTTGTTAAATGATTTCAACTCGTTATTAATTTTTTTATTAATTAATTTTAATTGTGGGAATAATGTCTGGTTGTTATAATTAGAATTATGTTTTGATACGAATAATTATCCCATTTAAGCGAATGAGCTTAGATCTGTTAATTAATTATACCCTCGACTTGACTTTGTCAATGTTACAACAAAACAAGTTATTGGGAAATCCAAGTTTAACATATTTATACCTATACCTGGTACTCTTGAGGAGTGGGTACGAAGCAAAATTAGCATTTTTATTAAGTTACTGTTGGGATAGTTTATATGTTAGGATTTTTAATCATCATCAGCCCATATAAGCCTTATTGTCGGACATAGGACCCTTTAAAAACCGATAAGGGTTAGGCGTTAGACCATCACGCTTCATATTTATAATAAAAATCTAATAATATTGACGTAACAATAAAACTGTTATTATATTTTTCGTGAGTACATATTCCTAAAATAAAATTGTAACTTATTGATTATAATTTCAACTTTTTAACTAAATCGTTCTTGTGTTCCAGAGACCCAACTCCTGAGGAGTCGGAGCTGCTGCCGGTCAAGTGGAATCCCACAAACTCCTCGAATCCCACGATGTTTGTGATCGACAAAGAGTTCTCCACGCTCCCACTGTGGTACAACGAGGGAGTCAGATATCTGAGACATGTCTACTCCAAGTATAGACGGAAATTATAATCTGTAGTTTATACGTTTATTTTTATTAGGGGTTGGTTGTGTTGCTTGATGTTTGTAAATTAAATTATTATTTTTATAAGCTGTTTTATTGTTTTTTTTTTTAAATGATATTAGCAAAGGAGATATCGTATTTCAAGGATCTAAGCGATATTTTGTAGACAACGATTAAATTTTGAATTCAGTAACAAATAATAAATATTATGAAATCAGTATATACTCCCATGTATATTCAATTAGTGTGAGACGTTCTGAAGGTCCAACGACTTGAGAAAGGTGGCGGGTAGCGAAAGGATGCTGTCATCCATTCATATGTGCCCCCCTGTGCACAAGACCGGGACGGTTGGCACTTTCTGAAGGAGGTCTGCGTTTAGCAGTGGACGACGATAGGCTGAGTAAGAGTATATATTATGTACTCTAAGGAGAAGTCTAAAACAAAAGTTTACCTAAGCGAAAATATAGTGTTGCATTGAGCGTAGATACAAACATTATAGTTAATATCATGAGAATAACAAGCAATTATAATTTGTGTTAAAAGTGTAGTTATTTCCATTCCAGCGAGGCAATTAACAAAGTGTATGATCATAACCAAGTTAGCGGAAAAATATTACAGCGACAATCTTGTTTTTGTAGTCATTCATAAAAGTCTTTGTTTTCTACCACACACACACACACATAATTAAACACGTAGCCAGGGGACCAGAATTTCCTAAAGGAAAAACTCAATAAAAATGCCTCAAGTTTTACTATTGGAGTCAAACCCAGAATCTCTAGATTTAACGAACTTATCCCGAGTAGTAACGAGGCTGCTTTTATTAATGTCTAATGACATTAGTCACAGATTTGAACGTTAATTCAAACCTCTTTTGTTATTTTTCCCTTTTTATTTTTAAATGAATAAATACAATTCTAAAGAGGTTTTATCTCTATTGACTAGTCCAGTTCCTTTTTTACATAAGTAATGATCATTTTTTATTTTTACATCGCATTGACCTTTTTTAAATTGAGTCTGTGCATTTTATACGACTTTTTCTCTCACTAATTACAATATTCATACGACATGATAAACTTTAGTTTTTGAACAAATAAATGAGCTGTTCAGCTTCAAATGAAAACTGTAATACCTGTGTTGTAAACTAGTTGTAAAGCGCGTCATTAGAGAAACTTGCTCGTTCTTCTCTTGTGAAAACTGCTTTCTGAACTAGATTGTAAAGATATTTAAATGACTATTCAGTCAGGCATTTATATTCATTAATTATGTATTTTACATGTAATGGATTCAAAACGATTTCAATTTAAAAAGGTAGTACAAAAAACACGACGCAATTTTTAAAAGTAAATACGATGGAGTTACATTCAAGACAATCTATTAAAAGAAGATTATAGAAAAGTTACATTTGAATAAAAACTATGTTAAAAACATTAGAATATGCAATCATGAAGTCTTAATTTATTATCTTTAAAAATGTAATTGCAATGAAAACGTTATTTGTATGACTATGTCGTCTGTATGTATATTTCATTTCTTCATACTAGTCCGCCAACCCATTAATTCATCGTGGTGGTCTATGACCTAAACCCTTTCAGTTTTACATGAGCATAGTGACCAGCAATGGAAAGTTTACCGTCTAATGATGATATCAAAGCCGACAGCAACAAGTGAATTCTTTATCACTAAGTTCAGAAGAGAAATTATCTTTCGTAATCAAATCTTAATTTCCGAAAGAAAAGTCGTTCCTTTCAGCTTGATGAAAACTATCGCAATTCGCTGAAACTAAGGCCCTTTATCTGTAGCCTTGAAGGGCGCGGCTCGGAGGGTTTTCGAGTGCATTTCCCTAATTAGGATCGTTGAGCGCCCTCCGAGGGTCCCAGTGGACCCACAGGGAAGTTTGCCTTATTTGATTCCGCAGATATGTTCAGGAACGGATTAGGGATAGTCGTAGAAGATACATATGCACACTCACGCCTGTATCTTTGAAGGAGGAGAAGTGCAATTGAGTTTATATACTCGAAAATAACATATACAGACAGATCAGATTTTTAAAAATATTTTAAATAGGATCAAGCAAAACTGATTAAGTAAAAAAAATATGTAAAATGAAATTAAGACAGTGACTAGCCATTATAGAAAAGAGATAAAGTTTAATTATAGACCGATTAATATTTATTTATTTATTCACACTTTATACAAAGTTTGTATCTTCTTCTTCTTCTTCATCAACCCATATACGCCCACTGCTGAGCACGGGTCTCCTCTACCATTGAGAGGGTTTAGGCCATAATCCACCACGCTGGCCTAGTGCGGGTTGGCGGACTACACACCTAAGAAATTCCTAAGAACTTTTTAGGTGTGCAGGTTTCATCACGATGTTTTCCTTCACCGTTAAAGCAAGTGATAATTCAATTTGAATACACACATAACTTCGAAAAGTCAGAGGTGTGTGCCTGGGGTTCGAACCCGCGACCGCCGAGATTCTCGACCGCGCGCCTAAACCTCGAGGCCATCACTGCTTAAAAAGTTAATCACTGCTTAAAGTTTGTATAGGTGGACTTAATGCTTAGCATGGCATTCTCCCACAGTCGAACCTAAGGTGATGCAGAGATGAGATGAGACAGGTGTCTTAAATACTAAAATCAATAAAAAATCTTTAAAAAAAACTATAAAATAAAATTTGAATATGTAAATTTGAATTGATGGTAAATTGATGGTCCGACGACTTGAGAAAGGTGGCGGGTAACGGATGGATGAGGGCTGCAGAAGACCGGGATGGTTGGCGCTTTCTAGGGGAGGCCTACGTTCAGCAGTGGACGGCGATAGGCTGATGAAATGAGATGTAAATTTAAAAATTAATAATAAAACGTACCAACTAGTGATTTCTTCAATCTCTGCACCACCCGCCAGCCATTACACTACAAGAGCATTATATAAAAAATTAAATTATCTACACTTTGTACTTGATATACATTGGTATATACATAAGTACATTATGTATATGGTTCTACTGCTGGGACTAGTATGTGCGGCGCTAAAAACTTAAGTCAATATAATTGATGTTCAAGTTAAGCTCCGCATATGCTCAGTCCGCCTCTGTAAATGTAAGTCTGATGGAAAAAGTACCCAGCCACACTGTTGAGAAAATCGGAATAGTTTTAATACTACTGGGTAATCCACTCTAATGTTATATTATAAATGCTAATGACGGAGTGTCTTATTATGAAATACATGTATTTACTATTTAGACCGTGATCGAAAACTGAGGCAGGTAATAGCGATAGTGATTACAAACCCCATGGCATTAAAGAAAATCCCGACAAACAATAAAATGTCTGAGGTTTTCTATACAAACCACATACTTTTAACACCGATGGTTGTATGGAAAACGTCACAATTTTTATTTTTTGTCGTGATTTTTAATATCGCCACTGTATATCTTCCGAGTATATCTACCTAAATATAAATAAATAGCTTTACCACAGTATCCCATAAAGGTAGGTAGGAGTGTATTTCTACACTCTCGTTTTGCTGGCTATGTTTTTGACTAACTTCAAATAAGCGGCTGGTATACTCATCTTTTTTTTAGGCATGTTTCCAGTCAAAAGTCAGAACTATTTTTACTTAATTAGACTTATACTGTTTTAAATGAAATGAATTCACGACAATTTTAAACTACTGCGGTTTTGAATCAGGGTATCACGATGGAGATTAAATGGCAAGGAACTCCCTCAGCAACACGAAATGTCATGTCTATATTCCCAGTACCTAATACAAATTTCGTACCGGAAAATATAAATCTAAATAACGAATCACGAATCCGATTTCGTAAATAATTTTCATATAACAGACTTGAAATTCGTCACATCCCATTCATAGAACATTGCACAAACGAGCGATCAAAGTTATTAGCAGAGCTTCACAAAATCGGCAATCTTAAAGGTTCTCGAGCGCGACTGTAAGCCTCTTAATAACTCGCCTGAACGGGATCGGCTGGTGAATGACTGAACGGGACCCAATGTACGATAATCTTCGCCCCTTTTCGGGCTTCGGTAATCCTTTGCAAATAGAGTGTTTCGGACTTGCGTTCGTTTTGCGAAATTACGCTTTTTTGTGACGCGCTTGGCGTGTCTAATGCCGTACTTTTTCGGCGTAAATGAGGATTTTTTGGGGCTTTACAAGTATCTTGATACTTTATTAGTTAAGTAATAAATCAAGATGAGTTTTAATAACATACATTTTGATAATTGAGTTAAAAAAACGTAATTGTTTATTATTCATGCAATCAATTACATTAAACTAGTATTATGTTTTGTTAACGAAGGACTAAAAGTAACTACTGTAATGTCGTATGACTTTGGCCCTAGGGGGTGACTTTGGCCCAAAATTGGTAAAAGTTTGGAATTCGCGCCACACCTCTCCTGCAGTCTGTTTCGAAAAAGTACGCATTAAAATCAGCAGACAACAAACACAAGTTGTCAGTAAAACAGTGTTTCGAGCTTGTGGTCTCTACTTTGATTGGTTGATTTAGCTGTTTTCGAAAAGTTTGTTTATGGAGCAAAATTTTGTAGTGCAAACTTTCGTCTATAACTAATAATTCGAGTGAGTTCCCTTCTAAATATTTGGTTAAAAGTGTGGTACTTATGTCAGTGACCCTCGGCATCGCATTTTTTTCATCAAGAAATTTAACTATTTTTGTGATATTGCGAAAAAGTGATTTGGTCAGAATTTTAATCAATTTTTGTTTCACTTTGGCCCATGGGAAAGTTGGAGCAAGCACGAAATGAAAGCTGCCTAGATCAAAAAATTGCTAAAAAAGAAACTGAACGTCCTTGCTGGTTAGTCAATTAGTGCAGCAGGCATTGCAGAAGCAACTTCATCAGGCTCGACGCTCAAACCACTCGCCAAGCCTAAGAAACGACGACAACAGACCCGTGATTCTATTACAAGTTGTAGCAATTGGACGAGCGAAGTCTCGTCTACTCAAGAATTACCTGATGATGACGTCGAGGTCGAAGATGGATCATAAATTAAAATGGACATGACCCCACAATACTATAACTAACAATGCTATAGTTTTATGGTATTTTGATCAGTATTATTTTCTTATCTTCTCTTGTCAATTGTAACAAATAATAATAATATAACAAATAACAAAATCTTGTAACAATAACGTTAAAATTACCTTGTAAGTGCTTTATGAAGCAGTTTTTTTCTTTGTATTTTGATTTTTCTATTGAAAGACTGTTAAGAGCGCGGTAAAATAAAACGCATTTGTTAACATAAGTATAAAAATATTTAACTAAAGAAAAAAAAAGTTGCTCTATTTGATGTGGATTTGTATTTTCTCACCAGTGAATATATTTCATGGAGTTTAGTTTGTCCCAGCAGCAACAACCTTGCGATTTCACAACAAGAAAATGAGTGGGCCAAAGTCACCCAAGCCCTAGGATGACTTTGGCCCAAAGTTTGACAAAAAAATATATATACTAAATCTTTTAAATGGCTACCAAATATTTGTGTGTATAGTTTCCTTATATCCCCAGTAATGCATTTAATTCAATAAAATAAAAATATAGACAAACTCCTTTCAATTGTATGGTGAAAATGAAAATATTGCTGAATATTGGGCCAAAGTCATACGACTCTACGGTATGTAAAGTAATATTTAGGCAAAAAAAAGACGCTTGTATATTGATAACTTTTAGCCTAGTTCGTTTCCTCACTATGTCTTCTTCCATTAAACTGCGTATATTTTTATAAGAATTTAATCATCGTTTGTATAGTGACACTTTCAAATATTTAAATTTTGAATTAAAAATAAAACTTTATTATTTACATAAAATATGTATAACACGAATGTTCGATTCAATTATAATCCTATAGACATTCCAAAAACTCTAGCTTTTTAATGTCACTGAAAGGTAAAACGCATAGTGCGGCGAGTCATAGGAACGCGGATTCCCGTGGAAAAATCCCGTAAATCCCGCGGGAACGCCTATAATCCCGGGGCGGGAGCACTGTTTACCATAATCCCGGGTTATCGGCGAGTCGCACCCGGGCATATTTTGCGCACTGCTATGCCCTTATACTTTATAGACTCACGTTGGTACACCGTCTATGGCGCTATGTGTGTAGGGAAAGAGGTTTGTTTGTAATATGAATGTAATGGACAATTGGTAATTAAATGAGGTTGCCATGGGTGTTGTATATCGGCTATCGAGGCAATAACAATTGATTTTTCCAAGCGACATCGTTTTTTAACCACTTTGAAATTATCCCTTGGTGTCGATGTAGTCTCTTTCATTTTGATAAAATAAGCAATACCTAAATGATGCACAAAAGTGTATATGTAATGGAATAGAATTTAGTTTCAAATTAAAATTTATACCTACTATTTTAGTATTAGCTCCATGCCGACCTAGAATTGCCTATTTGTTATTCCAATTAAATCCACCTCTAAACCTATATCAGTGGTTAATTAACGTCAAATATTAGTACTTAAACGCCAATTAACCTGATCAACTAAATAGCAAAAACGCTTGAACGCAATATTGCTATTACCTTTCGAGTAGGCGCTCAAAAATTGTGATAATTAAAGGGTCGTTGCTGACGCAGGTGTGACCGTGGCGGGGTAGATAGCCGAGACCCTACATAACTCTGCAGATAGGGCAGCAGTTAGGTCAGTTATCATATGGTCGTATTTATCGGCGGCGCATTACGCAGGTAGATAGCGTGAGTTATGCGGGTCCAACTCGCTACATTTTTGCACCATCTGAATTTTGTATGGGATCGGTTGGGAGAGGCTAGCGTTTCTGAGAAATAAGTTAATAACTTTTACAGAAGATACATATCTAAGGTCAATGAAGAGAAAAGGAGGTGTTTGTGTGAAGTTTAATTGTGATTGGGCCGAGTTTATGACGAAGATTTAGGGCCTGTTGTAAAGTTATTTAAAATATGATTTTCCGAATGAAATTTCGTATATACGTAAATTTCTATTAACACAGTTAAAAAGTATTTTTAAAACAAATAACAGATAGTACATCCCTAACATGAAAGTTGAGCAAAATAAATTACACCAGCCCCAACTTTAGCGTTGTCATTATTGCCCGCAGCCGCTAATACTTAAGTTCGCAGTCCATTTAACTATTCCGCTAGATTTGTAGACCGGGTAAGATTGTCCCGTTCGACCGTGGACACTTTTTAGTTTATCATCGGGCTGTTTGGGCCCGTGTTAACTGCTTCAGACCGCTGGTAGGGTTAAGATAATGCATAATAGAGTAACGACTGCGACTGCTAAAAGCTTGCGTTTGTTTTATGTTTATTTTGGCATGTTTTGACTTGAATTGATTGGCTTGTGTATGGTGAAAGGATTTTAGCGTTCTTATAGTATTGTTCGAGTGGCTTAGACGTTATTTTAAAATGACTACGTGAAATGTTTAGAAAAGTTTATTGCTTTGAAAGTCCTTGGTTCTTTTTAAACCCCATTATAATAGTCATTGATTTAAATTACTGAAATATAAATATTATTGAAAACAAGCAGTAAAAGACCTTTTTTTAGCAAATTGCACTGCCAAGAGACAAAACCACCTTCGTAAAACGTGAAGACCCTTAAATAGTTGAAAATATTTTGAACGGTCAACCAAAATGAACATTTGCAATAATAACGGGAGTCGGATTGTACAGCTCAAAACCATTTGTCTTAAAGCTCACTTCTTGGCCCCCAACCTTCAATTAAACGTCAAATAAAACAAATATTTCTTAATGCAGAGGTGCAAACTCGTCCGCGACCTCATATGTAAATGATTATCGATTGGTTTAGATTTGTTTTCCGCCCCCGAGGCGAAAAGGACCTCGTTTAGCGGACCCAAAGACCTTATTATTTTATGGAAAAATGCCAAATTGAGTTTTAATACGCGCACAAAGGCATTGAGTGCAGACACCCGAAGGGGATAGGGATACCCTTGTTTGGGAATCTTCGGCTCAAACGAACCGAAGAAATTTTTAAACATAATCGCATCTGGAAAATTGCGAGTGCCTCGTACCGAATTAACATCTGATATTCCGTAAAGGGTCACTGTGTGGTTGCGGAGCGCGGATTATTCGCCCGTGTAACTCGTACTTTCGGGAATTTGTGTAATTACTAGCTTTGGGACGTCAATTGCCTATTTTATTTGGAAGTTGAAATTTAATTCGGATAAAAATAAAACGCGTGGTAGTTTCAATTTTGTATCGGGTTTTATATGTAGGAGATTTGTAATTTCAGATTAAAATTGCCTGTCTTGCTCGTACTTTGGGTAAACAAATATACAACATGCATACATGTTTCAGCTATAGAAAGTAATGTGTTTCATCTCTACCTTCATGAAACGGTCGATAAATTTCTCAAATACTAACACATCAACCAGTCAAATTTCCTAAACATTTAAAAATACAACAATTTTCACTACATAGCACGAAATAGCATCTTGTGACTTCACCAAGACAAGGCAATACCCTAGACTGAAAAATTCTAACCCCCCGGCGTTTAAAATTATGTTTCCGCTTGAATAGTATTGAAATACAAATATTGCGGAGACATAAAATCCCTTATATGTATGAGGCTCGTTATAAATAGAGGTCCTCGAGGAGATGTGAACTCGAGCGAGAGGGCCGTCCTCAGCGCACTCCACGTAGCGGTAACATTCAAATTCAATTCTGGTAGACATACCTACCAATATGCATTGGTGCCGAAGATACGTATGCTTTTTAACTTATACTTAAATAGATGGATAAAGACCGTGATTGGAAACAAAGGCAGATAAAAGTCACGGTGATTATAAACACCGGGAGATATAAAAAAGGACAAAAATTTCAAAAAAGGGAAACGATTTTCCAACAACCACGAGTAATGTGGTTGTTGGAAAAAGGTAAAAAAAATAAAATCGGTCGGGACTTTTTTATGTCACGGTCAGGTCAGGGGATGCCTTTTCCATTGATCTAGCCAGTCATGGAACAGGGCTACGAGTACGCGAGCTCGGCCCCCCGAGCTGTTACAGTCTCCTAATACTTCCTTATCCGGGACTGTAGCATCCTTACCATCAGGCCAAATATCCTTTCCCTCAATATACTGTACCCAAACTCACGCTATCACCACACCATTCCCTTTAAAACATAGAAATTCCCAAGGAGGGTTGGCGTCAGGCAGGCGGCCGGCCGTAAAACATCTGCCAAAACTCTTATGCAGCATGTTTTGTCCTTCCACACAGGAAGGAAGGACAAAACATGCTGCGCCAACCCCAAACAAGAATTGGGATCAGGGCAGGAGAATGATGATGGTGACGAGACCTGCACACCTAAAAAGTTGATAGAAATGTCTTGATTGTGTAGCCCGCCTATCTGCACTCGGCCAGCGTGATGGACTAAAGCAAGTTTCTCACAATGGTAGAGAAGGCCCGTCTCCAGTAGTGGTACGTATATGGGCTGGTGATGATTACTAAGCAGGTATCGCATTAATGCAGTCGAATGCTCTACCACTGAACTATATCCTCTTAATACAGCAGTGATGGCCTCGGGGTTTGGGCGCGCGGACGAGAATCTCGGCGGTCGCGGGTTCGAACCCCAGGCACACACCTCTGGCTTTTCGAAGTTATGTGTGTATTCACATTGAATTATCACTAGCTTTAACGGTGAAGGAAAACATCGTGATGAAACCTGCACACCTAAGAGTTCTTAGGAATTTCTTAGGTGTGTAGTCCGCCAACCCGCACTAGGCCAGCGTGGTGGACTATGGCCTAAACCCTCTCAATGGTAGAGGAGACCCGTGCTCAGCAGTGGGCGTATATGGGTTGATGAAGAAGAAGAAGAAGAAGATCGCATTAATTGTGCTTTCCTTTTTGTAACGTCCGTACATGTAATTGGTTTTTATTAATTTGTATTGTTACAGCAAATGTCACAACAGCAGCGAACATTTAAATGTATTGTTCAAACAGTGGTTCTTGCGTTTGTCGACAGTCGCGAGTTGCAGTCCAATCAAATTACCATACTTTGTTAGTTGATTGCACATCGAAGGGACGGAACAGCAAATATGTAGATGCGGCAACATTTAATTTATTCTTTACATTCACAGTGATTGGTGCGTATAATTTAACAGCTATGGTTTTTCTGGTTAAGTTTAAGGTTCTACTTTCATGGTGGTAAAGAAATATCGCACTAATGTAAAATAAATCAAGGTTATTTAAATCGCATGGCAGGTATGATATTAGGTGGGAAATAAAAAGCCGATGATATTGTTAGGTACAATAACAATCATTATAATTATGACGTAGCATAGCCGTTTCATGCATGAGGTTAGCATGGGGTTTGGGCGCGCGGTCGAGAATCTCGGCGGTCGCGGGTTCGAACCCCAGGCACACACCTCTGACTTTTCGAAGTTATGTGTGTATTCACATTGAATTATCACTTGCTTTAACGGTGAAGGAAAACATCGTGATGAAACCTGCACACCTAAGACTTCTTAGGAATTTCTTAGGTGTGTAGTCCGCCAAACCGCACTAGGCCAGCGTGGTGGACTACGGCCTAAACCCCTTTCTTTCAATGGTAGAGGAGACCCGTGCTCAGCAGTGGGCGTATATGGGTTGATGAAGATAGCCGTTTCATACAAAAGTGTTCTGGAGTGCCCTATTGGTCCCACGTCACAAGAAAAGGTCTGATTTAGAGATTCCAGTCTATATTCGTAAGTCTGACAAGGAGTTACAGCTTTTTTCCATTAAGAAATGATGTGTGGAGTCTGAAAATGTTTCCGAAAATCGGCAATTGGCGCCTCTTAATACGTACGTTGGTAAAACGTGGAAGCAAAAATTTCTACTACCCCTTCGTGGGTAACAGTTTGAGTATCATAGATATATTGTTCTTCTTCTTCTTCTTCATCAACCCATATACGCCCACTGCTGACCACGGGTCTCCTCTACCATTGAGAGGGTTTAGGCCATAGTCCGCCACGCTGGCCTAGTGCGGGTTGGCGGACTACACACCTAAGAAATTCCTAAGAACTTTTAGGTGTGCAGGTTTCATCACGATGTTTTCCTTCACCGTTAAAGCAAGTGATTATTCAATTTTAATACACACATAACTTCGAAAAGTCAGAGGTGTGTGCCTGGGGTTCGAACACGCGACCGCCGAGATTCTCGACCGCGCGCCTAAACCTCGAGGCCATCACTGCTTATATATAAAAAAGAGTATATATATTGTTCAATTATTTAAAATTCCTTTTGAGCTGCAATCATTCGCCAGACTTTTATCAGCTGAGTTTTGGGTACTGTTCAAAACATTGTATCAAATAAGTAACTGCATCATCATCACCATAATCGACAGCCATAGGACGCCCCTGCTAGAAATAGGCCTCCCCAAAGACGTCCCTCGTAAGCGTCCTGTATCCAGCGGCTTCCCGCGATTTTTATTAAATCGTCAGTTATAAATTGCACAAAGTAATATTCGTATTTCCACGTCCGCGGTACAATCCAAACGATGTGCCTTAATTAATTTATACTAGGTCTTGTTGGGCCACAGTGCACGCTGAACGGGCCGAGTCAATTCGTTGGAGTTGTGACCTCAGCTTTTGAATTACACGAATAAAATCTATTCAACTTACCCGGCGTTCGTGTTCTAGAAAGACTAATTGCAGTGGGGGTAAAAATAAAATTTCGGCGCCCAAAACCGTGGTTTTGCCTTTGATATATAATTTTTAATGATGACATGATGTTTTTGCGTCGTTTTTACTGAGATGTTAAGTGTGGTTCGTGCGATACGGAGAAAAAGACCTAACAGTTCTTTAAAAAAATCAGCGTAGTGAACTAAGGCTTATATCCTTCTGTTGCAGAGGAGGCCCCTGCGCTGCTGTGGGATGTTTATGGCCCGAAAATGCCTACGTTCTATTCTTCAGTCTTCATATTTTATTTTATATATTTTTATAATATGTATTCAAATAAAGTTTTTAACAAATAAATTAGCGTTTTATTATGCTCTTTTTATTATACTTATTATTATGTGAGACTTTTTAAATTGGTATGGCAAATGATCTATACTCTATTTGATATTTTTTAAAAATGCAGATCTGCCTGCTTCTTTGACCATACGATAGGCAGTTACATTGGCTTTTATAAAAAACAGATTTCCAAGCTACATTCAGTGCTTTCACCGCTTCGACTATGCGCTTTAAAAACCTATCAAAAAGTGTTAAATTGAAATGAATACATTAGAAGTTTCGAATACTAGTTATACTATCATACATCTAATCTCAAACGTTGCGATGTTAGATATTTCTCAGAATCCACTTCGTAATATCGGAAATGGGATTTGGTTCACGCCAGTTCTGAGAAATATGTCTGGACTAGCAGCGTTGGCTCCCGAGAAATAACTGTGGGTCCGTGACCCCGCCGGCCACGGTTCGAATCCATTAGACTGACAAATGGCCGATTGTTTTGCGATTCGTTTATTGGAATCTGAAATAGGTTCTCGTGTTTGTTGGGTATTAGGTTTTTGTTAAATGTTAGATCTTGCTCATATATTCATTCAACATAATTTGTAGGAAGATAGTCCGCTATATTTAAAAAAAAAAATCATTTTTATTTGTGTTAAGAAAGTAAGCAGGTAACAGCCGGATGCAGGCCGCTAAGGGCTGAAAGTCTGAATGTCTAGGTGTGGACCTATTTATGTATAATCATCATCATCACCAACGTCAGCCTTTTTTACGTCCACCGCTGGACATAGACCTCTCCTATGACACGACACTGTTTTTATGTACACACAGGGTGTACTTAGACCGTGATCGGAAAGTAAGGCAAGTAATAACTACGGTGGTCACAAATCTATAGGCGTTCAAAAAAAATTCTGACACTATATTTTTTTTAGGTTTTCCCTGCAACCCAATTACATTAATTTGATACCGATTGTTGTATGAAAAACATCAAAATTTTTATTTTTTTCAATACCAGTGGGTTATAATCACCGTAACTAATACCAGCCTAAGTTTTCGATCACAGTTTGAATACCCCCTGTATATACATTTATTAACATTTTCTATGTTTTAAACACGTAACGGGATCTAATAATGTCCTTTATACGTCAAGTTTGCCGCGCGACTTTTTATCTGCTAAATTGGACGAGTGGATGCTTTCTCCAAATACTCCGTCAGGCTGTTTAGATTAACATTTCTAGACACTAGACTGGACTAAATACTACAGACGTTCTCGGAAATGTCTAGATTAGTTTCTGTTGTTAACTTTTTGTATAAGTCTAAAGCTTTTTTAATTCAATATGTATTGAGAACGACAGGTGTAAATTATCTGTTTTTTTTTTAATAAAGAAATATAAAATTTTAGAGGATTTTTTTTGTTCCACTTTTTTCATCAATGGAGGGATCAAAGACTTAATAAAGTGTAACTAAAACCATTTCAGAATTATGTAACAAAAAATATACTATATTTTTACCGCTGAGTGGTGTAAATAGGTATATCTTTATCCTCGTAATATTAGGTATAATATAAGGTTACAAAATTCCATTAAGTAATATAATTCCATAAATGTATTTGAAAGAACCGCCATGACATCTGTACTGTACATTAAAATTATTAAGATATTATATTACTTCAAGAATGCTTCCTGTTTCGTATCAAATTGAAATGGCGATACAGCGGCGAAGCAGAGTCCGTGGTTATAGTAAGAATTTCTTAATGTGAAAACCTAACAACATTCTGACTGATTTTGGAATAAAAACAGAACCTCTAAATCGTAAATTAAGGTTTATTTATTTACTTACTTACTGTTAGTTTTTTATACAATATTATCGAAGTATATTGAACCTACGGCCTCGCGTCCCTGTAACAACTAAGCCTCTAGCAATTTTAATTGTATATAAAATGTTACCAAATGAACACATTAGTAGACTAACCAAATACAGCAGGACCGCACAATGCGTAATGATTCAAATATACATCACAATTACTTGCTAATGGGAGCTTTATACGTACTAGCAGACGTACTCAGTTTTGCTTGTTATTTTTACTGTCATATGTAGCGGCTCTTTTATGTAGCGAGTGCTGATTCTTTGCCTGGCCCGGGAATAGAACCTAGGGCCTACAGACCTTTCACACTTAGGCAATAAATAAAAAATAGAAATATGAGAATATTACATTAAAAATTTCTCCTCTGGCATTGTGGGTGTCCATGGGCAGTGTTGTCCACTAAAATCAGGTGGCCCACTTGCACGTTTGCCTCTATTTCTAAAAGAAAAAGTACTAACCGGAACTAAGCCCGAGTGTAGACTAAGCCCTTGACGGGCACGGGCCTCCTTTACAACTGAGAGGGTAGCCTTAGTCCACCACGCTAGCCTAGTGCGGGTTGGCGGACTGGAGGGTAGTTTGCAAAATGGTAGCCTTTTACATGTAGCTTTATTTAAAGAAATTGCTAAGTGAGTATATTATCTTTCTTACTTAAAATACGAGTATTTGAACGGAAGTGCGATATGTCTACACCGTAGCTTTACCCCATGTATTTTTATAAATTCAGCACAAACTAATTAACAAAACTAACTTCAGACGTACTCGAAAACACGGACTACTCCGCAATTCGCGCCCTTAAAAATTTACACACAGACGCCAGCTGTTTTCTGTATATAGATATTTATGCCCTAGGCGTTGGCATAAGCCCTAATTTCACTCGTTAGCGCTAATTAGTGCGTCTTAGGTTCTAGCTCTTTTCACATGGGCTCATTCATTTTAGGATTTGCGTCTAGATTTATATTTTAATGTTTTTCGTGCGCTCCCTCGTCTGTGGGAAATGTTTTGACGTTTTAATTGGCGGCTTTTTATGTACTCATGGTTGGTATATTTGCTGAAATTTTAAAGTATAGTCAAGCTGTGAAACAATGCTGGTTTGATTCTCATTGAGGGTCAAAAAGGAGATCGAAATCATTTGTTGGTTTGGGTTTGTGACGCTGAAAATTCTGCAATGGTTGATTGTTATTGTATTGTTATTGTTGTTGTTGTATAAGATTTGTATGTTAATAAAGGTTTAAAAAAAATATGGGATTGTCTGCATTATATAAAGATACAGTGTAATTATGTCCCTCTATATTTAGTGCTAGGTTCGGCACTATGTTTCCTGTCATAAAGTGTGTGGGTTTTTTACCAAGTTAATATAACAAAGAGAATAAAGTTGATAAGTATAAGTAGTTGAAACATGTTTAAATTACCAACGAATTATCTCTTCGGAATTGTATCAAAAAATCCGAAAATATTTAATTTAATATTTAGGTCACAAATACGAATTCATCTCAAAATGATTTAGTGGGAATTGAAGAATAACCACATATTTTCTCATCACATTTTTCTTCTCATTCTGCCTAATGTATGGTATATAAATCTATCTCTTGCACACATTTGAATGATATACAAGTAGGGCCACATTAGGATAGTTATGTGAGCTAATTTTGTGTCACCGCGACCCCATAGATAACCCCGTGGGGGCTCCGAGATTTACTACTTACTTCATAGCGAGGTTTCTTACAAAAGGCTCACACTTTGGTGTTTATAAAAGTGTATATACAGGGTGTATTCAGACCGCGATTGGAAGCTACGGCAGCTAATAGCTAACGTGATCCTGAGTGGCGTGTCTGAATGCACCCTATATACTCAACTATGTCTTTAGGTTATGCATTAATATTTAAGCGCATTATGAAATGAAATGAAATAATATTTATTGAATCTATAAAATGTCAAATACATCACTTAGTTAATAATCATTTTACAATTAATAATATCATTCTTATTTTATAGTTACTTCTACACCCATATTTTGGCGGACATCAGTCCAACGTAATAGGGGGCGAGCCTGTTGCCGTTTTTCGGGCACATGTTCAAACTCCGCGCTGCTACTCAAAATTTCCCATTAGATAAATCTAATAACAAAGCCTGACCTGGTAATTAAGCCGGGAACCACTAGATGCACGGCACAAAATTGTGCCGCGAGACCAGAAGTCGATGTATACGTTGAGAAAACAAAGCTTACTTCAACGAAGTAACCGATAAATCCAAACACTTCATACAAAGTACCTTTATTGTACAAAGTAAGACTTCTGAGCACCCGTGTACTATCTCACAGATCTTCTATCAAGTTCCGCATAGCATAACAATCGTGTATTCCTGAAAAATAATCATATTACCATTATTTATAGGAGTGCTCGCCACATAAACATACAGATTTGATATTGCGCTCTAGAAATAGTGGAGTTACGAGATTCGGATGAATACGTGCTTCATAATTGTTTCTGTGAATGCAAAATAATTCGAAATCTATTCGTTGCCTTTCTACGTATACACGAGTCAGTTCCTGTGAATTTAGAGATATGGATGAATGAGAGGATAAAGTGAAGTGATTTAATGTAGCGAGGTATATAATTTTCTAAGTATTGTTTTTATTATTTTTTAAATTGTTTAAACCTTTGACTTTTCAAAGTAATGACGTACTTTAATGTTGAAGAAAAACATCATGAGGATATCTGTAGAGTATAGGTACACTTAAAAGTTCTTAGGAATTTCTGAGGCTTGTAGTCACAAATCTGCACTAGGCCAGCGTAGTGGACTAAGGTTTAAACACACCCAGTTGTAGAGAAGGCCCATGCCCAGCCCTAGGGTGTATATGAGCTGACGATGATTAGCAAGAACTCTTGATGTAAATTGGCGAAATGTGGGTACAGAAACGCCCCTCTTTCCTTAATACAGCCCTACCTATTGTTTCTTATGAAGGCATAAATGAGTACAAAATTCAAAACACAAGAAGTGTAGTATCTGGGTCATGTGAGTGTTTCGGAAGGCAAGAGGGCTCCGGCTGGCTGTCTGCTACGGACGATTTGCACCGAATGGATCATGGCTCATTTGGTGCCGGCTTGTTTCTGATGTTTACAAACACTAAATAATAGCAGATGCGATGAAGGGTTTGTGGGTTACAAAAACTGTTAGAATGTGTGTAAAGTGTTAAGTAAGTAGAAGGAAATGTGTTATTTTATTTAATTCGGTGATAAAGGTAGGTGTACTTCGAATTGTAAATTAAAACCATGACTTTCTGCAGCATCATGATCTCAGAAACTATAAATGCGCATTTTGCCAGCATTAGGGTAGTGTTTTAGAAGTAGTAGACAGACGTGTATTAATACACCGAAGAATTAAATTATCGCATAATTAAAAACGACTATATTGACATTTTTAAGCATATTTACAGATTCAGTGTTAAAACACTAAAAAACATTACACCCTGGTCCGAACCTTAGTCATCTCAATCGCACGGCATGTACTTATATCAAAGACAAATAAGTCAGACTAACAAGTTACTCTAATAACTAATATATTATTATACATTCACAGCGAACGAAATCCCGGGCATCCTAATTTCATACTTATCAATCGACTGTCGTATCTACGTTTGTTTTGTGTTAGTCTATGGTCGGTGGAGGCTCGACACGTCCAGTAAGTAGCGAACTGGTCGGAGTGACCGCTGGCTACGCCGCACGCCATTTTCATTTTTCACTAACAGACTTCGAGAAAGTTCTCTGGTAATTTTCTTAAGACAAAGATTTGAGTATGGGTAAGATTATTAAGAGCAAACTCACGTTACTTATTGGTATTATCAGTGATTTCATGTGTTCTTCTTATACAGCCCCGTAGCGCAGTTGGATAGGCATTAGTTTGCGAAAGGAGAGACCACGGATTCAATCAAATCTGACACAAGAATTGAATCTACCTCAATATCGTTCAGCACATATTTATATACAGGAATCCACTACACACCGAGTAAATGATATATGTATATATAAAACAAAAAAATATTCATGTAACTATGAAAAGTTTAATAATTATTTACACTTCTTCTTCTTCATCAACCCATATACGCCCACTGCTGGGCACGGGTCTCCTCTACAATTGAGAGGGTTTAGGCCATAGTCCACCACGCTGGCCTAGTGCGGGTTGGCTTATTATTATTTACACTATTTTAGTGATTTCTTTTTACCAAGCAAGTACGGTGATGCTATACCGTTGATATTTGCGAGCAATATCTACACGAGAGTTTTGTCGGAGAAGTTTTATAAGCCTATTGTCACGCGGCGGGGAAAGCACCTCATACCATACTTATTATCACTTGTCTTTTCTGGTTATAACATTACATTGTCCTTAGACAGATGCTATAAATAAAATATAAATGAAAATTAATGGCTAACTGAAATAAATAAAAATTTTAAAAACTGACAGCGATATTCTGCCTTTATATATTTCCAAAAATGACTGGTAAGTAACTGTTTTAATGAAAATTAAAATATATAATATAAAAAGCTTGCTATATGCAAACATAGTCAGTTCTTCATATACTGTATCATAAAAATACACAAAACTATAAACTAGACTCCCAACTTTAACCCGCCTACAATTAAACGATGCAGTAATAAAACCTGCGATCCGTAATGCAAAGCAACCCTATTTAATGATCCCTCCCCTGGCCAACAACAACCAACAATTTCCCGTTCAATTGAAAAACTCAACTATAAATAATTTCACTTCAATTAGTGCATTAATTAATAATAGCGCACAATCAATAAAATCTCAGCGATCGCCGCGCATAGCTATTTATTAAGAAAACCATAAATCATAAACAACAATAGCGCCCCTGCCTCCCCTTCAGGGTTGGCGCGATTGGGATTTTAAGTGTTTTTGAGGAAATCATATGTACATAAACCCTGTCTCTCGTAAAGAAAGACATCGTGATGAAGCTTGCGTACTAGGCCAGCGTGGTGGACTAAGGCCTAAACCTCTCAATTGTGGAGGAGGCTGATGATGATGTCTCCCGTTGTAGTAGGCAGAGGCTATAAAGTGCCAAGTTACAGTTTTCCTAACACACTTGTTTCGCTTCAACTTATATTACCAACTTCATGCATGCACGTCGGTTTCGAGGACTTTTTATGTTACTCTTTCTAAATAAAACCACTTAAGAGATTTTCATAAATTTCGAAGTGTAAAGGGAGACTAAGGAAGTGAGGGGAGTGTAAGGAAGCAGTGATGGCCTCGAGGTTTGGGCGCGCGGTCGAGAATCTCGACGGTCGCGGGTTCGAACCCCAGGCACACACCTCTGACTTTTCGAAGTTATGTGTGTATTCACAATGAATTATCACTTGCTTTAACGGTGAAGGAAAACATCGTGATGAAACCTGCACACGTAAGAGTTCTTAGGAATTTCTTAGGTGTGTAGTCCGCCAACCCGCACTAGGCCAGCGTGGTGGACTATGGCCTAAACCCTCTCAATGGTAGAGGAGACCCGTGCTCAGCAGTGGGCGTATATGGGTTGATGATGATGATGATGAAAGGGAGACTACCATGGGGTTTTAAGCCGGTAAGAGTCCGGCGTACTCCGCTATTCTTTAAACAATGAATTAAGTTGTATGTACATAGATTTATGGTGGCATAAATCATAAAATTCGCCTGTTTTTTTTTTATTACTCATTCATTACAGCCAAACAAAAATACATCTTACCTCCTCATAACACTAGTAGACAACTCATAAATTTATTCACAAAAAACAAGATTATACAAACAGCCAGCCCTACCCCGAGTCATATTAAACGGGTAGAACGGGTATTTCGCAGAAATTATTCGCTATACATCATTGAGATGTTTTTAATAAGCGTGTTGCTCACTTGACAGACTTGCCTTCTTGAAATGGATCGTTCTGAATTATGAATGCTTGTTCATCTGCCGGGAATATTCGGGATGCGATTGAGGTTTCAGTGATCTATGGGCGTAATGTATAATACGTGTTGGATTTAATTGGTATTTACTTTGATTATTGTATGGATATATATATTATGTAAACTTCGTGGTTTAGCGTTATAAGTATGTACTGGTATCAATTTTTAAGTCTGGAAGAGTTATTAAACTTTTGCGTTTGGAAAATTTCAATATCCTATAATATACGTGGGATTGATACTTACCTGTTGAAATGTGGGTACAGAACCTCCACCTCTGTCAACCCTTTTGGGGAATATAGGACTGAGTGTATGCATTTATTTTATGTTTGGGGTATAATGATTTTGATCATTTTTTGGAATTCCAGAATTTCTCACCACAACTTTTATCCATTAAAAATGATTTTTCTAATAATTAAAAACAAATGTATTATAATTTTATAGTTAGTATAAAAGTTCATAAGTTAATGTTAAGGTAATATATACACCTATTGTAATTTAAACTAAGTTCAATAATAAAGGCTTTCTATATTCTATACTTCCGTCTTAAGATTCATAGCGTGATATAAGTGTTAGCTGTTAATGGGTCAACACTCACGTTACAAAATAAACAAATATTTTTTCACATCCGACTGCTATTTCCTGAGGTTGTCTGAACAAATTAAAAACAAACTATTCCAATATTAAATATATAAACATAATGTTATGATACTATAGGTAATATCCTATATTTTCTTTTATGTTAATTATTGAAGGATAATATGTGTGCAATGAAAAAACGTAAAAATGCAACCGATTCTAGATCTAGATAAACTGTTAGCGCATATATTGAGTACATACATACAATATTCACATTTAAATTCAACGATACATTCTTGGTATTTCACATACAAAATTCCGTAGACAATTTCATTTGCGTCGAAAGTATCGAAGGGCAAAAACTTAAAATTCACAAGACACCTAAAATATTCAGTGCGGTATTTCGAGATATAATTATGGGGACAATTAGGACCATAATTGGTCCCATTATGGCCTTAATGCAGTCAGGTGTCGGACTTTGGTCATTTACTCGTTTTGATAACATCATTTGGTACAATTAAATGATGAATTTAATATCTCTGATGATACCTCGACGGCTTGGTGGCATTTTAATGGCACATTTTTTTGAAATATCTTCTTTTTGTCGCTGGGTCTGTGAATGGATTTAAATTCTTTTATTTTGCTTGTGATATTTCAATTCACTGCTAAGTTTACTTTTTGGTTTTTACGAGAAGTTGTTAGTGATAAAAAGTAGTTGGTCAATTCCTTATTTAATTGACTGAATTGGACAGTAATTGAGGAGTAAGGCTTCGAAAATAATTAAATTTAACTTTTGATGCTGATTTAATTTTCAGCGGTAATTTGTGTTTACATTTTTGGAGAAGGACAGAAATAGTTATTATGTTTTACCTAATAATAGTTTTGACGTTTTCTATACAAACCATGTATATTTAATACCGTAGGTTTTATGGAAAACGTCAAAAAATATTTTTTGTCCTGCCTTAGCTTCCGATTACGGTCTAAATGCAACCCTGTATACTTAATTCACAATATTATACATAATTCATATACCACGTTACATAGCTCAAAAAATTGTGGGTAACACTTCTTTACATTCCATTCTCACCCCTGGGGATATAGGCGTTATAGTACAGTTTGTATAATCTCTCATTTCTCCTAGTATAATTCTACCACTCCCAAAAACCCCGCTCAAACATTTCTATGTCCAGTTGTGCAAAACGAACGCATCGATCACTGAGTGATGTTTACGTTTAAAGGCAGCCGAACGTTCGGAAAGAGAAGGCAATTGGCCATTATAGCCCGCGATCCGAATTGGCGAGCTCCGCGAATAAAATTATACAGCTCCGTGGGAGCCGAGCTGGTTTGCAAAAGGTACTGTTTCCGTTGTAACACGGGGCGTTTGATAATTTTAGATATTTTTAAGGTAAAGGATTTGGTGCCATCAAAGTTAATTTGATTTCTATGATGGGTTAATAAGTGCTGGATTTTTATATATTATGATTATTTAATGAAATTAATCTGTAAAAGATATAAAGAGAAGTTAGTAATGATACGAAGGCTAGTAAACTATCCTTCAATTTACTATTCCACGATAAAAGTAAGCTTGAAGAAGTGTGACTTATCCAAATAGATAAGCAATAGTGCTTTTTATGGCTACAGCGTTTGCTCTGCGTCGTTGTTAAAATGAATACATACATTATGTTGATGTTAACATCTTACAAGTCTTTTTAAATCGTATATCACATTTCAAATAATATGTCATTTTAAAAGTGTGAGTTTAATATTATAGTAGGGTAATCTTTGAGGGAGTTCTGTGGTGAATGTTCCCTACATTATAACTCTGATAATGTCTGAATATAACAAGGAACCAAAAAAAAAAATTACCTAATATAATAATCTCGTTTGGTACATAGGGAGAGAAAGAAAATCGTATGTTGTGGTCTCCACCCTTCCAACTCAGTGCACGAATAAAAATGTTTAGCTGAGTTTGTTCCTTAATCAATACACATGACAGACATTTGTAGTAAAAAAAGTGGTATTATATATTTAGGTTGAACATTCTTATGTTATTGTAAATAAGAAAAAAAAATAAATTAAATTGTTTTATAGACCCCTAGCTAATAAACTGTCGCGTCATTTTCTCGCAAGACAACGGGAACGCGCATATTGTAATAATGGGAATACAAAATGCATCGGCCCGACATTCAACTATCTATAAATGCGTTTAAATGATTTTTATCGAGTCTATCATTATCGTAGGGCTTAATTCTAAATATATTATCGTTTCGTATTATAAACTGGATAGCATTTTTTCCAAGTATTTTAAATGCTTGCCGGCTGCGTGAAATGAAATGAAATGATAACTATTAAGGGAATGGAAAACGATTGGATATTTTAATATTGCTTCTAAATATCCTGCAGATATTTTTAAAATATTTTTATTGTATATTAATATTGCAAATCTCATTCCGGTTGGAATAAAATTGCCTTTTTAAATAGAGTATTTTATTTTAAACTTATTTGTACATACTTAACTCAAACTTAGCAACAGGACCATTTTTTTCATAATTGCGATATAAAGGCATAATAAAGGATATAGAAATGCCATCAACCAAGTTGAACCTGTTGTTATATTCCTGGGGCTAGGACATTTTTAAATCTGTAGTCAATTGTATACATCGTAGACTACAATGAAAAATGTATCTCATTTTTTTTTTTACTTCGACAAAAATGTTCAAAATAGGAATCTTTTAACACCTGTGCTATATTTCATTAAGATCACTTTTACCAACATTTTTTTATCCGACGACAAATTATCAAAATTTATCAATGAGTATTAAAAGCTTACAAGCTATAAGCATTTGTACCACTTCCCACGTGGAAGGCAGGCCGTGCAGGCCGCCGATCCATAACCGTGCTGACATTGACGGAGGAAATGCGACGGGAAATTGATGCCCTGCGTTTCACACACACTCTCACGCCTTGTTCCCAGGGGGTAGGCATAGATACACTTCGACTACCACGTTTCGTCCACGATTAAGTTACACGTAATAGGGGGCGTGCGTAATACCTTTTTTATTAGACTCCGTACTGTTATAAGATTGCTAATTGAAAACATTTTTATCGGTACAGAGTTCGATTATCGTGGTCTCGTTGCTCAAATGTGTGCCTTGTAATAATCTAGGGTTTCCAGGTTTGATTCCCAAGTCTGACAAAGTGATGTTGGGTTTATTCTATATGAAATTTTCAGTAGCTGTATGGAGCCTGGAAATTTGCCCGCAAGACGGTATAAGGCTCGCCTCCTATTACCTGGCGAAAGAAGGGTTTAGAAATGCACCTCTGTTGATCGCTTTGGTAACACAAACGAAAGGTTGTTTGTGTATGTGTGGGATTCGATCCCATGTTCTCTATATGAAATCGCAGTCATTTGTTCCGTGGAATGACGAGGCAGTCAGTAACTCCGGAAAGTAATGGGTGTGTGGTTGGATTTTAGTCCGCGACCGTCGAGATTTTCGACCGCTTGCCTTAATCTCGAAGCCATCACGACATCAAGGCACAAAGCAAAAGTAAAGGTAATGCTGAAATAAAATTATATATATCTATTTTAATTTGATAAATAAATCGACTTCTATTTTACTCTGCTGTTCGTCGCCACGGCGTAATAACACCAAATACCCTTTTGTCAAAAGTTTAAACAAGCGAAAGGCATAACAAGCGGTATCCATAGAAGTTTGTCAAATAAAACATTTTGAGAAGACGCAAATGAATTAAGAGCGTCGTTTGCGAACTTGACGCCGTTGGAGCGTGGCTGGAGCCGCGGCCATTGAGAGAGCCGCGGGTTGGCGATGTAATGAATTCATTCGCGAACTTGCTCGGAGAAATTAATTGTCACGAGACTGATGCGTCGAGGGCTCGCGCGCCATTCCGCGATACTAAGATAGGGAAAACGGCGGCTCTTTGGGAAGAGGATGTGGCAGTTATAATATTTACTATCTATTTACTATATATCGTATGCTGCCCTATGGCGCAGTTGCCTAGTCACTAGATTGTGTGTTTGTATGATCCACAAACATTTGTCTCGGATCTGAGTTTTTGTAAGACCGAAAAGTCTTGTAGTTTCTGTTACGCACTACACAAGACTCGTATCTTAATGTGGGGTCAGGACTATGTATGTAGCTGTTGGGCGTATTTGTTACTTATTTTACTTATTAAATTCTAAATGTTTAAGCTTAAAATATTTATTTACCAAAGCAATTTGATATATAAACGAGAAAATACTGTCTCTTCAAGAAATATTACAAACTGTCATTAAAGAATTAACATGTAATGCTATGGGTTTCTATGAAAGTACCGCCACTGGTAATGTATACCTATTAAAAATAGTGTTAATAAATTATACTTACCAGTCCATCGAGACCACATATAATCATTGAAGGACATACATGATACGATATACTTAAAAGTAGAAAGCAAACTCCTCTTTGTCAGTGAAGGCAAGCCAACACGTGTTGACACACCAACTGTGCACCAGCTCTATTACCATATCCGCAAACAAGCGTGCATTTTACATTGACGTGTTGCTGAAGAAGGCAAGGGTTGGGAGGCGTCTGTGCATACATTATGCATGCTAATTTATTGACGGGTCAGCGAGACAGGTTCACGGCTCGAGCACGCTTTTTGTAGGGAGCGCTGTGCTGTGCGGTGGAGAAGCAACGGCGTCAATGGAATTATGTTTCATACCCACAATAGTTTGATCTGGGAGATGGGAATATAGTCTAATATTATTTAGGTTTCCTGAAGTAAATTATTGTGAAAATTTAGGTGTTGCTGCTATTGCTAAGTATTGTAATAAATGAATTTTCTATTTTGGTGTAGTTAAAAGCTTACAACGATTGTTTTATTTTAGTTTAATGTAAAGAATATTGTAGATTTTATATTTTGTACCTCTAGTATTGCTAAGGTAGACCTAATTACACTATTTTCAACTTTAAAATAATTGTAATAAAGAAGCCTTAAAATTACTGATTTAAAATTTTAAGTAACGCTTTGTCTTTTGACGTTTATTATCTATTGTCCCTCCCATTCCCATGGGATATCAATAGATCTAAAAATAACACCTCACAAACTGCCATAATTACTACGCAACATAAACTTTATGGCTTTGTAAATCAATATTTAAATGTTAATAAAACGTTGACGAGTGCAGTCACTCCGTGGTAGGGGAGCGTGGTAGTTAACTGTCGTCGCTACCGTTTCGTGTCGATATACTGTGTAGAATAGAGGAGGTTATCACGGCAGTAACTCAGTGTCTACTGATTTCTGAGACGGCACATGTGCTGCTTAACTTGGGGGCACAACGAGAATTTATTATTTTGATTAATTTCTATTTCATAATGGTAATATTATTATAAGCATATTTATTATACACCCAATGTTGGGCATGAGCTTCCTCTAGACTGTATGGACTTTAGGATTGAAGTACGAGGAAGTAGCGACATGTAACATACATTGGTTCAGAGCTTTGAATACCAGACTTTGCTAATCCTTTTTATCTTGACCAAACAACTTGTCAAGTTTGCGACTCCCGATTTTGGACTCAGAATATACCACAAGCTGTTCTGTGCACAAGATTTGGAAAATATGATTATATTGTTTCAATATTGTAAACTATTAATTAATTGGAAAACCGCAACAATAGCGTATCTTATCCGTACTTCTCTAACGATGACGACTTCTAATCATCATCATCATCATCAGCAGCCTTTCACGTCCACTGCTGGACATAGGCCTCTCCTATGGCACGCAACCGGGTTCGATCTTCGGCTCTCCTCATCCAACCGCTGCCAGCTACGTTGCGAATATCGTCACCCCACCTAGCGACTTCTAATAAGGGTGGTAAATTAATTTTTGAAATGACTTAATCTACCATAGATTCAATAAATATATCATTTCAGTTTATTTCAAACCGTTACGAAGTCGGCGTAGTGGATTACGGTCTAACTTCTCCCTGTTATAAAGGAATTTCGTGCCTTGTAGTCATACATATAGGAGCATATATAAATCATTAACTTGGGAGTCATTTCCGGCCAAACAGTCAATTGTAGACGATATTCGATCTGATACAAATGAAAATACTTCACTCCCATTGCGTCCCCAACCGAATGATCTCGAAGTCATGTCACATGGCACGTAATTTCGGGAGACACGACAAACAACTAATAATAGCGCCTAATTGTGCCGCCCCGCGCCGCCCGATGACGTGTGCTGAAACATCGCACCATGCACCAAACTTCAAACAATGTTCATCACCGTCTTATGGAAATACTTGGTTACCGTCTAGGGTTTCGTGTTTTTTATTAACTTCAAGTTTTGGCTTGTGGTTCTGTATGAAAACTTTGGATAAAAAATCTTCTACACATACTTAGCTTTTCCGTCCATTACTCAACGTTTCAATCAGCCTATCGCTGTCCACTGCTGAACGTAGGCCTCCCCAAGAGAGCGCCAACCATCCCGGTCTTGAGCATCCCTCATCCATCCTTCGGACCTTTGTGCTGCTGGACGTCCCACACTGCATCTGCCTAAGCGCGGTCTCCACTCCAAGACTTGTTTGCTACACCGGCCGTCCGACCATGGGCAGACACGGCCGGCCCACTTCCACTTCAGCGTGCTAATCTTACTAGAAAGATAGTGCAGACTGTTTGTGCGACTACAGTGTAATCTCCCATAGTGTTTAATACCCATGATACGAGACCTGGTTTCTTAATGTGGGATCAGAACTATGGACGAAAATGTGTTAGAATTTAGTAATCCATCAGACTATATATTTCCTTCCCAATTTTGTTACAACTTTCTTAAATTGGGAGGGGATAGATCTAACTCTACCACGGCGTTCTAATACGAGTTTTTAAATTTATTTGAAAAAACCTCTTTCGTAACGTATTCAACGTTTACTCCACTCATTCATACAAAGTCTGGTATTTGACACATTAATAATTAGTCATAATGTCCCTATAAAGTCTTACACCAGTAAATTCTCCCCTATGGATTTTTCTGTCACGTATCGGTTTGAGTTTACGACGTGCACGGGGGTGAAGCAAGGGTGCGGGGGCGGAGGAGGGCGGGGTGTCACCGCGCGGTAAATCTAAGCGTTTAATTATTAATAACACGAGCACATGTGTTCCTTCTAATGAAACGGGAACGTGTTTTGGTACATTCGACTTGTATTTCACAGTATTTTTTTTTTTTATATTTGATTTATCGCGCGAAATTGGCCAGTGTTTTGGAGATTCGTTTTTGTTATTTCTAAGTGGATTGTTAGTCAGCATCTTTGTAGGGTAAAGTATTCGAACGGTTCAAACAGAGTATCGATCGTATATCACACATTGTTTCTAAACTCTCTTATTGAAATACAACAAATCAACAGTCTTCAACTTAATGTCAAGAACTAAACAGAAAAAGGCTTAGCCGAAATTTACAGTCCTCTAACTTTAGGACACATACCAACCAATACAACAACGTCATTTTTACATGTCAGTTTAAAAAAGAAAAACTAAGCTCTTAATTTAACTGGCTAAATGGCGGTAGATATGCACATACATAATACGGTTGTAAGTGCTATTCTCCCCAGAGACTTAGATAATTGGATCATAACTCGTTTGCAAACTTAGGTACTCGCTTGGCTTATGGGCGCGCGACACGGAATATCGCACTTTTGCTTATGAGTTTTATAATATTTATTTGACAATGGAGGCGTGGGGAATACCGAGATCAATAAATAGTCTTTAGGCGAGAATAAGCCGTTTTTTGAAGTATCTTTTTATGGTTATAACGTTGTTTTTTTATATTTTATAAGTACTTTTTTATCGCTTAAGGAGATGATGGTTGAGTTATATATGCATTTTGCAATTCACATTTCCACGTCACAAAGAAAAGATAGGCAACAGATATCAAACTGGCCTGGTGGACTAAGGCTTATAGGATGCACTTATATTAACAACAAGCAAAAATGAATAAATAAGGTAACTGCATTAATATTTGGTTTTAAGTGTATGTAAGTAAGTGCTTAAAGTAAAAGTTTAACTTAAGTTTCACGCAAGAAGAAAAAATTGTCTTTTCAGGTCCCAAAGGTTCTAGAAAAAGTTCTTGATTCGAACTAGATTATATTTTGATGATACGACGGACTAAGTTGAAAACTTACACTGAAATCTAACAGAACTTACAAAAAGTATCATAAGGTCAGTGACCTCAATACAAGAAGATTCTGAATCTTTTCATGTAAAAGTAAAAAATCTACTAGAATATGCTAATATTACCGAAGTGTTATAAAATTCAAGCAAATTAAGTCTCAACGCAACACACAGAACCTTGAGAATTGTATCAAATTCCCGCCGTGAATTTTTGAGTGAAGCATTAAATTTAATAGCAAACAAAATTATATGAATAAAGCCAGGTGAATTTCTGCGCTAGCATTATGTAGTTCACTAAAAATACCACCAGAGAGATAACGAGCTCTCTAAATGAGGGAATTTTCAAAGAAAACTGAACAGTGGAGGTGTCTGCGTCGCCGATGTCTCTTTGGGGAACATAATCAACTCGCCTTGGGGGACGAGACGGGGTGAGTAACACAGCGGGGGGATGAGCGCAGCGGGATAGTGAAAACCAAATATTTGAAGGAGTATAAGATGTCTCATGTGTTTCTAAATATTCTCGGATGTGCGAGTACTTATTGGACAAAGATATAGGATGGCGGTACCCATGGTATGGTGGTATGGTCAGTGAGATAATTGATAAATCATCTTTATCGATGACGGAAGCTTTTTTAGCAAATAGTTTAGTTTTTAAAATGGATGTACAAAGAGAGAAAAGTGATGGTGATACATAATGTCTTGTGATTGGCGAAAGTTTTTCTAGAAACTTTAATACCAGAATTACAAAATTAGTCTACTTTTAAAGAGCGTAAACAAAAGGATTTTTTTAAACTTGCAACTGGTTGAAACACACTTATTATGTCTAATTGGACTTCCGACATGTCACTTTTTCAAAATTTCCTCTAGCGTTAAATAAACCACTAACCGCTGCAACTATGACCGATGCCTTACCGCGAGTACTTATAAGCTTAGCGACAAGCTTTGCGCGCAGCTCCGAGATATCCGCTATTATTGACACCACAAAACACGCGCGCAATGTTATCACCAGATAACATACATTCACCGACTGCGCCCTTGCAAATTATTTTAGAAGCTGGATTTTGATGTTTACACTATGGGGTAAAGACATGTTCGGTCTCTGCAGAGGAACATATTTCACTTTTGTATTTGCTATAATGAACTAGCAAAAAGATGATCAAATAAATAAAAATAAATACACCCAACAGTCACATACATAGTCCTGACCCCACACTAAGATACGAGTCTTGTGTCGTGGGTATCAGAAACTACGAGAGGCTTTTCGGTCTCACAAACACCCAGACCCGAAACAAATATTTGTGGATCACACAAACATTTGTCTCGGTGCGGGGATCGAACCCGCGGCCACTCGTTTTGCAAGCTAGTGTCTAGTCAACTGCGCCACGGGGCTGTCAAATATTTGTTATGGAATGAGAATTACATTGTAACTATAATTAAATATTACAGTGACTCAAGAAAACATTATTAATTTTCTGGCACTATTAGGTTCTAAAAAGTTTTTTTGATAAAATTACAGAATAATATGTGTAATGTATATCTCAATCGTGTTAAGGACGTATAGTGAAGGGTCTATGGTGGGATAGTCTCGTGTGCTATGGAGCGAAATAAAGCCGAAGAATAACTTCCACGTCAGCTTGCTGAGATGCTCTCTTGCAGTAGTCTTACAAGACATATAATATTGTAGTAAGGAGTTCGTAAAATTTCGCAAATTGTTCCGTAAATTAATGGTGCCGCAAAGATATGGTATTTCATAAAATGCGAATTCACTTCTTTTCATTATTGATTTCATTTCATGCGAACATTTCGTTTTCGGCTTGGGTAGTAGGGACAAGCTGTAATATTTAACTTAGCATAAGTAGTTTCTCCTCCTTTAGCCTCGAGGTTTAGGCGCGCGGTCGAGAATCTCGGCGGTCGCGGGTTCGAACCCCAGGCACATACCTCTGACTTTTCGAAGTTATGTGTGTATTCAAATTGAATTATCACTTGCTTTAACGGTGAAGGAAAACATCGTGATGAAACCTGCACACCTAAAAGTTCTTAGGAATTTCTTAGGTGTGTAGTCCGCCAACCCGCACTAGGCCAGCGTGGTGGACTATGGCCTAAACCCTCTCAATGGTAGAGGAGACCCGTGCTCAGCAGTGGGCGTATATGGGTTGATGAAGAAGTAGTTTTATCATTAAAACTTGATTAAACAATTCCTAACCATACACTTGTAGCTTACTACAAGTGGCAAAGATTACATTGATGAAAATCATTCAATTCCTCCAAAAGAAGTATCTCTAACAATGTGGCTTATCTTCGTTTTTCTTTATCTGTATAAGTGTGTATTGTCCAAGTTGAGCACTACAAGAACGTGCGATCGTCACAACACGCTGTAAGTACTGTCTATAAGCAGTATGACGGGCAAATGTGTAAAGTTAGACGATGTAGCACTACGGGTGTGTATTTCAATGTTCCACTTCTCTAGTTGGTGCTGTAGTCCAACCGCTTTTGTACAACTTTTACTTTGTACATTACCGAGTTGCTTCGTCTGTCTCCAGTATGTATGGACAGTGAGGCGTGTAACGTATAAAATATGCTAGTGCTATTCTATCATCATCAACAGCCCTCAATTCGTCCACGGCTGGACATAGGCCTCTCTTATGGCACGCCACTGGTCTCGATCTTCGGCACTCCTTATCCAATTATTGCCATTTATAACAGATATAAATAAAGGATATCTAAAGTCTAGTTATTTGTGAGTGGGATTCAGCTCTATTCAATTTTTGGCGTGATTAGTACGAAGCGTTGATAAATTGTCTTACTTAGTTAACTGAATTAGTTCACCAGCTAAATAACATCCACTGCAGAATAAAAACATCCCTCATAGCCTTCCACAGCACTAAAAATACCAATACATATAATATATACTACTAAAATTACTTTCATTTATATGATTGAAAGTACAAAAATACTTGCATAAAATACATTCATACCTACAAGGCATTTACGTCCACACTATTTATTAAGTTTATAGTTATATAAGAAAAATTGCAAAGAACTAGGTAACATTTAGCTTCAAGATTGCGTCGGCTTTAGTTTAAAGGCTTTTTTTAAAACATCACAAGTCGGTTTCATATTTAATTTATAATTGTTATTTTTTTAACTATATTATGGTTCAAATCGACTGTAGATTGGTATCAAACAATTAAGTTAATCTTAGAGAACTATTTCACTCTGTCTAGGGACATCATTTTAAACAAACAAATTATCTTTTTATAGAAATAAAACTACATCTCCAACATGCTGTACTGGTTATTTGTAATATAGTGCATGGCCAGCTTTGAGCGTAGCGGTCATTAAAGAAAGCAATTATTTTCTTTTCCCCCCACCGATTTCTTTGTTCTAACTTGGTTTAATTGACAAAGTTAGTGGCGTGCCGCGGCGTTGTTGAAAATTTAATGAATAAACCGTATAAACCTCGTTTCCAGATCGGCCGTGCATAATTCCTTCGATACAAAAAAGCTTCGCTGGAGGAGGGTTGTGTTGTGTGAATTTATTATAGCGACATCTAGCGGTGGATCGTTGTGAATATAACACACAATGTCTGGTTAATTATTTCAAATTGAGTGATTTGTTTTTTAAGTATTTACTGTTTTGGTAAAAAGGTCGTGAGATGGCTTTTCACACAGTTACAATTACTGAAGATATTCCAGCAAATTCGTATATAAAACACACTCCCTTCTATCCTTTGAATGAAAGGCCGAGTGATGAGTGATTAAGTGGCGTACCCTAAAAAGATCTACAAAAGTTGGTAGACTTACATAGACTTTGCAGAGACATGAAACGTAATCCATCTATCTAACTCTTGTTTAACTTTGCTTAATTAAAGACGCCCATAAGGTCAAAATCCGAGGTCCAAGGTCCATAGGAGGACCACAGCTAAACTACCGTTTACGTAAAACTTAGGTCTCAAGTACTTAAAACATGTCGTTCAATTGAATTAATAATATTTTTTCAAGCGCAAACTTCTACTAACTAAGATTACACTGGGCTTTTTGAACTCGCCAAAAAAAAAAATAAAACAAAGTCGCTTCCTCTGTCCCTATTTCCCTTTGTATGCTTAAATCTTTGAAACTACGCAACGGATTTTGATGCGGTTTTTGTAATGGATAGAGTGATTGAAAAGGAAGGTTTATATGTATGATAACATCCATTAAATATCAGCATTGCACCCGTGCGAAGCCGGGGCGGGTCGCTAGTATGTAGATAAGATCAACTGCTTGAATACATGATAATACTGTAAAACTATGAGTGATATGTATTAAGTTTAGTATGTTAGTTTTTTTTTACGGTTTCCATACAACCATCGGTATTAAATATATGCGATTTGTATCTAAGAAAACGTAGTTATTTTTTGTCGTGATTTTCTTTAAAGCCAGAAGATTTGTAATCACTATTAACCGCATTACTTACCCATCACGGTCTAAATTCACCCTGTATCAGTGTATATTTTAAGGTTACCATGCCGTTGAATTTTTTCCCTCAAACTGCCTCCATAACAAATCTAAGGCGGCCAAAAAACAAACATTTTTTGGCGCAATTAGGCCGATTCTGTTATCACGTTCATCAAGAATTCTCACAAGTCGTTAGGCAAAGGAAAACGGTCATTAGACGAGAATAGTTGATTAATCTGCGCGGATACAGGGGGATGGCGATAAATAAAACGGTCCGCCGCCCTAGCCGGGGGCTTGCTTCAAAATATGGTTGATTTTTATGTTTCCGTAGTTTAGGCTCGGGATAACTGTTTGTATTGTTTTTGTATCTATGTCTTGTAGACATATTATGTATGACAGCCCCGTGGCGCAGTTGGCTAGACTCCAGCTTGCGAAACGAGCGGCCGCGGGTTCGATCCCCTCACCGAGATAAATGTTTGTGTGATCCACAAATATTTGTTTCGGGTCTGGGTGTTTGTGAGACCGAAGTCTCTCGTAGTTTCTGATACCCACGACACAAGACTTGTATCTTAATGTGGGGTCAGGACTATGTGAGTGACTGTTGGGTGTAATTATTATTATATTATTTATTATGTATATGTCGGGATTGCCGATCACGGTCTGAATACACCCTGTATACTTCTTGTAAGGTTTGCGTCGTGGTTTTAAGACCCTCATTGAAAAGTCTTGCAAGATCCTTTAATGCTATGCTTAATTGGGAAAAGAGGATGGAACGGAATAACTATGAGATACTGAGGCAGTCACTAATAATAATAAAATCTATCAGTATTGTTTTTGGACTTATTAAGAATAAAACCAATAACATAACAATATTTGGATTGTCAGCAACAGTTTATATGTGCCTTATTGCTGGGCACGGGTCTCATTACTTTGGTTTATTACAGGTTGACGTATTTCTTACACTTGAGAAAATCTCTTACTGTTAAATACTTTCGTAATCTTTCCTAACACACCATCAAAGTTATCGAAAACCCAGAACTGTATTTCCAAATGTCTTAACACTCGAATCCTAGCCTACAACCTTGTAACAGCAATAAATATTCAAGTCATTCATACATCCAATACCGTACTATCAAGCGCCCTTTCTATCCCCGTCCTATAACTCCATACGTCCAGTGTCATCGATGCGGGAATGCAAACAGACCTGTGTGGAGGTTTCGCTGTTTTTTCAACGGCTATCGATCAGCCATGTCTTTTTGGCGGGCAGTTAAAACAAACAAATTGCTTCTGCAAACAATACCCATGTGAGCGTGTTCGCGTTGCTGGAATGGTATTTTTTTAGTGCATTACTACATGTGTTCTAGGAAGGGGTAGGCTGAGGTGCTTTCTTACTTCCTCGTCTCGCAGTTTTATGTATGTATCGAATAATAGTAGGCGAACTTATTACGTTCTTTAGGGCACATTTTTAGACTCGGTGTTGCTTCTGAGAACTTATTAAAAAACAATAACACATTACCCGACCTGGGAATCGAACTTCGCGAAACCACGAGGCAGTCTAGTATTACATTTTATTACAGAATCTGGTGGTATTTTAATTTTTTACATTGCACGTTCATCTAAAAAGAAAAGTAGTTGGAAAAAGATTCGGCTGATAAGAATATCGCCAATATCATTTAGGACACTAATGCAAAGGAATTTCAAGGATTTGTAAAGTCAATTTAATAAAATATGAGAGTGAGTTAATTATTAATACAAGTTCTATTAAGCTGACTCATTTCTATTGCAGCTCTAATTTCTACACTAACTGGCATTTACCAAAAGTTAACTTTATATTGTCCTTTTAACCTTTTCGGGTTAATGTGTCCTTTTGTGCAGCCAATAACAATGTTAGCAGTTTCACACAGAAGTTATATGAGCCAAATATTCCAATTAATCGCTAATGGCTTCCAAAAAACACTTCTATTCAATATAATAATATAAGAAATGCCCGTGTGAGGTATGACGCGGCGGAAACAATTCATCGACTTTGGTTTTTACAACTCACGATTTAGGATAGCTAATAAATATGAAAATAATATATCAGAACAGAATCATTATTAGCTCTTCATCAACCCATATACGCCCACTGCTGAGCACGGGTCTCCTCTACCATTGAGAGGGTTTAGGCCATAGTCCGCCACGCTGGCCTAGTGCGGGTTGGCGGACTACACACCTAAGAAATTCCTGAGAACTCTTAGGTGTGCAGGTTTTATCACGATGTTTTCCTTCACCGTTAGAGCAAGTGATAATTCAATGTGAATACACACATAACTTCGAAAAGTCAGAGGTGTGTGCCTGGGGTTCGAACCCGCGACCGCCGAGATTCTCGACCGCGCGCCCAAACCTCGAGGCCATCACTGCTTGATTTAGCATCATTATTAGCTCGTATATGTAAATCCGAGTTAAAGCTCGATAGAGTTATCTTCAGCTCATATACACCCCAATGTTGGGAACAGGCCTCCTTTAAACTGGGAGGGTTAAGGCCTTAACGGCTAGTCTAGTCCAACTTGATGACTACACTTAAGATATTCCTAGGATTATTAAACGTGCTGGTTTCCTCACTATGTTTTCTTTGACATGAATACACGCATTACTTCAAAACATCAGATGTACCTGGGGCTTGAATCTGCAACAGCCGAGATTAACCACGCAACTAAACCTGACTGACCTGATTTTTACTTGTCAAAATGATCACAGTTTTCAACCGCGCAAAATTGCCTTTTTCTCATACATTTTTTTTTAAACAGCAGGCTATGGATTCGATCTCCTATTAAGACGAATACTAATCTGATTCCTACGTATTTGTCTCGTGTTTCAATGTGACTAAGTTTGTGACTGCAAATTGCATTTAAAATATCGTACGTTGTAAAGGGCAGCGGTCACACCCAAACGCAACGACTCAGCATTTCTTTAACAAGAACCTGTTTATTTTTACCACCGACGGCTCGCCGTTCTAGAGGTCGCCACTACAAGCAAGTTACATTCGGAAATACTTTTCTTTGAATTTCAGGTCCGATACATATATATCCATAAATTGCTTTGAAAGTAGGTGAAATGATGATCTTCTTATGAGGTCTGGCATAAGATAGATGAGATGAGCTGAATATCGTGATTACAGTGTTCAGCTGTGATGGGTTATATTCTGTCTATGATAACGTGTTAGTAAAGTATTAGCTCAATAATGTAGAATTTATTTTTGAAAATACGGATAGACTTTTCTTTTTAAATATAAGTAACTACAATTCTATTTTACGCTAATCATTGGAAAGTAGTTTTAATTTCGCATTCATATTTTATGATAACAGTATTTTCATTTCACACGTGTAAGAAGGCGTAATTCTATAGCAGTACTGGTATAATCGAATTATGAAAATACCTTTAATTTCGGAAAGGTTTTAACTAAACTATTTAATGCTTCGTTACTGATTCATTCGGATCTATTCAACGCTAGTTCTTACTTTAATGGAATTTAAACCCGTTTATACAGCTCACCAAATGTAAGCCATTTAGACGTGTTAAACACATGGTGTCCCCGTCTTGTCTGCTCGTCATGAAGTATGGGCGTTGTAAATCAAAACTGTTTGTAAGTTATGTGCGTGGTCGCGCTGCGAGGCGGCCTGGCGCGAATTTGATAGGTGACTTATTGCTCACGTTGCCGATATCCCTATTTCTCGTGTATTTGAAGCTTTTTTCATTTACCGTGTAATTTCAATTGTTTCTGCTTCGAAAGGTGCTAATGTTTCATTAGTTTGTACAATGATAAGTGTTAGTTTATTGATTGGCATGGTTTATTCATGTATCGAGCGACGAAGAGCTTCCTTGTATGTAAGCAAGGAGTATTCGCTATTCCGTTGAGTTATCCGGGGTTCAATTTCAGCAGTGTGTTTATTGGCAGAGAAGCCTCGAAATACTTTAGAAGTCTTTGGGAGAGGCCTATGTCCAGCAGTGCTCGTGTTTCAGGTAATGATGATGATGATGATTATGGTGATGATGACGGTTGTGTTATTGAATTTACGTTTGGAAAATTATCAGTATCAGAGCCAGGTTATGTGTCCGATTATAGAGTCACGCCAGATGGGATACTGCCGACGAAATATTAGAACAGAAATGCCCCTGTTTCTGCTTCTTCGGGAATTCTAGCATTACTGTGTATGTCTAACCCAAAAAGGTATTGGAAACTAGCAATTTACCACGAAAACCAACAAACGGTGCGCGCTAAACGAATCAATGAATAGAATGATCCAGAATGATGTTTGTTATAATTTCGTCGGAGGTCCGTTTTATATGAAAAGTTGTCGAAGTGATTTCATTTTAGAAGTAAGTTGTACGTTCGCAGTGATTTTTCGTCCCCGCCGCCGAATTCTCGCGGCGCCCGGCTACGGAAATTGATAAAGTTTCCAGATCTTGTGGAATTATTGAAAGTTCCCGGGAGCACAACAAAATTCAATAAGTGACTGTCACTGATTGGGAATCGACGGGGTTGCAGCGGGGGTGGTGCCAACTGTCATTTTGTACATTTTGTACGTTTGTATATACATACGTACCTAACAACCACAAACATACATACTTAAGTCAAGATGACTTTAAGGTTCAGGCGCTTGGTTGGATAACTTGGCGGTTGCGGGTTCATTCACCAGGCATCTCTGACTTTTCAAAGTTATGGGTGTATTGACGATGTATTCATATTTAAAGGTTCTTAGGAAATTCTTGTAGTCCGCCAACCCACACTAGGCCAGCGTGGTCGTCTTTGGATCAAGTCCTAAACCTTCTCAATAGTCTTTGGGCTGGTGATGATGGTGATTATTGCGAATGTGGCTTGGCCCTTGAGCTTCTGACTTTGTTCCGCTACTATCCAAAAGTAGCAGGATATTTCTTTAGAACCTGGTTTTCGCTACATCTCTCCCATTAGGCCTTACACTTAACTGTTCACATTTACGATGTCCTATAACAATGCAGGGCGGCGGGTCGTGTCTGTTCCCTACGAGTTTTTTACTTTACTGTCGCGTTTTATCGCCGTTTGTGCTGCTAACCGGATGCGCCGTTGTCCTCGTAACCTATACATTTGTTAATGAATATTGTTTACTGCTTCCTTTCAGCGTAGTCCGGGGTTCGAATTAGAGGAAAAATATATGTTTGCCTAAACAAGCAGCACTGTTTTTGTTAAATAATTCCTTTTCAGTTAATTTAACTAGCATAGCGTTGAGAAAATTGTTTTCATCGAAATTAGCCTCGTCTTTTGTTATGCTAAATAAGTATAGGCTGTCTCGTTGCTCTCCGGTTTAAAGGTATGTGCTATCAAGACATACCGCGTTCAATTCCCGGGTCGAATAATTACTTATCTTTAGTATCCATAGATTTTACAAGAGGCTTGTTAGTGTCTCACATAACCATAACTAAAAATTATACTATCACAATTTTTTTCATGGAACTTTGATAGAACCCACGGCCCTCTATTTCACAACCTACTCCCCAACTATCCTAGCAAATAAGGACGTATGAAAACAATTTAACGACACGAGAAGTACTTGCCCTCCCATTTGACGTTTACGTTTTGTTTTATTCACTGCAACAATCACTACTAAACTTAATGTCACTTAAGTCCAGTTTTATGTTCCCCTGGGACACTGGGCAGGGTTTTATTGGCAGGAGGAGGGACCCAGTGTGATTGTTACTGTTTTGTCCTCCCCCATGACGATGCAATTGAGTCGTCACGCTGTTTCTGGATGGTGAATTTTATGGCAAAGGAGGTTATGAGGAAATTTCACATGTATTGTGGCTTGCACTAATAAGATTATTTTCTCATAAATCATCAGTTCGTATTCGTCCCACAGATGGATATGGGCCTCCCCTGCAATTGAGAGGTGTAGCTCTTAGTCCAAAAGGCCTATGTCTGCAATGGAGGTTATGTCGTCTTGATGATAATGGTGATGAATCACACAAACCTAATAATATATGTCCGTTCTCGAAATTAAACCTAGGACTAAATGCGTAGTCTATTTTTATTGGTATTTTTTCTTACAAATCTAACCAGTAATTTATTAAGAAATAAATCTTGTTATAATATTTCTAATATTCTTATAAATTTGCATATATATTGAGCGGGGCTACATACGCTAAGGCCTGTGTTGTTTAAATTTTTATATCATTTCGCCCAAAAGCTTAGAGCGAAATATATCGTGTTTCTCAATTACATCTTTTATTTAAACAGCGATTAAATTTGACATGCTTATATTACTAAATCTGTATGTCGTATGGTATTCTTTTGTGGGGAGCTGCTGCGGACATTAATACTATATTTGTTTTGCAAAAAAGAGCCATTAGGGCTATTTACAATTTAGGTCCCAGGGCTTCACTTAAGGAAAAATTTAAGGAAATAAATATTCTTACCGTCACTTCTCAGTTTATATACGAAAATCTATTGTACGTTCAAAAAAATCTTGAGAAATTTAAAAAAATATGTAATGTACATAATAAAAATACTAGGAACAAATGTAATCTTGTTCAACATGTAACTCGTCTCCGGAAAATTAATAACTCCTTTATGGGGCTAGGTATACGCTTTTACAACAAACTCCCGAAGGGGATTAGGGAGCTTCCCTTAGAAAAGTTTAAAAAATTGATTAAAGGTAAACTGTATAGAAAAGGTTATTATAAAATTTCTGATTTTATTGAAGATAACAACCCCTGGGAGTAAGTAAATTGATCGGAGGTTATGTTGCTGCATTTTGTATCCATGTGACATTAAATTGTAAACAATATTATTAGATTGTAATCTAATTTTTAGATTATAATTGTAATTTATTAAAAAGAAAAAAAATGACATGTCGTGTTGCTGAGGGAGTTTCTTGCCGTTTCTTCTCCACAGCGATAACACGTTTCGAAGCGGCACTAGTTTAAAAAAAAAACAGTATAAAAAAGTGTTAAAAAATGACGATTCAAAAGAACTTGTAAAAGTCTATTTGAATAAAGGAGATTTGACTTTGACTTTGACTTTGTAAGTTAAACAACATTAAGATATTCTGTATCGAAAGGCGATTCGTCATGTCAAATGATGTCTATTAATCTAGCAGCAGTCTAGCGAAAAGTCTAGACATTTCGTTTGTCTATAATTTGTTAGTAAATCAAATCTTTTGAATGTAGGTCGTTCTAACTGCCTTAGGGACATCTTGTTTAGTCCTGATTCAATTTCATAACCTTTGAGATAAATTTTATTAGTTTTTTTAACATTTTTCTCCAGTAATGCCTTGTGGTGATGCGGTACAAGTATGTGTCGTGTGATCTAGATGTCCTGGGATTGATTACCGGGTTGGACAAATCATTATTAGATATTTCCATTAGTAAATTCTCAGTAGCAGCACGGAGTTTCTAATTGTGCCCAAAAAACCCCCTGTCATGTGGACTGATACGTAGCGAAATGTGGATGCAGTAAAGAGAAAGAAACTAGGTAGAAAAAGGTGCTTACCTCTTTCTGCCCAGTACGGGAATATAGGCGAAGCCCGTAGGGTTATGTACGTATGTATGTTTATCTCCAGTCTCGTCCTTATGAAAGGCTTTTTAGAAGCGAGGTACAAACATTTACGCTGGTATCCCTAAACGGGAAGACAATGGTTAAAGTCTTACGTATTAGGAGGGGAGCCTAAAACAGATTCCGTGCTATTTTACATTATTTGAAAATCTACATACATTATACATACGTGTTGTGTGCCGTAGGATATATAGGTCCTGGGTTCGATTATTGTATCGGAAAAAATGTTAATGAACTTTTTGATTATTAAGTAATTTTCAGACGTAGCAGGGAGTCTGAAATTGTGCCCGTAAAGCGGCAATAGGCTCACTCCTATTACGTAAAAAAGAACACAATTAGTGAAATTTGGGTGCAGGAATGCACTTCTGCATACTCTGGAGTGTACAGACAATAGATTATGTATTATGCGAGTAATATATAGCTAAAAAATAAAAGCTAATAGGTTGGTAGAGATTGAATTTCCATCAAAAAGCCTGGCCACCTATTTCGGGGATAAACGCCCAAACATTGCACGTTTAATGGCGAGAGAAACCAAACATTCGCAATACCCGATATAAGCTAAAAAAACAGCATTCAAGTACATTTAACACGGTGTGTTGGTATTTATCCTGAAAGGGGTGGTTTATGTGCACGAGCTGCATTATGCACTATCACGCTCCACCCCCAACCCCCGACGGGATTAACGCAACCCCGCCAATTGATAAATGCATATTTTTTTAAAATAATTATTTTTAATGCCAACGGTTTCATGAATTCAATTGTTAGGAAATAAGCGTTGTGCGTGTGTTTTTTAATGGCTGAGGTGTATTTCTACGACAGTATTTTGTGATCACGTGGTAAATGCGAGATAATTGCCGTATTTATTTAAATTCTGATCAAGTTCTGTTTCTACATCTATTAAAAAATTGTGAGAAATTAAAAACAGTAATATCTTAGTATGATGCATAAGCAGTGATGGCCTCGAGGTTTGGGCGCGCGGTCGAGAATCTCGGCGGTCGCGGGTTCGAATCCCAGGCACACACCTCTGACTTTTCGAAGTCATGTGTGTATTCACATTGAATTATCACTTGCTTTAACGGTGAAGGAAAACATCGTGATGAAACCTGCACACCTAAGAGTTCTTAGGAATTTCTTAGGTGTGTAGTCCGCCAACCCGCACTAGGCCAGCGTGGTGGATTATGGCCTAAACCCTCTCAATTGTAGAGGATACCCGTGCTCAGCAGTGGGCGTATATGGGTTGATGAAGAATATCTTAGTATTACTATAACTTGACAGTGGTTCTTATGTACTAATGTATATGTAAAAACTCTAGCGCAGCATAACAGATAACATTCTTTTTCTCTAACGATAATTGAATAAACGATTTATTCAATATTTCGCATTACCTACATTCCAAATTCGAAATCCAAATATTCATATTTACCCCAAAAAAAGTTGCACCATTCAAAACTCCCCAAATCCAGCAAAATTATCCGCTTTATAATCCTGGCCACACCGTTCGAAATTTAAAATATGTCACGTAGGTGGAAGCGTTGGTAGCGCATCGAGCCACATTCAACGCATACACAGCGTACCATCATGTGAATACGTTAACCGTTTAAAAGCTGCCGCGATGTGGTTTGTTTACGTCTTATTAGAGCGGAATATTTTATGTTTTTGCTGGCAACACTGCTTTTATAGGCCGCGTACATACGTAATTACGTAAGGAGGGAAATAGTTTTAATGTTGAAGGTGGTGTTAAGTTAGTTTTAAGGACTGTATTTGTGAGGGAACGACTTAAATTGGGAGGAATTTTGCTAGAACCTTTGTTTTACTATTTTGTACTCTTAATTATAACACAGTACAGCCTAAACGATATGATAGTACTAAAGTTTCAAAACATATACATCTCAATCGGAACGAGCCTCCTTTTGTAATGGAATCTGGGTCTTGGGTCTACCACAAGAGGCCAACGCAAAATCATTATCATCCATGCTGGTTGGCGGACCACACACCAAAGATATGTCTATGCACTCTTTTAGGTGTAATAATGTCAGAGGAAATTTTTTTTAGAGGGAGGAGAGGATTTTAGGCCATAGTCCACCACGCTAGCCTAGTGCGGGTTGGCGGTCAACACACCTAAGAAATTCCTAAGAACTTTTAGATGTGCAGATTTTATCACGACGGTTTCCTTCACCGATAAAGCAAGTGATAATTCAATGTGAATACACACATAGCTTGGAAAAGTCAGAGGTGTGTGCCTGGGGTTCGAATCCGCGGCCCCTAAACCTCGAGGCCATCACTGCTCACAAGTTGTATAGGTGGAGTTAATACCTACGCCATTCTATATATTACAGTTGAACTCAGAATACTTAAAACCTTTCAACACACATAACTCTCAATGCTGACAACGAGCCGCCTTTTCTACCAGAAATAGGTCTTCATCAAGGTGTCACCACAAGGACGCAGCGCAGTATACCTTATCAATATTCCCTGATTGATTTTCCTCAAACAGAATTTCAAGGCTTCGTGCCTACTGTAATTATCAGAGTATGTAGACTCGGAAGCAATTTAGCAAGTCGTGTACATTCTCCATTTTAATGAGTGTCAGTGCTTCCCCCATTTTCTTTTAAGTTATATCAAAGGGGAGCCATGTTTTCGCAGCGTTTACCTTCTTACGACGTCCAATCCAAACATTGTTAAGTATGGCACTTAAACAACGCGGTTTGAGTTACAGGCGGCTGCTGTTTACAGTCACGATATCAAAGAAGTATTGATAAAAATGTGTATTTATTCTTTTGCATTAATTTTAAATATTGGTATATAGGCCTCCCCCATAGACTTCCAAACCAGCGGCTTCCCACGATATTCGTTAGATCAGTTCGTCTGGTGGTCTATGTCCATCCAGCACGGGACGTCTTGTAATGATGATGACGAGAAAAAAATAAAAATCTCTTAAGAATATTTCATTACTTGACTCTAAGTGTAGCCATCTCCACAGTCTCATTTATACTACAACTAAGATTGGGTAAAACTGTTCTGAGCTTCTAAGAATTCTGCAATAAAAAATCTCCAAAAAAATATTGGCCTAATCGAGAATTGTATACGAGATCTCTACATTTCTTAGCAAGTTATGCTGCAAAACCACGAGGCCGTAAATTAATTACGGATAGTATGAAGTTATTGTCCAATTGATTAAATAATATGTGTTTATCAAAATATGTAATGAGTCTACTGTCCACAAAGACTGCATGATGTAGATACAATAAAATAAGTTCCAAGTTGTAAATCACCTCTAGCGTCTGTGGCTTAATCCAACCGCTCGCCTTGAGGACTCACTCTAAGTGTGTTTAGCTTTAGTTTTTAACTTGGCTCTTTTGATATAGGCACGTTTATAATATGCTAATTTACTTAGAACTACTTAAGTGCATAATTAACGAGTTGAGCTTCCCGATCCGGCCGCTAGAGGTCGCGCTTCCGCAATTTTACTCCATTAGAAATGTTTTTGCGTGGATAAAGTTATGCACTCTCCATCTTGTCCTTAATGAGGCTTTAACGGTAATGTGTGCAAGGGAAAATGCGGACAAGATTTTAAAGGAAAATTTTGGATAAAAAGTAATTCTAACATGTTTTTATTAATAGACAATGTAAGTCTTAAATGTTTAAAGTTTAAATGCTTTTATTGTTTTTTAATTAATAATAATTCATGACCGTCGAAATGATTTGAAAATTTAAGTGTAATCAAAATTGTATTTTTTAAGCAAGCAGCTAACTATTCGTGTGGTTCCATATTTGTCCGTTATCTGGTGTTATCCTATGGTGAGTCCAATAGGAATATAGTCTGTTGTTTGGTCCTGTTATTGGGGTGGGTATAAAAACAAACATTTTTTAATCACAGAAAGCTTGTGTAGCTAACTGCGCTACTTAATTTTTTTAATTCAAGAAAGATTGGCCAATCAATGAAAAACATCCCTGACACAAATAAATATAATAATTGTTATAACTTATACCGCATTTATTTTGTTTCGATTCTAGCTGATATCATACTAGAAAGCCTATTAATGGTTATTCACGACCCAACCTATAAATATATTGTCTTTCAACTGCATAGTCCAACTCTTGCCGTCATCTTCCACCTAATAAAATATTCCAAGAACAAGCCTTAATTAAAAGCAGTCTGTTCATACAATTTCCATCAATTTTATATTCCGTCGTGCAAACAGTGTAATTAACAAGGAGCATAGTTAGCAAGAACAATATTGGCGGAGTGATGTTGTACAATACTTTAATTAATTTCCGTTTGCACATGACCGCGGAACGAGCGCCGCGCGATGCAAGCGCTCAGCCGAGGTTGCCAGATCAACAGATAGTTTTTACCACGCTAGTATAAGAATCTCCTTATAAAATAAACTTTTTTAAATAAAAAAGTGAGGCAACACAATAGATGGAAATTGAGTAAATTTGTATTTACGAAATTTAAATATCTTTGGGTTAGAATAGGCCTCTGCCTAGATGTGTTAAGTATTCTACTTATTATTTTGATCTACGCAGCAAAATTACTAACCAGCCTAAAATTCCATTAGGTTAACATCAAATCGATATAAAACATAAAAAAAAATATGGCAACCGATTGTAATCAAAGTCGTACTTTAGCGGTTATTCTATTTAGAAAAGCATTTTGCGGTCACTTTGTCAGCCTTGATAAAGTGTTGGAAATTTTCATAGAATTAAGAAGCACTATTAAAAGGAACAGCTTAAGTCGTTTGCATCTCGCCATTAAGTGCGTCACAATACAAGCAGTTCTAATAGGGAGAATATTGAAGGCTGAAGGTGCGGTGACATGAAACAACTTCGTAACCTTTCTTTATTCGCTGGGAATTTGTTGCATAGTGATGCGCGAATGATTCGCTCCGATTTATACTTTTATTCGATATTCATTTAATTTTTTTTTATGGGAAATAAGGCAAACGAGCCAGTGAGCCACCTGATGTTAAGTGGTCAACACCGCCCATAAACATCCACAATACCGGAGGAATTATCGGCGCGTTGCCGGCCTTTGAGGAAAGTATAGGCTCTGTTCTTGAAGGTCCCTAAATCGTATCCATTTGGAAATAACAAGGAGGAAAGCTAATTCCACAAAACATTGTACTGATTATGAATTTAAGTGTATTTTATTTAAAGTATAATATGACAGCTCCTTGGCTCAGTTGGCTATATACTAGCTTGCGAAACGAGAGGCTGCGAGTTTGATTCGTTTCTGGTCTGAGTGTATGTGATACCGAAAAATCTTTCGTAGTTTCTGACACGACACAAGAATTGTGTCTTAGTGTAGGGTTGTGACTAATCATGCGACGGTTGTATGTTTGTATTTATGTATTTTGTAGCCATGTATTATGAAACAATACCGTAAACCGTTGAAAAATGCTGTCAAGACTCGCTTAGTGTATGAAATGACATAAGATTTACTTTAGTATTGTAATCTGCTGGAACAGTGACCTCTATAAGACATAAATTGACTGTAACGATCTTCGCAGTGTCACGTTTCTAGATCGGCTTGAGTGCGGTTCAATCGGCCGCTATAATATGTTGTTAGTTTATCAGTATTGCAATGTATAATATTTATGTCATATACTATGGTTACAAACACAAGTAGGTACTATGCTTGTTTGTGTATCAATTTGAAATTTGAACTTGAAAGCCTCATTTGTAGTTTGTATCACACTTGTAGAATTGGTTATATTTATCTATATAGAGACTTTGATATATATATGTAGGGCTTACAATTCTTTTTCACTGTTATTCATAATTATTTGTCTTATAATTTTTCGTCTCTGTTTTCGTGAGGAACTGTTCTGTTTTCCGCTAACTTGGATCAGGCCAGCGTAGTGGACAAACTCGATAGTAGACCCGTTCCCAGCAATGGGATGTATATAGATTCATCATTAACCCTTAATTTGGCAAAGTATAAAATGCAGTAAAAAGCTTTTTTTTTTGTTGTAATTGTAATTGATACACATAAACGAGTGTTGTCAGACATCTGTTTTATATTTTCTTCTAAAAATAGATAGTGTTGAAAGTAGATAAAAATAATAAACCATGTTATTTCTGCAATTTTTTAAACATAAATTTTTTTTCAAGGTTTATGTATGCCAGGGCATACATTGCCAAATTAAGGGTTAAACCTCACCTTGTTTTTGTCCAATCAAAGAACAAACAAAATTATGACAAATCAAAGTACCCACCTCAAAAAGTACCGAGTCAAATAGTTGTTAGTATTTCCCCTCCCTACAGTAATCCCGCGGGTACAGCCACAATCCCGCGAACTTCCCGCCACCTGCCATCTAATTCGGTCGCTCTAATCCTCATACATATAAATTCAAGTTAGATTTGTTATTTGCCCGCCTATGTACTTATTTGCTATAGTTTTGCACCTTTAAGTTAAATCTCTTTTTTAGTTCCCCCAGTGACAGTTTAGGGTTAGTTTGCGTTTTGCGGTGAGGAAATCGGCAAGTTGGGAAAATTGATTAAAATTGAGGGTAGATGCCAATAAAATATTTGGTGGAAATTTGCAATCTTAAAAACCCTTTAACGCTAGGAGTCTCATGTTTAAGAATGAATGCTTTAAAATTTGTACAAATCATTTCTTAAGTCATATCAAAATTATTAGGGACTGGATGGATGGACTAAGAAAGTATAGTTTTTTAAATCATCAACTTTATGTGAAACTAGATCGACTTTTGGCCTCGAGGTTTGGGCGCGCGGTCGAGAATCTCGGCGGTCGCGGGTTCGAACCCCAGGCACACACCTCTGACTTTTCGAAGTCATGTGTGTATTCACATTGAATTATCACTTGCTTTAACGGTGAAGGAAAACATCGTGATGAAACCTGCACACCTAAGAGTTCTTAGGAATTTCTTAGGTGTGTAGTCCGCCAACCCGCACTAGGCCAGCGTGGTGGACTATGGCCTAAACCCTCTCAATGGTAGAGGAGACCCGTGCTCAGCAGTGGGCGTATATGGGTTGATGAAGATCGACTTTTAATGGACCCCTAATATTTTTATAAAACTAAATATCTTATACACTACAGTTTCTATCAAACTACAAATACTCTAACACGGATAAGAAATCCCCAAGAAATCCTTTACGCAACATCACCACACACATTGACCTTCCTCGAGTATTCACTTAATATTCCTTCAGCTATTCTCAGAAACCAGTGAATCTCTCGAGGGCCACGCTTTAGCATGCTATTAAAAACGTGGCCCATCAATGTTACAAGCTCCACCTGATGGAATATCTTCAACCAAGATGTCTTTGACGCTGCCACTTTGATCTCCGCTGATTGAGATCTACATGACCTACGCGCCGTGAAAGGTCGTAAAAACAACATTATCGTGCAGTGAAAAATAGACTGTAGGTTTTGGAAATAGAGTAGGTTTATGAATACAGAAGTTGTGACACAGATTTTCATCAGGATTGCTATATTTTTTTGCACAGACTCCATAATGAGCAGCGGGAGTAGTGAGTGCGTAGTGAGAGCGCACAGCCAAGTTTTGTACAGAATAACAGATCTTATGTGTATAGTTTTGTCAACTTTATTATATACATGTATGTTTGATATACTGGTATGGCAGTGACAACGCTGACCCTGAAGATAAGTACAATTCTGTCGAATTTAAGACCAAGATTTTTAGACAACACTACAGCTTCTAACATAACTGTAGATGATGTCATGGACGCAATGAAATACCCTCCACTTAAAATTGTAGTTGTCCTAAATTACGAATAAATGAATTATTATCTTTTGATGATACACATATCGTTTCTGCTGAAAATAAAAATAACGACTGTATCCAAACTTCCATCTCAAAGTTAACCTATCAACGCAAGTATCACGATCAAATTCCATCAACAATCCCGATCATACTTCTCGCAAGCAAATCTCCCTCGTTCACCCAATTTGCGCTAAGTGGTGTATCTGTACGTCTGTCTGTAGTGCGTCGCAGATAAGTGTGTTAGCTACGATGTGTGCCCCCAGCAGTTGTGTTTGATGTTGCACGCCTCTGGGGGTTCCTGCGCGATTCAATGTCTGCGTATGTTTTTTTTTTGCGGTTTTTAAGGCCACGCTCCATGGAGTTCCGTTATTCCTATCATTTTCATAAAAGCGCTCGTGTTTTGTTTCTATGGTGTATGTTAATACGTGTTTGAGAGTGTTTATTAGACATTGTGTGGTGTTTTTTAATGTTGTGGTTTAGTGTGTTTTGGTGCTGCCCTATTTATTTTTGAGTTGGCTTGATGGATGATTTTGGATTTTTTGGTGTAGAGATAAGAACTGTTTCTCGTCATACGGCAATATTATGACATTCTATGCAGACAAGACAGCCTATCAGACTTAGATGCTCAATAAATTACTTACAGATTTTAGATATCTTGTGTATATTTAGTACCTTCGTTTTATTAAAAATGTAAGACTTTTCACGCAAAATTTCCTAGCAAAAAACCTCAAGTAACCACCTCCTCCAGTTTAATTTCCAAGTGATTCCAGCAAAAGCGGTATTTTTAATCACGGTTTCACAAATCGCGACGCAACCCTAAAACGGTTGAAAATAACTCGGCAGATAATTGAAGGGACGACAATCTCCCAGCACTAGTCTGATACGTCGGCCGCAATAAATCCTGAGCTCATTGGAAACTCATCAATCTCACTGCATTTCCGCCCACTCAGATACTATTTATTTTATCCAGAGATAATATAACCATGAGTTTGGCTGTTTATATTCAGTGATGTGGTTTTGTAAATCTAGGAAGGAGTATTCATGTTGAAGTTGTTCGTTGTGGACTTTTACGAACTGAATTCAATGTTCTGAGATGATTAAAGTTGGTTCTATAATGTAAGACTTGTGTCAGGGGTATTGGAAATGGCAAGAGTCTGGGTTCGCAAAAGCTTTCACACAAGATATTATAATTTGTGGTCAATACAAATATGTGTCATTAATGTTAAGGCTACTCTAATATTTGGCCTGGTATAATTCTCACGTTGGTGATCAAAATTGTCTAGCTGTTAAACAATCACGTATGACATGGAAGCGCTACTTATTCAATCCAAGAGATAAAAATCATTAGACACAACTTAGTGAATAGCTATTCTAAATAATAAAAAAGTAGTTTTGATCCTAATCAAGATCTTGCTTATAACATCTTATAGACGTTGGGAATTGTAACTTCTTCTTCTTCATCAACCCATATATGCCCACTATTGAGCACGGGTCTCCTCTACCATTGAGAGGGTTTAGGCCATAGTCCACCACGCTGGCCTAGTGCGGGTTGCCGGACTACACACCTAAGAAATTCCTAAGAACTTTTAGGTGTGCAGGTTTCATCAGGATGTTTTCCTTCACCGTTAAAGCAAGTGATAATTCAATTTGAATACACACATAACTTCGAAAAGTCAGAGGGTGTGCCTGGGGTTCGAACCCGCGACCGTCGAGATTCTCGACCGCGCGCCTAAACCTCGAGGCCATCACTGCTTCTCTCTTCAATTGTAACTACTAGTGGTGATTTGAATGCTTATTGACTATTAAACAAAAAGCCACGGAGGCCGTAGTTAAAAAGACGATAACAATTTGAATCCATATGAATGTTTTTCACTATCGCAATATGTTAGGCTTAGTTGACGATTGCACTAATTTTACCCATCTAATTTCTGCCCTAAAGCTGTGGAACCTTCTAGCATCTTCCATTACGTTCTTGTCGGGTTTATTTTTACCAGTGATTTAAAATGAAGCGACATTTTGTCTCCCCAGCAGCTATTACAGAATGCGCCGTAGACAGCGCTGTGCATACAAAAAAATTGTATCCAAATGGGGGTTTATTTTTTGCCTTCATTGTCGCCGTCTGATTTTAAGGGATTGTTTATATCAAAAGTGTAATTAAACAGTACATAAAGATGCATTTTAATAACGAGCATCGTGGCCATGCTACCAGTAACGGTATATGTAGTATTATGATTATAATATGTCCCTAATCGATAGAGTTATGTCGGACTGATAAACCGAATTCACCACTTACTTCAAAAAGTGTGTTTTTGGGTTTCAATCCCTAGAATCCGAGATATAAGCCTCATCCGAATATTTGTCTAGTTCTTTAGAGTATACGCACTTACAAATACACTACGATGATGATGATAAATTATTTGAATGTTATGAATATTTTGTTATATAAATTACAATCAAAACAGTGAGCAACAACCATTCTTCAAAACAAGAGCAACCCTTACATTCCTGTGCATTTTCAACCACAAACACAGCATCTAAATGCAAGTCGTTCCCCAGAATTCAAATACCAAAAACCTCAATATTTAAACAGCCTAATATGCATGGTAAACTTAAGGAAAATCGGAGTTACGCAAAAAAACACCTTCACAAACCCCTTACCTTTAGGGGCTGGAAACAAAGTTACATTTGCGGTTACGAAAATAAACGATAACAGATATCGTTGATAAATTGCGGGGGATCGTTAAATGGGGAAAGTTTGCCGGCCGCAAAGCATAACGTTGTAAATGTGGAATCGCAGTTGGGAACCGTTCGCGCAGAAAGCTCGCAACTCCTTAAAGACGATAATTTCGAATCAAACCAGTGGAGTGTGGAGATAAATTCCGGTGCTCGCCGCACAAAACAGATTTAAATAGGCCATCGAAAATTCGACGGTGGTTGTACGACACTTGGATCTATTATTTTAGACACGTACATTTACCTGCCTGTTTATCAGGCTATCTTATAGAATAATAAAATTGGCAGCGTGGACTAAGGACTAAACCTTTGAGATATAGCAGAGGCCCGTGACAAGCAATTGGATGTACATATATGGGCTGACGATGAAAATAATAAAAAGAGGATAATATATTTGATTGATTCCAAAGAAATTACAACTAAAAGAACATCGTCTTAACATAGTAATAAAGTGACCCTGCAAGCGTGGCTGCGACATATTCCCCAATTATTTTCATGGAAACAACATATGTTTTTTCGTAAAATTGCTCTTGTACCCCTTAAAGGGCCAGGTAATGTAGTGAAATAATGTAATTTGTATAGACATGGCTGCCGAAAAGTATAAGCTATTTTATAAATTTAACAACAAACTCCCCAAGGTCTGTTAGAAGCACTGAAATCTATCCCTAAAATTAATTCACAATACCGTCACACGTGCCAAAAATCAACTGTTTAATATTCGAACCCGCACCCTCGAGGTTAATTACTATTCCACACTCAATTCATAAATATACAAACTTGTAATACATAAGTTGAGTTCCATTGAAGTCTGTAGATATACCGGGCCCCTTGAATTTTAGCATAGCGCTTACAAAGACGCGGCTTTGAACCCTAGACCCTCGGCTTGCTCTTGTGTACCTATTTGAATATGAGTTTGAGGGGATAATTACGTTGCCGTGGAGGAGACATCTGGCATGGTTAAGCTCGGAAATTGTGGGGAATATATTCTATAAGTTTTGAAGGAAATTTTATAGTCTGTTGACCTCACTTATTTGGCATAAGCGTGGTGTTGTCACTCAGCCGTATGGGTATTGATACTGGGCACGGGCCTTCTCTACTAATAATAGGCCTCAGTCCACCACGCTGGCCAAGAATTGGTAAATATATAAAATGATAAATAAATACTATAACTCGAGTGAATATTTTTTTTGCTTACTTGCCCGGACTGCGAATCAAATCCGGAACCTCTGATTCTGTAGTACACACTTTTGGCTAGAGATCATAATGCAGTATGTTTTTTAAATTTTTTCATATACAGTACGTACAAGAGGATATAAGAATTCGAAAACTAAATTGTACTGCATAACTCTAAATCGCGTATTTCTCCCTGTGTTAAAATTTTAACGTCATCAAAGACATATTGGTCAAGCAAAACCACTAGTAACCATAATAATGCTAGAAATTAAGGCGTGTTCATATAGTTATCTATCTCTTTATTTCTTGTCTTAACTTTCCTATGACGTTTTATTAAAACCATATACTTCTTGTTTATCAGCGATTTCGACTTTCCAATGTACGGTTCTGAACCAAACATGAATTCGCTTTTATACAAACTGTAAACCAACAGAACTTATCAAAACATACCCCTATATTTAACATCAATCACACACATTCTTTTACCAATAATTATAATTTATCATATACTCTACATCTTTAAGTATGCAATAGTAGAATTAGCAACATGTATCTGCCTAGAACGCCTCATGTCCGTTCGACCTCGGCCGTAAGTAGATGGTCGCCGCGCCGTCTGCGAGTCACTGAAACACAACACCGGCAAGACTTACATGGTTCGCTGCATTGCCACGGATTCCATCTCATGTGTCGACACCGTTGCTAACTCGAGTGCGCCTCTGCCCTTTCATATGTAATGCGAACTGCGCTTTGACGAGACTGTGAGTCTACGATGACCGCTGAGTGGTTGCTATGTTTACGGTCTATGTTTTAAGGTAGTATTGATTTTTTATGACAGGTTTTGGAGTTACAAAGACAGTGGAGGAAACAACTTTTTATATGTTATTTTGAGTGAATGGGATTAAGGTGTTAGTTTGAAAGTTGTTAACAAAAAAATGTAGTAATCTTGTGGATGAGCGCTGATATTAAAATTGCATGGACTGGCAGAGCTGCATCGAAATTTATAAATCTTCAATGAGGTCATAGTATGTCTACAAATCATACAAATCTATTCTGTGTCTGAATTGCCGAAATAAATTCTTTTATTTACTTTTGTTTATTCTTTGACTTTCGTTAAGATATTCGATAACTCAAACTTAGTGAAGGTTCTAGTGTGGTGTTAAGGGAACAGTCAGCCTGCGTTCTCCCGGAAGCTAAAATATCTATGTCAAAGACCAAAAACGGAGATTCGGCTCTCGGAGGTCTCTTGCACGTTGTTGCTATGTTTGGACAGTATCGTGCCTAAAAGCTACAGCGTTGTATTTTGTCGTATCAGTATAAAAAGGCAGCACTCAATTAGTACCTACCATACTGCACTCATGACTTAAAATCAGACTCTACATTTCATTTCATTGGTAGAGCAGAAAGAAAAGTCTAATGTTAATCAAGCAAGCAGTGATGGCCTCGAGGTTTGGGCGCGCGGTCGAGAATCTCGACGGTCGCGGGTTCGAACCCCAGGCACACACCTCTGACTTTTCGAAGTTATGTGTGTATTCATATTGAATTATCACTTGCTTTAACGGTGAAGGAAAACATCGTGATGAAACCTGCACACCTAAGAGTTCTTAGGAATTTCTTAGGTGTGTAGTCCGCCAACCCGCACTAGGCCAGCGTGGTGGACTATGGCCTAAACCCTCTCAATGGTAGATGAGACCCGTGCTCAGCAGTGGGCGTATATGGGTTGATGATGATGATGATAACTAAAAGAAATGTAGTATTTTTGTCGGATTAGCACGGATGTCAAAATTGCATGGATTGGCAGAGCTGCATCGAAATTTATTAACCTCCAATGAGGTCATAGTATGTCTAAAAATCATACAAATCTATTCTGTGTCTGAATTGCCGAAATAAATTATTTTATTTACTTTCGTTTGTTCTTTGACTTTCGTTAAGATATTCGATAACTCAAACTTAGTGAAGGTTCTAGTGTGGTGTTAAGGGAACAGTCAGCCTGCGTTCTCCCGGAAGCTAAAATATCTATGTCAAAGACCAAAAACGGAGATCCGGCTCTCGGAGGTCTCTTGCACGTTGTTGCTATGTTTGGACAGTATCGTGCCTAAAAGCAGCAACGTTGTATTTTGTCGTATCAGTATAAAAAGGCAGCACTCTATTAGTACCTACCATACTGCACTCATGACTTAAAATCAGACTCTACATTTCATTTCGTTGGTAGAGCAGAAAGAAAAGTCTAATGTTAATCAAGGCATCTAGATAAAGTTAAGTAAAATCGAAGTCAAATCGTTTGAATAGATCTTGAAAGGAAAGTGTAGACGTCTTTTCCACAGCTTTTAGTGACCTGTTGAAAACTAAGCTCGTTTAGAAACCCACATAAACATAAGGTTTTTAGAATTGTAAATCGTTTTAACATTTTAGTTTTATCCTAAGTATTAGAAAATTTAGGGAACTGTTACATCTCAAAATCTATCAGTCTTTGATATACATACATAATATGTTCTTCTAGAATACATTTATGTCTTATGTCAAATGTAAAAAATTGAAAATAAATAATTTATATCATATTTATATTAGGTACTCCCGAGTTTGATAGCTCCGTGGTGGAGATAAAGCCAGTTGGTGAAATGAGAGGCCGAGGGTTCGATTCCGCACCCAGACTAATGTCACACTAAATACTAATATTTCTTTCGTATCTGGGAGTTTGTGAAAGTGAATTTTTCGCAGTTTCTGTTGCCCAGAACACGAAACTTATATCTTAGTGTGGGATCAGAGCTACATATGTGACTGTTACATTTACTTAATTTACAGATACGCTATCAGTGATGGCCTCGAGGTTTGGGTGCACGGTCGAAAGTCATGTGTCCATTCACAACGAATTATCACTTGCTTTAACGGTGAAGGAAAACATCGTCCACACCTAAAAAGTCCTAAAGAATTTCTCGGGTGTAGTCCGCCAACCCGCACGAGGCCAGCGTGGTGGACTAAGGCCTAAATTCACTCAAATGGTAGAGGAGACCCGTGCTCAGCAGTGGGCGTATATGGGTTGATGTAGAAGATATTTGTATTACTAACGAGTTTGATAGCCTCATGGTGGAGATAAAACCAGCTTGTAAAATGATAAGCCGCGGGATCAAACCCGTTGTTTGTTTACACAAAACACTAATATTTTTTTCGTATCTGGGTGTTTGTGAGATCGAAATTTTCGCAGCTTCTGTTGTCCAAGACACAGGACTTACATCAAGAATTACATCTTAGTGTGGGATCAGAATTATGAATGTGTAATTTACAGATATTTTTCAAGGACATTGCTCCATAAATATAATTTTAAATAGAGCTGAATAGGATTAGTAAATTTAAAACATTTGACAGTGTACTTATGTATGTTGAGCGCGGCGCTGTTTCAAGCTCATTAAGTTAAAGCTTAAAGCCTTAGACATGTTGGTACTGTTTGAAATATGCATGACTCGACGGTACGGCGCTCGTATACAGGGTGCTCCGGCACGTTAATGTTTTATGCTGTACTATTAGCAAGGATTCGGGGGATTGATCGTATCGCATAGAATGTTGCTCTGTTTTGATTCACGGCCGATAAATTATTCCGTCAAATTCTGACGGTGAATGAAATTGTTGGATCTTGTTTCTAGTACTTTGGTCTGAAAGGTGTGTTATTTATGTTTTAAGGACTATTAAGCATAAGGTTGTTAGACACCTGTATTTTTTTCTTATTTCTGGAAATTAAATTAGTTTTTAAGGGGTAAAGGGCTAACTTTATCACACTTAACAAATTCAAATCAAACAACGTTTTCAATCGCTATTTGAATTATTAAAATTTAGTTTTTTACAGACTCGCTCTTGCTGGAATGGTGGACTGGAATTTGGGTGTATCTAACATTCGGCAGCATCCATATGCTAATAATATAAGTCCATACTTATATTATTTTTTTATATACTTCTTGTACAATCTGTATTAACATCCAACAGTCAAGTGATGGCCTCGAGGTTTGGGCGCGTGGTCGAGAATCTCGACGGTCGCGGGTTCGAACCTCAGGCACACACCTCTGACTTTTCGAAGTTATGTGTGTATTCAAATTGAATTATCACTTGCTTTAACGGTGAAGGAAAACATCGTGTTGAAACCTGCACACCTAAGAGTTCTTAGGAATTTCTTAGGTGTGTAGTCCGCCAACCCGCACTAGGCCAGCGTGGTGGACTATGGCCTAAACCCTCTCAATGGTAGAGGAGACTCGTGCTCAGCAGTGGGCGTATATGGGTTGATGGAGTCAATTTGAGGGTGATTCAGATGTAAGAATAGTAAAAAAGTAGGTATTAAAGTTGAAGATGTGTTTCGTCTTTTATAATAAACATCAAATATTATGTATGTTGTAAAACAAAACATATAAAAGCATAACAATAAGAAAGTGAGTGGGAGTCCAAAATAAAATCATGTTGAGTTGCAACTCGCGATTTACTTGAAGATATAAAACGTTACGTCTCGTAAACGCTCGGCAACATTTGATTAATTGATTGATTGGTACACTGCCGGACAGAGAAACTGGCCACGCTAAATATTTAGTTATAATAATAGGATATAGACAAATTACATGTTAGATCAGAGGTCTTTGCCCAGCATTGGGTTGAAAAAAATATAAATAATAATGACATAGAAAATAAATTTAATTAGAAATTACTAAACAGAAACATACATCTTCATCAACCCATATACGCCCACTGCTGAGCACGGGTTTCCTCTACCATTGAGAGGGTTTAGGCCATAGTCCACCACGCTGGCCTAGTGCGGGTTGGCGGACTACACACCTAAGAAATTCCTAAGAACTCTTAGGTGTGCAGGCTTCATCACGATGTTTTCATTCACCGTTATAGCAAGTGATAATTCAATGTGAATACACACATAACTTCGAAAAGTCAGAGGTGTGTGTCTGAGGTTCGAGCCCGCGACCGCCGATATTCTCGACCGTGCGCCCAAACCTCGAGGCCATCACTGCTTTTACACATACATATTAAAGCCTATCTCAAAAACGGTCAGAGAAGTAAATGTCTATATGTTCGCAAATTTAGTTTTTAAGACAAAAGTCTTAGTTAAATTCAAAAACAATTTTTCAAGTCCGCAAACGAACTCGAAACCTTTAGATCGCACGGACAGAAATTTTGTTGCGAGACAACAAAAATAGATATATTTTTTATTAATTACACTAATTCCTGCTTAATTCTTACTGCGTGATTGATTAATAAACATTCTTTTTTATTTTCAACCTCCTTTCTTCTACCATTAAATAATTTGACTTATAAAACATTTTGTTTTGAAATACATTTCGTAGTAATTCCGATCACTCTGTATAGGCTCGGTGTGACCGCGTGAGGGCTGAGGTGGTAGAGTTACCGTCGCCCGCCGCTGGTTAATTTAGCTCAGGTCATTGCCATGGCCAGCCGCTACTTACCTTACATTAGCTCACGTATCATTTATTGACGTTTTATCCCGCAAATTTTTGTACTAGAACCTTCTAGAAGGAATTTTTGAAGTCTATTTTTAAAAAGATGTAGTAGATTCCTTAATATACTACATCTTTTTAAAAATAGACTCTTATAAAAAAGCATGGTAGCTCTTCATAAAAAAGGAAGTCTAGAGAATATTGGATGTTATTGTCAACATAATAAGATGTGATTTTTTGCATCTATGCTTCGTTAATTGTGATATGAGTGACACAAAATTACCAATTTCTAAATTTCCCACTGCTATTAAGAATTTTGTAATGAACCCCTAATTACATATTCTTAAACTCGAGAATCGCATAAGGGATTGAAAGATCTCTTTTGTTATTTCTCTAAAACTACCTTATCTATAACCCAGTTACCAGATACCTTACAATAGTAAGTATAAAATTTGTCGCCATTATTTCGTCTCAAAGGCCAGTCCTTGAAGTCCAACAAAACTTTAACGTAGCATTAAATATCCTTTTGCTTTGTTCAAAATTGAATTTGAACTTGTCAGCCTGCTGGTTGACTGATTAAAAGATAATTAAAAGTTAAATCCTCACGGATGCCAATAACTTTTTGACGAGATTAATGTAAATGGATTGGAGATGTTGCTTAGTATATTCATTTAATCGGAATTGTTGGTCTGGTTCTTGTTAACATAGCTTGTATTGAGGCTATTTCCGAATTAGTCGTCCGTTTCAATTCAACTCTTAACGTATCACACGAGGGTCCTATGTTAGTGAGTAGTTATATTTATTCAATAAAAAGAGTAATATTTCGTTTCTTTCTAAATTTCCTAGTCATACTTACTTGAGATATTCATCTTAGTAACAAAACGCCGACTGTAAAATTGAATGAAACAGAAGCGTAAACAGTACTAGTCCGTCTTTTAGGAACCTATAAAAATGTAATCAATGGTCAGTCAATAAGAAACAAGTCTTGTGTTGTATCAGAAACTACGAGAGACGTTTAGTTCTCACAAGCATCTAGACTTGAATCAAATATTTGTGGATAACGCAAACGTTTGTCTCGGGGCGGGGATCGAGCCCGCGGCCTCCCGTTTCGCAAGCTGGTGTAATCTTGCATGTGTTGAGAAATGTCTAAGGAACGAAACAAAGCTACGAGTACAAGAGTCCAATACATATATTGATAAAAAGATGAAGACAGTCACAATATTCAAACAACGTTCTAATAAAAAGAAAGCCCTTTCGGATCCCCCACTCAAAGGGTTGTATAGGTAAAATTTTAATAAACCCATAAATACATACATTTGGAGAGAAACCGCCCTGCGATATAACACGGAATAAATCCAAGAATCGCAACCAAATAACCTATTTAACATAATCTGGACGCAAATACCTGCGATTTCGTGTTTATTGTGACACTAACTTTTTCCTCTGTTTTTTACTAGTAATATTTTGAGAAAAATATGTTCCTTTCAACACCCTCTAGATCTTTTGGATGTTATTTAAAAACTGTATTAATTAAAAGATAAACTAAGTTAGTATGTTAGAATTGTTAAATCATTAGAATTCTGATGACATCTCTAAAATTGAACATGTGCTGTTCTTAGCCAGTTTCTCTTGGCAATAGAAAATATATAACAACCCTGTGGACATAATTAGGTCCACTTGCAGGTCATATATATTCTAATGAACTTTTATTAATGTCAACAGTGTTGCAAAATTTATTCTTATTATAGGATACAGTTAAAATGGAACTAGACTGGTGATAAACAAAACACTTTATAGATTAGTATCAAAGTCAACAGTAGTGTGGAGTTCACTGTGCTTCTTCAGGCAATTATTAAATAAATCGATTTTATATAAAAACCCTTTTTAAGTAGAAACCTTTTTTTTTGTAGAAAGAAGAAAACCTTTTAAAATATATCTTCACAATATCTTCCATGCAATGTTCCAAACAAACGCGTCAAATAAAAAAATACAAATTAGGGTACTTCATTGCGATCGAATTTGTTTGTCATCAATGAGTTGGTTAAGGTTCATGTTTATCTTCTGGTTTTTATTTTAATCCAATTTGTTAAAGGAAGCCACTTACCGTCAATATTTCGTCACGTTTATCCGAATTAAAATAACATTTTTCTTGTTGTGGGTTTTTTCATTGTCTTGTAATAATTATGTTATGTAATATGCACTTTTAGTATTTAAATATTTGATTGCAAAAGACGAAGTATATTATCTACTATTGAAGTCCCCAATACCCAGACCTCCATCCCTTTTCAATGTACATATATTGAAGAATACTGCGTGGGTTATTTCCAGTGGCCCCCACTGTACCGGTTTTACGATTGTCTCTTAACATATAAATGGCAGGATAGTATGAGTGTTTTTATTAGCTCTCACATATGTTACATTGTGTCAGACTAGCCAATGTTTGCCAAATATCAAAAAGGAATATATATTTATGATATATCCCGCCGCCCTTGGGTGAAGACCGCTTTAAATGTATTTTGGGGTCGTAAAACGGACCCTGGGGTAGGTCAATAGTTTTATTTTTATGTTTTTTTTATACTCTAAAGATACTAGTCTTAAATAGGCTTATTTCTCAACACAAATTATTTATAGTGTTTTTTGCCCCGGTGGATGAGACTACAAATTAATTATTTCCATAATTTGTTACATTAATTATTCTTTACTTCACCATCTCCAAAAGGTTAGGTAATATTTTGACATCATTTTGGTTTAAGTATTAAAATTAAGTGTTGTCGCTTACAAGGCACATTTCTACACTCCAAGTTGTCAGGATCATTATTATCATCATCATCAGCGTACGTCTCGCTGCCGAGCTCTGCGACTGAGAGGGTTTTAGGCCTAAGTCCACCAGGCTGGATAAATGTCGGTTGGTTGACTACACATCGAATAAATTCCTAAAAACTTTTGGTATGGAGGTTTCCTCACGCTGTTTTTCTTTACCGTTTGAAGAAGGTGATAATTAATTCATTGTGAATACACACATAACTTAGATAGGACTGTGCCTGGGGTTTGGACCCGCGACCGCCTAGATCTCGACCGCGCGCCTAAACCTCGAGGCCATCACAACCTATCCGCGATCGCACGCCAATTTATTACACAAACGAGTAAGGAACAAACAAACATTTTATATCGACACAACTTACCAAACAATCTCCTAAACTTTCCCAGCGATGTATCCATTTACCTCGATACAGAGACATTTCAATAAACTCCCCTAAATTAATAGTGGGCCGATATAAACCAATCGCGTAGTGTATCGCAAACAAAACAATTCCCCCGCGCCCACCGGTGGGGTGTGGGGCGGACGTGACGTCACCGCCGCAATGCTAATAGCTAATGCGTGTTGGCGGAAGTCGGCTCGCGGAAGCAGTGTGGCCATCTCGCCATTATCATTTAGCGTTTACTGTCGCGCTGCGTGGGGCGCCTGATGGCTTTACGTTCTCAGGATGTGTGTTATATTCTAGAAAAATATTTCATCACGTGCTGTAAAAATTCTTGAATCATATCTTTGCTTATCCATAAGCAAACAATAACAAGAAAAAGGGTCTCGCAATATTTTTTATTGTAACATTTTGTGTAACTGCCCCAGGATAGGGATGAATGGCATGCCAGAAGCGAGGCTTATGCCCAGCAGTGGACTGAAAAAGGGCTGTGGATGATGATGATGATTTGTGTAACAAGGTTTTTTTGAGAAGAAGATGCGATTAATAATAATCTATACAGGCAAGAGAGAGGGAATAAGATCATGAATGATCTTTCAGAATGGATGGGTATCAATTCCATACTCTTTTAGGTATACGCTATTTTTAGTATACTTAGGTAACTCTAAAACTCAAGAACGGAATGGTCAACAATTCTAAACTTCATAACATCCGCATTCCATATTAAATGTACTTTACTTAATAATACACATCTAAATCTTACTACATAAAGCATTAATACGTACAAATAAGTACTATATCATATTTATTATGTCCCCGCGTATATTTAACTTGAAGATATGTCCGTTTCGGGATATATCTCCTTTAAAAATATGCATTGTGTTGGCGCACGGTACGTTTGAAATGTGTCACAAATCACCGAACGGAACTCTCAAACTCGCCTCGACGAGACACCTTTATGTCTGTCTACCCTCAAGTGTTGGAACGTCTGTCTGTGGGTGTTTTTTTCTTTTTTAGTCGGTTTGATAATGGAGTGTTTTGGAGTTATATTTTAAACATTTTCCGTAGTAATCGGTATAGTCTGTAAAAGAAAAATGTTAGACTTTTAATAAATTGTAATCTTTATTCGAATCCGCGACAAGCAAAGTAGTGTCTTATATTTAAAATCATCCAGGATTTTAGTTACCTTAGCCTTACTTCAAGGTGAAAAGCGTATTTAAAATCTATCCCGAAATTTCAAAAAGAAGCTTTTGTGTCTATTTTCTAGAAAACTTTTTATTAATAACTCCATGTCAATTTTATTCGTTTTTAATCATCGTAATTTTATTATCTCTTTAACATTACGATCACAGTCGGTTAACACCATATGCACATTTTAATGACTCGTATAGTACTTCCAAAGTCATTTACATTTTAGTAAGTAAAATTTACTGATTTATCCTTTTAATAAAAACCACAAGTAAATGCAGAGGAGTAGCGTTGTATTTTCATGTATTGTTACGTTAACGTAAAGATGTGGTGTGTACGGCGACGCTCTCTAGTGGCTTTTGTGCGGGCGGGATTCGATTCCCGGCCCACTTGAGATGTTATCACGATCTTTCCGATGTAGACTATCTGTTGGTTTTCTGCATTTCGCTGTATTTGATTTTGGCTTCAATGTTATGGTGGTAACTTCGTTGGTAGAAAAGTGTAAGTATGAACCGTAAATCGGTAATTTAATGACGAGTACGTAAGTATGATAATAATTATAGGAGTCTAGTGGTAATAGACAAGTAGGAGCAGTGGCATAGTTAGTTAGGCACGAGCTTTTAAAAATACAACAGTATCTTTCCCCGCTTCGAGGGATTATTAGTATTCACAAACACTTTTGTAGGTCTGGCTGTTTATAAGACGAAAAAAGACACGTATCTCTTTGTGGTTAGAATTCTTCTTCTTCATCTTCATCAACCCATATATATGCCCACTGCTGAGCACGGATCTCCTCTACTATTGAGAGGGTTTAGGCCATAGTCCACCACGCTGGCCTAGTGCGGGTTGGCGGACTACACATCTAAGAAATTCCTAAGAACTTTTAGGTGTGTAGGTTTCATCACGATGTTTTCCTTCACCGTTAAAGCAAGTGATAATTCAATGTGAATACACACATAACTTTCGAAAAGTCAGAGGTGTGTGCCTGGGGTTCGAACCCGCGATCGCCGAGATTCTCGACCGCGCGCCTAAACCTCGAGGCCATCACTGCTTCTTAGAATTAGAGGATGTTATCTCGGGTATTTATTTATTATCATTATTACTGGGGAGAAAACTTAGTAAAAATCCACACCAAACTCCCAGACTAGACTTTCGCGTAGTTTTTACTAAGATGAATAAGCACTTTTCCTGAAAGATCTGTACGTTTTTTTTATAAATACACTCAGCGATGATTCTTTACGTGCCCCGAATAGCTTGAGGGGTTGTCAACGGCGTTTGATGTAGGTAAATTGTGTTCGTTTGATAAACATCGACGATTGAACGTGTTTGGGCACTGCAGCCTCCCTGAGTCACGTAACTTCGGATTTCTATTCTGTGATTAATACATAATAAGCAGTGATGGCCTCGAGGTTTGGGCGCGTGGTCGAGAATCTCGGTGGTCGCGGGTCGAACCCCAGGCATACACCTCTGACTTTTCGAAGTTATGTGTGTATTCGAATTGAATTATTACTTGCTTTAACGGTGAAGGAAAACATCGTGATGAAACCTGCACACCTAAGAATTCTTAGGAATTTCTTAGGTGTGTAGTCCGCCAACCCGCACTAGGCCAGCGTGGTGGACTATGGCCTAACACCCTCTCAATGGTAGAGGAGACCCGTGCTCAGCAGTGGGCGTATATGGGTTGATGAAGATGAAGAAGAAGATTAATACATATATATAGTAGTATAGTATAGCATAGTTATATATATACAGTAGTATAATACAACTAATATTAATGTTGTCTAGGGCTTAGTATTTATATACTCAGCCTGTTGTCGTCCTCTGCTGAACGTAGGCCAACCATTCCGGTCTAGAGTATAGAATTAGAATAAAAATTACATATAATGAGTTAGAATTAGAAATTAGTAGTACAGTGAAAAGTAAAGTCCAATAAGACGTATTATATTTTGTGTAGATACGTCCTGTGTATTTTGTAATTTAATTTAGTCATGATGAATGTAAGTCTTACTATAACCCCGCGTCATAAGATTATGACCGAGAGGTCCTGAAATTTAGATCGATTTTCAATTCGATAAATATAATTAGATTCGTTTCGTACTACAACGGAAATATTCCACTATAGACAGGTGGGTGAGCAATTAAATAATAATGCAGTCTTTTGGTCCGTTTTTTGGTTACTCTACAAGAACCTATGTATATTTAGCGAGACAAAATGCAACCAACTGCACATGAGATGTACGGATATTAGAATACAACATAATGTTAGTATTCAAATTCTTAGTTAAATAAATAAATACACCCAACAGTCACATACATAGTCCTGACCCCACGCTAAGATACGAGTCTTGTGTCGTGGGTATCAGAAACTACGAGAGACTTTTCGGTCTCACAAACACCCAGACCCGAAACAAATATTTGTGGATCACACAAACATTTGTCTCGGTGCGGGGATCGAACCCGCGGCCGCTCGTTTCTCAAGCTGGTGACTAGCCAACTGCGCCACGGGGCTGTTTGAAAAACGTTATCCATCTCACAGTATCATTAAAATTGCCATCACATTCTTTAATTTAACATACATCATCGGGGTCAATAAAAAGGCCTTTCCTTATCAACATCTTAAAGAGCCTCTCCTTAGGGTCCTTCCCGTGTCCTGGTTGATGTCAGCGTTCCCGTAATGACGGCCACGGGACTCGAGCCCGCGGGAAATACGGGATTCCGGTCGCGACCCACCCGCCCTGCATTTTATTACGCTGGAGTAATTCATGAGGAGAGACCGTATCCACTGTGAAAATGTTCGGCGTATTTTTAATTTTAAAGTTAATCAATTTCTTTATTTTTTTTTCATTGGAGTACAGATATTATTTTGTAAAAGTTACTACTATTCAATCCTTTTCTATTGTACTAAAAATCAGCCATGGTTTATCAAGCCCGAGCCTGGGGACTTTGGGGAACATACAGTTTCAATATTTGAATATTAAATTAACAGCCTATGTACGTCTTACTGCTAGACATGAACTTCCTCTACCTTTGACAGGGCTTTAGCCTTGTCCACAACGTTTGCCTAGTGTGGGTTGGCGGACCACACACCAAAGCAATTCCTAAGAACATTCAGCAGTGCAGGTTTCATCACGATATTTAAAACGCAGTCATGAAGATTCAATTTATTAAGAAAATTGGAAATAACTACCAACAGTTCGAACGTACATTCCACGTCGATCGAGACACTGAACGCTAATGAGAACGGCCTTATTAACCAATCCGAGGGTTATTGACTGAAAGGGGGTGTGGGAGGGTGGAGGGCGGGGGTGTATTTTGAAATTCAGCCGCCGTATTTATTGTAAACAGGTTATTTGCGCTGTGTGACGCGAACTACCCTTCGTTACTCTTACGTTAACGACGCGCTGTTAGTAATTGGTCCGCGAACACAGCCCCCACTGAGTCGGTTTTATAGCGTACGATTTATCGGATAGATTTTTTTTAGTGGGAAAGGTTAGGAGAAGGAATTAAGTGTGGTAAATTGGAATATATTTGTGTAGTAGTTAGATGGGTTGGTTTGACTAAGGTTAACTTTTAATTATGAACATAAAAAGGATGTAATATCGAAGGGCGAAATGCATTTTGCAACTGTAATATTAACATCATATCGAAACTGAAAACACAGCTGATGAATATTTTTTTTTTCTCGAGGGGAAAGCTGCTTATGGCTCTACCTCCCGCCAGCCCTCGGAGAGGGGGGCAGGAGGCGTATGTCGGGGTTACCGGCCATCCAGCCCGGCAGATGTTAGTGCCGGGCTGGGTCCCTATCCTACCCTACCTGCACCGGCATACCGACCAAAACCCCCCCCCCCCCGGTGGCCATCTTCGCGCTAGGTAGGGTGACCACGGTCCGTGGGCGAGTGGCGCCCACAATGGTTCCGCAGCCGTCCAAGCTGATGAATACAAAAATATCGTTGACTACCCCCCTTAGGAAAATATTGGGACTTATAAAATGTTCAACGGGGCCACTGAAAAACCATCTTTTTTCGATTTTAGTAGATAGAAGTAGGAAATCAAAGCTGGGAGCTGCTTTTAATTTTAATTACCGTGAACTGTTAAATAAAATATGTGGACCAATGCCATTGATAGATATAATTAGAGTTTGTTTAGCGACACTATTGGGACTTTAAAATCTCTACAAGTTTTAATTTTCATTTAACGTTCTTAAACCTTCCATTGGACTACGAAGTAGCTGAGGCATTTTTGGTTGGCGTTAAAAACAACCTTAAAAAAAAAAGATTTAAATTATTTCCATAAAATAAATCCATTAAAATATAGTTAAAGGAAATTTGCTATTTCTTTGATGATCCTATGAGAAATTTTCTTTAAAATAAATAAAAAAATAATTCCAGCGTACGATTAATCGTCTCGTATCTCTGTCGTGCTTAGTAAAATCATTTTGCTCACACGATGCCCTCTTTTACAGAAGCTCGTTAAGAGACATTGATGTTTGTCGACATAGACGATATTTTTGCGGCTCCACTGTACACATACACGTTCAAGTTATGTTTGTTTGTGTCTCACTTTTGTTTGAAATTGGAACTTGAAAATCTTATGCGAAGTTTGCATGAAAATTTATAAGCAGTTTCATTTACACCATACAGAGACTGCTGATAAATATTTGTAGGGCTTACAATTTTTTGTTCGTGTTAAGCACAATGAATGTTCACCTACTTTAACGATGAAAGAAAATTAAGTTGAAAAACCAACACTCTCTTAACATTCTTAGTTATTTCTTAAGGGTGCTTCTGATTTGCACCGGGCAACGCGGTGGACTTATGTATGTACCAACATAGATTTAGAGGATATTTGTGGCACATCATGTTAAACTCTATTATTTTGGGGGGATGTCTATGTCTAGTATGCCTATGTCCAGTATCAGCCATATCTAGCCCAATCCAGATTATAGGCCTCTCCCAATGGCTTTAAAAAAGATCTGTTGGAGGCAACCAAGCAAGTAATATACGGCCTAAATATTTTCGTCAGATATTGGGAATTAGAATGAATCAATAATGTTACCCAATTTCTGTTCTCTTCCCTACTTAACTCTGAGATCACTGCGGAAATTGAACCGATCGGCTTATTTTAATCTTTGTATTAGATCGAGACGTTTAAAGGTTATATTTTGTTCCAATGTTTATTGTTTTTTATATTATGTTTGTCAGGATTTATACTCGTTAAACCATAGTATAAGTGTAAGGATCATGATTAGCAGGTCTAGAGATTTATTCCCGATCTGAGAAATAATCATTTAATTTTCGCATGGAAAACTAGTACGCAATTTGTTAATGTGCCTACTAGAGCGTCTAATGGAAAATCCAAAACCACTTTGCCCTACACAAGAATCAAGGTATTCAATCATTTATTTCCACTTAAATACCTTAAAAAAGTATTACAACTATATAGTCTACCACGTTGCCTAACGGACTTTTGCCGAATGGATTCAAACCTAATATGAAATCACTCAATATCAACTGTCATTTCAATAGTATAAAAATTACAACTGACCCAACTATAGCTAGGTAGAGTAAATTCAGCTCGTACTGACTGAAAGCGAATTAGAGGTCAGATCACGTATAATGTACTATGGTGGCTCACGTGTTTGGTGAATTGGTGGACTGACAGCACTGAGGGGCCATGATGGGGTATATTTACCTACATCCTGAGGGACCTGTTGGAAAGAATTTTATTTCGACCAGTTTTGGAAATGTGGATCAGTGTATACTCGTATACGTTTTGGTGATTGTGAAGATGATTAGTATAGTGGGTTTCGGTTCTAATTATTATGTGTATTTGATGAAATTTTGAGGTATAAATGAATATGTCAACTAACAAAATTGTAATTATATAAAACACAGTCAAGTGATGAAATAATTTTGATTAAATCTACATAATGTCAAAGACTTTCAGTCAGTGTTGGTTGGGTAACCACCTAACCAAAACCTAACTAAACCCTCTTCTATACATATTTTGCGTGTCTCATAGGAAGTACCCAGCATTCTGCAAGTTTTTTTACTTTTTCGAAGTCCGTATTTTGTTTAAAAAATTAAAAACGAAAAAATGCAAAGTTGAGAGTGGCAGTTAGTTCAGTTTTCATGCGAGCATTAAGTGCTTGCAAGTGTCCATCTTTGAATTTAACGAGCGCGCTGAAATTTTAAACGCGTCCATCCCTCAGGGCAAATTTATCGGCGCTGAAAAGTTTTTTTTTGTTAAACTCAGTTAAACTAGACAGATTGGCACGCTTTATGAAATATTACAGTTTCAGGTTGTCCGGCGCGTGGGCCCACACCCCGCCATTTTGTCCGGCCAGCTCCCGAGATTTGCCCGGATAGGATTTTTTATGGCACGCCGAATTGTGTTCATACATTTTTTGTTTTCGTTTAATTACCGGCCGTTAGTTTTTGTGGATAAAATATGCACGGAATGGCCGGTTCGGGATTCTGACTACGTGAAAACTGTATAGAAGCATTTTTGGAGTGTTTTCGCTCGAATATACTGGCTATCGTTCGCTTTTATGTTATTACCATCCGGGTTTTGTTGGTGCGCTTTTATTCACGGCGAAGTGACTTAACTGCGTGGATGGTATAGCTATTTGGTACTTTATAAGTCTATACATATAGAATTAGCTAGGCGACAATATATCTCTTACTTAGCTTTAAGCTTAGAATCGCAAAGGTATGGTAAGTTTATTAAGACGCATTAGACCAGAGCTAGATTAGTGCTCTCTCTCATAAAGGATGCCTATGACTAGGATTATATTATAGTATATTGGTGACACACAAACAAGTTATGCACTCTTGGGCTCGCCCCCCATACGAAAAATCAATATACCCCTGATCACCGTTAAGCTACGTTTCAATTTCAGTTTTCTCTTTCATAGTACCGATAAGTAATCTTTAAATTTCCTATTTAAAAAAGCATCGTCATAATTCTCTTGGCCTGTTCCCAATTCCTATTTAGGGTCGGCGCAGTATCTTTTATCCTTCGACACATCCCCATCAACCGACATGTCTTCAGTCAGCCCTTTTTCTTTCATATCTTCTTTCACGCGCTCCATTCATCTTCTTTTTGGCCTTCCCCTGTTATGTACAATGAACATCCTTCAAGTATTACTATTAAAAAAAGCAATTTGACATATAATTGCCAGCCTGAGCCCAAAACAAATATACACACAATTACCGTTTGAGTTTTTAGCTTTCATAGAAGTACTACTCCTGGGCAGTACGAGTATACCTACATATGTGGTCAAAAACTAGACACACGTAAAGTGGAGCGCACGGGCGTTGTCGGGTCTCCGGTGCAATGAATTAATTGAATTACATCGACGCCCGCGTATAATGCGATTAAAATCTGCAAGCCGGACTGCGATTGGATTGCCACCGCTTCGGCAAACGGGCCGCGCTCGCCCTGTTTTTACGACTTGCGTAAATTGATTTGTTTTAATGAATTGTCGGACGTGTGCGCCCCGCTTTATTACGTTCAACTTGGTTAGCTTCTAACCTTGTTTTGTTGCGAGCGTGTTTTGTAGACTTTTTTTGGCGATATTTAAAGTCTTATAAGAATTGCAAAATTACTGCCTTTTATAACTTTCTTGTGATCTGGCGGTACTGAGTCCGATTTTCGGGATGGACAGTTATTGGGTCTTTCTATTGGGGAATTATCAGTAGCGTAAAGCTTGGAAATGTGTTTAGAAATCAACAATGAATGATGATTCCTAAAAGTACTGATGGAATTGAGGTTCAAACCACAGGCACCCACTTCCGGCTTTTCAAAGTGTGTGAATTCATATTGAAATATCATTTATTTAAGCAGGAAAATATTATGAGATAAAGTGAGCACCTAAAAGTTCTCGGAAATTGCTTAGGTGTGTACTCCGCCACCTCGGAATAGGCCAGCGTGGTGGACTATGGCCTAAACCCTCACAATGGTAGAAGACGCCCGTGCCCAGTATTGGGACGTATATGGGTTGATGAGAGAGACAGATACAAAAATCATCATTACCTACCTAAAAACTAATATGCAATTTGCTAAGCAGCAAGTGATAAAGGTGAAACACAATGGCATCGATCTGGTGTCGGCCGCAGCTCACACTTGCCACTCTATTATTAAATAACATGAATAAAAATGCCTTGTGCCCTCACGCAAAATAACTAACGTTACCGCCGCGAGGGTTACTAAGGGTGGGTGTCTACAGCCCAGGGGATATTTTTACACGTAGCTTCTGATATTAATATGGTTTTTTCTAAGAGTTTTCGTGTGCTTAAATTTAAAAAATGTTATGTTTTATATTATTACTAGCGACCCGCCCCGGCTTCGCACGGGTGCAATGCTGATATTTAATGGATGTTATCATACATATAAACCTTCCTCTTCAATCACTCTATCTATTAAAAAAACCGCATCAAAATCCGTTGCGTAGTTTCAAAGATTTAAGCATACAAAGGGACATAGGGACAGAGAAAGCTATTTTGTTTTATACTATGTAGTGATTCGTAGACTTAGAAAATGTATGTTAATGTTTGTATAAATTATATGTTTTATTGCAACATAAAGAGAAATATAAAGCATTTTTAAATGAAATCATTTCACCTTCTATCGTTAGATGTCGTCGTTTAACTGGGATTAACCACTACTGAACATAAAACATTCAGTATTAAATATATTGTCTTTTTTTAGTATCCCTCAAGATTTTAATAAGGTTTTATTCTGATAAAACCCAAGTAAGAACAAATTCCGGTACCGATAAATGTTTTTCATGAAATTACTAACCTAAGAAAATTTATTTTTCATGTAGACAATACAAAAAAGAAATCAAACAACTGACATAGTAACATATTTACTAAGATTAGAAGAAATTATTACTGGCTGTAAAGAGATAGAACTGACTTCTGTACTAATTTCCCTTCCTGTCATCAATAGTTTTTTACTATGTGGACTTGGCTCAAAATGGGCAATTAATACGGAATTTAAATAAAAGACTATAATTAGACTTACGAATCTAATAAGCCATAAGACCGCCTCATGTTTTTTCCATAAATACATAAGCTATTCCATCGCATATCTCCCACTGCAACACACGGCGAAAAATAATTTAAGTTTCTTCCACATCGATGCGAGCTCGTAATGGTAATTGGTAGGGTGTGGGTAGGAAAACACAGTCCATGAACGCACACGGTGTAGAGAAGAGACGTGTAGAGACGCGTAAAGTCGGGTAGAGTTGGTAGAGCCGCGGGGTCGACGACTCTAGGTAGCGTGGGGATAGAGCCTTATTAATTTCTAATTAGTATACTGTCGTTTAAGTGTTTCAATGTATGGATTAATTAAGATTTGCGGGTAGTTGGAGCGTTTCGAGTTTGTTTGATGTTAAATTTGTTGGCAGCTTTTGAAACGTGCTCGCCGATGTTTTGCTTATTTGTTTAGTGTTTAGTTTGGAATGGAGTTTTCGTGGATTGGAATAAAATTTTATAAACGTTTATTGTTAGTATTTTTTTCATTATGAGGTTTGTTTTAGTAGTATTGGGTAGGCGAAAATTATGTATAGTTAAATAGCGTAAAAACCTCGAAGGGCTCGTAGTCTGGAATAGAAGTCCTGGGTTCGATTCGTGTATCAAACAGAGTGTTTTTGTGTTTTTCCGTAAGATAAGTCTTAATAAAAGTACAGAGACCGGAATTGTTCCTGAAAACGGAAATATTCTAGCATAGTAAACCGTGTGACGAAAACACAATAAGAATAATGTGGGTGCAGAAATTTGTGTATTTCAAGTAAAGAGGGTTATAATCATGTCGAAAGTTTAAATACACAACATAACGATTGGTTTTAAGAATATTTTATCATTTCATATACTCCCAAAGCAAGCAAAACCCCATTCAGCGCGAAAAGGCACCCTGATAATTACACCCATATAAATACATACATTCTGCCCTTAATCAAAGTTATTACCGAAGCCAAGCAAGTCGATCTCCCCGAGCCAAATTCTCTAGCTCAAACGCGTTACATTTGACGCGTCACCGAGATTCAGTATGCAATTATCGCTAATTCGGTAATGCGAAGGATCTGTCCGTCCGCGTGTCACACACAACGCCCTCTGTGTTTAGCCCGTGGAACGACATGCGATGGGCGGAGCTCTATGATCTATGATAGTTTTTAAAAAATGTATTTTGTGTTGTAATTGTCTATTCTTGCGGCCTCGTGCACGCCGCTGTTATTATGCAATCTAGATAATTAGTATGGATTTCGCTTTGACATTCGGTCGGGTGGTTGGGTCTTTTTGTGAATTTATAACTATGTACATATATGTATATTTAGGTGACATGTGGGTATGGATACGGTCTAGGCTAGGTATGTTGCAAGACGTATGTGTTACTGAGAGGGTTTATAAGTTTCTTCTTCATAGGGATAACGTATTTTAGTAGTAACTCATGTCGTCTTAAAAGATTTGTACTCGATTTTGTTTAAAACCATTTATTGCTTATACAAATATCCTGATGAAAGTTGATTGCAATGTTTTCTGCGAATGACACACTTAAGAAATTCCTAAGAATTTTTGGTGTGTAGGTTTCCTTACTGCGTTGTGGACTAACCGTCTTAGTTTTAGAGGAGGCCCAAACCACCAGTGGGATATTAGGCTGATGATGAGGATTAATGCTTTCTGCGCTCTTATGGTTATGAATATCAGGAAAATCAAGGCCTGCTATCCCATTAAGGTCGTTGAAAATTTGACGTGCTACAATACGTCATTATGTACGGAGTAAATGAAGTTATTTCGAAAAGCGGAATATAAAAAATTAAGACAACACGTTGTCGATGTCAAATTAGTGTTGTGGCACTAATATGTTTATAATTGCTCAATAATATCGACTGGTCATCACTATACTACACATTTTATTTTTGTCGGTTTGTTTAGTTTTTTCCCTACTAAAAAACGTGTCTTCTTCTTCTTCTTCATCAACCCATATACGCCCACTGCTGAGCACGGGTCTCCTCTACCATTGGGAGGGTTTAGGCCATAGTCCGCCACGCTGGCCTAGTGCGGGTTGGCGGACTACACACCTAAGAAATTCCTAACAATTTTTAGGTGTGCAGGTTTCATCACGATGTTTTCCTTCACCGTTAAAGCAAGTGATAATTCAATGTGAATACACCCATAACTTCGAAAAGTCAGAGGTGTGTGCCTGGGGTTCGAACTCGCGACCGCCGAGATTCTCGACCGCGCGCCTAAACCTCGAGGCCATCACTGCTTCAAAAAAAAAAACGTGTACCGAAAACTATTCTAGTTTTTGGGCTTATCCTCCTCCTCCTCGCGTCGTTCACCTCATTGCTGAGGGTCGTGATCCTGCACCAACAGCAGTCGTTCTTATTACTTTACTGCGCCACTTGTTCCTATCTTTGGCATCGTGGAGCACAGCATAGAGTCCCAAATTAGTCGCCGAGCAGATTTGGTCCGACCATCTGATAGGGCACCGGCCTCTCGGACGTTTTGGGCTTATACTCAAGATTTTATTTTTTTATTTTAGAATTTCCATACTAAAAGACATTTAACACATGTAAAACATGTATATTTTTATAATGTACACGTAACAAATAATGTTGGTAGTGTTGTGCATATTTTTTTGCTATAAGTAACAAAAAGCTTTCATAAACTAAATAATATGTTTATGTTTAATGAAACCACTTAAGTTTACTTCAGTTCGGTATTATGTCTGTTCCTATTATTAGATATATCAGATCTGATGTATTTATTATAAGAAAAAAAACGCAATAAAATGTTTGCCAATTTGCCTTAGGCCAGCATTGTGGACAGAGTCCCAAACCCTCTCTGTGGTAGAGGGGGCCCTTGCCCAGCAATACGACGCATAAAGTCTAATGATGATGTTAAAAAAAACTTATAATTTACTACATAAGTATAGCATAAAAAAATAGTCAAAGCCAGGTGAAAACCAAAGCGGTTTCTTAATTGGATTCCTTAATAATATTGTTAAACATGTAGTTGTGTTAAGTACCATATAATTGCGGGTTCTGTGCCCCGTTCGAGTAATACCAGACGGATCCAAATGGTTTTTTAAATTGTCTAAGTTTGTTTTAATGAAGTGCGTGTTAATTGGGCGTCTCTTTGTAAATTCGAGGGTTTGAGTCTCGAATCGTAATTACTCTTTTTAATAATATGCTGTGGATATATCGACATGCAGTGCTTCGTATTTAAGTGTGTAGTGTAATTGTTCGTGACTATTATATTTACGCATGCAGATTAAATAGCCTTGATGATTTAGGCGCGTGGTCGAAAATCTTGACGGACGCAGGTTTAAACCTCAGACACACGCCTTTGACTTTTCGCATGTATGTATTAATTATAAATCATGACAAACATTACGGTGAAGGAAAACATCGTGAGAAACCTCATCATTCATCATCATTTTCAGCCCACATGCACCCACTGCTGGGTATAGGCCTCCCCCAATGCACGCCATTTTTGTGGGTCTTGGGCTGAAAAAACCTGCACACCACAAATTTATTAGGCGTGAAGACTGCCAAACTGCACTACGCTAGGGTGATAGACTACAACGTGGTTAGTCTGTACGCCCTAAGTTGTAGAGGAGGCACGAGAACAGCAGTGGGACATAAGTATTAGGTGGTGGTGATGATGATGATGATACTCTTCACTCACTCCTTTCATCAGTCATCTCCATTATTCTATGACACTATCAATAATAGAAATTGAATAATCAGTTTAACAGATCTAATTTAAATCGAAAAAAATCCATTGTACTCTAACTATCCACAAGTACATCTATAAAATTATAACTATAACAAACGGTATTACAAAACCCCACATGGGCTGCAACAGAGCCATAACATTTTGATAGATGCAAACACACGCATCAAATTAGTCAAGCCCCAAAAGAAACGGAATATTAACCGTCGCATCCTGCTCTCATTAGTGTTGTCTCGTTAGCCTATCGATAACGACTATCGATAAATCACTCGGCACAGCACTAGCATTTACAGCCCAACGGAACTCGTATATCAATCGGACGCCTAATTATTGTAGAGTACGCATTGTAGCGAAAATTTAACTAATTGCTCCAATGGTTTCGCTGGAAGATTGGTTGAGAGCAATTCGGCTCTTGAATATTTTATTAGCTGTTTGTAACGATTATGACGAATTAATTCCGCGCTGGCCTTGTATAGCTTGACTTCAAATACTTAAAAAATAGGGAAGATTTTATGTCTTTCCTTCTTCATTAAAGGCTGACGCGAATAATTTTTGTTGAGCTGATATGTATGTTAAATTCACCTTCATTTTTGGTAGAGAGAGATTTTCTAGGATAAATAATATGAAATACAGAAGTTATCGTATGTGTAAGGATATTCACACCGCATATTACTCAAGATTTCGAAGATCTGAGATGACATATACCAAGAGATGAAAGAATATGGCCCCTATGTCCCACTGCTGGACAGGGTCCTGTGCTGAAACTGGGTTAGGCCTTAGTCCACACTGGCTAAATGCAATTGGGCCGACTCCAACACCTAATATGTTTTAGGTACGAAGTATAAACATATTTTGTTCATGACAGAGAAAGAAGAGAAGACACAGGTGTTTAAACACGAATAACCCAAAGAAAACATCAGGTAGAAAAATCGTATAATTAAGATTGGCCACTTATCCACTTACGATTCAATCTTCGTTTTCGATTTGAGAGATCTGATTTGCCCGATATTGGATTATACAGAGATTGATGCATGGCAGGCGGAAAGTCGTAAAAATGTCGGCCAAATAATTCAGCTTTAAGCATCGTATGCTTTATAAAGCGTAGATAAGATTGGAAATTCGATACTGAATGTAAAAATCTCGAATCGTATGCCAAGTCGTAAACTTCTGTATATATTAAATAAAGTAAGGTTAAGAGAACCGATAGCTGTGAATGGACTTAGATTGTAGAATTGCTAAGTCAAATTTAGCATAGACTGGATAGATAGGATGACTAAAAGCTTACAACTTTCGATGAAACTCGAGAACAGAACGTCTAAGTAGACGACGATCAATAATTTCGCTTTTTTTAAGTATAATTGCAGAATTATTTAATTATTTTTGAACTCATATGATCGGATAATGAATAACATTTATTTTTTTACTATTTTAATATATTAATAATTTAGGTACATTTCCAACATTTTGTATCTTATTCTAATAGACACAAATATGCTCACGTAAATATTATCTTTCTGATTGTTTGCTAATTTACTATATAGTTCTGCAAAAGGAGTTTTATAGCTGAAGCAGATAAAACATAAATGTGTGTAATTGTCGAGTGATTCGTTTTATTTGTCGCCGATAAATTGTCGTAATGGCTGAGGAGCATTTGCATTTACAACGCTGTGCCTACTGACCCCATTACAAGACCATCTGCAGCTCTCAATACCAGAGATATATGTCAAAACAAATTATACATGTTTAAAGTAACATATATGTTGAATCTGCATTGAGCATATAAATATTTGGGGCTAGTATGATTATCATTTTAATGTCTACGGTGGACTTTATGCCTAAGGAATTTTCTATCCATAGAAACTAGGGTGATCCAGAGACGAGATTTACGTGAAACTATTTAAATATAAATAATTTAAAAATAAATTTAACACAAACATTACTCTGCTGTCCTTGCTGTGGTAAGTAGGTAGGTAGGTTTTGAACTCACATTTTGCCAAAAGTTTTTCAAGTTCAACATACAAAGGCGCGAGCCTTTGCCGTTTTATGAAAGTCGTGTTGCTACTGAGTATTTCCTAAATCGAAACTTGCATTTCTAATCCTACGGAGTCTAATGCCGCGATGAGGCACTTACGCTTAGATACTCTCCCATTCTAATAGAATAAAGAAGCTTATCAACTCGAATCAGTGATGGCCTCGAGGTTTAGTAACGGGGTCGAGTATCTCGGCGTTCGCGGGTTCAAACCCCAGGCCACCTTTGACTTTTACAAGTGATGGGTGTATTCATAAAGAGTTATCGCGTATTTTAACGTTGAAGAAAAAATCGTGAGCAATACTGCACGCCGCTTACTCGCACTTGGATAGCGGGGTGGACGAAGGTCTCAACCGTTTTAATTGTGGCGGATGCCTGCGCTTAGCAGTGGAACGTACCTATATACAGGCTAATGATGGTATCTAAGCAAAAACAAAAAATATATCACTTTAATCGTAGTTTGTTTCGCAGTGGCCTATACAGGGTGTATTAGGCCGTTATCGAAAACTGAGGCAGGTAATAGCGATAGCGATTACAAACCCCCTGGCATTAAAGAAAATCCCGACAAAAAATAAAATTTTTGAGGTTTTCCATACAAACCACATACTTTTAACACCGATGGTTGTATGGAAAACGTCAAAATTGTTATTGTTTGTCGGGGTTTTTAATATCGCTACTGGGTTTATGATCACCCTCGCTATTACCTGCCTCAGTTTTCGATCAAGGTCTAAATACACCCTGTATATTTTCCTATCCACAATTCTGGCGCACAGTATTCCTTAACAACATAATGGTACAAAATTGTTAATTTCCCAGGACAAACGACAATACATAGTAACGGATCGCGGGCTTATCGGCTCGGCCACTTGACCTGCATCTAATCAAAGCGCGCTTTGTGCCGGCATAACGAACGAGTGTGCCCATACTCGCAGATGTGCACTATATTTATGTCTCTGAACTTGTGACACCGTTTGTCACGCAACTAGCGTTTTCTGTTTATTCTCGATGGTTTGTTGGTATTCTAAAATCCTTGTAGAAGTGTTTTTTATAAAAACAATGACGTTTACAAGTTTATGTTTATAAACAGAAATAAATCGCACTTGTTGTGATTAGGTTGTTTTTGCGTTACGCTATGTCAGGTTTTATAATTTCAGTGGTAAAAAAAAAAACATTTCTGCATTAAAGTTTTGTCAACTAGTACTCAACAGTTCCTAATGATAACGTAAATTCTTGATTACAGTGTGATGTTAATTATATCTAATTTAAACCAATTATATTGGCCCATATTACATTGTCTATATGTACATCGATCTACATGGAACGGGCCTCCTATTAAGAGGAATTAAGGCTTCATTCCACTCACGTTACCCTAGAACAGATTTCTAGACTCTACATGCCTGAGAAATTCAACCCGTAGACTTTCATAGTAGGTCAACATCTAAACATCACAAAATAAAACATGAATGAATAAAAATGAATGAATGAAAAAGAAAAAAATAATATAAAGAAGCTTTAGTATACAACACAAGATGAAGAATCAACCCTCAGTGCCACTAGAAGTTGGAGAGGCTCTAAAGGGGAGGGATGGGGGTTGGATAGACAGATGATCATCCAGCCACTGTTCCTACGATAGTTAGACAACTGCACATATTACTGGCAAGTTTACTCGTTACATTAGCGGCCAAAAGTAGTGGCCATTCGCAAGATTATTTATTATTTATTTATCCTTTCGGCAATTATTTACAGGTATTTTTTGACTTTAAAAATAGCTCCTTAATGAAGCACGTGTGGTTATCTAAATCTTTACATACGGCCCTAGCAGATTATTATGTATATCAGAAGAAAGTTAATACCTCGGAGATGTTAGCCTGAATTTGATACGAGTACATAGTCGAAATTCGAGGGCAAAAGCGATTCGATTGTAAAGCACATACGTAATGTCACTATTTCAGTCAGGTTTATAATGCTTTTAACGTCCCACTGCTGGACACGAACCTTGTCTACCACTGAGAGGCTTTAAGCCTCAGTCCACCACTCTTGCCTTCTGCAGCTTGGCGGACTAAACGCCTAAGATATCTGTAAGAAATTTTAACTGTTTTTCATTCTCCGGGCCAGCAGTGTACACGACAAGTAATGGTTGAAGTGTACGGGGCTGAGTAGCGTGTAGCACAATTGAGTTGCTTAACTATTCCCCGTTCGGACTGCTGTCGACGACTTCGCACGTTAACTTGTTCACAAAACTATCATACTCTTACTGGATTTACATGGGTTGTGCGTCTCTGTTCTGTATGTATATGTAGATACATATATGCCTATGTAGGGGTGTTGTATTTCAAAATAAATAAGGTTATCAGCGCTCTAAATCTATGTCATAGATTGAGATGGTTGGAGTCATGGTGGAAAGTAAAAATTTGTATCATTCTGTAATAAATGCAAGTGTAATGCACTAAATATAGACACGGCAAAGTGACAACAGAAGTAAATCTGTAGAAAATGTCTCAGATCATCATCGTCGTTCATCAGTTAATACGATCATGCCGGTTTGATGCTTACCGAGAGTAGACTAATGATGACAAGATTCTGGTGATGATGACCCCGATCGATAGTCATAGGCGTAGAAATTGCGCTACGCATAAAAAGCACTCTGTCTTTGTGGGTGACCAAGGTGGCTGGCAGCGGTTGGATGAGGAGGGCCGAAGATGGAGCCCAGTGGCTTGCCATAGGAGAGGCCTACGTCCAGCAGTGGACGTAAAAGGCTGGTGATGCAACATCTTACATCACAATAAAAAGGAAGAATTGAAATGATTTTTCTCACCTTATATACGGTTTACGCTTTGATGCTTAGGTAATTTCAATTATTGAACGAAATTATGTTCCAATACATATCTTTTTGAAGCTGCTCTAATCAAGCCACCCCAAAGATTCAGCAGTCTAAACTGAGTAACACTTGAATTTTAACTTTATCAGCAGTAAACAATTCCATCGACAAACACATATCAACGAATATATTACAACTAGCATTTGAAAAACTAATCATGTGGGTATAAAGTAACTTTTTATTTATCGTCCAGTTTATTTTATTACTACTAATAATGCGAGGTAATTATTGTACACAACTGTAGCAGTTCTTCCATACAATTCGTACGGCTATTATCAAACGTTGTCACAGGTAAATTGAGTATTTTCGTCGAGTGGGATAGTCAAACAATAATGGGCAATTTGGGATAATGACTGTTATACGTACTCGGGCGTACACCCGCAGGCGGAGTTGGATCGTTGGGAATTCAATTAAAACTCAGAGTCCGAAGTTAAAGAAAAGTGAATTCTATGTGAAGTTAAGAAGAGTCTCGTAGTTTTAATTTAAGCGTATGGTAGAGTTGGAAACCAGTCAAATGTGGATTCGATGCCTTTATACAGTATATAAGTGCAATCCACCATAAAAAAGTTTCTTGACCTGAAAGTTTTGTGATTCAAAAGTATGTGTATTGTTTATTTACAAATGGATGTAGGGAAATGAACAAAGACTGATAGTAGCTGTGTTTCTAAAAAGACTATAAAATGTGCTGTCAATAATTCCAAAATTATAATAATTACCACCAAAAAGTACAAATGTTGATTCTAAAATGTGATATACTTATATGAATCAATATGTCGAAAATTATATATTGAACGGTTGTCAGTATTGGAGGTTCTGATATCCTATCAGCAACACAATACATATTTAATTTGAACCTTGGGCCGTGTCGACAGTTTAGAAAATACTAGGAAATGAATTCATTCTACAAAAATATTTTTTTTCGTGGAACATGTGAATGCAACTCAATTTCATAATTCCATTGAATTTGTAAAGCTTTTGCATTTTAATTTTATTATTATATTTCAGAATCAGGCTATTGGCTGGCCGGTATATCGTTATTATCAATAATGGTTTGTTATTTGTGTAATTGAATTTACATTCAAGCAAATAATGTTATGTAAATATCTGTATTTCAAGTTTTGGTTATTCGTAATTACTGTACTATTGTAGTCTATTATTTAAATAATTTAAATATAAATAGACTTATTCTATTTCTTTTATTATTTGAAATTATAAATTTTGGATGTGGGCTATAAAGGGAGTCAAAACTTTTTAATTATATAATATCCAATTCATTTGTAAGGTTGCAAAATATTATCCGCTTATTGCAATTAAACCTAATACGGTGTGATACATCAAAATATTAGCTAACTAAACGTAAAATACAAATTCTGCCTCAGGATCTTTTAGTATCCGCACAATGTCTTTCTCCACCTTTTACCCAGCCATACATAATATTGCTATTTTTTTCTCAACTAACTTATCCTACAGTAAACAAACCTCAATCCAAATTCCCCACCAAGTATACCCAGCCAAATGTACCTCCGAAATGAGCTCCCAGATCTCCATAATCATCGGCGTGACATAATAATCCAGCGGTTAATAGACCGTGTTACCTAACCATTACTGCACCTAATGGAGCTGTATATATGTTGCTTCATATCGGTTATTACTTATCGATGTAGACCTTCATGGGTGATGGGCTCGCTTTCATAATTCTTGGCAATTCACTGCCTTTGGTGGAAGCTGGCAGTGATAAGAAAGGATGCGGTTTTAATTTGTTTGTAATGATGTTTTTAATAGTCAAAAATGTGAGAGTTAAGAGTTGTAATTGAAAATTATCTTAGTTTGGGATATTTATGAAATATTTGTGGATTCAAACGATAGGACTGATGGTCGATGGGTTAAAAAGGTTTTCGAATATAGGCTACTGACAAGCGCTATAAACTCATATTTGTGCCAAAGATGAAATCAATCGAAAACATTTATTGATGTGAAGTATTAGGAAAAGAGTTACAAAAACTTTTATAGTGATTAAGATGATTTCGACTATGACAAAGATTATATATTATTTTTCCGAAATTGATTTTATTTAAAACCATCAACAAAATCACTAAACTATAAACTCAAAACGCCCTGAAATCCAAAACCGAAAAAAGCGTATTCATTTACAGCGTGCCTCGCAGTTTTATATGTTGTAAATGCAAATAAAACGAGCAAGTGACGCCGGGCACAGGAGGTAGCGGTGATAAATCACCGGCGCCGCCTCTCCGGTGCACCGCGGACGGCTGCAATATACGACTGGGCCGAGCTCAGTAATGCTTTATTTAAAAATCAAGCTGTATCGTCAGTCGTAGTGCAGCAACGTTTGATGAAAGGCCAGAGATTCTCTTTTTTTGTGTATTGCAATTGTGTTTGACTGTAATGCGAAGACACGGTCTAAGATCAAGCGCGCTTATCTAGGATGCAACGATTCAGACACAAATTGAAAACGCCAAAGTAATACTGGTATCTAGCGATGACGACGGGTAAAGAGTACTAAAGTCTGAATCGATGACAGATGACATATTCAGACATATACAATTTACATGTTTTCCTACTTAGAAGCTAGATAATTAGAATATAGTGATAAAGGAGTGCCATTCAAATCCAAGTTACAGTATATTAGTTTTGGTTATAATACGCAAACATGAATAGCACGCCCGACCTCCAAAACCGAAGAGACTTTGAAAGTCATTCGGTTTGTTATCAGTTTCGCTCATTTTGCGTGTCCGACAAGTTCGCTCGTATTTTTGTTGTGAATTTAATTTGAAGTTGGGCTGGAGGCGTGCGGTCGCGCCGGCCTCACGCACTCCACCATCTCAACATGTTCATTATTACGTAAGACTTGTAAATGTTTGTTCTCGGGGAATTTGAATTATTCGCGCAGGTTTTATGATACGTTAATAAAAGATGGCGGGGCAGTCGATTTAACAACTTTAAATTTGGAATCGGGAAAATTGTTTTTTTTTTTTTGGTTATTCGTTAAGATGTGGTTAATAGAATTAAGGGGTATGTCCAGTTAACTTCAGAAGCTCGCCATAGCGTGAGCTCGTAATACCAGCAAATTAAAATCACCATCATCATCAACAGTCTTTGTTTCGTCCACTGTTAAGCATAACACGATTCTGACATAAGCATAAAATGCAGCCACAGTCCACACAAGCTTATCCAGATCGATATCACCGCTACACACGTCACAAAACAAACAAAACAAAAAACCAACGGGACACGTAAAATAATTTCCATTTAGATTCATTACACGGCGACAATTTCCGGCCGCCATGTTGGATCGGTGCCCGCCGCAATCTCTGCCGGATATGACGTTTTGATCATTGCCACGACGCAACACGCGTGCCAACTCCGGGCACGAATTTTCATATTGATGACATAATTTGGCCGCGACCGCGAGATGGCAGCGCTGATTAGGGGACTGGGCCTAGGACGCGAAGTGGGGGGAGGGGGTCACAAATTACTATCAGGAGATTTTCTATGACATGTCAATATGTTGATGGAAAGTAAATAGTCTTATGAATGGTGTTTATTATTACATGCGTTTGAGAACGAGAGATGGGTTCCAATTTTCGGTGTGAAAAGTGTTATTGGGTTGCTGAAATAAGAATGCCTCGTGGTCTCGTGGATTATATGCCGTATTGTATTTCTGACTAGTTATCCTCTTCATGGAAATAGCTTGTAGTGGGGCTATATACTAGTACTATAACGGTTCCAAAACAAATGGTATACTAACATATACTATAAATGGTAATTTAATAAAACTCACTGTAGTTGTTATTTTGAACTGTCAGCACACGTAAATAATGTATCAGGCTGTAACAAAGAAGCTCCTTCGCCCATCTCAGGTCCCAACAATAAAAAAAAAAACAAAAACTGCAATTACACTTAACCAGGCATTATTCGTATAATGATAGCGAAATTAGCTCGAAGCAGACTCTTTAAACAGTAAATGGAGGTTGGTTCTGAGTTCCATTTTGATAATATTCACCGAGCTTTAGGCCTTGTTCTGAACCAGCGGAAGCGTTGTTAATTAGCGTTAGCTTTGTTGGATCTGCTAACACTGGAAACACACGGCTCTGGTCACTGAATGGACACGATTTATTTATTCTCAAAATAGTAGCTAGTTTTCCGTCGGTGCTAATTTAATTGCGGTATACATTTTTTCTCCTATGGCTGACAGTTGGTACATATGGGAAATGAAAGAATGAATGAATGACAGAACGAGTGAATGAATTAAAAAGACGAATTAACGAACGAATTGTCGAACAAATGAACGAACGAATTAATGGACGAATTTATTATTTCTTGTGCATACAATTATGTATAACTTCACAATATAAATATATATGGCCTAAAACTTAATTATTAAGCGTAGAATTGGCGGTCTTATTGCTATAGGCAATTACTTACTGATAACCTTGGATGAAACAGATGGAGATTGAGAATCCTGTGAAAGTAATAAATTTGGATGTTTTCTTGCGAAAAATTCAGTGTCCGAGTGAGATAAGAAAGGATACTAAAATTTTTTTCCATACGAAACCGGACCCTTACTAGTTAAAATAAAAAAAATATGACCTGCGTTGACGCCCCGATTCTAGAACCTTATGTACACAAGGTGGATAGCAGCGAGCCCGCGGCCCCGGACCAAGAGTTCACAAAACGGTGCGATTGTTTTCCCGAGTACATTACCGTACGCACAGCGAACGCTCATTCGTTTAGTGCTGTTAACTTTGCAATGCACTCGGAATTTGCAAGCGGATTTTTATTTATCCAAAACTCGGTAGTTGAAATGTTTATGAGAGCGTCTCACGACTGTTAATTTTGAGTTTTGTGTTTACGGTTTGTGGGAGTTTGGTTATTGCTGTTCAATGTGCCGTTGTCGATTTAATTTATTGGCGTATGTGTTCTAAGGTAATGGGAAAAAATCTTGCTTTGTATATTTCCCTAATTCGATATTATTGATTCCAGATTAGTCATGATTAAGGGTTAAGACGCGCGGTCGAGAATGAATTATGAGCATTAATTAAATTATTAGATAGTATCAAAGAATTATGTACGAGAGTATTCACAATAAATTATCACATACTTTAACAGTGAAGGAAAACATTGTTAGAAAACCTGCATACTAATAACCGCTTAAGAATTTTTAGGTGGGTAGTCTGCTAACCCGCACTAGGCGTCGTGTAACCTTCACAGTTGTAGAGAAGGTTCTTTTTCTGCACTGAAACTTATATTAGCCGTCATAAAAAGATTCTTCTTATACATTCAATGTATCACGACTGCCAAAGATCCCTATAAACCTGAATCCCATACAACACGCATCCATCCATTAATTACTTTGCCTATAAAATAAAACAAGCAATATTCTGAACACTGACAACGTCCATTATTAATATTGTACACAGTCATTATTCCAACAGATTGCAATTTGTTTTATGACAGAATTTTTTAACAGCCCTGATGCTAATCTGGCAATGTTGATTATGGGTGATAAAAGTAATCTATAACCATCAGTTTTTATGCAGCATATTTAAAAAAAAAAAAACGAAAAATATTGTATTTTATTTTTACGGATGGATCCTAAATTTAACCAATACGCGAGCCACACAATAAGCGAGCAGCGTGAATGGTAAAAGACCTGCTAAGGAACGAAGGAATTTATTAAAGTTTTAATAAGGGGCATTTCACGTGAAGCGGACAGGGAAAAAAAAGTGAGGTTCTGAAAATCGTTCATATTCGGCCCATTTATACCTCTAGTAGGAATGAATGTGGACACAAAATATTTTTTTTGTATATTAAATATTTCACAAGTTATGGGCTTCTAAAGAATTGCCGTAATTGAAATATCAATTTTTTAAAAGTCGTTTATCGTATTTAACAAATTTACAATAAAATATTTAACATAGCGATATATATTGGAAAAATACTGTTCTTTTTAATGATAAAATAAAATTTAAAAAAATATTTTTTTTTCATGTCCTAAACCGGAAGTAAACTTTTCAAACCTGAATTTCAGTCACTTCGGCCGCTTTTTTTTTCTTCTTTTTTTTTTCCAAATATAGCTTAAAGTGTACTAAAAATACACGAGAAAATTGAAAATGGAATCGCTATAAGTTTCGGAGTTAGAATAATTAATGTACCATCGCGACGCATTGGGCGTGATATCTGACGCTTTTAAGGTCGAGTATTTTGCGCGATATTGCATTAAAACTCGCAACTTTATTAAAATTTTATCTCGTTTCAGCGTATTTTAGCTCTAAAAAAGATATGGAATAAGTTTTATTAATAACAAAATCCAGTATCAGTAGTTTTTCCGTGGAAGAGTAACAAAAATATATTTCATTCCATATTCTTACCAATTTTCGCTTAAATAATATTAGCAGACTATATATATTAATATTATGTACTTAACCCAAATATAAATTAATAAAATATTATTAAAGAATAAAAACATTTTAAGGAAGACACTTACTACTTACTTACTTACGCTGCAGATTGCGTTATTTATCGTGTTTCGCAAATAATATTTTTATCTACTGCTTCCTTAAAATGATTTTATTCTTTATAATATTTTCTTAATTTATATTTGGGTTAAGTACATAATATTAAAGCAGTGATGGCCTCGAGGTTTCGGTGCGCGGTCGAGAAACTCGACCGTCGCGTGTTCGAACCCCAGGCATACATCTATGACTTTTCGAAGTTATGTATGTATTCACATTGAATTATCACTGGCTTAACAAAACAGTGAAGGAAAACAACGTGATAAAACCTGAACACCTAAAAGTTCTTAGGAATTTCTAAGGTGTGTAGTCCGCCAACCCGCACTAGGCCAGCGTGGTGGACTATGGCCTAAGCCTTCTCAATGGTAGAGGAGACCCGTGCCCATATGGATTGTTGATGTCGATGATGATGATGATGATGACATAATATTAATATATATAGTCTGCTAATATTATTTAAGCAAAAATTTGTAAGAATATGGAATGAAATATATGTTTGTTACTCTTGCACGCAAAAACTACTGATACTGGATTTTGTTATTAATAAAACTTATTCCATATCTTTTTTAGAGCTAAAATACGCTGAAACGAGATAAAATTTTAATAAAGTTGCGAGTTTTAATGCAATATCGCGCAAAATACTCGACCTTAAAAGCGTCAGATATCACGCCCAATGCGTCGCGATGGTACATTAATTATTCTAACTCCGAAACTTATAGCGATTCCATTTTCAATTTTCTCGTGTATTTTTAGTACACTTTAAGCTATATTTGGAAAAAAAATGAAGGAAAAAAAAGCGGCCGAAGTGACTGAAATTCAGGTTTGAAAAGTTTACTTCCGGTTTAGGATATGAAAAAAAAATATTTTTTTAAATTTTATGTCATCATTAAAAAGAACAGCTTTTTTCCAATATATATCGCTATGTTAAATATTTTATTGTAAATTTGTTAAATACGATAAACGACTTTTAAAAAATTGATATTTCAATTACGGCAATTCTTTAGAAGCCCATAACTTGTGAAATATTTAATATACAAAAAAAATATTTTGTGTCCACATTCATTCCTACTAGAGGTATAAATGGGCCGAATATGAACGATTTTCAGAACCTCACTTTTTTTTCCCTGTCCGCTTCACGTGAAATGCCCCATAATTTAATCCTTTATCTGATTAAACACCTTGGTATTTTTGCGTTCGTATTTTAAAAATATAAAATGAAATCATTTTTAATTGCTTTTTTTCGGTCTCACAAACACCCAGACCCGAAATATGTGGATGACACAAACATTTGTGTCGGTACGAGGATCGAACCCGCGGCCTCTGGTTTCGCAAGCTAGTGTTTACCCATCTGCGTCGCTATACGGGCTATCAAAGTTCTATATGTGCCTTAGCCGTATATTAAATTCGATGCTATGTTTAATAGTTTTTGTTCGTGTCAAGATAAATACACAAGGACAAAGGAAAAACACAAAGGCGAGTTGCATGTCGTCAAAGACAAACTCAAAGTGGGTTCAAAAAACTGCAAAACTTATCTTCGCGCGGAGTTCTCAAGCCTTATGATGGAACTCCATCGACTCTGCAAACTCTGCCGTCTCTATCCACGCTGGAAATTTCGAAAAAGTTGCAAAATTTATGTAAATGAAATAATGGCGATAGCATTCAGAGCGAGCGATGTCCGCCGGTTGCTTAGGAACTTTCCCAGTTCTGTTTAATTTAAAACTTTAAATTGTTGCTATATCAAATTAAAAGGCACCCGAGTGCTCCTGACGGTGGCTTCGGGAAAAATTCTGCGGCAAACTCGTTCCAGTCTCGGCCAGTCGATTGCGAGGCGATTGTTGGAGATACTTTGTAATTATTTATCAGTTTGGTCGTGCTCACTTCTTTTAATATGTTAAAGCGAGCTATGGCTTTCTTTTGAATGAATACAACTCTAAATGGACGGAGTAAAGACTATTAATTGTTTTGTAGTGCACTAGTTTTAAAAAAACAGTATAAAAAAGTGTTAAAAAATGACGATTCAAAAGAACTTGTAAAAGTCTATTTGAATAAAGGAGATTTGACTTTGACTTTGACTTTGTATGGGTTGGTAGAAGGGTGAAAGGGGGCGAGGCTATTAAGAATTTCCTTATAAACGAACTCAAAAATATTTTCCCTGAGTCAAGAATTGGGACTTCTTGATAGCACACCGTATAATCATGACGCGCTAAGCAGCAGAGACCGTAAAAAGTTGTGAGATCCATCTTATATAAAGACGGTTTGTTCTTCTTAAGAGACATTCAGTTTTAAGTTATTATAAAGTTAGTTAACCTCACAATACCTTTTAGTGATAAAGTATCAAAATGAAAAAAATGTTTAATATATTTAATGGATTGACAATAACCCTTAGATCTATTATTAAATTTAAAGTTGCTTCAGTTCGAAGCAACTTTCTCAGAATTAATATTATAAAAAGCGTCTTCGGCGATTATGTAACACCATCCCACAACAACGATGACTTAATCAAAAACACCAAAATAAACCATTATTTTCCTTTGTAATTCCAATTAGAAATGAGTCAGAAACACCTCATTATGTCACTCTCCACCATAAATTAACTCTGCTTAAATGTTCATACCATAATTTTTAACTTTTGTCCCCTGGCGTTAATATATCAAATTGTCATAGATCTTCAGGTTGGGGCAAGGGATTTTCGACTTTATGCTAATGGGATAAGGTAGAGTCGATTAGTGCAGTGCTGGCCAAATGTTCGACATCAAATAGGATAGTAATGTCTGCAGTCACGGTGTCTTGTCGTGTGTAATTCAGTACGTAAATAGACTTTGTCATGACTTTGGAATTTCTTTTTGTCCATACGTCTATGGGGAAAAAGTGGAAATTCTGTCATGAGAAGATTGATAATGCCAAAATGTTTTTTATCAATCTGTCTTGTCTCACACGTTATTAATTTTTATGCACCATTACATATATTAAAGTACTCTGTTTTGTCGTTTGTTTGTATGGAAATGAGTCAGAAGTTTAACTAGAATATTGTTAGAAGATCTGAAATTGGATCTTATTATTAATTTCTTATAGTCTAATGAGAAAAACGTGACTAGGATTTATGGTGTAGGTCTCGTATTTATTGAAAATAAACGTTTTCTACACAGTGAAATACGAAAAAAATAAGGTTTTTATCTTATAATTACCAGACATAGAGTCATTCTTGTAATATATGTACATATATTTTATTTTTGAAACTATCTAAGCAGAATAGAAATGTTTTCCATCATATCCCGAGTATTGCACTGAGCGAACAACCCTGTCGCTTAAAAATTTCAGAGACGATAAAAGATTTCCAGTTAATATCTTAAGACTGGATTTTAAACAATAAAATTCGACCGAACACTCTATATTGGCTGGTAACAATGAGATTTTGTTTTTTTATCCCGGCACGTCAAAATGGCAACACTGTATTCTGTCAGTAACAGTGAATCAAAAACGGCTCAATATTACATAATTGTCTAATTACTGACTCTCTACAAACATTACCGATGAACCAGGCCACATCTGACTCATACACTTTTATAAACAGTCATCTCTATTTGTAAACGACGAGTCATCAACTCTACATTTTGTCTACGATCTATTGGTTTGACTTCTTAAATTAATTACACGTTGGTGCAATAGAATTTATGTCGTATTTCCTTAGAAGTAGAGTAGAATTTCCAATGGGGTTTAAGACAAAGTAAGCATTTCTTTGATCACACAATGTTGAGATATCAGTGGTATTAATGTGATGCATCAAGAGTTATCGCTTTCCACGTAATGTTATGCGTTTTCGGAATCTGTCTAGTTAATTTATAAGAATTTGGTAGTTAACGAAAACTATTTTCAGAAGAAAAAGTTTAACTCCTTAGATTATTTCAAGATGAAAAATGTAAAAGAAAACTTTAATAGATGTTTTCTTCAAACATTTTTAAAGCTGCAATTTAGTTCTTTGTCTTGTTTCAGTCTTGCCTTTTGTTGAACGCTCGGGGACTATCGGCCACATAATATCAATTAATGAAATAACTTATGTAAGCTACAAAGCATATTTTTAATAATGTGTACTTTGAACGGTAATTGTAAGTAGAATTGATTCTAAATGAGGCATTAGAATTTATTCCGACTGGAAAAGTTAGAATTATCCTATGACCAGCCTATGTGCTATGGGCTATGTATTATTTTTGCGAACCAAAGGTTCCAGTTTCGATTATCAGATCGGATAACTGTAATTATTTTTATCGAATAGAAAACACAGAATGGCAATTGTAAGTCTGGATATGTGCTTTAAAACACTTTATGACATACATAGTCTGGTCTACATAGTTACTTAGCTAGATACAACAAACGATCCAGCACATAGGTATGTCTATTAACCCCAGCTAAACGTAAAAGTAACAAACGAGGTGCAAATGTATCCGAACGCCGCGAGCGCGCATTACTCATTATGATTGATCATCTGCGACACACACTCTTTAACCGATTCGATCTGTTACACTTCACTGGGCGGTTTAATGTGTAGTTCCACAGGTTTCAACTCTACATAACATTGTTTAAACTATTTTTTCGTTGAGTTATGTCTGTTGTGGAATAGTTTTATTTTTTGTGGATATTCTTCATCATCTTTATCATCATCATCATCGCCATCATCCTATATACCGCCCACTTGGCACGGTCCTGCTCTACCATTGAGAGGGTTTAGGTCTTAGTCCATCACGCTCGCTTTGTAAAGTTTAGTGAGTACCCATCTAAGAAATTTTTATTAACTTTTTAGGTGTTCAGGTTTCCTCACGATGTTTTTTTCCGCCATTAAACCAAGTTATGTATGGCATTCTCGTATTGGTATAAAATGTTTAAAAACACTGCATAATTTAAATTATATGAAAGGAAATATAAAGAATTAACACTTTAAGGAATTCTGTAAGCCTGTGTCCATAAGTGTAAGAATTTTGTAATAAGTGATATTTATCGACTCTAATACACCACCATAATGGATTTTAATGTCATATAAATTAAAAAAATGGGCTACGTTATCATAGTCTACTTAGTTTCTTTTCAATATTCAATTTAAATGACATAAGGCTATAAAAACAGAACACAATCAGCAATCTGTTTCACATTTTTACGGCGCAGTAAACATTATTTAGTTAATAAAGTCTCTTCGATTATAATCTCAACATCGGTGCCATTTAGTGAGCACATGTGTCATCTACGCATTCGTTTTCAGTAGCTGAAGGTCGATTTGCCAACAGATGGCTGTATAATTAGACCCTTGATATTATGCGTAATAAGGGCCAGTCACTAGGCCGTTTCATATTGTAGTAATTACATTTTTGTCTAGTTCTATTTCGGACACTGAGATTAGGATGATGATGCCACTAATGCGAAACTTAAAAGGTTGGGTTAAGCTGGGTGTCTGTTAGACTGTTTGTGATACTTGCCTTCGCACGCGACTTTTTGTATGAAAACTGGTGATAATGTTTGTAATAAAGTAATTAGGAACTTTTCAGAGACATTATTTAATTCTCTTTCTCTCTGTCAGGAACTGGGATGTTTTTTTACGATATTTACTAATTCTTTTATCTCTTTTTTAGAATTGATGTAGCCAAAACGCCAATTAAGTAACCTTTAGGCAAATTTACCATTGGATTAGATATTTTATGTAGATAAAATTTTCATCTAACTCTGTGAAAAAAGACAAACAAGTTTGTACTTTCAAAGGTGTGGGCAAAGGTGCATTTCTGCCAATGCATTCCAGTAGTAAAGAATGAGCGTTCTTCCTTTTTTCGGGCACATGAAAAACTCAAAAAATATTTTGCCTGACCCGGGAAATGTACCCGTGATCTCTAGATCGCTTATGACCACGGGGCATTATAATTATTCATAATACTTTGTAATACCATGCAAGATAAATATAAAATATCATATAGAAACTTTAGTAATACGCCTTAGTGGACGGTTATCACAATCAGTTAATTTTATGACCGTACTTGATGCTTGATGACTGCATAAACGACAGAGATACGTATCTTTTTAATTGCACATGAAATTATATTATTTTATAAATAAGTTGGTTGGTTGGTGCGCGTCAGTATAAGTAGTAAATCGGGTGGCCCTGCATTCGATTACTGAATTGGAAATGTGTTGTAATTTTATTCCGTTTATAAAGGCTCAGTATTAGTAAAAAGTTGCGTGACTTAGACTAATGACATTACACTTGTAACACCCCAAAATAAAATGCACTGATAGTATTTTTTTCTTTAATTAATACATTCATATCCTCGTTTTGATCACGGTCTAAATACACCCTGCATAAAAAGTAGTTTTATTATAACAAGGATCAAAAAGAGTCAAAAAAAAATTATAACACTCCAGTTCTACACATAAATACAGGCTATTAGTATATCTAAACCTATTCATAGTAGTAGATAGGGATCGCACATGGTCCGGCCCGGCAAATGGACAGTTATTTAGCACAGCAGCGTACAATGGGCCCTTTGATGTGAGCTACTTGAGTGTTTCGCCATACATGTACTTAATGTCTAAGCGGATTTGCGTTGGCGGCGTTTTGAAGTTTTGTTTTCAGTTTATTTTGCTGCTCGGTACGGCTTTGTGGTGTAATAAACGAATTACGGAGTTTTGCCTATTTTTTTGTCTTTATTGTATTTTAGGATGAAAATTGATACAGTATATAATAAATTCACTCAATAATCATAATACTTGGATACAAGTCCTGTGTAGTGGGTATCAGAATCTACGTGAGGGTTTTCGGCTTCAAAAACATTTGGATGTTGATGTTCATATTTGGATGTGAAAATAAAATTGAGGGGTATAGGTACAAACTTTTGTGTTTATTATCGATGTCAACTGGGTGGCACGAAGTTTGAATTATGATTTACTTAAATCAGGCAAGCAATATAAGTGAGCCACTAAAGATTTACTCAAACATAAAACATATATACATTATTGAATTTAACATGATAAATATAAAATTTATTGATCAATGTGTCAACCTTTGATCTAATTAAATGCGCAGATCTCTAGCGCCAGTGCGAAAGCTCGTGGAGCTTTTTACAGCCACAACGCGTGAGCTTATGATCGTTTTAATTGCCATCGCCCGTTAGAGATTAAACATTAATTGTGTAGTTTATTGAGTAATCCGTGTTTTATTATCACATTTAATGTATTGAGAAATTTGTCCGCGTATTACTTGATCGCTTTGGTGGTAGACTGTTTTTTTTGGCGGCCATATTGTCTATTGTGAAATATCAGCTTTGAAATGGGAAGTAGTGGATTTGATTCTTGCACCGGGACTAAAACCGTTGAAAGTGAAGGAAAGTGACGCCGGGATTGTTTCGTGATCATCATATACAAGGTGGAATTCCACAGCTTTCATTGAATAGTCTAGCATTGCACTACCTCACAATAGATATATAAATAAAAACAATAAATACACCCAACAGACACATATAGTATAGTTCTGCTACATACTTAAATCTTGTATCGTGTTAATATAGAGTCAGACACTAGGCGATAGACTACATAGACTAGAAACTACCTGAAACAAATATCACACAAACTTTTGTCTCGGTGCGATGATCAAACTGGCGACCTATCGTTTTACAAGTGTCTAACCAAGTGCGTTATGGGGCTATCAGATAGTTGTATATATATTATACATATACCGTATTCATTTTGATCAGCAAAGTAATATTAACTTCTTCTTCTTCTTCTTCTTCTTCAACTCATATACGCCCACTGCTGAGCACGGGTCTCCTCTACCATTGAGAGGGTTTAGGCCATAGTCCCCCACGCTGGCCTAGTGCGGGTTGGCGGACTACACATCTAAGAAATTTCTAAGAACCCTTAGGGTGTGCAGGTTTCATCACGATGTTTTCCTTCACCGTTAAAGCAAGTGATAATTCAATGTGAATACACACATAACTTCGAAAAGTCAGAGGTGTGTGCCTGGGGTTCGAACCCGCGACCGTCGAGATTCTCGACCGCGCGCCCAAACCTCGAGGCCATCACTGCTTCTATATTAACTACCCCACAACAAAACCAAGCAGACACAACTTCGATGATTAAATAGAGGAAGTAGCGCAAAATATTTTTCGCCTAATTTCCCGAAATAATTGCGTAATAAAGATTGCTGATACGGCTTTGGGGAAGCTATCCCCTACTCGGGGTGGTTCGGTGAATTGTTCTCGTCATATATGTATGTATGTAGTTATAGTTAGTGTTAATTCTGGATGACTGCCTAGATAGTCGGTGGTATTTGTGTGTTGTGCGATCTTGAGTTCTAAATTTGATTTTTAGAACTGCTATAGTATTGTTGTTAGTCCTTGAGAAAAAAGTCACATGGAGTGGTGGTATCATATTGAATGGCAATAGAGCTAAAGATCCTCCTTTTACGTGGGGCTTAATAAATTACTAGTGAGATACATTCATAAGAAATTAAGTACAGCTCCGTGTCGCAATTGGCTAAACCCCAAGGAAAGGAAAAGCCGCGGGTTTGATCCCCGCTCAGAGACAAATGTTTGTGTGATTTACAAATATTACTTTCAGAATAAAATTTCCTCAGAAAATTATATTTAGAAATAGATTTGATTCATTAACTCCTTCTGTGTACTTTCGGAGACAAACTTCTTTCAACCCAGATAACTAATTGCATCCCAACATCCACATTCTAGCAAAAGTGCTCCTCCATGTATCCCATCATAACAATCAATAACCTCGAAAATAACTGCAAGCATGACAAATGACCCGGCGGGGGTGTGCGGGGGTGCGCGGGGGTGTGTGGTGAGGGGGGAGGAAAGAGGACAATAACTCAGCCGGCCGAGTTTCCGACCAAAAACAAAGGTGCGAGATGTATCTGTTACGTATGGACGTGGTGGCTACGATTTTCGGATAGTTTGGGGGTATTTTTCTTGATCTTTTTTTTGGTGATGCTCTGGAGGTTAAGGTGGTCGAGGATAACGGTCATGGGTTGAAACAAAAGGTGCTTTTGATTTTTTGAAGTTATTTGTGTTTTTACAATAATTATCCTGTACTTTTATGGTGAAGGAAACCATCGTGAGTAAACCTGCATACCTAAGGTTTAAGTTTTAAGGGATCTCTTTGTTGTGTAGTCCGCTAACAAGGACTAGAGTCTAGTGACTAGACCATCATTGTGGGCTAATATCTAAACCCTTCCCAGAGTAGAGGAGGCCTGTGTTTAGCAGTAGGACGTATGTGAGTTGATGATGAAAGTAAAATTAGTCCTATCAACAGTTTCAGGCGTGCGATATAAATCGGTTTTATTTCGGCTGATGATGAAATGATAAAAGCCAAAAACGCCACTGCCGACTACAAAAGGACTAAGACAAACAGTAAGGGCACATTTGAAATTGATAAGTGGTAAGTATATAAAAGAGATTTAAATAGGATCAGAAGTACCCCAAAAATGTCCCATACCATACTGTAAATAACAGAACTGTGTCCACGAAATCAAATTACCGTTGTTATCCTACGCGGGACAACGGGATTTTCTTTCTAACATTTTCCCTTTAGGGGCTGCTTCGGAGATATTTCCCGACGCCGACATTTTAGGGGTTGAAAATAACCTATTTATCGAGTTATTTTGTTATGTTTATTTGATTTTAAAGTGACTGATGGGGATCGTTTGTTTTACTTCTATTTAGGAATGTCTTTGGAATTAATATTACCGGTATCAAATATATCAAAAATAGTAAAATCAGCCGGCGTATTCTGGGATATATTAGCAGTATAATAAAGAAAAGTAAAAACAAAAATAGCGGGAAGCCGCTGGACGCAGGCCGCTTCCGATAGAAAACTTTGAAAGTCTTTAGAGAAGGCCTATGTCCAGTAGTATCCTTCAGAGTATAAATAAGATATACCCCGCGACAACTTCAAACGATGATAAATACTTAGATTCAAAACACAGCATAACATCTAACACCAACGCAAATAAATCGTATTGGCGCAGAAAAAAGCAATCCAATATCTGAACTGGGCGAAATAATTTACAGCCCAAATGTAAATCTCGGTGTCCCGCATCCCAGCACTTGAGGACGGGTGGCTGGGAGCGTCCAGCACTTCTAATTATATACGGGGGAGATTTATTTCGATAGCTCCGTTTGTCAATGTACGCCGATGAAATTAATTAGGGATCGGTCAACGGGCCCAGCCGAGTTACGTGTAGGGGTGAGCGAGTATCGATGAATATATCCCACTGTTACATACTTAGTTCTATATTAAGCCTTGTTTTGTCATCAGCCCATATACGTCCTACCGCTGAGCACGGTTCTCCTCTATTGAGAGGAGTAAGGTCTTGGCGGACTACACACCTAAAAAATAATTCATTATGAATACACACAAAACTTCGAAAAGTCAGAGGTGATTGCCTGGGGTTTGACCCGCGACTTCATTTGTTTAAAGTCTTGTGTCATGGGTATTAAAAACAGATAAAGACTTTTACTGCTGAGGTCTGTTATTTATAATTTTTCATTTCAAATTACTGTTCATACTAAAGTCTATATAATTTAGTTAAACGATGAAACACCTACTAATAACTTCAACAATAATCAACTTAAGAGTCACTGGGTCACCAGACATAATTGCTTTCCATTTTATGTAAATGGTTTCAATAGCATAAATACCATCGTATTTAGCTATGAATGATAGTCAAGCTATCATGCCTAATGATTATTGTCAGTCTCCTGTCAGGCTATTAGATCTTGACGTTTGAATTGACTCAATAACTGATGCCCTTTAGCAACAATATGACACAAATAGGACTTGAACTAATGCTGATTTTGCAAATATGACGTCATTTATTGCACTTTCAACTGATCTACAACGATTTGGTGCGAATATCTAGACAGAATATTACTCTATTCATTTGTTAGCGCATCGCCGTCCACTCCTAAACGTAGGCCTCCCCAAGTAGGCGCTAACTATCCCGGTCTTAAGCATCCCTTATCCATTACCAACTCGACAGAATATATAAGTGAATATTTTGTCTTTTTGAAAGAATATTTAAATGCTAGCTTTTTGCAGCGACTATTCTAGCATCAAAAAAGGTTTTATCCATCAGTATCCTTAATTTATTGCGTCTCTTGATTACAGAATTCTCATTATCAATACGAAGTGTAGAAACGAGCCCTGTGAAAGACATACTCACTATTGTGTGGGATATAAATACCGTTACCAAAACATTACTGTAGAAATCTGCCTGTCCATTCAGAAACTCATTTCTAAAAGTATAGTTTAAGTACGGTGATTACCATGACATTGACACCAACAAATCCGAAAATGAATGCAATGTTTTGATTATTTTCAATACCATAACTTAAATCTCTTAGTTTTTGATCACGCTATGCTTAAATCCTGTATTTCTCTCACCTTTATCGAGTAAATCGATACGAAGCATGGTCAACGCGCGTCCCATCCCTATCTGCGTATTTGAATGGTCATTGGGAATGGAAGTAATTAAGATAAAATATTGTTTTATTGGTGGGCAGTGGGTATACGGTGCGAGGAAACGAATGTACCATTGAATTTATATTGGAGATATCGCTTAAACGAATGCCCGATGCGGTGTTATTGAAAATGTTTATTTATTTTGTTGTATGCGCGAATGTCCTAAGTTGTGAATTATATTAAATGTTTTGAATTTATGCAAATAAGTGGATACTCGAATAGGCTTCATTTGCAAATTAATGAGCTTAATTCTCAAATTAATAAGCTTAATTTCGCAATTAATTCGAATGTTAGACGATAATTATGTTGGTTTAAATAAATTTTTACATGGAATTAAGGTCTTTTTAATACATTAGGCATTAGTCTCAAATTATAAACATACACTCTCTCTCTACATTTTTATCTCTGAAAAGAAGGATTTTTACTTTTTTAAAGTCTCATCATGGAAATTCATAGGAATTTCATTTGATTGTGGAAAATCTCGTATATCTTCATCTTACAAACTTCTTTCGCAAAAAATATCAGTTATGATATAAATAAATAAATTCTTTATTATAATCAGACAAATTTTACATTATAAAAAGGGTTCCCTGACTTCTGCACTAGTAAAAACTGTGTTGCAGAAGTCAGTGTCTTCCCTTAAACTTGCGTCTTATCTTAAATATTAAAGTAAATATTAAAATATAAAATATTAAAGTATTTAAGTGTTTTGACAATAAACCTTGACGAAGAAAACGTGTTACTCAAAATAAAATAAGAAATAATTGTTATGGCGGTCGCGGTTTTAAATTCTAGTTATATAGTCGAACCTTCGAAGCAGGGAACATGCATTGTCATTAGCAAATTCAATAAAATATAATTTCGAAACCACTTGGTGATATTGATGCTTCGGGCTATTTATTTCCGTTCAAAATATCTGTGGTTTAATATCAAATAATTCATTATCACAAAAATTTGATCTGTAGTTCAATACAAATAGTTCAGCGGTAACCCTTTAGATGGGTCCCGGGTACAATTTCCGGTCGGAGCAAACATTTGCTTACAGACAAGTGTTTATTTTCGCCTCTGTTTGTATTGACTTCCATATTGTCTATATAGGGTAGATTATACGAGACTTGGGTCTATGATGAAAACTATATTACTTCACTCGATCGATCAAGAATCAAATTTTATTCGTTTAGTAATCAAGCGCAGTGTTGGACGTCCATTCACAATGATTATGATGTAACGAAGATCTTATCATTATGAAAGTCTCTTAGAGAAGCCTACATCCAGCAACAGTTGAAATTGACGGACTGAATAATGATAACGATGAATATACTATTGCTAAACCTGGCAACTGAAAAAGAAAAAACTACACGTTCTATTTGCAAAATTCGAACTCGAAAAAAGAGTTCGTAATAAAATACTATGGAAGGCTATTAGGTTCCCTTTTCTCTTTTTTTGTTAGCCAGCCAGTGTTTTTATAAGAGAAAACCTGTGATATCTGTATTAGGAGCGAACAAACACTTTTATTTGGGAGTATCGTTACAAAGCGGGCGGACGCGGTACGCAAACGAGCCCTAACGGCTGTATCGGAATCCAGCTTTGGATACCTGGCCTTAATGGTGTACGCGCGCTTGCCACAACATTCAAGCGATCACGATTTTAACGTTTATACAGCAACGTATATATCGCTAAGAGAAAGATAGAGGTGCATTTTTTACCCAAATTTGCCGACTGTGTTTTTCATGGTAAACCAGGTAGTATAATATATCTACATAATATAATGCTCATACAGTACCTATGTATGTGGATTCTGTCAGATTTTCTGTAGTTACATGTAGTATACGATCTCTTAAAAAAATATATTTCGAAATACCAAAAAGTAGACCTTTGAAGAAAGACTGGAGGTAGAAAAAGAGAAGTGGAGTGGAGTGGAAACACTTCTGGAAAATATAAGTATTTTTTTAACATAATTTCCGTTTTATCTATTAACGTTTGTTATTTAATTAAGTATTTTTATGGCTGGTAATTTAAGTGTAAAAATAGGACTATTTTATCGTTGGTTATGTATATGAGTTATTTTTGAATTCGAATCAAATATTACATATCCAAATACAAATACCCGCTACCTCTTGCACATGGTACCACACAAGAGGTCCAGTTAAAATGGGCACTCGCACAGTTTTCAGCGCACATTTGAATGGAAACGACTTTATTCAGATAACTGCCATGATTTTATCTCCTTATATATCATACGCAGATTACCCGCCGCTGACGGTTGTGGCCCATTTTAAAATGGCACCCGAAGGGTTGCTGTATTTTTACTGCACTTTTATACACAACACTTATGTACAGAACAGGGTTTTGTAAATCGGGTTTTCATTTCAGTACTGAAATATTATATATTCTATCATAATGAGCTCATGTAAGTCCATCTACTGGGCACGGGCTTCCTCTACCATTGAGAGGGATTCACCCACCACAAACCACCCTTGGTTACAAAGATTCATTTGTTTCAAAAATTAGTTTACCAAGCTGTTTGAAAGGTAGTCATCACTAGAAAATAAATATGTGGTTTGCAAGATTAAACAAAGGTTACTTATTATGGAATCGTCTATACTCGTACACTGCAAGAAAATTATTATAATAAGTCAAATTACTTTCGAGTTATAAGTTCTCGTGCGACTTAGAAGTTTTAGTTTGTATTTTAAGATTTCTTCAATTTAGGTCAGTGTGGTGAACTAAGGCCTAACCCCAAAGATGATGATGATAATTAAAGTATGATAGGTACTTTTTACATGATGATAAATATAAAGCTTCGCTTTAAATTCTATAGGATTTGAAACGTAGTTATAATGTCATAGATCAACCTTTGCTTGTCCTTTCTGTTGACAAGTGCGAATTTATATATGTCTAATGTAAGTTCATATACTTATAAACAATTTTGATCACTTCATTATATCCTTGCTATGAAGCGTTGTAAATCTCAATCATAAAAGTATTAGCAATAAAATTAAATCATCTTCGCGCTCTAATCCATCTAATCCGTTAAGAGGAGGTATATAATTAATAAGCGGTGTGAGCGTAATGAGCGAAAGGAGCGTAATGAGCGCTATAAGCGTTGTAAGCGACTACGGCGGGTCACGGCCCCGAGCGCGTTAGTCAGAGATTTGTTTCGCAAAAACATGCCTACAGATACTCAGCTACAATCGTTATTAGATTTACATTAACTGCTTTACACTTCGGGACAAAATAAATGGGCAATGTTTTAATTTAGCGGAATTTTTGTGCACATTTACGACTTATCTTGGAAAAGCAAAGGTAGGATATAGTATGGCGCGAGTTTTTACTTGCTTTTAGAATAATAAAAATAGATTCTATTTTACTGTTGTAAATTTTCTGATGAGGATACAAAATAACATATAGTTTCAGTTTGTTCCGTGCGATTAAGAGGTCCCGGTACTTTCGGGTATGTCTCTGCAGTGGCGGTACTTCCATAGAAGCCCGAAAGCCCGACTTGCCTTACATAGTTCCGAATAACGAACTTAACGATTGTTTATTTATAAAATAACGCTATAAACGTGAATGTGAGTACTAACCGGTAGGTATTTATTAGTCTTACGTACCAAAAAAAATATGCTGCTAATAAATAAACATTTGGGCTTGCCTTAGTTTGACACCCTAGGCACGCCACTGTGTCTCTGGTACTTCTTTGTGTTCACAATGAATCGTCACGTCATGTCGTCAGAAAACCTGAACTACTAAAAATTCTTAAGCATTTCTTATACGTGTCGTCCGTAAAATTGCTCGTATAATCCTTCTCAGAAGCCTCTATTCAGCAGTGGGAAGTACTAGGGCTGATGATTAAATATTCTCAATAAAAATAAAAATCAGATCAACGATTAAAAGTGCCAGAAGTGTACAGTAGGTATCAGGAGCGAGGGTCGTTACGGCACCATTATATAGCATCTCCATCATTAAATTCCAAAATTTTTCCTTATCAACCATTATTGTTACCCGTCGCCGGGTACAACAGTCTTCCAACAATGCGAATTACGTTAATTTTATTGGATGTCGTTTCCGCCGACTCTTTGATCGCGAAATGTGTTGTTTTTTGTCTGACACGTGCGAGAATTTTTATGTGCTCTAATTTATGGAATTATCTGACTTGTGTAAGGGAAATTCATTTGATTTTAATTTGCTTTCGAAGAACAGTTATTGGCTCTAAAGCATTGATTGAAACTTTATTTTCTGTTTTTTTTTATTCTTAAAAGTACAAAGACAAATCGATTAGATCGGTATCACAACAATACCCTGATTTATAAAAACATAAACATTATGTAATCAAGGTAGCTTAAAACATATACAGTGTTACATTTAGAGCCACAAAAGTCATTGAGATCAGTCTTTAAACACGAACAGATTTCAAGACACTAGTTACTACAAAAATCACACTTTTTTATGGAAAAAGGAGGCAAACGAGCAAATGAGCCACCTGATGTTAAGTGGTCAGCACCGCCCATGAACACCCACAATACCAGAGGAATCATCGGTGTGTTGCCGGCCTTTGAGGAAGATAAAAACTCTTCCTCAAAACCATCCAAAACCATAACAAAACTACCAGCCACAACTAATCAAACTCCTAAAACAACCAAACAAACAGATGTACAACACAGAGACTAATAGTGGAACTGGCTAAGAAGTCCCGAATGCGATTGGAACATTCGAACACGAACACAGCGCCACGTAGCGGCAGTTAAACTAATTACAATACAGGTGGGATGCAACACCGAAACACACAGTAAAGAGCACACGCGCCCAAACTTGCTCCCTATGGAACTTCCAATCGCTTCGTAGAGTTGTTTTGGTGCCGGGGAGGGGAAATGGCGGGTAGACAAATTTACCTACCCGCTCTCATACAATAATAAATACACCCAACAGTCACATCTGTCGCAGAACGGATAACCGTAGGGGGAAACGTGTTCTGGAGTAGAGACTTAGGAGAAACGTAGTTTAGGACGCCCTCTGGCTAGGTGGGGTGACGATATCCGCAAGGTGGCTCGCAGCGGTTGAATGAGGAGAGGCCAATTTTCGGGCCGAACGATAGACGAATTAAAGGTTGTTGAAGACACCCAACAGTCACATACATAGTTCACACACTAGGGTACAAGTCCTGGTTCGGGGGTATTAGAAATTATGAACGACTTTGCGGTCTCACAAACGCCCAGATTCGAAACAAGTATGTATAGATTACACAAACATTTGTCTCGGTGTGGGAATCCAACCCGCGGACGCACCTGTCGCTGGTGTCTAGCCAACCGTGCCACGGGGCTGTCAATATTTCTCTATATTTGTATACCTTTTATTGGCTATGCTCAAATTCCAAATAAATTAATTATGGATCACACAAACATTTGTCTCAGTGCGGGGATCGAACCCGCGGCCGTTTAGATCATTGACTCGATACAACTGCATTGCATTAATTCAATTCACGTTTTTACGTGCAGTGAGTAAAACTAAAACTAGACAACAAGTAAAATCTTTATATTTCTAATTTAAAAAGACACTTTTCCGATCGGAAATATAATTAACACTAACGACCGTAAATCGAATTTCAGATCTATTTGATTTGGCCACATAATTACACTGACGGCTCAACGAGACAGCCATCTCAAAACATATTAAAATACATAAATCCGTATCGTCCATCACTTTCACCACGCCCTAACTTAACATATTATTTAAGTTAATATGAAAATTGCTTAACTAATAAAGGAGGCTGAGCACGTACACGAATCTATCCAACTCTCCCCAACCCACTCTTTACCCCGCACGGCGATTCCTACGCTTTAAGTAAAATTGTAATTAAACTTGCGTAATTTCATACGTATGAACATTTGATTCCCGTTGGGGGTTTTGAATGAATTGTTTTAGTTAAATATAAAAGTAAAAGAAGTGAAGGCCTCGACGTTTAGGCGTGCGGTCGAGAATATCGGCGGTCGCGGGTTCGAACCTCTGACTTTTCATATGTTTGTTTGGGTGTATGTACGTTAGGGTGTCCCAGCTTAGTAGGGCGATTTTTTTTTTCTCGAAATTAGATACGCATACCCTCTATATTTTTTCTAATTGACCCTAATAACTCAAATACGAAATATTATCGAAATTGGATAGCGGTAACCCGTGCCGACTTGATGGCAAAGTTTTAAGAAAAAAATTGTATGGTAATTGTAGAGCACATATAAAAACTAAATTTTTATTTTCAAAATTATATCCTATTTCACCGGTATTATATATTTATTATTAAAACAGGAATATTTGTGATATTTTAATTTAAAAGTTTTCATTTTACTGTTAGGATAAATCACAGGAAAAATTGCTTTAGTTTCCCTTTAAAGGTGACTTTTTCACGCAAATGTTGTATCAGTATAACTGCAATTTGCAGTATCACTAGTGACTTTTAGTCTCATTATTTATTTCTTAACTGCTTGAAAAGAAGTATAACTAATCTGTGAAGTAAGCAACTCATTGAGAAAAGTGTCAAAATTTTTAAAACGATTGAAGAAAAGCAAGACTAGTTTTTGATCGAAATAAAGCCGTTTATATCTTTCTAAAAAAGTAAATCACGCAGATATCTTTCCAGGGGATATATGAATTGATGGATCCTCTTTAGTTAAGCTTTAAAATATTATCATTTTTGGTTCCTGGTCTCCATCATAGTGATATAGAGACAAGACAGCTACTTCATGAACCAAAGACCAAAAATGCTGAAAAATATTCTGTATAGTCATTTCTGAGTTAATTTTAATGACAGTTTCCCAGGGTTTCAAAGTATTAAGCAAACATAAGTCGTGGTAAGGTGCCGTCACTGATAATATACAATGCATCCAAGCCTTAACATGGTATATAGCGATGCAAATCTAGATGTCTAATAGTGCGACTTTTTATTAGTAATTTACAATTAAAAAATAAGTTACGACATTTTTAATCAATTAATTGCTTCGGCCATCATGGTGTCTGGTACATAGAACTTGGAGATCGAATAGTCAATTTTCTTTCTGTATCACCACCAAAGAATATGATTATAGCTATAACTGTTAATTCTTGATAGCCAACCCTTAAATTTCCTTACTAATTCTGTCCGGTAAAACAATGTATATCTATTTATATAACTATATCTATTATCTAGATTTATTTTTGTCTATTAAAGGGTACCGGCGTGTGCAATATACAAAAAGTAGTCCAAGCTTGTAACAAACTCTTGACGACACTGTACGAACACATCTTGCGATTTTTCCGCATTATTTGTTGATCTCTTCAGAGTCGGTATAAGGCAACTTATTTCTTAAAATTAGTTTATTAAAGCTTAAATAGGCATATAAACCCTTTAACAAAAAATAATTTATTATTTATTAGATTTGCGATTTACAAAATTCAATTTTACTACATGAATTTTATTAAACAGAACTGCCAAGATTTGTTCTTTACAGAGAAGTTTTAAGCCGTTATTTTAATGTTTTGCACCCCCCTATTAAAATTTGCCTTTAAAATCTTAATCTGACATATTGATTAAACAAAAAGAGGCGTTTACCAATACAATAAACAAGCAACCACGAAACTTCCATGCGAATATTGCGACGCGCCGAAGTTCATACAAAGTATGTAAGTACTGAAATACATGAATGCAAGTCGGCACGGGTTGCAGTGGTCCTAAGTTCATGAAATTTTATTTATAAGTGTTTTAACACCATTCGAAAATAATTAGAGGGTATGCGTTGACAAAAAAAGACTTTGATTTTTTTGGGACACCCTAATGTACGTACTAAGGTTCAGAAGGCAAAACTACTGCCGTTTACATGAGCTCCATTACTCAGACTTGGATTCAAACGCGGTTATTGATCGCGCAGTACCGCTAATGTATGTAGGACCAACAAAGCAGTAAATGATATAAAAGTGCAAAAAAAACATAGGCAATGTGCAAAAATACTCCACATAATGCGTTAATATGTATATTAAAAAGTATTTGAAATAAAGATATTTTTCTCCATCTCTCAAACTTACATACCCAAAAACACAAATTTCACATTTCAGCTCAAAACACACTTGCCAAAGTAAATATATTTTCATACGCTATTTTAAAATTACAGTGTCTGTCTCGTTCGAATTGATAAAATTATTCACATATCGTTTGGTATTCTATTTGCATTGAAAGCTTTTAAAAGCTTCGCGTTACACGATACTTATTGCCGTGGGCTTTAAGCATACAATATGTGCTTGTATCGGGAAGTACTCGGACTGTAAAAGCTTTTCTTTCCGGGCTGGTATTTAACCGAGTTGCTTTGTATAGAAAGGGAATATTGTAAATTAATCTGAAATTGAACTTATTTGAGAGTATGTTGAAGGTTTAAGAATGACTAAAGTTATACCTATTTTTGGCATAATAATACCGGTTTTACGAGTAAATAATCAGATAGAATTTGCTTAACACTCCAAACTATAAGAGGATAGGAAGTCTGACAAAAAAAGTAGTTGCAGTGATTGCTGAAACTGTCATCGATTTTCGCAAATCAAAACTTTTTGGACAAATTTGCATTAACCATCAAGGGCTATGCTTAATTACATTACTATCATAAAAATACCATAATGCTATTTCCCAAAACTGCCAACACCTAATCTAACAATAAAATACCAATGCATAGCATTCGTAATAATATTGACTCGATACCGATTAACAATCGATATTCTACTTAATAGTCTGGTTTACAGAATATAAAAATCGATAGATCCAATAAATTATTCTATTACATCATTTCCGTCTGGTTTCACGGCGCGTTCGCATATTTTTCCAGTTCAAAGGCAACAGAAAGCAACGTAGATAACTAACAAAGAATACCTATGGATATTTAACGTAGAGGGGTGCAGTGAGGGACCCCGAGTGGAGTCGTTAGCTTGGGCCCGCGGGACACACTACACAGCGGCAAACACTCACATTTGAACATTTCAAATAATTCACTAGTTTGATGTACATTGCGTGGTGTTTTGAATATTTTTTACTTAGGTAATGTATAGGCCAATCCAAATTGGGCCCGTGAGGGGTAGTAACGCCTTACTCCTCTCAGTTGTATAGGAGGTCGTATATCGTTTGTTTATTTATTACGATATCATGTCAAAGCGGCACTAGTCCTAATAAGATTGGGCTTGCTAATAGATTTACTCAGTTCGCTTTTCGGAAACGTTTCACGAAAAATTTAAGCGTGCTGAGCAATTAACAAATTCAAAAAATACTATGTTGTATCAATTATGTAATCAACAAGTTAAAAATTGTGCAGATGTAAGTAGTAAACCAAAGTATAATTACTTCGTTAAATAATGTCTTTATCTCAGAAATTTCACCAAACCTGCAAATTATTTTGCATAGTTTAGTTTAATTTATTTTACAATTCATAAGGATTAAATCTTGCCAACAAAAATAAATAAACCAGAATAAGTATCTTTTAAAATGGCCTGCAATAAAAATCAGTTACCGATGTTAATATCATCACTTTGTATTCCAGATACTTAACTTGCCTCTTTTAACGCCATTTTAATCTTCAAAGCGTGAATTGTGGGACTAAATTGCTTCTATTATTGCCTCGGGATGGCGTAACAGTGCTCGCAGCGTGAAGCCAACACGCAATGTACTGCATCCACCGCTTTATTGTCTTGTCAACAATAGAGAAATGCAGTCGGTCTGTTGAGTGAACGTTTTAAAAGTGCACTCGTAAGGATTGTCTTGTTGCGAAATATTTTTGAGTATGATCAAAACTGGCTTAAGTAGTCTTTCAAGAAGAGTCAGTTAGGGAAAATGCACGGCTCCTCGTCATGTCTCGATTGTGGTGGAGGAGGCTGGGGATCGACGGTTGGTGCTTCACCTTTGATGTTTATTTCGTTTTTTTCGTCTATTTACAGCCAGTTAGTGACGTAAGTGCTCATGCTACTCGCATTATACGGTCGACGGCAATTTACATGAGTTGTTATTGCTTTCGTGTTCCAAATGAGTGGAAGTTTTTTCGAATAGTTTTTTTTGCAAGATTTAACTTGTAAAACATAAGTTAAAATTTTCTTCAAAAGTTTTTAGAGACTTATCGATTTTACAAAAGTTTCCAAATTAAACTTATAGATGGCAGCACTTGGTACTTTGGTGCGTTGGGCGATAACTAATTGAACATACAAACTGAAACAAGATGATATAGAGATAATGACATCTTTTTTAAATATTATTGAAGTGGCCATAAATAATATGAATTAGGTCGGAGATAAAAATATAAGCAATCATAGATTTGTTTACATTTCTAGTTCATCGTTAAGATTATAGATGGCGGTAGTTACATGTGTATCGATTATCGAATATAATGATTCATAGATCATTTCTTAAATCAATTGAAAGTGGCACTTCAAAGAAATTCATATTTATTTTTACACGTTTTTATCGGTTTGGAAATAAACATAGGTATATTCTACTCTCATGTTTTATCGACAGAGTTTTTAATCCAGAAAGGGCGACCTGTTGTTTACCAGCACATTTTTGTTACCACAACCGATCTTGCCTTAAGTTATTTATCCCATAGCCTTCCAACCCTCAAAACAATAAGCCTCGTTACAAACATCCTCAGAAACCCGAGTGATCGGAACAGCAAACATAATCCACTCAGGCGGGGCCAAAAATAAAATGAACGCTATAATAATGCTCTTAAAATTGTAATCTGGCCGCCTAATAAAAATACCCACTCAATTAATAAGGCTAAATCCACAAAAAGCGAAGAAAACGCGCCAAGTGGAGCGATTGTGTATAAATCCAAGAATTAATATTGTTTGAGAGGAAAAAGTAAAATTGAGTGCAAAGAGGTCCCGAGTCGGGAAAGCGCCTTCTCCAGCACGAGTGGCAATTCCCTTAAAATAATTTCCGAAAGGAATATTACCAGCGGGCTGCGAGCACAGCGGAATTTACTGATCATTTGGTACAGTAATAAAATTTTTCAAAATAAAAAAAACCACTGATGTACTAGGTCTGTGGTTGAGGATTACGTTTAGTCTATAATGATAGGCTTGTCTTGGCTTGGTTGTTTTGATATTTATGATTATATTAAACTTTTACATGCTTCATTCAACTAACCAACTGCCGCGGAATCTGTGAAAAATACTTTCTAATTAACTTCTTAATTTCAATTTCTTCTTCTTCTTCTTCTTCATCAACCCTTATACACCCACTGCTGAGCACGGGTCTCCTCTACCATTGAGAGGGTTTAGGCCATAGTCCACCACGCTGGCCTAGAGCGGGTTGGCGGACTACACACCTAAGAAATTCCTAAGAACTCTTAGATGTGCAGGTTTTATCACGATGTTTTCCTTCACCGTTAAAGCAAGTGATTATTCAATGTGAATACACACATAACTTCGAAAAGTCAGAGGTGTGTGCCTGGGGTTCGAACCCGCGACCGCCGAGATTCTCGACCGCGCGCCCATACCTCGAGGCCATCACTGCTTATTTCATTTCAATTTATTAAAACTTATTTTCTATTTTTTAGTTCGGTTTTCGATAAAAAGCGTGTTTTTTAGTTTTTTTTTTTAAACTATTATTTATAACTTATTAATTCCATTTAGAATAGACCAGTTTTTGCCATAAAAATAACACGAAAGACATAAATCGCCCAATCCGTGGCCGTACAGCGGATTTTTATCGTCGTTATTAAAAATCGCTCACATTGTTTTCCGCTAATTACCTCCAATATAAAAAATAATTTAATTTGGTTTTGTCCTAAGAGATTAATTATAAAGCCCGGATATAAGGACTTGACGGGGAAATTTCCGGGTCTCTACCATTATACTAATCTCTAAATACAAGTACTGCTAGGTGATTTCAAAGTGTGTTTTACCTACCATCATCAGCCCATACTTTCTGATGAGCCTCTTTTACAATTGAGAGCATTTAAACCTTAGTCAACCACGCTGGTAGGTTAGCGGAATGCACTATGAAAAACCTAAGAATTTTTAGGTGTATAGGTTTTCTCACGATATTTTCTTTGGCCGTTAAAATACGTGGTAGTTCATTATGAATACTGACATAACTTCGAAAGGTACCCATGGCTGTATCATTTACTCCTTTTTAAGGAACGCAATAATCAAATGAGTGCGGTACGAATAAATATATGTCTGTGTTGCCAAAGAGATAGGAGTTATATGTATTTTTAATATCTTTAGTAAGCTTTTAAACTTGTAATCGAGGACCAAGGAGGTTGCCGTTTTACTTACAAACATCCAGACTCCTTGCTTCGAACTAAAGGCAGCAAAAACATCGAACCCAGCCTCTTATATACCAATTTTCTAGCCATATGCACTACATAAGTAGTTCTTGATTAATCGTACGATATATGAATAATTAATTTTTCAAGTTATCTTCAGCTGTTTCATCCATTTAGAATGCCGCAAACCTATGATGTGATTTGAAATCGGTTACACCGCACTTCAAGTAGCATCTGCCGTTAATACCGCATAAGGTGAAAGCATCACCTTTTCGCACTAGAAATATATTATAGTTATTAAAAAGTTATTTTTTATACGCGCAGCTGCGTTTGCATATGCTCTTAGCCGCCGGGAATCGAACCCTGAATGGCGGGGTGTGTTAGAATATCTAATATGTACGGTCTATTTCCGTCCAATAGATTAGTCGGTAATTAGAAGCCAAAGCTTGTTATTACGCGATGTAGGGTTTTAAATAATTTGCGTATTCATCAAGTTGAGCCGTGAAATGTATCATAGCGATATACCGTGGCGAGGAGTGAGAAATATTAATTTTATTATATTTTAATACGAATTTTTGAGCTTACTATACATTAAAAAAAAGAAAGATGTAATAAATGATTTAAAAAATCATCAAGATCCCACTCTCGGATGGGATTCGATTTTTGAGTTTTATTGGCTTGGGAAATGTAGGTTTTAATTCTCAAATTGAGTTTATCATTATCAGTCCACCACTGCTGGGCACGAGCCTCCTCCATCATTGATACGATTTAGGTTACCCCACCCAGGTTTAGTTCACCACTCTGGCTAGAGCGAGTCGGCGGACTACACATCTAAGAAATGAACGTTTCATGTGTGCAGGTTTGATCACGATGTTTTCTTTCACTGCAAACCAACCAACTTAGAAATCGAAGAAAAATAAAATCCAAAGAAACTCTTCTTTCTTCTTTATCAACCCATATACGCCCACTGCTGAGCACGGGTCTCCTCTACCATTGAGAGGGTTTAGGCCATAGTCCACCACGCTGGCCTAATGCGGGTTGGCGGACTACACACCTAAGAAATTCCTAAGAACTCTTAGGTGTGCAGGTTTTATCACGATGTTTTCCTTCACCGTTAAAGCAAGTGATAATTCAATGTGAATACACACATAACTTCGAAAAGTCAGAGGTGTGTGCCTGGGGGTCGAACCCGCGACCGCCGAGATTAGCGACCGCGCGACCAAACCTCGAGGCCATCACTGCTTAAAGAAACTACTCTCCTTTAATATAGTTAATAGTCCATTTAATATGTAAGAGCTTCACAGATTCCCACAAGCCGGTGTTCCTGCATCCAATGCCGCCATTATTGCCTCATTTATTACACGCTCCTTTAATATCTGCGAATGTCTGGATACTGTTTGTTATCTCAAAAATATCTGCGCCAGACTCGCTTTATTGGATGCTTACAGTAGCTCGAGTAAGGTCTTAGATTCGATCTAAAAATTACGGTGTATAAGACAAGTATTTAAGTAATGATATTTATTTATTTATTTATTTATTTAAACTTTATATACTAACAATGTATACAGGCGGACTTAATGCCGATGGCATTATCTACCAGTCAACCTTACAGTGGTGCAGAGAAATATGGTAGGCGCATAAATAATATATATAAATCAATAAACATATATAAATATTATATATATATATACTATACACATACTTATATAAATATATAATAAACATACATACATAAACATACATATAGATATTATGATGATTCTGACAGTTGATTCCAAAGAAGTTGCCGAACCCTTAATTTAAAAGAAAAGCGATTAGTCAGCATCCTGATTTCTAGTGGGAGTGCGTTCCATAGAAGGATAGCTTGAATGAAGAAGGAAGAATGTAAAAAGTCTGAGTTATGAGAAGGACATGAAAGGAGAAGATTGTTAGAAGAGCGAAGATTCCTGTTGTGGTTACTACCTAGATATTGAAAGTGAGAAGTTAGATAAGAGGGCGAAGTAGAAGACTTAATAATAGAAAAAAGAGTAGTAAGTGCGCGTAGAGAACGTCGCTGTCGGATAGGTAACCACTTCAGTTGAGAGCGGAAAAAAGAAACATGATCATATTTACGAAGGTTAAAAATGAATCGAATGCAGTTATTGAGAAGACGGTCATATTTATTGAGATGTTCTGCATTCAGATCGAAATAGCACACATCACCATAGTCGATTAGAGGAAATGTTAGGGCTTGCACAAGCATCGCCTTGGTTCTGGAGGGAAGGAAGTTCTTTAAGCGATAAAGAGCACGAAGAGTGCCTGTGACTTTCCGCGACACAGAGTTAACTTGAGCTCGCCAACTAAAATTAGAGTCTATATGGAGCCCTAGGTTTTTGACATTTGATAATGATAGGTTGTTGTATTATTATCATCAGCCTATATACTTTTATCATCGAAAGTGATTTTTTGTCTGTCCACGTTGGCCTAGTGCGAGTTGCCCGATTACACTTATAAGAAATTCTTATTTTAGAAGTGCAGGTGTCCTTACGATGTCTTTCGCTGTTAGGTAAGTGATCATAAATTGTGAATGCACGCTTTACTTGGAAAAGTCAGATGTTTGTGCCTAGGGTTTAAATCTGCAACCGCCGAAAACTCAAGACAATCACTACTTTACAATTCACTTCAAACAATCAATTATTTATTGAAAACAGATTAAGTACTGCACCATTTACAAATTTCCATTCAACATAATATGTCCAATGATTTACAACTTGTGTAAAAGTACGAAAAAGCAGATTATTCAAGGACTATTCCGTACTAAACTTAGCTTGTGTTGCAGCCGTAGATCAGGATTACTTAATTTTGGGTTTATCAAGCGAGATAGCAACTATCACCCAACTATTTAGGTCACAGTGGCTTCTGACGCGTTGCCAAACAGAACAGCTGATGCGTCTACCACCTGCCCCAGGTGTCAGCGTCACTTGACAAGTGCAATTCGTGTGTGTGTGCGTAGAGTGACGCGGGCAGTGATGGAACTGAGCTTATTCGTCATATATTCTGTCCCTTACTGTCACTAGTAAGTATGGGTGTGAGTGAGCGAGAAAGGTGTCATTTGATTGTGATAAACATGTCGTTTGCTGAATTATTTTGATAGTAAAGTATTTATTGATTTTTTTAGCTGATAGATCACATTAGAATAATATGTGAGATATTGTAAATATAAGCTAAATAATTTACTCTGGGGGTGATTAAGTTAGCTGTTTGTTTGGCAAAAATCTTTTTTTTTTATCTTTCTCTCACTTTCAAGCCCTCACTATTTTGATTTATAAAGTTTTTTTTTTACTTATTGTACACTGCGATGACTTCTGATATAAAGTTTTTTTTAAAGAAATGTTTAAAGAAAACAGAATGTACAGAACAATAATTAAACATTTGAATTTTTTATAGAACAAAGAATCAGCGTAAGTAAAATAAGAAATCAATATCAACAAAAAGTATATTTAAATAAAATTCCATTCATAAAATCGGGGCATAATTCAGTTGTATAAGTTAAAAATATATCGAGCAACTTTCCCCAGACCCCCATCCTCCCCTATCTATTACGCATAGACTCCTGCGCAGCTCTCGGCCAATGGCGCGCGCGCACCAAATTTAACGGAATGCCACCAGGCCATTTCGAAAACGGCCCGTTTTGTGAATGAGCGTACTACAACTGGCTTTGGCAGATGTTAAACAGCTGATTTTGACGTGGCCGATGCCGTAAAAACTAGTATCGGGAGCCGAGTACTTTGAGGCCCCTTTTTCGAATCGCTAACAATGTTTAATGGAAATTGCTGTCCAAGTAAGGTGATTGAGATGAGCCCGATAGAAATAGATAGAATGGTTTTAGTGCAGGTCTTGTGTGTTTTAATCGCGTTTTTATTGTAAACGGATGATAAGTATACAGATATAATGGCAGGCAATATGCGGAGAGGGAATTCACTTAACGGTACTTAGACTGATCCGGAACGCAACTTACTGTGTGTGGGGTGGTTATAACATAAAGCTTATTTTGATGTCTTTAAAATGAATTGTTATCTAAAAAAATAAATACATCCAATAGCAGCGTACAAGTCTTGTATTGGGGGTATCAGAAACTACGAAATACATTTCGGTCTCACAAATATTTTTGGCTCACACAAACATTTGTCTTAGTGCGGGGTTCCAAACCTCGACTTTTCTTGTCACGAGCTAGTGTCTGCACCACGGAGCATCGAGGTATGGTCTGGATTCTCTTCCCTGCATAAATATAATTCGGGATACTTAAGTATGTTTATATATTGCGTTTAAATACTGACATGTTAACCCATAGACATATGTTAGGGAAGGTTACTTGAAAATGTCTACAGCGGAAGGCATTAGGCTGACTCACTATTGGTCGTTCACAAAGCGAAAATACAAAACCATTATCAAATATTAAATTCGAAACGGCCGTGTTAACTGACACATGACGGCATAGCAACATACAATTTCCAACAGAATTGTGTTGCGCAATTAAACATTTACACTCTTTGAATGGAAACAATCGAATTTGTATATCTCTAAACATCTCGTTCGAAACACCAAATCATTTTCACTTTAACAACCTTTTTACTAACAATTTGTCTATGCAATAAGGTTGAGATTCCTTTGGCATGTATTTGTATACAGGAAGGTAGATTTTGGTATCGCTAGTTTATGTGTATCGTTGGACACGCGTGGTGGGTGCGCACGCGCAGAGGTGCGGCGACCTCCGAAATTTGACCTCCGAACAATGTGGTTTTAGCGGAAATGTTTTTTTTTAATAATTTAGAAACAAATAGAAACTTGTAACTAGATGTATGGTTAAGTATAAACATAAAGGAACATGTGTAGCATAATATTTTTTAAGCGTGTTATTATGATTTTTTGTATTAGATACCAGAAAACAAATATAAATACACTTACAATTCTACGGTTGCATTAATTATAGCAAACTTCTCAGTTGTAGAGGAGGTGCCTACTAGTGGGACCTATATGAGTTCTAGTAGATTTTTGGTTTCAACATTATATAAGTCAAAGATGCGACTGAGAATCTCAAGTAAAATTATCCTGTAAGACTTGAGGAAGTCGTTATGGCTATATTAATTACTAGTTATATACATATTTGTTTAACAAAAACAATGTGAGATATAAATGAGAAGATCCTGGGACCACAATAAAAAATACATACTAGACATTTTACTAGTAAAGTGTAACGCTTTTGGTCTTTTGTGGAAATACGACTGTGTACCTAACAATAAAATTTTACTCTCCTCATCGTCAAACAGATCCATGCCTAATAATAAGATATACAGGGTGTATTTAGACCGTGATCGAAAACTGAGGTAGGTAATAGCCAGGGTGATCACAAACCCAGTGGCGATATTAAAAATCGCGACAAAAAATAAAAATTTTGACGTTTTCCATACAACCATCGCTGTTAAAAGAATGTGGTTTGTATGGAAACCGTCAAAAATTTTATTGTTTGTCGGGATTTTCTTTAATGCCAGGGGGTTTGTAATCACTATCGCTATTACCTGCCTCAGTTTTCGATCACGGTCTAAATACACCCTGTATATTAAATGCATATAATAGCAAATGTCTAATGGCTTCGAGGTTTAGGGACGCGGTCGAGAATCTCTGCGGTAGTGGGTTCGAACCCTAGGCACAGAGCTCTGACTTTTCAATTGACAATGACTTATCAATTGCTTTAACAGTGAAGGAAAACATCGTGATAAAACCTGCACACCCAAACGTTCTTAGGAATTTCTTAGAGACAGTAGATCAACGTGGTGAATTAAGGACTAAACCCTCTCAATGAGGAGGCCCGTGCCCAGCAGTGGGACGTGCATGGGCTGATGATAACGCTTATTTTATTTGTTACATAAATCTGTGACTAAAAGATTAAAAAAACTTTTATTTAAAACTATGATCGATGACACTTATAAATCATTGTCAAATATTTGTCTGGAATCGAACCTATTGCGTCACGCACACACTAAGCCTACAAAGAAAAGTGTATTACCCTTTCAATTTGAATATCCTATTCACACAAGACACAGTGTGATTGATGCGTCATCTTGAAATATGTCGTCATATATCATACCGTATTACAAAGATAATAATGCGGCTCGCTAAATCAAATGTAAGCATAAATGTATCAAATTGTCTACTTAGCAGCTGCAAATCATAACTTGGTTTTATCTGTTGCGTTTTATTGTATGGTGAAGTTTGCTGCGATAATGATATTTAGGCAATTATGTTAAGGTGTGTTTTTGTTTGCACGGGTTTTATGCACCTTTGGTAGGTGACGAGGTAGAAAAACATTTTGTTTAAGAGCGAACAATGTCGGGTGAAACAGTATGTCTGTTAGTTAGGGTTGGTACTTAGATTTTAGTGATGTTAACTTGTAATCAAATTATTTGTTACTGGGATTCAACATGTTACTTTTTAATCAATCAATCGCTTTTCTTCCATTATTTATTAATACAGAAGCAAAAACATTTTTACAAAAAAAAAACTTGGTTATAAGAAAATTCCGAACTAAATCATGAATGTATTGCGATTTGCGGTCTATAAATAGTGTCAACAAGAAAACAACTGCATTTATCTTTTACTATTTTACTTAATTTTTCCGGCTCGCTATATAAAAGCCTTACCTGACCTTTCAAAACTACGGTATTATATTTCATGAAAAAATATGCCAAATTGCACTTACTAAGGTACCAATATTTTATTTTGCTTCTGGAAATGGCATGTCAAAAATCATTGAATCCAAGTAATGTGTGACAAAACGATTAAACTAGCCGGCACTTCAAAGACCATTGCAAATGCTTCTGGTTTTATTAAATTTGCCCAAAAATTCTCTAGGCTATTTTACAATTATTAAGTTATGGTCAATTATTATTATTTCCTTCATAGTTCAATAAAATTCTATCTTTGATTTTTTGTTCCTTCCCTGATATTATTTGATAGTATTTCCTCACACTTCAATGCGACTGAACACATCGCGAAGTTATTATTGTGATAGTATGATACGCTCATACATGCCTATGGAAAACAACATTAATTTAAAATATAACTCATGAAATACACTACTCAACATTTTTTTTTCATAAAACTATTTTCTTTAATTTTTGTTCAGAGCAACTCCCATTTAACAATAAGCAGCAGAGCAGCTAAAAACAGTTTTTCGACTTAGCATCGAACCCAAGACCTTTCGCACTTCACGTCCTTACGCCTCAACTCTGACATTAGTCGAAACAATTTAACCACCCTCAAAATCATCTATAAAAATCCAATATAACCGTCATTTCAATAAAAAATCAAACATTACCACAGGTACGTCACATCCCGATAACCCTGCATACTTAGTTGTTTTGTATCTAAGCGCGTCGAGTCGGAACGGTCGCTGACGCATCGGTGATTCATTCCCGGCTAGGTAAATTGTGGCACACGTAACGTGCGATAGGAAATGTTCATGGAGATTACTCAATGTGCCGCTTTCATCGGGTAAGTCGATTGTAATGGTCCCGATTAGATGATCGACGTAAAATCTCACCGGTCGCGCGGTCAAATACCTGTTTTGGCATGTGTGTGTATTTGTAATGAATTATTTGGTGCTTTAGCGTTGGCAAAAATCATCAGGTCACATATAAAAATTCTTGGGAACTTGTGAGGTTTTCGCTAATTAATGAATTATCACGTACATTAACGGTACATACTATAAATTAAACATATTAAAAATAAGATATTTAAAAACTCAGTGAGGAAAAGGTTAAAAGTTAGGTAGGACTTTCTTGTGTAGTGTGCAAACCCGTACTAGTCTCACGTGGTGTCTAAGGTCTTACTGCTTTCAGCTATAGAGGAAGCATATATCCTGATAAGCAGTGATGGCCTCGAGATTTAGGCGCGCGGTCGAGAATCTCGGCGGTCGCGGGTTCGAACCCCAGGCACATACCTCTGACTTTTCGAAGTGATGTGTGTATTCAAATTGAATTATCACTTGCTTAAACGGTGAAGGAAAACATCGTGATGAAACCTGCACACCTGAAAGTTCTTAGGAATTTCTTAGGTGTGTAGTCCGCCAACCCGCACTAGGCCAGCGTGGCGGACTATGGCCTAAACCTTCTCAATGGTAGAGGAGACCCGTGCTCAGCAGTGGGCGTATATGGGTTGATGAAGAAGATATCCTGATATGGGACGTATAAGGCCTCATAATAATGATCAGTCATGAAGAATAAACCCCAGTTATCGTAGAGGTCAGTATCACTAGATATTATATAACAAGTGTGTTCTTCAGTAAAATATGGTTATTTCATACCTTCAATTAAATCAATCTTTAAACCCTGAAAAACATGTTTACAACGTACTATAGTCAACATCAAACAGATCGTCTCAAATGAGTATGTTGAATAATGAATAGATGTAGGTATTGGACTCCCTTCATCCCGATAGAGAGGAGCGGCGGATAAAAGCAGTATTAAACGGATATTGCTACGGCTCGGCAATCACTGATTTCCGCTTTTCCGCTACCAATAATACTGGGGTTGCTGCCCATAGAAATTACTCTCAAAATGGTACACTATTAATTTTCATATCAGATGTGCCAATAAATCTGGGTATAGATTTTTTGTACTTAATAAAGCTTTGTTGGTATAACGTCTATCGTAGGTTATTAAAAAATAAGAAACTTTATTAAACAAACGATAAAAAAAAACAGAGTGAGAAAACAAATGTGATTTAAAGTTCTCACAAGAATCTCATTAGAGAATTGCATGGCTTACCTAATGAATTAATTATCACTTACTTTGACGATGAAGGAAAACATCGTAATGAAGCTGGCACACCTAAAAGTTCTTATTTCTTAAGGATTACTTAGGTTTGTAGGCCGCCAACCCGTACTAGACCGGCGTGGTGGACTAGGGCCTAAACACTATCAATGGCGGATGACGCCCGTGCCTAGGAATGAGACGAATGTGGGCTTATGATGTTTTAATCAAAACATGATTAAATTAATATTTTTTTGTATTAATTTTTCAAGTCTAAAAAGCAATTATTACTGGCAACATTCAATCCAATCAAGTTGACATTTCTTTGACTCCCTAAGTTCTTAGTACACGTACCTTCAAACATAACGCATTTAATCACAAAATTAATTAACACGCAGTTAGTAAACGGCAAAATGATCAATATTTGATAATTATATAATTTCCTGTTCATAATTGACTTTCATTAAGGCGACGTCTCTTCTCATTATAATGTTTGGAAACTTTTTGTTACTTTCCGCTTGCAACACTGAGTTTAATTTTGTTTGACAGGTCCCTTTCGCCAGTTTTCTACAAAGTAATATTATTTGGCAACGAGTTTGGAAATAAGCCGGCCTATATTGTGTTCCACGACAGCGGGGGAGCTAATAATGTAATTAAACGTTTCAATGGTTTTTTGGTAGTTGGGACCTCACTACACATGATTTCTGATAAAGAAAACATCCCTTGATAATACTGTTATGTTGACCTATTATGTAACTTCATAGCACGCTTAAAGGGCCCAAGGATTTACATCGTCTCTAGTAATGATATCACAGTCCTTAAATTGATATAGATATTTGTATATTTCTGCCTACCCATCGACGATACAAGCTTGATTACTCGTGGCATTTTAAACATGTATGAAGTATCCTAATACTTATATTTGTAATTTCTCAGCAAAAAAAACCTGCTGTATCTTCCTAAAAATCTTCTTCTGAAAATCCGCGAAGTTTGTCAAATAATAATAAATAAATTAACGAAAATTTCCTTCTAAATCATTCCATTGTCTCAGATAGCATTGTCTGTAGGCCTACGCCAGCCCACTATTGTGGCCCATGATGTATGGGCCCAATTAAAAATGAATTATGCCCTTTGGCAAAGAATTTTTACGCAAAATACGTTTAAAAATTAATTATATTAAAAGGTTTCGTGTGATTTATAACTCCGTTGGAAATAAGGAGTAATTACATTGGCCACTTTTTAATTTTCTTTCCGAAGTATGGACGGTGGAAAATTACAATGAACCGAAATGAAATTTTACCTGTAAATTTTGATAAGATTTTCATAGATTTCTCATTCGTCATTATTCACTATTATGATGGATTTTATTACATGTCACTTATGAAACAAACATTTTTAATGCTGTTCTTATCATAATCACAAAATTGCAGAAGAGTATGGCTTAGATTCTATAAAGTGATGGCTGAGAGATCATCTCACGACCTAACCCGAAAAGTCTTAACACAATTAGAGACAAAAATACTAATTCCTTCGCCAAAATGGCGGTATATATTATGTGACGTCCGATGGAACAAATAGATTAGGGCACATAGTATTGCTTCATACACACATGTCTATTTATAATTTCTGGTAGATTAGTACCCGAACTAATGTAACGACGTAGAAAACAGTTAAAAAAATGACCCAATATGGTTAACTCTAACGTAAGAGGGCTTTGACCTCACTCATCGTGTTGACGGGATTAGGGGAAGTGGCACTTTCATTGACACATTTAGAATTAAAGTTCTGATGATTTTATAATGTTGCAATATCATAGTGTAGCTTTAGATATTTTGTATGTTACTAAGGCAATTGAGGCAATTTAATTCCAATCAGGGCTAAGGTTCTCGATATTCTATAATAGCATGGGAATTGTACTATCGCTTACCTAGAAAGCTTCGTACTAGCTATCTTGTTCTAAAGTATTTTAGACATATTGTAATGTGTATTTATTAAAAATACATCATAAACCATGACCTTTTTTTAAATCTACTCTTTGAAAGATACCCTAAATTATTTTCGAGGTATTTTCAAAAGTCTCTTTTGAGCAGGGGGCGACGTGAACTCATATTCCATGTTATGTGTGATTGGCTCTATACATATTTTGCGATGTTAATATTATTAAATCTAGACGAAATTTTTCAAATAAACAGACGTTAGTCTAGAATTTCTTTAAAATAATCTTAAAAAAGCAATACTTTCAACCCAGTCCAACCTATCCGACAACACTGCCCATTCCCCCACAAACAAACGGCGCGATGACCCATTTTCGTGCAAGCCACATGTCTCGCGTTACTATATGGAAAAGAAAAACATTATACTTACAAGCATTACGTTTCTTACATATTGTTCGTCGTTAATTTGTGCGGCGACGCGACCCACGACCCGTGAATACTTTGCCCATAAAAACTTTTATTATGCCTACGAAGCGTTTTTTCTTGTATCCTGTTTTCCCTGTTTATGGAACTGACTGGAGATTTCGCTCGTGATAAAACTGAATTAGTATTTGCTTGAAAAACTCAATAGAGCTTAAGGATATTTTTATTCAAGTTTTTCTCGTATTTAGACACTTTATTCTATTTAGTAATTACATTTGCAACTACACCGACTATTTTTTTGCTGGTTAAATTCATTGAGGGTATAAATATAGCTTTGGCGCCAACCTGCGAGGTGGACTATGGCCTAAACCCTCTCAATGGTAGAGGAGGAATGTGCCCATTAGGTCGTATGCATATGGGCTGATGAGATGAGATGATAAATATAGCTTAGGTTCCCATAGAGCTTCTCCAAGCACTACTGCCGGGTATCATGTCTGTGCTGCATTGACGATACTGGTTTACAGATGTATGTGTGTGGATCATTATCATCATCAAAAGCCTTTCTCATATCTATTGCTGGATATATACCTCTTGTATGGCACACCACTGGGCTCCATCTTCGGCTCTCCTCATAACGCCGCTACCAGTCACCTTGCCTATACCAATAATCCAGCTAGCCAGAAATGTTCAATACTACGTTTCTATATGGAATAAAACGCCTCCCTTTTTTTAAATACCAGTATGATCATACTATGCCAAGATAAAAGTATTACAAAAAATAAAGAATTTTAAACTTATGGTGTGAAATAAGCCTACGATATCAAAATTGAGAGATATTTACATGAAAATTACCCAATTTGTCGTAAACGGCTATGAAACAAACCGAGATAAAAATACGACGGAGGTATTCAAATGGTAGATAAATGAGGTGAATTAGTATCCGTTTCACTGCCTTGTTAACTTCACTTTAATAGTCGTCTTATCATATTTTGATCTTACAAGTTTACGCTCTGTGCGGCCATAAAATCGACGTATCTTTAAATCTCAATGTCGCTTGCCAATTTTATATTTTATGTGCACAATTTACAATCCATTACATAAATATTTATTCAAGTATATAAACGGTCGTAAAGATTCTACGATTGGTTGGGACATGTGGATGTGAAATAGACTTTTTTGTTCAGAGAGTGGATAGTTGTCCGTTTAATTTATTTGCAGGGGTAAACAGAACAAGTACCTAGTTATAACTGGTCTATTTATAGGTCATATTTTTTAGACTTTACTTATGTAGGTAAGATTTTTATGTTAAGAAATAGTGATAAAGATGTGGAGAAAAATATTATTATTATTGTGATTTGAGATTGTATAGGAACAAAATTTTAAAATTAGGTCTATCCATGAAAATATGATTAATTGAAGCCTTACAGTTCCTTAGCGATTATGTTGTAAAATTTTCTAGTTTTTTTTTGGTATAGTAGGTCAGTCTCTATATACAATTTCAGTGGTAGCAGAAGTGGAATAACGTATAATGTCAACGGTAGAAAAGACCTAATCTGTTATTACCTATAGTGCTATAAAATATCGTGTAATTTTATGCTTCTTCATCAACCCATATACGCCCACTGCTGAGCACGGGTCTCCTCTACCATTGAGAGGGTTTAGGCCATAGTCCACCACGCTGGCCTAGTGCGGATTGGTGAACTACACACCTAAGAAATTCCTAAGAACTTTTAGGTGTGCAGGTATCATCACGATGTTTTCCTTCACCGTTAAAGCAAGTGATAATTCAATTTGAATAAACACATAACTTCGAAAAGTCAGAGGTGTGTGCCTGGGGGTCGAACCCGCGACCGCTGAGGTTTTCGACCGCGCGCCTAAACCTCGAGGCCATCACTGCTTTTATGCTAGTAAAGCATTTTCTTTAAATTTCGGGAAACTAACATTGCATTAATCCCGCAAAGGAGCATTAATCCCGCCGCCCCTGATTTCCTCACTATTTGTCATAGATCGGGAAAACGTCTGCAGTTTCTGTGAGTATAGATGAGCGATGATTATTACTGGCCATTGGATGGCTGTCCTCAATCGTTTTTGTTCTTTTTTTGTTTCAACGAATCATTACATGTCTTTAAAAGATTACATAACATAAGAAGCGTAGGGCGCTACGTCACTTAGTTGTACACAGCCACGCTTGTATCCTAGCAGGGATGGGCAGACCCGCATTTCAGGACGTTTTATGATCTGTGTTTTGAGGCACGCCCAATAGTTATGGGTGCAATTCCTGTATTTTCTTTCCTAGGTTCATAGAACCATGCTTACCACCGAATATTAAAATCATAGGATTAACAAGCCATCTTGAAAATGACTTAGTCGTCTTCAAACTATAAAATTGACTACCAAGGTGCATTAACGAGTAACTACAGCTCGTCTCGTGGCCACACACACCGCGACACACAATTAATGATGTTGCATTCAAATGTTCATTAATATTTAGAGGTTCTTAGGCTTGTCGCATGACATCACGGGCTCGTTGGCCCATTTCGAGAAATAACTTCATTTCACCCAATATTGTGGAATTCATGTTTATGTAAATATTTTCAATTTATTACCATGCACTGACTTAGGGACAGGAAGCGGAGGAATTAAGTTGGACGCCGTAAGAATTAGTGTTTGCGGAAATTACAAATTTTATTACCGGTTTTTATGGTTTCGATGCGTTTTTTATCGATTTCGAGATATGGTTGAGTGGACCGTTGATCCTGTAAGAAGTGTGCACCGTGCAATCGAAGGGTCCTGTTTTTGAATCCCGGTTGGAAAGCATGTTGTAGAGTATTTCCTTCAATAAATCCTCAGTTACAGCATCAAACCTGGAAGTCTCGCTTCGAAGGTTGGCAATCATAATAAAATCGTTACGAGGAACTCTTAGCTTTTGTAACGCCCAACCGTTTCAATTTATTTCATTTATAGTTTATATTTTTTAAATGTCTTCTCAAATCGTCTTTTTAATACAGATGCTTCATAGTTAAAAAAAAACAGATGTGACAGATGCATATACATATAGTGATTCTAGATCCATTGTAGGTAATTTATAGACATTTTGACGATTCAAAAGCCTTCTTGTTTTCCGTATATTGCATTTTAAAAAAGTAGGTATAAAGAAACTATTACTAGTATTATATCAGGGCATTAACACTTTGTAAGGAACTCCTCACCGACTCAGACCGTGGATTTAGCTAGTGAGTTAGCGGACTAAACAGAGTTATGTGATTAAATAATAAAAAGTAATAAGTATTATATGAAATGATTATAGCGCTCAATTATTTAGTACTAGCTTTTGCCCGCGACTCCGTCCGCGTAGACTCTAGGGTTAAGTGCAGAGAGATTTTTGCATTTATAACATGTTTATCCCACGGGATTACATTTTCCAGGATAAAATTATCCCATGTTAATTCTGTGAGCCCTACCTACCTCTATACCAAAAATCATTCAAATCCATTTGGTAGATCCAGAAATACCCATTCCCACGGGAATACTTAATTTTCCGGGATAAAAACTATCCCATGTTAATTCTGTGAGCTCTACCTCTCTCTATACCAAATTTCATTCAAATCACTTTGGTAGATTCAGAAATACCCATTCCCACGGGAATACTACATTTTCTGGGATAAAAAGTATCCTATGTGTTATTCTGATGTATAAGCTATGTTGTGGTAAAGTTTCATTCAAATCCATTCAGTAGTTTTTACGTGAAAGAGTAACAAACATACATCCATACTTACAAACTTTCGCCTTTATAATAATAGTAGGATTATAGGCTTATTTCTAATTTTATTAATATAAAGTTGTTGCCTGCATTACGATTACTTTGATTTAACTTCAAAAGGACCACTTTCATTGCTATTACCCTCCTATTGGGTAAAGCGTAATCATGTATAACATATAACCTTCCTAATAGTTACTTAAATAATCAAAAAAACTCAAAACTTCAGCCTTATAAGAAGAGATAGAAAACTTTCCACTAAGCATAACTTAATATGGTCTTATTACTTATATAGTATAAAATAGCGTTCTCCGAGAGAAACCACTAAAAGAAATTATGTATATTAAACTATGAAATCGTCGTAAATGATGTGAATACGATTGGTTGAGTCAATTTCACTTGTATATATTTTATTAAGATTTCTCCAGTAAAATGTTACTGCATCTAGGCTCAAAGATGTCTCAATTCACTAATATAATTGCGTTTACAACTAGTTTTGAGCGTGCACATCTTGAATATATTTGAAGCTCTTTTTTATGATTTATAATCCCATCTTAAACCTATCAATTTTATAATCAGGCGAATTTCTTTTCAATCGTCAGAAACGTAGATTATTGGAAATTTTGCAAACAGGGATCGAAGAAAAACTATTAAAAATATTTTATATTATATAATATGAAATTAATCGATGATTGTTGAATCTGACTCATCCACCATCTGCGATTGTAAAAATACAGCGTATTTAAACTTTTCTAGACCACAAATTTACGGGGAAGCCTGTTAAACCTAGTTTTGAAATTAGTATTTTTTTGCAGAGCCTACCTGCCGACTATCGTGGTAGATAATGGTTGTAGGACAATTATTTTGGCCGTAAAATGCCAAAACTGGGCAGGTAGGTGGGTAATCACAGTGAAAAGGTTCGGCCACACGACGAAATCCATTCTCGTAGGGACGGCGCGCCGAAAAAAAGACCGGCTGTCAAAGATTAATTGTTGTACATGCGACATTTTGTTAATGTTAAACTGGTCCGTATTGGGTTTCAAAACTAGTCTATGTTTTTTTATCGTGGTGTTTTCAGGGTTTATTATTAAACATTTTGAGCCTGAGTATCTTTCCCCTAATGTAATCGATTGAATTAATGTCCCATTTGTGAAATGAAGAACGCGTATATACTTTATAGTTGTCTCACATAACACCAACTAAATAGCTATAAATCAAGACAGATACCTAATGATATATTATATAATTATAAAAAAACATTCCAAAGGTTTTAATTGAAAGGAATGCTAGCTCGTGACATGTTAATTCAATAACGCAAGATTTTTTACTAGTGCTTGATTGTAAGAAAACCACACCTATTACCGCCCTATTTATGTCATTAGAAAAACTACTTTTTCAACAATTATTACTAGTTTAATTTAATCTACATTTCGAACATTATTTAAAGTATCGTTATACTCCATATTTACTTTTTAAGACCTTAAGAATCCTTACTCATTAATACCTCTAACAGTTGCATTTTCGTAATGACGATTTTAATAAATTATTATTAATGTTTTCGTTTTAGAGGCTTTCTGAATTAGCTACTGAACGCACTAAGACTTATTCGAGTATACAATATACATATTCACAAAACTACTCGAGTGAACATAGAGTGTGTTCTCTCCGCAAAACAAGTTAGTCTATGCCCCCAACGGATGCACAAGCGGGCCCGTCAGACGGGCTCCCAGTTTTTTTGCCCCTATGGCCTAACACACACAGCACAGGATGTTGTGCGTGTGTGCGTGCGCGATCAGCTGATGTCCCAGCTGTTTGCAAGCGTGGTGAATTGTACACGATAAGATTATGTTCCGGAGGGCATGAGGGAATGCACTGATTTTTGGAAGGGGACACTGATAAGACGTGCTGATGTTTAAAAAACTTGCTTTGGGAAAGAGGGGCTGGCTGTGACGCATGGGGATATACGGGTTCTAAATTTAAAAATATTTTTTGATGAGTCTATTTTTGAATAGTATTAGTCTTTACAATTATTGTAAGATACTTCTTTGTTTTATTTTATAATATCTATATGAAACTGGTATAGTAACACATTAACTGATAAATTAAGTGATTAAAATTCGAACAGGCAAAGTGAACTTTGAGTTCGCGTAAGAAGTTATTAAATTTCGTGTTGTTGAGGACATTTTCGATTTACATGATTGAAATATTAATGTAATGTATATTATATGTGGTAGATCACTCGAGTTATTTTCATATTCTAGCAATGTTACACACAGAATTTGTGTTGATATTAATCTTAGTAATCCTATACACAAAATTCTGATAAAACAGTAGTAACAGCTAATAAATAAGTGCTTTTTTATAATAACAGTAGAAAACAGAAATAAAATATTATTATTAGATAACTCGTGTTAATTTCTCTACCAGTCATAAATAGTTGCTATATTTTAACTTTGTCGCAAATACTCAAACAAATTTCAAGTAAAACATTAATTTCTCTGTTTCTGTAATAAGGTTTAATAACACGTTTTAGGATTAAATTAACAGTACAAAACACTTATTCTGTTTTAAAAAATACCACGATATACGATATCTGCATAATGTATATTTTTTTTATTACAACTTCAAACTGACAACACAGTAATATGGTAAGTAACATCCGGTCAAAATAGAATATCAAGTACCAGAAGATGTTATTTGCGCACCAAAGATTTTTGCGATGCCATTACGACTTAGGATCATAGAAATTAGAAGCCACTTAGAGAAATACTTTGGCAAGTATGCCACACCTTGCTAAGGCAAAGATTAAAAAATTAATTTACATGAAAACAGGATGGTAGTGTTGTGACGAGTTCTGCCTAAGGAATTTTTATTTTGAAGTCCAGGAGTTCTATAATGTCCTAATGTGAAGAGCAGCTTTAACATAGAGGACACTTGTTCCCGACAATGGAACGAAAAAAGACTAGTCATTTTGGATCATTGACGATTAGGTAAATTGCAAATGACTTCCTTCGGCTACAGAAAACTAAATATGTTTGAGAAAGTTTCAAAGTTATTCTAATAGCTTGGAGATTCGTAAACCTAGTTATTGTCCAACATTTAGCTTGTCTAATGAGATGAAACTTGTTGAAATGTGATATGAATGTTTCAATAAATGTCGTTGTATGAAATATAACTGAAAATATTACATTTATAATCATTCACAGTTTTGAACAGTTTTCTCACGTATAATTCAACGCTACAAACACACCATTTTTACCACATTAAAGAGAAAAATAATGACTTAATATTCTTTAGGTTTCTATTAATTTTTAACTAGTCTTCGGTAGCCAGACGTGTAATTGAGAATTGAAGTATCATCCATAAATACCACTTTGGACGAAGTAATCATTGCTAAGTTAATCATTATCATTAAAGCAAAAAATTCAGGTTGTATTCAGTCCGTGATCGGAAACTTAGGCAAAAAATATAACTTTTTCACATTTCCCATACAAACGACATACATTTAACACCGGTAGTTGTAGCGAAAACGTCAAAAAAATTTCGTCGGGATTTTTTAACGCCAATGGGTTTGCAATCACCGTCGCTATTAACTGCCTCAGTTTCACCCTGTATATTAGTTGCTATAAATACTAACATAATTACATACAACTAAATGACTAAGCTAAAACCATCACTCAAGTCACAATTTAAAAATCGAACACTGCACCTTGCCTCCCGGTGAACGTACAGAAAGGGAACCAATACACGAACTAAACAAATATATAACTGTCCCACTCGCACACATACAAGGTACATTAGGAATGAGTAGGCTGTCTCGCTCCAACAATCCCAGATCTCGTGTGAGTTTTTTTCGAAACGGACTGTTAAGACGCTTCTACATGAAAGAGCAAGAATTTATCTTGAAAATTTTATATGTAGGACTGTTAACTTATAAAGAAATTGCAATCATGGTTTATGATCACCGAATAATCATCCATATTATGTATGAAAATTTAATGTATTTGATTAAGTTATAGACCTTCAGCAGATTTTCAAAACAGAAGAAAACTAGCTTCCGTTACATATAAATTACGCATTTAAGGTCTTCTATATGTAAAAAAAACTCTTATGTATAATAGGTAACTTAACACACACACAACCATGCTCGTATACCCGAAATTGAAAGTATTTCCACCTCTGTTACACCAACTGTGTTCAAGTCATACCATAAGGAACAGCGCTAGTCCTAATAATATTGTTCAAGGTTTTTAATGCTTCACACTTTAAAAAAAATACTTTGCCTATCTAAAAAACTCAGACCCTCTCAATCTTACTATATTGGACCAATAAACCAATAAACCTATGTCCAACAGTGGACGTGAAAGGCTGTTGATGATGATGATGATGATGAAACCAATTATTTTTTTAATCTCAACAGATAATGTAGAAGGAGCTTTATGCGGCCAGTCAACGCGCGCAATACAAGTGTAGTAAGCACTTGTTGTGTGTGTGGAGGTCATGTGTTTGAATCCTTGAGAGCAACACGTGTTCTTGTATGTGTGCCGGGATTGTTTAGACGTCGCTCGGTTGGGGTGGATTATGCCCACGACTTTTCTACGAATCCGTGGTAGCTCTCCCTGATATATTAGTCTATTTTTTAAAAGTTAAAATTAGCCGAGACGGACTTCAAGACACGTATTTGCTAGGAAACAGTTTGTTTTAGTTATAGAAAGATGATTTGACGAAAGTTCGTTGGATTTGTAGAAGCAACATATAAATGTTTTTAGCGTTATAACTTTTTTCCTTGAGCAACGAACACAAAACTATTACGAAATTTAAAATTGTTGTGGCTTCAGCTATATGTGAATGTAATTAGGATTAAAGTATTTAATAAAAAACTGAAACAACGTCGAAATTTCAAATTTTTCAATGACAATAAACTTAATTATTAAAATCTTTTATATGATGACGCCATTATTTCCATTGCTTCTGCACTATCACTACAGCTTTATACAAGAAACGGAGTAAGAAACTCCCATAGCAACGCATCGTATTATTGTCAAAAACATTTTTAAAAATCCATATTTGCTATCGATCTTATATTTAAGTACTTTACATTGCTGCGTTAGTTCAATAAATAAGGGCTACATTATTCCCATTCTAAATATAAAATCTAATGTAACTCAAAAAAGCTCGCAGCTCGGTAGTCGTCCTTGAAGTCATATGGGCTGCTCGGGCGCAACAGCTGATGTTACCTGACACACACGCACACACACAAACATAAGCTCGCGCACACACACACAAGCTCGCACACAAACACAGCGCGACCGGTTCTCTATGTGTGGGTGTGCGACTTGTAGAACTTTTATGGTTAATACAATTTGTAGTTTCTTCGTGTTGTATGTGAAAGGTATTGTGTTATGTAATGTGTAGTTAGTTCAGTATATTAGTGTTATTAATTAATGTTTAAAAAAAGGAGTAGAAATTAAGGAATATTTTTTTAAAAGAGTTAGACCCTATCGAACTTGATTTGGTCTATCTGCCTCATTACCTGAAGTAAATAATATGAGGAAAATCGAATCTTAAGCGTTCTGATACATTTTGGACTACTAATAAACACTTACCAATAGACTGGTAACTAGTGGAATATAACAATTGAATTTTTCATATCTTCTTCTTCATCAACTCATATACGCCCACTGCTGAGCACGGGTCTCCTCTACCATTGAGAGGGTTTAGGCTATAGTCCACCACGCTGGCCTAGTGCGGGTTGGCGGACTACACAGCTAAGAAATTCCTAAGAACTTTTAGGTGTGCAGGTTTTATCACGATGTTTTCCTTCACCGTTAAAGCAAGTGATAATTCAATTTGAATACACACATAACTTTCGAAAAGTCAGAGGTGTGTGCCTGGAATTTGAACCCGCGACCGCCGAAATTCTCGACCACGCGCCTAAACCTCGAGGCCATCACTGCTTCAATTGAATTTTTCATATACTTTTATCGTATTCCTGCTAAGAGGATTCTAAGAGATTACACTCTTAATACACTTAGTTAATGAAAAGATATGGAGCCTATTTTAGTTCACATCCCGTGGGTAACAGGCATGATAAAAATAACATATTTCAGAAGAAGTAAAAGTCTAAATACAGAAATAGGATTTACCATAAAAATATTTCTTGACAAAGATAGAAAAAAATAAGATAATATCGAATCAAGGAAATTCTCTTTACAACAGCTGATGAGAAATTCTTATTCCCTCGACGTTTCTAGCGAATTGAGAGAAATAAGAATTAATTTCAAAAAAGGAAACTGTCAAATCATGCTGTCACTTTGACACTTTGTAATTTGACAGATCGGCTTGTCGACCAATCAATGAGTCCCCGTAGGGTGATATATTATTGTGCATTTACGTTCCTGGAGTTATTGGCAAACAGCAATGACTGTGATTAAAATGTCCAATGGTTCGAAAATCGATTGTAGGATCAATTAATCACGTTTAAATAGAATAGTTGCAAAATCTAAGCTAGCTGGGAGTGAATAATTGATGGTTTTTATAAACCGTATCTCCGCAGTTGAATTATGTTTCAACTGTAATGTCGTTGACGATTTTAAAGATCAAGTTTGCAACCTCAACTATTTGGTTCTGTGATAATCTTGTTTTCAATTTCATATTATTTGATATAATAATTATAAATACTAAAAACTTAGTATCAATCAGATACATTTCGTGTGTTAAACCACGGTCTACCGTCAATTCAGTACCCGTTAAATTATCCCAACCATTTTATGAATTATTTGACTGAGTAACATTAATATTCAAATCATGTTTCAAATTCAAATCAAAATATCTTTATCCTGACACCAAAAACTCTTAAAGCACAATCCTGTTCTATAACAACAAAAGCGTTCCCGTTGTTTAAAACTAGCAACACAATATCATCAATAGCAAATAACCCTAAACAAAACCCATGACCATTCCAATCCAACCGAAACCAGTATACTTCACATTTCATTACCAGAACACAAACGTGTCCTCACATATTTCATTACCCACGAAACGGGTACAATAGTTAAAAAAATCAAACCTAAACTTCAACTCTCAATGCGTTTAACTACACAAAATGACCCTTTCTCGACAGAACTGGTACAACCAGAAACAGGGGAAAAAATGAACACGCACACAGACACAGCACAATACACGTGTACGACAAAAAAGCGTCTTGAAATAGAGTTTACGGAGAATTGTTGACGGCGACAAAGGAACTTCAAACATAGTCCCTAAACCTAAAGTTGGAAATCCAATGCCACTCGTTTTGTTTATAAAAGAAAATCAGCTGTTCGTATCAGATGTTACAGAGGATGTATATTCACGGTTTATTCTATGAGGTAGTTGATAGATATTAACTTTTAGATCGTTCAACTTTTTCATTTACCGCTGGTGCGTTGCCCCTGGTCACTATTTTATTACGCTGATTGGAAATTTATCAAGTCACTTTTTGTGGGTGATCATTGACATTAACACCCACTGTATTGTTGGTCGTGGGTGCGTTGTCGGTCTTGGAATAAAAAGAATGAAAGCAGATTACGAGAAAATAAATTAAAATAAATAAGTTGCCTTATTCTGTTATAGAATAAGTATATCGCGACATGTATCGACATTAGAATTAGGCTTTTTACATACTACTAAAGTTACCTCCATCTGGTAATGTCATAGTTTCTGATATAACATGATCTTTATGCAAAATATAAAATCTTTAGTTTGTATTCATGGTAAGTTTTGTAGTCCGACAACCCGCACTAGGCCAGCGTGGTGGACTAAGGCCTAAACCCTGTCAATGGTAGAGGAGTCCCGTGCCTAGCAGAGCGACGTGCATATATAGACTGATGATGATGAGTCCAAAAGCCAGGTGAAAAATAACGACTTCTATAAAATATGTAAATAAAATGTAATTGTCACGTCTAAGAATTCTTATACATAGATTTTCATCTCCCAATACAGGAAGCTCGGTTTTATCGTCGAGCTGATAATATTTTATTTGCTCATTACAGATGTACGATAATTGTTATATGGGGAATTCTCAGGGTGTCTTTATCAATCTAATTATCAGATGCTAAGCGGACTTCCTTGGGTGTGGCAATGTATATAAAAATTACAGTAGTTGCAGTAGTAGATTAAGATCAATTTAAGTACAGCTTTAATGGGAATTTATTAATAAGTAAGTTATTATCGTTGGTGTTGATAGTTACACCTTTGCTAACTAGAAATTTTATTTATTTTTCTTCGAATAAACTTGGTGGGTAAACACACAGTTTATAACATACAGTTTATATAAACTGTCTTCTAAACACTTCTTACGCTTCCTCAGAATTGAATTCCTCGAAATTATAATAAATAAATAAATACACCCAACAGTCACATACATAGTCCTGACCCCACATTAAGATACGAGTCTTGTGTCGTGGGTATCAGAAACTACGAGAGACTTTTCGGTCTCACAAACACCCAGACCCGAAACAAATATTTGTGGATCACACAAACATTTGTCTCGGTGCGGGGATCGAACCCGCGGCCGCTCGTTTCGCAAGCTGGTGTCTAGCCAACTGCGCCACGGGGCTGTCAACCCCCCAATTTATCCCTTCATACAAGTACGTCGGTCTCAGTACATAACTTTATGTATTAAAGTTATATACTGACTAGACCAGCATTGTCCTATTGACTTACACTGAGCGTTATGCTGGCAAAAACCTAGTTTACGTCGAAGAGTAAAAGACATACATTCATTCAAAAAAAGAACAATTGCCTCAACAATCAGCACGGTTCTAAAAATTTACATATCTCACTACAAATCTCCGAATGCTTTAGACTTCACAAAACCTCCATACCCAGCAGGAGACATTTATAATTACGACCCACTTGAGCGTATATTCTACTGCCCGTTCCATTCAAGTTTTTCAAATAAATCCCATAATGAGGCAACATTGCATTGCGACATTTGTGACTAAGAGTGTTGGTGACGTGGGGTGATCGAAATAACTCCTATTGTTGGTCTCCCTCTATGGATGAAGGGCTAAGGACCACGTGTTACATTACCGGTTTCCATTCAAGCACCCGAGCCGAATTGTTAAGCCGTTTTGTAAAAGCGGTAATGAGTAGTGCTAAATTGAGACTTAATGTAATTGAAATTTCTAGCGGTGCTTTGAATGGTAAATTTATATTTATATATTGACGTTTTGGTAAATGTTTCAAAGTTTTAATAGGCGAGAATATTGTCGAACCTGAGACCTCTTGAAAATTCACTGCATATTTTATGTGTGACCATGTAGGCAGCCTATATGCAGATTAATGTGTAAACTAAATTATACTTCGTTAACCATGACATGGCTGAGAAATTTCGTAAAGAACTAGTAAATTCATTTCAACGTTTTGACAACCACGAGTTACAATTATATAAAAATGTCATGTAACTCCTCAGGTGTTTTATTTACCCCAATTCTATGCAAATTGTATTGTGTTTAATAATAATCTTACGCATATAATCATGATATCACAATTCCGTTGCCACGTCACACGAACAAATGGGAACTAAAACGGGCCCGACGTCAGTGAAATCGGCCCATTAAAACACGTGCACCGATCGCGTATTCAAATTTAGGACGAAAGCTATAAAACGTCCTCAAGCAATGAAAGAAACGCACAATGAAGTTCTTTGGCTTCGCACAAAGCAGGCTCACGTTTAATATTTCACACTTTGTGAAAAGTTTCAATATGCCCTTGTAACTTGTTTTTGTTGGTTGCCTGGGAACTGGGATCGAGTGCTGTAAGTAAGTGCAGTGTATTGTCTTGCAACTTGGTTGTGACTTGCATACGTGAGGGCCTCGAGGTTGAGGCCCGTGGTCGAAGCAAAAGTTGCGGATGGTTCAAACCTCAGAAAAAACTCTGAGTTTTCAAAGTTATGTGTGTATTCGCCATGAACTATCACGTATTTAGACGGTGATGGAAAAAATATTGGTGAAAACTGCACTTGGAAAAAAGTTAGGAATTTCTTAAGTGTGTCCAAAACTGAGAGGGATTTGGCCTTAGTCAACCACGCTGGCCTAGTGCGGGTTGTCAGACTGTATAGTTTACTATATTTTATTTTGTCAAAAGAATTATTTATTATTATATCAACCTCTTCAACGACAAACAGAGAGTGCCTACTTTCAAATTTTTAATATTACTTAAGATTCTTAAAACTAAGCATATTTGTACTGTATTTATAAAACACCCTAAAGGGACAACCCCAAAGCTAAAAACCTTCCTCGAAACTACACACCATTTCTAAGAACTACCTGCTACCAAAAAATTCGGGAAAAAATACTATTGTACAAATAAATTAAAATTCACAACTCCATAACGTGTTTTCGAATTTAGCCCCCGGTAATAAAGATGAAAATCGTAGAGCACGATATCAGGTAGAATTGGTCTTGAAGCAAAAAACCATTGAAATGAAACAAAAGCGTAGATCATTTCGAAATGCTGTCATAAATCAATATTGAGGATCGAATTGGAGGTTTAAATCAGGTTTTTTGATTTTTTGGGGGCGCGCTATAAACATTTTCTGTTTAGGTTGCGCTTTGACACATTTTATGTTAGATTGGTAGCTTGGGTATGCATATTAATTTCATGGGGCGGTCACAGGTATACTGACCCAGTAAGGGTTAGATACATAACTAAGAAACTTCTTGTAGAAAAGTATAAGATGTGCTTAAAAGAATATATTTCAAGGAACGTGTTGTTATATCTTCTAGACCAGTTTTCTGGTGGAGATATTAAAAGGTAACTGGAAGGGAATCCATCATTTAAATATTAATGTCACTGAAATTAAAATATATGAGAGAGATGAACCTTAATACACCCTATTCAGATTATTAGTATTGACTTCTTTACTATTCAATTTCAATTTCAATCCTAGAAATTTGAAATCATATAAAACTAAAATGACAGTCAAAGTTTTCCTATTTAGGTAAAGCGTTTAACTTGAAAAAAAAGAGGTAATATAAAAACTGAACATCGCTTACCAGTGCACACAAATATAGAAGAAATTAAGGCATCAAATAGGAAAAGACAAACATTTAATCTTTCAGAAGTGATTATTAGAAGTTATCCTAGCAACAATAATCAGTAGTAACAAATACACTACACCAAACAAAGATGAAGATAGTAATAATATAAACATAAGTTTCAGTAAATTATCACAAAGGCAGAACGAAGTAACTCTGGGTCTTGCTCCTCATAAGATTCATCTCACGATCTCTCTGCGACTAAACTTTGGGAGTTCATCACTAACGATTCTGTAATGTGCAGCATGTGTTCCATTCTGTTGAACGTATTACCAATCTTAAGCCCGAAGAATAAAGTGCACATTTGCTTGAAGCTGAAAAATGAAGTCTCAGATCGTGTATTGTACTATTGAATAGAGTAATTCAAAGGATTGGTGTAAGTTACAAAAGGAGTTTGGTGCAAATATCAATGAAGAAGACATCGCGATTCAATACGTTTTAGATAAAGTTTTTTTGTCACGGTATTAGAATTTTGTTGCATGCACGTAAGATCTGATCCAGTATTTTATGTTAACAGGAAAAATGCTTTATTTAAAAAAGACAGGCACCTCTGACTTTCCGAAGTTATGTGTGTACTCAAAATGAATTATCACTTGCTTTAACAGTGAAGGAAAACCTCGAAATGAAACCTGCTCGCCAAAAAAGTTCTAAGGTGCGTAGTCAGCCAACCTGCAGAAGGCCAGTGTGGTGGACTAAAGTCTTACCCGTCTCAGCTTTAAAGACAGCCCGTGCCTAGCAGTGGGACGTGATATGGCCTGATGATTTAAGTAGCAATAATTTCTTTACTTTTTAATGCATATAAATTGTTATACGAGCTAATGTTTTTGCGACAAAATGATACGGCAAATGCAAAGGTTTTTGCCAAGACGTGATAACTCCACAGCTGTGCGGAACGGGTCAAACCAAAGCGCGGCCAAGCGTTTCTATTACTTAACTTGACTATAATTTAAAGCTCTTGTGCACAGAGAAAACATTGTACACGTACAGATGTGGAAACGGCTTGTACCAAACGCACAACGGGTTCAAATGAGGGGTGATGGACAAAATTTAAATTGAAATTTCCAAAGTAAAACTGGAATAGTTCGGTAAATGTTTTTGCTTTTGTGGGTAAATCTTTTAACCAATAGTTTAAGGTACCCAGGAAACCAAGAAAGAAGAAGAGAATACTACGAAACTAGGTCTAAAAGAGATTGTTAAGAACATAACGAATCCTCTATTTTTAAGAATTTTAATATAGTTGAGTTCATAATTTAATAAATTCTAGTAGTTTTTGATAGGATTTATATATATTTGGGGCATAAAATTCATTTCTTCTGCTCTCAAAAAATTAATAATCTTTGTCACCTCGCAAAAACATTCTTGGAATTACGTCTTAATACATAAAACGCTAAGCAGAAAATTAGTCTGTTAAGTCCCGTTGTAATTGCTTTAAAGAAGCTGATGGGCTTTTAATGTTTGTCAAACGCCATGGTTAATGAAATTTGTTATATTTACATGTGTTTTACAATTTAGATTTACTTAATATTGTTTCTGATAAATCACACGTCTTGCTCTCTTTGGCCTGCGTAGCAGAAGATGTAGGCAAACGTTTAATTATATAACAGATATGTAATATTATATATTAACAGGGTATTATTCCCTAATTAAAGAAGGGAAGCCTATTATTGTATTGGCTCATTCACCCGATATGATCATCATAATCAGCCTTTATTTCGTCCACTGTTGGACATAGGCCTCTCCTATGGCACGCCACTGGGCTCGATTATGATGATGATGATTCACCCGATATGATCTGATTAATTAATTTATTTAATAACATTTTTAGTGAAGGCCTATTTTAATGGTATAAAGAGTCAGGAACTACGGGATTCGAGTTTGTTCTTTCAGTCTTAAATAGCCAATTTATTGGGGAAGGCTGTAAGCTACATAGGCTCACGTTTAGTGCAACACAAGTGCAGCACCAGTCTGTTAAAAACATGCTAATCTTAGATAACTTATCCATCACAAAAATACTTGTCTCACCTTCAAATTTCATAGATTTTTATAATAATCAAAATAATTTAATTAAACATTTGTCCTACGTAGAGAGCGTGGCACCACTGCGCGCCGTCGGGCGACACTAGCATTTGTCCCGGAAACTCCCGACCATCCCAATTAATTAACCGGCCCGTTCCCCCGTCGATTAAACTTGTAAACGGCTGTGCACTCACTGCATTGGATTAATTCCAATGGGCCTTGCTTATTACTTACAGCTCTTTTTATACCTCGTCTCGTAAATTAACGTCGGGAGTTTGATGTTTGTCATTTGAAGCGATATGGAAATTTATTTATAAAAGATTTTTTTATAAAAGATGACATATTAGCACATATACGTCCCGCTGCAACTGGGAGGGCATAAGCATCAACAACGCTAGCCCAGTGCGAGTTGGCGGACTACACTCCTAAGAAATTCCTAAGAACTTTTAGGTGTGCAGGTTTTCTCCAGATATTTTCCTTCACCTTTAAGTGATAATTCATTATGAATACAGACATAACTTTGAAAAGTCAGAAGATGTGCCTGGGATTTCATTGCGACCGCCAAGATTCTCGACCGCATGTTTAAGCCTCAAGGCCCTCACTTCTTATAGATTTAATTAGTAAAACTTATAGAACCATGTAGCACCATAGGTTTGGCTAGTAATAAGATTACAGTAATGCCACACGTTGATCGAATGGAACTTTATTTTTCTTCAATCCTGAGCTAGAATCTTGGACTGAACCCAAGACCTCCAGACCGTGCATTACTATAGTAAAGCAATAGAACCCCATTAATACATAAGGCCAATTGTTTTTCCATTTAATTCAACAGGCCATTACTGGAGAAGTATCCTTAACTAGTTGAAATTGCATCTTAGCCGGCGCGAAGGCAACATTAATTGTGAATTAGTACCGTGGCACACAATTACCGCTATTTGTTACCAGTTCGGATGTTTAGTGGATTCCCTCCACAAACTGTTTGTCTGGCGCACCGGTTCTCAACATTTCTGGCTAGAGACACCACCAGACGAAATTTTTTTAGGTATATAAGTTTGTATCACAAGTTTTCACGCACTTTGACGGTGAAGCAAAATCTAGCGATACGTGCATAATTAAAAGTTCTTTGGTATTTCTTAGGTGTGTAGTCCGCCAACACGCACTAAGTCAGCCTGTCGGTCTAAGGTCTGCCTTTTCTCAATTTTAAAAGAGGTATGTGTGTATGTAATTTTGACTTGATTAGTAATACATAGTTGCAAGTAAAAGTATCTTATAAGTTTAACGTACCGGGTTGGATTGAAATCAGGCAGTTTAATTGGATCTATTTATAAAAGTTATTTTAAAATATATTATACAATACGTACTAAAACACAATTGGGAGAACATGATAACAAAATGCAACTCTGCTTACCCCTTCGGAAAAACATGTAAATGTTAATGTATGTATGTGCTCAAGGTACGGAGGGAGTCAAACTTAATATATTTTTCTATACCAAAATTTTGGAAGTATTTAAATATTTGGAGAGGGTGAAAAAAATTCAGAAGCTCTGTCGTCTGTTATCTTATAGCGAAGTTTTAACCGTCCCAGTGAGTTCGCGTTAAATTTCACTATCTCAACTGTGGATTTATAGAAGACATCTAAATGAGCTGATTAGAACGAAATGTGTACTGTAGTGTCCTTAGAGTTTGTTTTTCTATCGTTTTTATTTTTTGGGGAAATTTGTCTGTCATTGGCCCTAGTTTAGCATATTGTGATGATATTATTACGTAATTAGATAAGCTGGACTAAGGTCTAAATGCTCTGAATGCCAGAAGAGGCCCATACCCAGCTGATTTCTCGCTAACTTAACTGCATCTTATAGTGACCACATTAACGTTAAAAATCAATATTTTGCCAGTTATATATATCAGTCCCACGTAGAAAGGGGCGAGCAAATGGCCGTTTTTCGATTTTTTTCTACTACAAATTTTCAAATTTTTGACGACAAAATGACACGCAAAATACATTTTCAAATTTAAAATTATTTTTATGAAACAATTCCTCAATGTAAGGACTTAATAAACTTTCCTTGGATGAAGGTATATTTTCATTATTCTAACCCAAAGGTTTATCAAAGGGTCAAGTGAAAACATTAGCATTTAGTTCCCTCAACTGTGACAAAGTAACAAAAACTGTACTGAGGTCTTGACGCGCCTCTTGTTCAGTTAATTAGCGAACATTCGGGATTAATAGCGGCATTACAATAATTATACAAAGCGTTTAAGTCTGACGCGAGACTAATAAAGCTGTATTCGCGATACAACCACAATATAATTTCGCAACAGATGTGTTAATTCGCACCGACTGCTAAGGGTTAAAATAAAAATTCCCTTGTTTCGACTATTCAGGTAAAGGTAAAACTAAAGGTAAGGGTTATTAAGTTTAGAAAAAAAAAATATAGTTATATCGATAAAGGTTTCCTTTTCTACCAAGGCGATGAAGTAGTTACCATAGGTATTAAAAATAAATGTGGTGCTACCTATATATAACCAACGATGATGACAAGTAGGTACATTACTGTAGTTAACATAATTATTTTGTCTAGTTTTTTTTCAAGTATACCTATTCAGGCCGATCCCCACACGGGAAAAAATGTTTGTGTGATCTACATAATAATAATTGTTTTTCGAGTCTGATTTATTATGAAACCGAAAAGTTTCTCGCTGCGTCTGATACCTACGACACAGGAATAATATTTTAGTGTGAGATCAGAACTATTTAGGTCACTGTTAGGCGATTTTTAATTTCAATAATATAGTATATGTTTGTATGGTGTGGTGTTAAGTGTATTCTTGCCATTAATTTTTACTTTTAAAATTGAAGATTTTCATTTCTATAAAATACAAATGACGAATCTAGGCAGTTGACTTTATTTGAAAAGGAAAAGTTCTGTTCCAAGACATTTTTGGTGACCTTTCTGTCCAACATTATTTTGCGTGCCGCGAGTGTATATTACGCGTACAGGCGTCGCAGCCGCACAAATTAATCAAAGAGAAATATTCATGGCGACATGTGCCATGAAATGATAATGAACCTGTATACCTCCTCCCAAACCATGGGAGGTGGCGGGCCCTGGCACATACTTTCTATTAGTCAACGTCATGATTCAGCTTAATGAAAAATCTCAGGATGCTTTTGTCGACTGATTATAGTCTTTAGGTGGACTATATGTCGCTTAGAATTAGGTGCAAAATATCCTGGCAAGTAATCACGCAAAAACAATTACTTTTAGATTTATTTTAGTTTTTTTTTTTTTGTTTAAGGTATATGCAGAGTAAGGTCTGACCGCTAGGTTTTCTTTAACCCTACGATATCATAACTCAAGTATTTACATATATAGCTCATAGATGTAATATCATGTAATATTTTCACTACAACTGAACATTTGAGGTTAGGTGCATTTGTGAAAGATTCCGACGAAGATACCGTTGTTACCGTTGATTCTGATTTCCAAATGTTTTTAAGGTTGATAAATTTTCCTATATACTTAAAATTCTATCAAATCGTACTAAAATTCCCGCTAAATTCCCATCGCCGGCATCCCACATCGTCGAGTTAGGAGAGCGTGTAAAACAATACGACGTACAATGGAATGCCTCTGTCTGTTAACAATTAGTACAGAGAAATTGCTTTTGACCCACTACAATTCAATAAATGACAGATATCTTGGCGTTAAAGCGCTCTGTTTGTGAGCCAACCTATTGTCAGCTACAACTAATTGGAATGACTTTTGACCAAATATTTGTTCCAACTTATTTATTAAATGAATATGTTGTGAATAGAGCATAGTATGAGGGACACTGAGATAAAGATTTAATAGTTGGAAAAATTGTAATGAGGAAATAAGTAAAAGATTACTTAAAGTAATATTTTGCTTATGTTAAATAAACTGCACCCATACCGGCACTAGGCCAGCGAATTGGACTAAGTCTACTCCTTCTTAGTTGTAGAAAAGGCCCTTACCCAGCAGTGGGATCCATATGGGCTGAAAATAATGTAATTTTAAGCTAATAAGTCAATGTGTTGGAATAAAATCTCCTTTCGTTACACCACAAATTGCTTAGCACTAGAAAATGACTTTTAAATTAAATAGTTTTGTTTGAACCATTACAAAAGCATTCAGTTCGCTGAAACAAGAGTTTTTAAAAATAATCTGACCAAACAACGTATGCTTTTAAAAATATTCTACAAAATACCTGAAACGCTCCATTACCCTTTACGTTTGTATCGCGTTTTTGCGTTCTGTTTTTATTAAACCATCGTTTGCAAATACTTTTTAATTTATTTGATTTCCAATCAATAACTACGTCCACGGTTTGTGTAATTCAATAATAGTTTCGCGCTAGTACTGTAAATATTTCTCTATAATATTTTTTATTTTCATATGGGTTCTTTGTTAACTTTGCGGTAAGTGAAGGATTTTTACGTTGTTAGTGTACTTTTTAAATTAAGTGAGATAAGTTTAATATATTTTTATTTAAATCTTCATATACAATACTGTATATTTGCGGTTTTAAAGCTTGTGACATTCTTTAAGAGTCTAACTTAGGGTAGTGGAGAGATAAAGCATGGTTGGTGTAATTCCGCAATTTTATTTCCATTCGTGGTATAGTAATACGTTTATAAACACCAACCGGGCTTAACTTAGTAATTGTATAGAATATTACTCTCTCCCATCCGGAACTAATCATCATCATCATCATCATCATCAGCCTTTATTTCGTCCACTGTTGTTCATAGGCCTCTGCTATGGCACGGCACTGGGCTCGATCTTCGGCTAGGTGGGGTGACGATATCCGCAAGGTGGCTGGCAGCGGTTGGATGAGAAGAGCCGGAAGTAATAGTAAAGTAAAATTAATTGGAAAAGCTTATGCACGCCAAAATAATTTACCTTGCATTTAACCGTTCGAATGTCTATCATAAACGCTACCAGGGAACTTTGTTGGATAATTACGCTTTCCGATCTCGCTCTACCGAAAACCTATAGTGGAATTTATTTACAAATTTCCCGGCGCGACCGGTAAATATATACCAAAGTAATCTTGTCATCCTCCAGTTTAACATATACAAAATTTAATTTAGGTCTGAAGCGAACGCTGCAGCGTCGTTTGTTAATTGAAAACGGTTGTCGACGTACACCTGACGGGGAAACGGGCGCCTCCTATCTGCACTGTAGGATGCAATTTGAGAATTTGCTTACTGTTTAATGCGCATAATTCCTCAGTTTCGTGGAAACACTAATTAAACCTAAATTGTTTTGATGGGACCCGAAATGTTGGCGCTGCGGTTAAAGCGCTGGCTGTCAATAAATTTATATATTGTACAACTCGCTGAAAGAAGCAGTGATGAATACAATCACATTTGTAACCCTGTAAGGGCAAGTAAATACATAAATAAATGGATACAACCAACAATCACATACACAGTTCTGATCCCACACTAGAATGCCGGTGTCATGAGTCGGGTGATTGGGTAACACTTACACCCAGACCCGGAACAAATGCTTGTGGATCACACAAACATTTTTCTCGGTACGAGGATCGAACCCGCGGCCATTTGTTTCGCAAGCCGGTCTCTTATTAAGAAAATATTGACGAATAATGTCAATTAAAAATTGGTTTACCCTGTCTTGAATTTTAATTCATCAAAATTTGTGTATCAGTTGCGGTATTTTAAATGTTGAGAGAAGTATTTCAGCATTTATGACTAAAAAAATTACAGAGCCTACTTCCCGATGCATGCCTGAAAAAAAAATAAGCAACAACAGAAAATCTTTCAGCTGAACTTCGAAAAACAGTTTCGGACAGCGAAGCCGTGTAGAGTTAGAAACAACTGGACCCTAAAACAAACGGCTTAGTTTAATTTATTTCGCTGTAGAGATCGCAGCTCTAACTTTAAATTACCAGCATTTTCAGACAAGCAATAGAGCCTTTATGACTCTACGTAGAGACGCGAGACGTAGAGCACGTAGAGCACACGGGCATGCTCTAGACAGGTCAATTTTCAATTATTTCGAGTGCTGATATCTTGTAATTGGAGTTTATTGGATAATTGATTTGATGTTTATTGGATGAGTTTGATTTTTGTTAAATTTATTCGTTGTTTTCATTTACATTTTCCGAAATTTATGATGTCATAAAGAATCAACAAATGACAAATATTTTTACTAAAAGAAATGTATTTTTATTTTGAAGAATCTTAGTATCGAATGCCTAGATTTAATTTGGGTAGTTGCGAGTAAATTAGTAAGCACTATGTCGTGAACATTGGTGAAATGTTAAAATAAATTAACTTAAAATAGCTTTATTTATTTAAGTAACATTGTACATAATATTTTATTCATTAAATATTTAACTTCATTTTACCCAATGCTGTATTAACTGGAAAAATGGAGAGGAAAATGATGTTTTTCGACCTAGCTTACAACACAGTTGCATATTTAAAAGTTAATTTGACTTTGAGCAGTATATAACACCATATGGACACAGCGGATGGATGAGGGCCGCTCAGGACCGGGATGGTTGGCGCTTACTTGGGGAGGCCTACGTTCAGCAGTGGACGGCGATAGGCTGAGTACAAGAACACCATAAAAGTAAAATAGACTTCCAATGATTCAAATCTGATCTCGAACGGAGTTTGGAAGACAACTTTAGATAGTATTGTAATAAGAAAAACTTAGAGAAATATCTTGGTAAGAAAACTATTTGTGAGGATTAAAATGTGTCTTAGTCACCAATAAAGTGTAGTAATATTGCCATTCTGGAGCCACTTACCACAAACATAAACAAAAACATAACCTCACGCCTATATTCCCCGAAGAGGTAGGCAGAGATGCATATCTGCACCCACATTTCGCCAGGTATGTATCAGTGCCACGTAATAGGGGGCGAGCCTGTTGCCGTTTTTCGGGCACATTTCCTGACTCCGTGCTGCTACTGAGAATTTCCTAATGGAAAAACCTAAAAACACTTTGCCCGACCCGGGAATCGAACCCAGGACCTCCAGATCGCACGGCGCATAGTTGTACCGCGAGACCACTTCTAGTCCTAAAGCGATAGCTTTGCCGTAAAAAAAATAATGTGTTTAAATTTGTCGCCATGCTCTCGACACAATAAAGAAACTTATCACGCCTATGACAAATCTTCACGCGTGATTTGAAAGAATGGAAAATCAAAGTTCATTGAGAATCCGTATCAGATTGCAACGCAAAAACTTATCGCTAAACATTGGCAAGACAATGAATTAATTGTTTGGTTTATTATCAACAATATTGGACAAAGAACTGACGGAAGCTTCGCCTTTACTATCGTATCTCGAATGGAATAAAAACGATGATTTACCGTCGAGTATAGAAATTTTCGATGATGCAGTGATGGCCTCGAGGTTTAGGCGCGCGGTCGAGAATCTCGGCGGCTGCGGGTTCGAACCCCAGGCACACACCTCTGACTTTTCGAAGTTATGTGTGTATTCACATTGAATTATCACTTGCTTTAACGGTGAAGGAAAAATATCGTGATGAAACCTGCACACCTAAGAGTTCTTAGGAATTTCTTAGGTGTGTAGTCCGCCAACCCGCACTAGGCCAGCGTGGTGGACTATGGCCTAAACCCTCTCAATGGTAGAGGAGACCCGTGCTCAGCAGTGGGCGTATATGGGTTGATGAAGAAGAAGATAGAAATTTTAAGGCTATGATTTTTGTGCAATTAGTATTATGTTTATGACTAGAGTTTAGATACGTATCCTATTCTGGGATTTACCATGTGAGGTTCCATGTGTAAATTTTTACCAACTCAAATTTTATAGGTCCACGGCATGCTTGTGCAACGGAACCACCATTTGTATTCCCAAATCAGATGATAATATAGTATCAGGATTATCCATTAGAAAATTCTCAGTTATAATATGTTTCATACAAATAATAAAAAGTAATCTTAACTCTTAAATCGACAGACTATATTTTAAATCTTACCATCTAATTTTATAACTTAGGTTACTTAAATATTTTAAAAATTTGGCTTCATTATAATGATCATTTTAACTTTAAATTCTTTTTCCTGACGAGAAACGTACTACTATGTCTAATAAATGGTTTAAATGACTGGTATCCGGTCGAGTCACACAAGAAATGACGAAATCCAATGGTAGAGATCAGGAGTAAGCAAACATAAGGTTGTGCGCAGTAGAGGCCAAGTTTCACATTACTATAACAATATTATTATAAACAATCATATATTTACCTTTAACACGCTCTATTACGCATGAAATGATACTGTGGAGACAGATGACAGATCGTATATCCGCTTTCAACTACACGTAGAAAATTGATTTTACTGTTTGTTTAGTTTTAATACATTGGAGTTGACAACCCTTTCAATTTATGTAATTTTAGTTGATAACTTTGATTTAAAATTGATAAGGTATCGTCCTTAGTCCAGAAGAGGTTGGCTAGCATTATAATACAGACCTATATAAATTCTGTAGAGGTATAAAATGGTAGATAACATTGCTGTTAGTACCGAGCGGAACTTTCATATTAAAGACAAATTTGTTTATTCTGAGGGGAAGTACACGTCTCGAAATTTATTTCTTATGGCGATACGCTCTTTGAAACATGGTTGGCGAAACAAGAGCGCAAAATTACACCTATGCCTACCCATCAAGAACACACGCGTAGGATAATGTACATACTTTACTCTCATAAACATTAGTGTTAGGGTATTCCATACAAGAACTGACGGCAGTTACTCTAAAACTTTGCCTCGCCAGAGCCTAAACCATATTTTTCGGTATTAAAATGTTTCACTGCAGCTTCATTGTAACCAAAAATCCTTCTATTCACCAAATAATCCCGTGCTCAAGCGAGTCGTTAAAAAGTGAAATGATCAAAATGGCCACATTTACACTATCGCGCGCCGGTCAACAAACGCTATACCAACGCGGTTTGCGTGGAACCGCTGCGATGGTGTGTCCAGCGTAACTTGACTTCGCGCTCCCGACAACAGACATATAGGGAGAGACACCATGATAAATACAGTTTTAGGAAAATATTTGTAGTGGAAAAACAGCCTGGACTGTGATAAACTCTAGCTGAGTAAGTACGATTCACTGTAAAGGGAAGAGCTGTGTACTGAAATGACTCAAAAATGTTAATATGAAATATGAAGTAACTATGTTAAAATTGGTAACTTAAAATAGAGGTAAATATATATGTATTTCATAACAGTATAAGCAGTGAAAAGACAATAGTGTAGGAGTCTGTGATATGTAATTTTACTGTAGAATTTAGAAGATTACGATAGGTCTTTTAAAACTCGGTAAACTAGGGCTACTGTATAACGCTTTTATTCTCTCAGTTAATTAAAATATATGATTTAATTATCTGTATTTTTGCAATAGTCTCAGTGAAAACCCAAATTCAAAACATCCTACATGCGACAGAGAAAAGTGACAAAATCAGACAATTTGCACTAAAACTATTTTAGTAAGGACAATCTGAGTTTCGTTTTTATTTAACGTAATAAATTATTGTATTTTACAAAAACCTAATAAAATTGTACAAATACATAACGCTAAATTTCCAGTATTAGGGTCGCTAATACTGTTTGTATGAACATTACATTAGTCAACTCCGGCATGGGACTATCAATGATACATAATGTCTAACAAAAATACTCTCCTACCAAATCTCAAAACGTATAATATGATCGGAATTAGTAATAATAAATGAATAAATACACCCAACAGTCACATACATAGTCCCGACCCCACACTAAGATACGATTCCTGTGTCGTGGGTATCAGAAACTACGAGAGACTTTTCGGTCTCACAAACACCCAGACCCGAAACAAATATTTGTGGATCATCACGGTGCAGGGATCGAACCCGCGGCCGCTTGTTTCGCAAGCTGGTGTTTATCCAACTGCGCCACGGGGTTGTCAAGTACTTTAAGCATTACATTTAGTTTTTTCCCCAAATGTCTCTCCTATCCCGGGTGCCCGCAACTCGTAGCCGGGACCGGGAATATAAAGCTGGATGTCACGGTACACTGGCCGCGCCGCGACTTTGACGATTTACAACCAGCTTTGATTTACTTTTAATGGTGACCACTTAAATTTACTGCCGTTGTAAATCAATATGGCGGCGACTTTTGTGAATTCCTCTAAAACGCTCCACGTTTTTTGTGAAACGCTTAAAATGTATTGAATGCGGTGGAAACAAAGGCCTTTCTATCGTAAGTTCTCTATGGTATAAAGGAGACGAGAGAATGTGGATACTAATATAGAATGATTTAGGCCTTAGTCCTCCACTTTGGCCTAGTGCGAGTTGGCGAGCTAGACCACTAAGAAATTCGTAGGAACTTTAAGTTTTACGATGTTCTTGTGATGTTTTCCTTCACAGATAATTATGGCTAACTCGTTCACCATCGGGCATCTTTTTCCATTTTCCGCCAATACTGTGTGAGTGAAAGTCCTCAATAACTTGTGATTTCAATGTAAATGTACAATTTATCACCCGAATAGTGTTACACCCCTGTGTAGATGTGTGCAGAGCCACAGTAATAATTAAACAACAATCACACCTCGCGTTTTACGTCCAAATCGATTTCATGAATGGACGAACTCTATGTGATCTTCTGGGGCGCATGACCCCCTAGAGTAGTATTAAAAGGGGCCTCTCTAACATACAACGTGGTACGATTAGGCTGAGTCGATTGGAGTTTCATCAATCATCATCATCAGCCCATATACGTCCCACTGCTGGGCACGGGCCTCATCTACCATTGAGAAGGTTTAAGCCTTAGTCCACCATGCAGGCCTCGTACAGGTTGGCGGAAATTAGTTTTCCTTCACCGCTAAAGTACATGATATTTTTTTGTAAATCCACGCATATCTTGGATTGTTAGAGGTGTGAGCCTGGGGTTTGAACCCGCAACCGCCGAATTTCTCGACCGCAAACCTAAACCTCGAGGCCACCACGATTTATTACTTATAATGCGTACGTATTATACCATCTGAATACATCCCTTTGTATGGTTGTGTATCGTAAAACATTCAGGACAATTACGTGCCACGTTTACAGTGGCGCACGTGTGAACGTATCATTACTTTGTGTTGAAGATTCTCTACTTCCTTACATTTTATTTTTGGTCTATTTATTTTCCCGACACTAAGGGAATCTAATTTTGATTGATATTGTTTTTTAGTCCGCTAACCCGCACTAAGGTCGCTCAGCGTGCTATGGAGCGGGCAATGCTTGGAGTTACTCTGGCGGATAGAATTCGTAATGAAGTCATCCGCCAGAGAACCGGAGTCACTGACATTGCCCGCAGGATAAGTACGCTGAAGTGGAAGTGGGCCGGCCATGTCTGCCGGCGGTCGGACGGCCGGTGGAGCAGACAAGTGTTGGAGTGGAGACCACGCTTAGGCAGACGTAGTGTGGGACGTCGATACGACGTCGTGGACGGCGATAGGCTGATTGATGAACCCGCACTAGGCTAATGTGGTGGTCTAAGACCTTAAGCCTCTAAGTTGAAGTGTAGGACCGTTCGAGCAGTGGAACATGTAGTGACTGCTGATGATTGTTGAGGTGATAGATAAAGTAAAAAACAACCAAATAGCTTTATCTCATGTGTGGAACTGGAATATATATTTTTATTTATTTTATAATTTTTCTTCCTGTAAAATTGACTAGACTTTTGACCACCGCGCTAACCAATACCTATTTAATTCCAAAAATTTTGCCAATCAAAATCAGAGTAGCTTTTTCAAAGTAGAAATTAATCACCAATACACAAGGCAACATCGTTTCCATCGCAGCAAATTCGACCTCCTCGAACGTAATAAATATATATTTTCGTAATAGTTGAAACGAGGAACTTAAGTGGGGTGTAATTAGTGTCGTGGTGTTAGGAGCCGTCAGTTATATTGCAGCTTTCATACATTAAATATTAAGTTTGGAAAGTGTTGTACAACGGTTTGTTTTGCTTGGCCCTTTTCAGCCCGTGTGTTGTTGTAATTGGTGTTTAAATAAATAAATAATAAATACACCCAACAGTCCTCCTGACCCCACACTAAGATACAAGTCTTGTGTCGTGGGTATCAGAAACTACGAGAGACATTTCGGTCTCACAAACACCCAGACCCGAAACAAATATTTGTGGATCACACGAACATTTGTCTCGGTGCGGGGTCGAACCCGCGGCCGCTCGTTTCGCAAGCTGGTGTCTAGCTAACTGCGCCACGGGGCTGTCATACAGGGGAGCATTTCGGTTCCACTCTCTATGTTAATGAGTTTATTGAAATATCGATTGTGTAATTGCGCTGATTTAGTGTTTGATTCTGTATTGGTCTGTGATACAATTAGGTCTAATTTTAGAAACTGGCGATTTATTTTGTATTTTTTGTTACATTAATAGTTTGACTACTGTCAATAACTTTCGACGATTTCGTTTTTTTAGGGAGACCTATCGGAGTCCCGCAAAAATGTATTATCCCATATATGTGTTATTAAAAATATTCAAAGGATGTTTTTATTATGTATGGCTTGAGAGTTGAACCCCGAAATAATTTTGCAGTATCCGATCTGCCTTATGAATTACGACGAACTGAATGCATGATTTTTTTCATTTTGGTCAGAACTATTTTACTGTGAATTGTTATTATTATTTATTTACGTCAAATTACTATTATAAAATATGTACCTTTGCCAATCTTGAAACTTACTAATCCCTAGCTAGGGCTGATATACTATACCTTTAAACAAATGCAAGTACATTTCTTTTCATATCATTGAATATAAAACTCAGAGTCTTAAGCCTTCAAAACCCATACCATTAATTCACAACAAACAACTCCCCTAATTAGGAAATTACCATACATTTATATGACGAGCTTAATCCCCTAACGGTGTACAATAAAAGTATTTTTTCCACTGGCAACCCAACACCAAAGGTGTTGCTTTGAAAAACAAAATAAGTGTTGCCACGAAACGAGGCTACGTGTGACGAGAAACGGATCGTGGCGGATTATAACCGGTTTTTCAAAGGTTTTTTCGCCAAATATGTGGCGTGGAAAAATTAGAAAATGTTTTCCCCGTTCGTACACACGCTGCTTGGAATTAGGATTGGGGAATAAAATATATTGTTGCTCTCGGAGTATGCTTCGGGGGTTTGCGGTTGCTGAAGTTGTTTTAACTTAATTCCGTTGCTTTTGTAATCACTTACTTTGGAGAAATGTTTTTAAATGGAATTTATGGTAGAAAATTTTTATCCTAATTTTTTAGACTCTATTATTGATTAAAGATCATCCATTGATAAGATAACGGCTGTGACTCTCCATTACCGTTTTATTTTAATATTATATTGGAAGACAACTATGTTATTATGTTCCAAAAGGTTTGCTTTGAATATCTTTACATTAAGAGTATTTTTTTTTTCAACATTTTAGTGGGATGATAGGCATATATAAGTAGGCACTAAATAACATTGACATTTGTATTTTTAAAAACTCAATTTGTTAGTAACTTAAATAATTATAATATTACATTCACCAACCGCCGTCGTATCCCAAGTGACCTTATCGTAAACCCTTCCTATGTATGTGCCTATCGTGTTTGCTTTTCATAACTCATGACCCACACAAATTTTAGGTTCATTAAAAAGTTGTCAACTAATAAAAACGTGTGTTGACTCAAAACTGATTTTTCGGTTAATTTACTTTACGATACACCTCACCTGAGAGTGTTTGCTCGTAAAATATTATATCGATGTGACTCACGACTATGGTCATTTAAACCAGCCCATTGGAAATTGGACTTAACATATAAGACGTAGAGTTCCGTTTCAATTGCTCTGTGAATTAGTGGGTTTTGTGGCGTAAGTCATAAAAAGATAATATAATCCTAAAGGCTTTATTATGCCTCAAGTTCGGACCTTAAATATCTGGACATAATGTATAATGGCGACAAAATAGTTATGAAAGTGATGTAAGTGCCCAAATAAATGGAAACTAGTAGAATTCATGATTTGTTGTTTCATATACTTTATTTAAGAGATCCTCTTACGATGTTTGAGAGACATGAATAAACTTTTGAATAACTTTTTCAATCAAGATATTATTTGTAAATTAGTTATTCAGGGTGTATTCAGACCGTGATCTAAAACTAGGGCATGTAATAGCTAAGACGATTACAAACCTATTGGCGTTAAAAAAATCCCAAAAAAAATAAGGAAAAATTTGTTTAGCAAACAACTGTTAGTGTTAAATATAGGTATGTGCTTGATAGAAAAACGTCATTTTTTATTTTTTTATCTGTATTATGTTTCAGCTATGGCGACATTCAGGTAAATACGAGAAATTCTCTTGTATTATACATATAAAATCAAATAAAGCAGCATACGCTAATCGCTTATGACTCAAAGTAATGGCTAACGGTTGTTTAGTTAGTCATATTGGCTTATCGACACGTATTGCAGAAACTTATCATTGGTAATGTGGGTCGCAGATCTGTTCCCAGGTTAGTGTTTCAGTTTTGCCTGTGACAGACTTCATCTGTTTAGGCTCGGGAATTGTTTGATAAAGTCATTTATATAAACCAGACATTGTCAATAAGAGCTAGGTTTACAAATATAACGTAGAGAGGTTCAGTTGAGGTCACTATAAAAGTATACTATCTATGCCAATAACAAAATGTACTCATATTTACATTATGTAGATAGAAGGTTAAGTACTTATTTAAGTATATTTCTTTTATACAAAATACTTCATGTTCTCGGCACACGCATGTTCCGTGCAATCTAGAAGTCCAGTGTTAAATTAAGGTTTTAATATAAGAAAATGCTGAATTTAAATGAAGTGCTATTGCATTTAACTTCAGAAAATGTTGGTATTAGCACGGAGTCTAGAATTCAGATCAGAAAATGACCTGAAATGAACGGGAATATTAGCACGATCTTTATTACGCTTTAATAAGTCATCTAAGACATAACAAATATGAATATAATTAACCTTTCATGATTAAAATGTTAAGCAGTGATGGCCTCGAAGCAGTGATGGCCTCGAGGCGTAGGCGCGCGGTCGAGAATCTCGGCGGTCGCGGGTTCGAACTCAGGCACACACCTCTGACTTTTCGAAGTTATGTGTGTATTCAAATTGAATTATCACTTGCTTTAACGGTGAAGGAAACCTGCACACCTAAAAGTTCTTAGGAATTTCTTAGGTGTGTAGTCCGCCAACCCGCACTAGGCCAGCGTGGCGGACTATGGCCTAAACCCTCTCAATGGTAGAGGAGACCCGTGCTCAGCAGTGGGCGTATACAGGGGTTGATGAAGAAGAAAGAAGAAGAAGATTAAAATGTATCGGATGTGCGTATGATAAAACAAAACTCATAGACAATATTGAGACATACACGATCAGCAAAGTGTGACGAAACAATAAAACATAACCTAATGACGTAGTCTAGAAGAAACAGCAAGACGTCAATCTCTACAGACGACAGTATGATGCCCGTCAGCAGTTATAGTTTTGGTTTGATCTTTTGACGTCAATCTCAGCTGTTGATTCCACTAGATCAGCACAGCTGACTCATCAATACGTTTGAGTATAACTCTTTTAGACATTATGTCTATGTTATTGACGTTACTGTGGAATTTGGCCGAAGCCTCTTACAATAAACAACATATCCATAATTTTAACTGTCACTTTAAAGTAAAAGTACAGTTATCGATTTGGCAGTTAATGAATTGAACCCGCGACTGGTTAGGTTCTCAACCGCGCTCCTAAACCTCGAAGCCAACACAAGGATTTTTTAAAAATACTAGTCTTCTTCTTCTTCTTCTTCATTAACCCATATACGCCCACTGCTGAGCAAGGGTCTCCTCTACTATTGAGAGGGTTTAGGCGATAGTCCATCAAGCTGGCCTAGTGCGGGTTGGCGGACTACACACCTAAGAAATTCCTAAGAACTCTTAGGTGTGCAGGTTTCATCACGATGTTTTTCTTCACCGTTAAAGCAAGTGACAATTCAATGTGAATACACACATGACTTCGAAAAGTCAGAGGTGTGTGCCTGGGGTTCGAATCCGCGACCGCCGAAAATACTAGCGGCAAAACAAAATTCACTTTTACCTACCTCTCCACAAACATGAGCATTAATATATTCTGTTTTTTAATAATAAGACAATGCACAACACTTCGAACACATGTCAGTATTACGCAAGAGAGGTACGTGATAAATTGGACATTTAATTGTGATTCATTAATGCATCCCTTATCGGGTCCCGTGATAGGACACGGACGGATACTGTTATCAATTAGGTAATGCGTTGTATGGTTAAGATTATCCACCTTTTCAAGGGCAAGGTACTTGGTATACTGGCATAGCGGCTATAACTTGTTTGTAAATGAATAAATATAGCGAAAATCGACTAGTTATGTGTAGCTAGTATTAGAAACAATGAGAGTCTTTTCGGTCTCACAATCAAGCATTTTATACATTTTTCTGGATGAGACAAACATTTGTCTCGGTGTGGGGATCTAGCCCGCGGCCTCTTATTTCGCAAGCTTGTGTCAAGCCCACTGCGCCAAAGGCGAAATATGGTACGTGTGATAAAAAAGTCACGGGTTCCATTCCAAGGCCAACTCATAGAAAAATTCTCAACATTAGTACCGGCTTGGAAAATATAATAAAAAAAAAGGATTTATATTTTCACCCTGTGCCGTAAGAAACAAAAACAAAAACGTACTGTTGATTACCCATTCTGGGATACAGAGATGAATATTAATCTTACAATCGTGTTAGAAAACCAAGAGCGTGCCTGATAGTCATAAATATTGCCTGTTCCTAAGTTAGATCGTAACTAACCAACTTACACAACTAGACTATTGTTGATTTTACACAGGTTCAATATAACGCTCTGTGGGTTTATTCATGTGATTTGTACTTAGAGAAACAATGTTTTGTAGTTTCTATTTACAAAAATCATAAATAATAGGTGTACAAATGATTTACAATACTAACCTCGTTTACCTCAGTGAGAAAATCTGCACACGTGAAAGTTCTTAGAAACTTCTTAGAATAATTAATTTTTTAAGTGTACAGGTTTCAAAACAATTCCTTCACCGTTAGCGAGTGATAATTCATTGTGAGTACACACTTTTGAAAAGTTAGGGGTTTGTACCCCCAACCGCCGAGATTCTCAGCTACGTGAAATGAAATGAAATGAAATAATATTTATTGAATCTATAAAATGTCAAATACATCACTTAGATTCAGTCATTTCAAATTTTACCACCCTGTTCGGAAGGCAGTCATCACTAGAGAAGAACGGGCAAGAAACTCTAGTGTTGCTCTTTTCCAATCAAGAGATAGCTTACAATATTGTTACAAAGACTTAATTTCCCGGTGCCGTGCCTAAACCTATTCTGTTTCTGTTCTCTCTCCGTGTTCTGAAGTGGAGACAAGGGCTCGGCAAACGTAGTGAAGCATGTCTGGCTAGGTGGAGTGGCGATATTCTTAAGGTGCATGCGGTGGGATGATGAAGGCCGAAGATCGAGCCCATTGATGTGGTATAGAAGAGGCAGTGGATGTGAAAAGCTGGTGATGATGATGATGAACCTAAACCTCGAGACGATCAGTGTTTTAACTCCCGTTGGAACAAAATGAATTACAGTCAACGTATATCAAGGATATGAGCTCTGTTTTACAACCATCTCAGTTCAGTTTATAGGTATTAGGATAGTTTCGTACGAGAGCGCCACAGAATTCTGCTTCGTATTTCATTAGAGTTGTTAATTTGAAACTGTCGTGTGGCCAAGATCAAGTTTATGATTCTCGATGTAAGTTCGCCGAGGAACTTAGGTATAATAAACTTGATGTGTCTGCTCCGAAATTAGAAGCTGGCTCTGTTTTTTGAGTGTGTGGTTTGCATACATGTTTTCTGTGTGGATAATGTTTAGATTACGTAAGTTTATATAGCTATGATTTAAAGAACATGACTTTTTCTATTTATATCTAAAAAAATAGGCGTTGTAATCGCTTCAGCATTCCATTCACCCTTTACCATTTGACAAAAAGAAAAAAAATCAAAAAATGTGGCTAAAATTTTTGTTATTATACCTGTGATGGCCTCGGGGGTTAGGCGCGCGGTCGAGAATCTCGGCGGTCGCGGGTTCGAACCCCAGGCACTGACTCTCTGACTTTTCGATGTTATGTGTGTATTCACATTGAATTATCACTTGCTTTAACGGTGAGGGAAAACATCGTGATGAAACCAACACACCTAAAAGTTCTTAGGAATTTCTTAGGTGTGTAGTCCGCCAACCCGCACTAGGCCAGCGTGGTGGACTATGGCCTAAACCCTCGCAATGGTAGAGAAGATCCGTGCTCAGCAGTGGGCGTATATGGGTTGATGAAGAAGAAGATACCTGTATTTTTTTCGAATCTATCCTTAATACTCTCAATAACGATTTTTGGTTTTGAAAATTGAAACAGGGATACCTCTCTCTAATTATGTGACATGTTGACATACGACCTGTGACAAATCCCATGTTTGCGACCGTTAATTACTATACACAACATACCTCACGCCTATATTCCCCGAAGGGGTAGGCAGGGATGCATTTCTGCACCCACATTTCGCCAGGTATATATCAGTCCCACGTGATAGGGGGCGAGCCTATTGCCGTTTTTCGGGCACATTTCCAGACTCCGTGCTGCTACTGAGAATTCCCTAATGGAAAAACCCAATAACACTTTGCCCGACCCGGTAATCGAACCCAGGACCTCTAGATCGCACGGCACATACTTGTACCGCGAGACCACGAGGCAGTCACAGTTAATTACTCTGCAGGCGAATAGGTTACTTAAAAAAAACGAGTATTCCAAAAAAAAAATTATGTAGTTTTAATATCTCAAACCGTACTAGGCCAGACGTACAGTTGTAGAGGCACCACGTGCCCAGCAGTGGAACGTGCCTTGATGATAAGTATCCCAAATTGACAGTTGTCAATGGCAAGCTGTAAAGCCAAAGTGTCGATGGGGCCAGTAACTCATGTCAAACTGTGTAACTTACTCATTACCTTTTTCATTCGCTATAAAATATCCCGAATGTATTAAACTACGTCGTCGACGACTGTTTCACTTAATTACTTACCTTTAACTTAGCTTTTATACTTTAAAATCACGCGAAATCGTGTAGTAAGCACATAATTTGTTTATGCTATTAATGTAAGCTAAGCTATTAAGCCAATGCCCTTGTAAGGGTTGGGTTCAAAGCGTGTACAGATAAGATTTCGAATTATCTTTTTCGTAGTTCTAAATTATTATGATTTGGGTTAAGATTTTATTTGACTAACGGGCAGCTCACCCCGGGCCCAATCTCTTAGAGTTACTTTAAAGTGGCATTAAACTGATGTAACTTTAAAGAGGTGACTGCGAATAAAATAATCTCTAGTTAACGGTGAAGGAAACCATCGCGGGGAATCCTACACACTTATTTTTTTTACAATTTCGTTGGTGCGTTGTCTAATCCGACTAGAGTTCTGTTGAGTCTAGAAATGCGCTCAAAAGCGAAAATATCTATCCATTTATTATATAGAATTTACGATAGAAAATAATCATACAATTTATAACACTTCTGGTTACCCCTTCGGAGATATAGAAAATTTAAAAATAAAAAAGGGTTACACCACCAATTTCAAATACACTCCATAGCAAAACAACGCCAAAACACTATTGCATCAATTAAAACTGACAAGTTGTAATTACGCAGTCCGAGTCACTATGAAGCGTCAATTTTGTTAAAAGCCATGTTGAACAAAGGCGAAGTTGGTGGGGTACGGTATTGTTTATGCCAATAAACAAGTTGCCGGTTAATTTGCATTCATTCGTCGATGTCTGTGACACTGTGACAGATATGGGGCGATAGCACGCCATCGGGAAAACTCGAGAATGCTTTGAGCTTGGGAACATTTTGGTTTGCTGTTTATGTCTTTCCATATGAGAAAAAATCCTTGGAGTGTCCCGGAAAATTTTGTCATTATTACACCCGTATGAAGACAAGCATTGTTAAAGAGCATGATCATGAGTAGGAAGCCTTTCTTACGTCCGCTGCTGGATTTAGCGGTCTCCTATGATCTTCCTCATCCAACCGTAGCCTAGGATATCGTTACTCTGCCATAAACATTAAATTTGTTATTAAAATTACGTATTTTTTTTACAAATTTCCAACACAAATATGTCTCATGTCTACAGTATACGTGCTGGTAACCAACGCACAGCCATTAAAAAGTTTAACTGTTAATTTTGGGGTCAAACAGTCATTCGTGACCGGGCCGATGTCAAAATGGATTTCCTTAGTTTTAGATAAGTTTTATAAACGTATAAAAGTTGAAACACCGAAATTTCAACCATTAAATGGAAAGCGTGAAAATTACGCTCCTACGAATAGTTCGCATGTTTGTAGGGGAAATGTAAATTTTCGTACTTTTTAAAAGTAGAGATTGAGTTAATGACTTTGCGGTCACTTGTGTGTGTTGAACTTAAGTGTAAGGTTTTAAGTTCGAATTATAGCTGAAATCGGTAATATTGATGGATATTACTGAGGTTTACCAAGTCAGTGCGAAAATATAAAAATTTACGGCGGGAGTTAAAAAAAACACAGTTTGCTAAACGTTAATGTAAATTTTAAAAATTCCTCTGTGACTACCCCTTTAGGTATTCAGGTGTAAGTACATTACATTGATGACAAAAAAGGCCGTAAACACGGATGAAAACCTCGTTGTCGGTTAATTTAAATAAAAAACAAAGTAATATTGAATACGAATAAAATAAAAAAGTCCATCCTGGTACTCTGGTGGGCGCGTAAGGCGCCAGCTCGCGCTCGACCCTCGGGTAATTAAACATGGACCGCCATTTTGTTCGGTTTCGCGCTTTCGGCGGGAAGCGCGGCGGGTCCGGTCAAAATGGCCGCCCGGGCACATTATGTTCTGAACCGTACGTTGAGCGATGGTGAATGCACGCCCCCGGCAATGCACCATGTTGATTTTTTTTTATTTTTATTTATTACCCGTACCGTTGAGAGCCGGCGTTAATCAATACTTTGTACGTCGTGCCCGGATAACAATTTTTATCCGGTTTCGCCGGCGGATATGGGTGCATTGGGAAAAAAATGGTCTCTGTTTACATTCAATACGTCAGCCAGATAAAATGCACGAACTAAACTATCAGCTTTCATTGTTTTTGTCAGAATACAGGTTCTGTTTTCCAATATTGCGGACTCGTGGCATAGATGCGAAAACATTTGAGTTAGCGTGTTTAGTTTTTTGAGTGATATTTATACGGCGAAAATAAAATAACAAGGGGCACAGGAGAGTATACTGATATCTGAATTTGTTTCTCCTCTCTGCCAAAAAACTTTTACCTGCTACAATTCATGTCTTGTTGATAGGATATAAGAATTAAGAAAAAATCTCTTGCGTGAATCGAAACCACCGCCTCTCATCTCACGAGCTGTCCAGCCATCTTACGTAGGCCATCAAAACCCATTCCCAAAAAAAAAAATAGCAGTTCATTTTCAATTCCCAACTAAAACACAAATCTCTTTGTGAGTGAGTGGAAAACGTAACCACTTTTCAAAGCATTTATAGCAATAAAATATTCATTTAACAGACAAAAGCAAGAATTTCATCCACTTCAAAGTAATACGCCTTAAAGCCTAGACAGCAAAACTCATTTCTTAATCATGAAGCTTAGAGATTATCTGTTGTGGTATTCTGTTAGAAATGGGTTTGTACGGAATGAGATAAATATGTTAGTAGTTAAACTTGCGTTTGTATAACTTGGCTTTTGATAAGACTACATTTCGGCAATTTAAGGTACTGCCATTGTGTTGAACGTGGGGAGATAATGTTCTATGCCTTTTCATTATGACGTATGAAATGTGTTATTAGAGGCATTCTAAAACATAAACCATGAGCAGTGATGGCCTCGAGGTTTAGGCGCATGGTCGATAATCACGGCGGTCGCGGGTTCAAAAAATTTTTCGAAGTTACATATGTTATGAAATTATCACTTGCTTTAACAGTGAAGGAAAACATCGAAATGAAACCTGTATACCTAAAAGTTCTTCGGAATTTCTTTAGGACTTTCGAATTTCTTCTTAGGATTAAGACCTAAACCTTCTCAATGGTAGAGTAGGCCCGTGCCCAGGAGTGCGACATAAATGGACTGATGATAATGATAAGGGCCATTTATGATCGTTATTTTAGTACAATAAAATTTATTCAAAAGAACCTCTTACACTATAACCTCTTACACTTCGTGTTATATTTTTCTTTTTTTCTGTTGTACACACTACCCTCCATTTAAATTCTTTCAATATATCCATCTTATGGTTGCCTTGAAAAGATCACCATGAGTGATAAAGCCGCCAGTTGTACCTTTCCTCTTCTTTTTTGTGTATATTCTGTTTGTTAAAAATGTGTACAATAAAGAGTTTAAATAAATAATATAGATATATGAAAATATGAACCCCACTTTAAACAAAACTATCGCAAGTTTCGTATGCAAAGAAAATCATTGTCTCATACAAAATTCATAATATCTCTTTGTAAATACTTCACAATGACAAAATCAAATTCCTTCGTCGAACACTCGATAAGCTTATTCAATAAACTGCATAAGCAAATTAGCGAGCTGTTGTTAGAGATTTCCATTGTCAAATAAGCCTTATCTTAGTAACACTGTATCCCACAATATTCGATTATATACAAAGGGTTGTGATTAAATTACCCCACATAAAACAATTGGTTATAATCTCTGATGATCTTATAAAGCCCCTTTCCTCTACTGAAATGAAATCAAGTGATCCTTTAATGATGACAGTATAAAAGATCATTAAAATTAGATTGAGGTAACATAGGTATTTCATGTATATACTGTACTGACCTATATATAAAAAGATTAAGGCCTCCTTGGATGAAGGAATAAAGGAACCTTAGTTCTAGTTGGAACTACTGGTTCCAGATTCGACTCCTGGGTTGGGAAAAGTGTAATTGGGAAATTTTCACGAGAATCTAGAAAGTGGCTCTATCTAGACTCGTATCCGTACTGAAAAAAATAATTTTTAACCGGAATTAAATTATTTTAATGCTGTTTAATTAATCAAAAATCCCGTGCAGGTTGGCTTTCATTTTTAAGCTGGCGTCTGTATTTGTGCCTTTTGGCAGCTCTGTGATGTTAAATAATTTCAGTAGGCTCTGTACTATCATTCTGATGTTCTCTATAACACATTTCATAAATTAAAAAGCACTTTACCGTTGTGAGCTCATTTTATCAATATATAATATATTATCAATATATAGCCATAACATGATTTTATAGCTGATATACATTCATACACACACCTTAAGCTTATAGTTTCCAGAGGAGTAGGAAAAGATGCATTTTTGCATGTATAGTACATATCAGTTCCACGTAATAATTGGCGAACCTATTGCTGTTCTTCGGGTACATTTCCCGAAAATCGAACCTAGAACTTTTAGATTGCTCGACACATACCTGCGCTGTAAAATTACGAGGCAGACGTTAATTTAAACATACATAATAGTAAAACACAATTTCATACAACCACGGTAGTAAAAAGCCTACCCATACTGAATTAAAAACAGAGCTTTCATACAATTACTGTAATGGGATACTGAAGTTATAATTCCGAAAAAGTACGTACGAATCCCATACATATTTCAATGTACTCTCGGTAAAAAGGATTACGGAACGCGAATAAAAGAGCTGAAAAACAAAAATATAATGATCCGTTCCACTTTAGCGAAGCATAGATATTTTAAAGCGTGTGTTTTAACTACCTGTTTTTTGCTTTGCTTCATTTTATTAACTAGTTAATTTAAAATTCTCGAAATATGTTATACCTAATCAATTTTTGACCTTTGTTTTCCTTGATTGAATGCAGTGATGGCCTCGAGGTTTAGGCATGCGGTCGAGAACCTCGGAGGTCGCGGGTTCGAACCCCAGGCATACTGCTCTGACTTTTCGAAGTTATGTGTGTATTCAAATTGAATTATCATTTGCTTTAACGGTGAAGGAAAACATCGTGATGAAAACTGCACACCTAAAACTGCTTAAGAATTTTTTAGGTGTGTAGTCCGCCAACCCGCACTAGGCCAGCGTGGTGGACTATGGCCTAAACCCTCTCAATGGCAGAGGAGACTCGTGCCCAGCAGTGGGACGTATATGGGTTGATGATGTGTTCCTTGACTGCTTGACCTTAGTTGTCTGACAAAGTAACATTTGACAATAGTAATTGCTTATTATTTTCCACCAAGCCGCACTAAGTTAGGATGGTTTACTAAGACCTTAATCGTAGCTGTAGAGGAGGCCCCTAAAATAAGTCATCGAATTAATGAAAAAAAAAGAACGATAGGTCTCTCGTAGTTTCTTACCTACGTCACAAGACTTGTATCTGAGTTCGGGATCGGAACTGTGTGACTGTTAGGTGTATTAATTTTATTTCTTCATCAACCCATATATGCCCACTGCTGAGCACGGGTCTCCTCTTCCATTGAGAGGGTTTTAGGGCATAGTCTACCACGTTGGCCTAGTGCGGGTTGGCGGACTACACACCTAAGAAATTCCTAAGAACTTTTTAGGTGTGCACGTTTCATCACGATGTTTTCCTTTACCGTTAAAGCAAGTGATAATTCAATGTGAATACACACATAACTTCGAAAACTTCGAAAATAACTTAATTTTATTTACTTATGATATAGTCAATGTATTTTCCAGCTACATTAAATTTAAGTTGAGAACAAACCTACATTTCGCATATGGTAATTAGTGCATTAAAGAGCAAACTAGCTGTAAAGAGAATCGCTGAAAGGGCCACGAGCGAGCGACCAAATGTTTTATACAAGTGTACTAGGCTTTTAGATTTTAATGAGATTCGCGAAGGTTTTATGTAGCTAGTTAATGTTTATTGTATAGAAGTAATATAGTATACATTTAGTTATAGAGTCCGATTGAGTTGGAAATGTTATTTTATTTAACATGAAGTTTGTGAAAAGTATTATACGACTCCGACACAACAAGATACACGTCGTTTTTACAATAAAATGATGGTGGATCATGTAAACATTTTTCTAGAATATATCTTACTGTCACATGACTTGTATCTTTGAGTCATTTTAGACTAACATATGGGAAAAGATAAGAAACTATGCGTCTTACCCCGTATAAATTTTCGATCACAGTCGTTTTACAACAGGTAGGTAGGTAAGTGTTGCGTACATTTAAAATTATTTTTAAACATGGATATATGTACATATACATGTACCCCTGCCTTTCCCGTCGTACGTACCTTACTCTATTTATTTACCAAAAGCACGAGTGCTTTACCAAACCAATATTTGCTCCAATTTATAATCAAACAGCTCTCCAGTCACTTCCCAAATTATCCCGTGTGTACGTCCAACCATTTCGGGATATTCGATATGGAACACGTACGAATTCACATCGGAGAGCATTCAATGAACGAGGCTTGTTTCATGTAGTTCTGAATTTTGGATGGTTATTATTGCTTCCAACCTTTAGTGGCGTTACAAAGTGAACAGACTAGGAACTGATGGATAAACCTTTCCCCAGTTTACCAAAGAGTTTTAATACTATTTCTCCTCGTCAAAAAGGGGTAACTAACTTGAGCTATTGATCAGCAAACTAGAAGGTTAAGGACACCAAGAAAATCTTACGATTATTACTGAAGTACTGAAAAGATAAACGATAATACTTCTAAGACAGCAAACGTGACTCTATCATTTAAGGCAAAGAGAAGAGGATGATTTCATATTTAGATCGTTCGCAAAATAATTACCCTGTTTTACATAGAAATAATTTGATCACCTCAGAAACTGCATTATAAAAGAAAGGCACCTTTCAGTGATAATTAATATTCTGAAATATACAAACAAAAGAAAAACGCAACATTAAAATGTAAATGGAGGGAAATATAACACTGCGAAATTATATTGTGCGGAGGTGGAGCAGTGTAAAAGGACCAACTGGGAATTTAATTAAGTCGTCATAATAAAGTTTTAATGAACGCAAATCAATAAGGTCACATCTCGTACATGTGATAAAACAATGAGCGCGGCTCTACGCGGCTCTACGCGACCGCTCGCTTTATTGTTGCAAGCTCTACTCGCACCGATACTCTATATGCGAACAAGGTATGAGATGAAAGTGGTGGTAATTTACAGGTATCGACATCAGCCTATATACGTACCATGGGCATGCATGGGCCTTCTCTACAATTGAGTGGGTTAAGGCCTTAGCCCAGTGTGCTGGCCTAGTGCGGGTTGGTGAACAATGTACGATATATTGCATATACATATATATGCAAAGCAGGCAGATATTATAAGAAATACACCTAAAAGACACATACATTCTGACCTCACATTAAAGTAAGAGACTTGTGTCGTGGGTATCAGAATTTACATGAGACTTTGTCGGTGCGGCGATCGGACAGGAGGCCTCTCGTTTCACAAGCTAGTGTCTAACCTTATTTATTTCTGTATAATTTTCGGCAACCTTGTTCAAGGTCACGTTCTATGGAAACACTTCTTGACTCCTTGCCATGAATAGTGGTAAAATACTAATAACGTTTAGACCAACCTCTACGGATACAAATTACATATTGCTTGACTTTACAGTCCCATACGCCTTCCATACACTATTCATTTCCCATTTCAACTGTTTTAGAGTAACAATTAAAATATATAAATATAAAATATATATATTTGATATTTAGTAGTAGAACTTGTTGAATATAAATTTCATTCTACCGCCCAACGCTCATGTCTACGCCACTCCCCATGCCCGGTCAATTGTCGACCCTGCCAACGTTTTCAATTTTATATTCTGCGCTCGGTTATAATTGACAGTTTTTTCAAACTTAATCAATTCAAACTGCGACTTTGTCAAACGAAATTCGATTCAGTTTTACGTATGTGGTTGGATTGTGTCAGTTTTTTCATGGCATTTAGCATTCTCATTCAAAGCATTTCGCTTGGAATATGTGGAAAATTAAACGGACTCAATTCGACAAAACTCATTTTTAAACGAAATAATTTCATCAAATGTTTGTGTTTTGGCCAAATATTTGATTTCGGATTACGTGTTTGTGGGTTTTAAGTATTATTTTAAGTTTAGAACCATAAAAAATTCTTTGTTTAAAGTTAATGTAGTGTTACTATTGTGTGTATTATCTTCTGTCTTCATAGGATTAGACTTTAGGGTTAGGCACCAAAACATAGTTACATAGGTATAATAAAGAAGTAACTTGTAAAATCATTGTATCTTTAAAAGTTCGTGTTTATAAGTTAAAACCTTCAATAGCGCTTAGGCAAGCGTGGAGGCTGTAATAGGTATTATTGTGCATCTTCGTTGATAGTGGCATAAAATCTCACAGTTATTATTTAAAGTAAAAGAAGTATAAATCAATTTATATTCGAAGCAAATTTTTCATACGAATTGAACCCATCTCCCTTTTATCCCGCGCCGAAGCCTCACCAAAAAGCAACAACCCTTCCTCAATAATTCAAGCACCATATTACGAGTTCACAATGGTTGTCGGTTCGGCGACATGACACGTTACTTCGGCTAACTAATCTTTTGAGCTGTGTTAGTTTAGCTAAAACTTGCCGGATCAGCTCCAACTAGATCAAACAATAAGCTGGGATTACTTGGCCCTGCTTCAAGCTCGGGAAGTCAAATTGTTTGATGTTTTCCTTTCGTGCTACATACAGGTGCGGTGTGAAAGGTGTGGAAATATGCTAAAATCTTCGTAAAGACATATTAAAAAATCCTGAGTAAAAATTATGAGATCGCTATTGGTTTCTTTATTAGGAAATTAATATTAGCAGTCAGAAATTTGTACCCGGAAAACGGCTACAGTCTCGCCCCCTATTGTGGCACAAAAGGCAATAAAAGAAATGCGGGTTTAGAAACACATTCTTAACTACCTTTTCGGGAAATCTAGTCTCCTTTATATTGAAGTATATCTTGGCTGCTTCTATGATCCCATGACATAAATCCCGCAATAATCCATTAACACCAACGCAACGAAAATTCGACCATTGACCATAGACAGACCAAACCTCTAACTCTCACGTACATACATAAACTCACGCTTATATTCCCTGATGGGGTAGGTAGAGGTGTATTTCTACACCCACATTTCGCCTATAGCCGTTTTTCGGGCACATTTCCAGACTCCGTGCTGCTACTGAGAATTTCCTAATGGAAAAACCCAATAACACTTTGGCACTATGGCCTAAACCCTCTCAATGGTAGAGGAGACCCGTTCTCAGCAGTGGGCGTATATGGGTTGATGAAGAATAACACTTTGCCCGACCCGAGAATCGAACCCAGGACCATTTGGTCGCACGACACATAATTGTGACGCAAGACCACGAGGCCTCTAACCCTCAATAAAATAAGTGACAAAAACAATGGACCATACGATAGCGATAACACCCCGTGTCAGCGCATGCGCAGATACAGTAAACAACACCTGGTACCGCCCGAGTGTGGACCTCACGTACGTGCAGATAAATCCACGCTGAGTTCTGTGAATCACACGATTCTATAAAAATGATAAAACACTGAAGGATAAAACACATACAGACGAAGTTTGGCGAAGTTTTTGGATAAGAACCGTCGTCAGTCCATACAGGTTTAATTGTTGGGCACGGGCCACGTCTGCAACTGAGAGGGTTGAAGCTTATTAATGTCCTTGAATAGGTTCTTAGCGATCCTGGTAAGGCGATACTGGTAATGCTGATTCGTAAAAGTCCTAAGAATGAATGACATAGAGTCTTTACTTAATGCTCTATACCTAGGATAGCACCGACAAACTTATCCGTAGTTGACTTTCATACCTCATAATGGTCAGCAAGAAATAATCTTAAAGGCCTCTGGTTTCATATTCTAGCCTTTCGTTTACAATCTGGCTTCCAGAAAAGGGTGCTATGGCTGTTATTTTTTCGATAGACGACTCCTTTTATCATAAAAAGTCAGGCAACCTTCGCTCTCACTTCAAAGAGAACCCAATACTATTACCACAACCCACGTCTCGAGTCACCCCAACTATTTCAAAAACCCGACAAATAAAATTCACCGATATTACTTTCTTTAACATTCGTAATATAAATAAAAATCATCGAGTTATTTCAATCCATTTGTACCTTATTTAATACAATGTTTTGTATTTGGCGAAACACGTTCGCCTTTATGTGATGCTATATAAAAGAATTTTCCAATTTCATGAAAAGCATCCGGGATGTCTGCAAGGTTTTAAGGCGGGTGTACACTTAAACATAAAGCTGAGTGTCGGATAAATTCCAGTGTGGTGCGGCGTCGTAAACAACGGTGTTGAAATCGTCGGCCCCGAGCGAATGTTATGATTGCCGGGATTAGTTAGAATTTTGCGAATTTATGAATCCGATCCGATTTTACGCATAAAGAACAGAATCCCGTGTCCTGTTTTCGTTTTTAATCGATCGTATAGCTTTTCATCGTAAGTCGCTTTTTCTACACTAATGCTAGTCCCTCAGAAGTGGAAAGCAGAAGGGGATTTTCAAACCCAGTTTTAGACTATCAGTAAAGTAATCAGGCTGCTGGTGAGAATAATCTACCCAACATACGAATCGAACCCAGGACCTCAACCACATGGCAGATGCTTAAGCAAAGCTTTTGCAAAGGTAGCCCTATTTACCAAATCGATAATTTTTAAATATTTCGATTAGTGTCTAGTCTCCCGACAATTGGTAGTATATTTAAATGATTTTGTTCTCAAGTCAAGCACAGTGTAGTTAATAGTCTTAATTCGCGTTGTTTTGCCTATCTGAAAGGTTTTGATGATATTATAGTCAGCTTTTGGTATTAAGACTACTACGCATAATATAGGAGAGATGCAAATTTGACTAGTAAATTTAGATCAGAGCAATCTATTTTTAAGGGGCGCCATGCCATAATAAGTATTATAAATAGGAGCTGAACTGACTGTGTAAGTACGAACTATTATTATACTCGGAGATAAGTAATTTAAATTTAATGTTACGAAAGTCTAAAAAAATATGTTAACGAGACGGATTCTTTAATAAACACTAATAAAAGTCACACACATATTGATCCAACCCCAAGGTTGAAGTACAATTCTAACAGGAGTTATAGAAACAAACGCTTGTGGATCAGACAACTATTTATCTTGGCTCATTGATCAAACCCTTGGCTTCTCATCCCACATCACTTATTAAATGTCTTATAAATTCTTCTTCTTATTTCTTCATCAACCCATATACGCCCACTGCTGAGCACGGGTCTCCTCTACTATTGAGAGGGTTTAGGCCATAGTCCGCCACGCTGGCCTAGTGCGGGTTGGCGGACTACACACCTAAGAAATTCCTAAGAAATTTTAGGTGTGCAGGTTTCATCACAATGTTTTCCTTCATCGTTAAAGCAAGTGATAATTCAATTTGAATGCACACATAACTTCGAAAAGTCAGAGGTGTGTTCCTGGGGTTCGAAACCGCGACCGCCGAGATTCTCGACCGCGCGCCCAAACCTCGAGACCATCACTGCTTATAAATTACTGAGGATTAATTCTACAAATGGAGCCTGTAGTATGATATTCAATTATTCCTTCAGAAATAACTACTTATGAACTTAAATCTCTTAAGACAAATTATTCTTTAGCTCCCAGAATAAATGAAATATTTTCCTGTAAACCTAACAAGAGCACAAAGGCCGGTGTCTAAAGCATAACATCTGACAGTTAAGTGTCAACAGACACATTGAGACGTATTAAGTAATTAAATGAGGCATAAAAAGGTCCATCCAATGCGTTAATAACTACAGGCATACTTTCCCGAAGTGTTTATTGGTATATTTTTTATAAAACACTTTCGCGAGACAATAAAAATCATTTTAGCCGAACAGTAAAACGTTAATAAGTATCTGAGGGCTGCAAAATTTCGTTTCAAAGCGCGAACTCGCACAAAGGAGACGAAATATTCATTATTTTGGGGTCCCTTAGAACTTTCTTCGTGTTCTTCGATTATTAGAAATTTGTGCTCGACTCGTGTCGATGTTAAGTTTCTGGTTACTGTTTGTTAATTTAAATTGCTGTTTTACGTTATAGGAAATTTTCCTTCATCTATTGCTGGATAAAATTAAAGATTTTTTTGTATTACCGTTATATCCGGCTGCTAGTAAATTTGTTATTATTGTAAACTTTTCTGGTCCCCTAGCTAAGTCAGGTTGGGCTCAGTCCTATTTCTTCTTAACTGTAGGGCATTAGCCTTTACGTATGCTTGCTTAGATGAGATGCTAAAATAATAAATTTGTAATATGGTACAATCACCAGATCACTATAGACTTTATCTACTTTATATATCCTAATTAACGTTGCATATTGTTGCGAAATAAATAACTTCAGAACCCATTTATTTCTGTCTTGCAGAGTTCAAAATCACGCGAAGTGAATTAATAAGTTCAAACATAGAACAAAATCCCACTTGACCCACATTACATCCAATCTTAATATGGTTTGGTTGTAATAATCATTGAATTATTTAATGTCAGCACAAAACTAGACAGTAGGTACGTAATAATTATAAAAAAATATGTAAAAGCTCACAAATAAAAAGTATTAAAGTATTGTGCGACACTCGTAATAATTCTGAGTGGCTCATTTTGCTTATGTGTAATAAGTTGTTAACCCCCGTATTTAATCTTAGTCGCAATTTCGGAATATCTATCACATCATCAGTCCAGTTCCATCATAAAGCATTTAAAATCTCAATTAATGAATTATAGTGAATTACGGTGGCATAAAGTTAGTTTGTAGTGTGATCCAAATTGTTTTTTTACAAAAAACACATCGGCATATAGATAACATTAATTAACTATGTAAACGAGGTGTGCGTGCATCAGATTTGATTAAAAAAAAAACAGGATAAGTATAAATCGCAGGTCTAATCTTCAAACTAATCGCGCAATAATCATAAAAATTCGTAAACAAAAAACACCATTAAATATACCCTAAAACATAATTTTACAAATCTAATGTCCGTTAAAACCATCCGGAACCACGACGTGTTATCCGATAAATTTTACGACCATTAAAAAAAACGTGCAAGTGCATATTGCATATTCTGCTGTCGTTGCGTCGGTCGTAAGGGGGTATTACCGGGATAATTTACGGCTCTGCGCGTTTATCGCTCTATGTCAACTGTGAGTCGATCCGGTTTTATGGTCTGCGCGAGCGCATTGTGATTCATTTCTTTACGGTCAAAGATTAGTCATGCGCAGAGGGGTCGGGCCGTTTTTGGATTTGTGTGTTATTCTTATTTATATTTATCCACATTAAAGTATGATTTTAGCAGTTGGAATATAAAATAAATAATAACAAAATATATTTTTTTGTTGTGAAAAAATATTTCCATATAAGCTTTCATTGTTTTTGGCACACTTATAACAAGTTACATCTTTATTATGGTTACAAATACCGTTATGGCTTTAATTTTAGTAAATTTAAATGTAAATTCAACCTTTTTAAAGGTGGATTTAGGATTCTGGTAATATATTCATAAGTTCATGTAATTAATTCTAAGGATTAGTTCTAGATAAAATTTCTCACTCATCCAGCTACGAAATTATTTAAATTTCATGTAAATTCTCTAGAAAATTTATTTTTGAAATATAAAGTGAATTCTTGAAGCTACCTACAACTTTAAGGTGAACTAAAATTAAAATGTAAAATAAAGATATACTAATATACGGCGCATAAATATTAAGGACGTAGGTGTGTATTCGCAAATGGGTAGGCAGAGCCGCAATTTCGCAGCCACATTTCTTGCGTCTTCTTACCCCGTGCATCTACTCAGAATTTACCTATATAAAAACGTAATGACAATGCCGGCCAAGGAATCGAACCCGAAACTACCAATTTGCACGGCACTCACATGTGCCCCAAAACCACGAGGCAATCTATAATATGAGGCCAAACAAACATTTTGATTGAAAATAATATATGACTGTGAGCTGCTTCAAGTAAAGTATGCCATATTTTACTATTGCAAATAAATAAAGAATACTATATCAAGTGGCTTTTAAAAAAATAACTAGTCAAATATGATCACGACCATTCTATTTCAGTATATTGCTATGATTAAGACACTTAGTTTAATTTTCTTTCATTTCACCAAATTTCCAACTTATAAGTAGGCAAAATTTTATCTAAAATATTTAATTAAAAAAAGCATTTAATCGTAAAAATTCTGCGCTAATATAGAAAAATCGCAGACATTCACGAAATAATTACAAGGCAAGTTGTTCGCCGTCGGGGAAAATTTCTAAGAATTCTCCCGAACACGATAAAAAGTCTCGCAAAATGATATTTTAGTAAAACATTCGAGACAGCCCCGCCGCATCTTATTAGCAATTTCAGACGAAATATCGTTGACCTGTTAAAAAGTACATTAATATTCATATCCTAATGCAAAACGATCACTTGGTATTAAGTCGAAAAGTCCTTTGAGTCTAGTGCAAAACGAAACACAGTTGATTTCAATTTTATTTTGACTCAGCAGTATTATTCGGAGCTTTGATTCATTTAAATATTCAAGGAGATTCTATTGCTTACAAATGTTTGTAAAAGGTCATCTTTGCTTAAATGCTAATACTTTTTGACTTCAAGCAGACTATGAATGAAAATGTTTTCTTTTTTATTCGATCAAAGACGGTTACATAAGTAAAAGATAGTCTCATTTAATATGGATTCGACTTTTCAAACGTAAAATGAAGTTTGCAGATTCTAACCTAGAGCACCTACCTCTGTCACTTCACGCAGTTATCAGTCAATTTGTGATAAAGAGTATTTTGACGGTAAATGAGAATATCGTTAGCTAGTATAACTTAAATTTGCCAAAATTTATTAAATAATTACTGTTTTATTTCTAAGGCAGCACAAGCTTAGAAATGATACCAATAAATTGTTAAAGATTCGCCTTTTATTATTAAAATTAATCCCAAAATAATAAACAATAAATGTCCATACAAAATGTAACAAAATAAAGAGTAGAACCTAAAAGTTAAATTAAAATAAAACATATAGGATATTTCGCAGTGCCATTCGGAAGCGATATTTCCGTCCTTAATGTTCAGTAATACCATTGTAAAGTCCATACAGTTATTTGATTAAAAAAATGCCAGCAGCAGGATTTCAATCGAAAAACTGGACGCGAATATTCAAAAAGCCAACGTATATTAAACAGAATAAAATATTTCATTTCGTACCGCGCCATGGCAGAACGTTCGTGTTTTAAACAACTTTTTCGACTCGATTACAGTACCAACGAATCCAATACACTCTGCATTTTTAATCTATGACAGAAAGCTTTCAAAGTGCAGATTAATCCGCGTCCGCGCACTTACAATAACTGACACGCATCGCCGGAATTTTATGATTTCGCACCGCGCGAAAAATAATTCGAAACACTGTAACGGACGATTGTGATGAACTTAACTAGCTAACTCTTTATGAAGCTACATATGGTTTGTTGTATAAATATTGTTTGTAAGAGTAAATTTTATAGACTAGGCATAGCCTCGAGGTTTCAATGCCTCGGGATACATCCATAACCTTTTGATATTATGTCTGTGTTCTTAATTAATCATTACGTGAATCAAATCTAGGAGTTCTTAGGATTTTTTTGGGTGTGCAGTCCACCAAACCTCACTAGGCCATTGTGGCCTGATGGCCTGATGGCAACAGTGGACGTAAATTGGCTCATTATGAATATTTATAAAATTAGACGAAATTTCTGTTCTACGAGCACTGACTGGATCGCATGTGTTTGTTACCCAAGTCATACTTCTTTATCCCCCAAGTGTTTGATAGAGGTGTAATTCTGTACTGACGTCTCACTAGCTGTTCTTCAAATACCATATAACAACAGACGAACTTCATCATTTAGCTTCATTTTTCATACACAACTACAACAATTTGCTAAGCCCGGTTATTGAATCCACTCGTTCTAACAAAACACACCAATACAAGACCAACGAGCCCGTCTGTATGTCTTCATTTGATATAATAATTATTGATCGAGCAAGACAAGCAAGCGCTGGACGTCCGCCCACGAGGTAGACTAACAACTTCAGTAGTTCGCGAGAAGGTCGCCGCGCCGTTGGTAACACTAGTTATAATATTCTAGTGTTAATCATGATTAATATTCAGTATAACAAAACATACTATCTATGAAGTATTATTAAGATATTAAGTACTTTATTAGCCAACGCGGTTTTCATCTTTGATTCAGTTTTCGGCACTTTATCCAGAATTCGATGAATTTTTAGACTAAAGTTTTTGGATCGCATTCTGCTATTCAAAATTTCACCTATTAGAAAATCGTAGTGTAGGAGGTAGTGGGATGACGATATCCATAAAATGGCTGACAGCGGTTGGATGATGAGAGCTTAAGATCGAGTCCAGGGGCGTGCTATAGGAAAGGCTTTTGTCCAGCAGTGAACGAGAAGACATGCTTCTGCTGCCGCTGCTGCTGATAATGATGATGATGATATTGATTAAGATGATGATGATGATATGTAGGTTAGTAACCGACAAACGTAACACGCCGACATAATTGTGTCTTGTCACAGACTACGCTTTCTATAAAGCTGAGTCGCTCGGTGCAAGTCTGAAAAAAGTCTAATTATTTGTCCCCGCTACAGAGCTACGTTTAAAAGGTCTGTCTGAAGTCTAGACATATCAGTCTAGTGTGCTGTTCAGTCACTAAAGCTGTGTGTACGGAGAAAAAAAGGGAGTGTTTTTTTAAACAATTGACTTTATACTATGTTCTTATTGAACATATAAATGCTATTAATCTTCAATAAAATAAAGATTTTTAATGACCAGAAATCAAAATTTCAAACTATTCCTCATTGGCTTTGAATCTTAGACCGTGTTTTTCTTGTTAGTAGTAGAAAAGCTACCGTTTACTTATACCTGATATAGAATATAGTGCATTTTTTAGAAAAGCATTTTTATTTTATTAAAGAATTTATTATACAAGTATAAATCATTAAAAAAATATACACGAACCTCTGTACATAATCATATTACTTAGCATTTCATACATATCAAAAATACTATAACAAAAGCATTTAATAAAAATAAAACCCTGACAATAAAGGGGGATCTGCACGTGAAAAAAATTACAATTCCAAACACAATAGCATCGTGTGAAATTAGCTCGTAAAATTAGTAAATACACATTTTACGAGCGCATACTTATAAATTGTTATGTCTGTCCGTGCATTAGGGAGTATTAGCGGGTTGATATAATGTTCATTCTTTTGTACGGTATCTTGTGGGAATTGATCTAATATTTTTGAAAGCGGTTACGTTGTATTCAAGGTTTTTTGCTCGGATGCTCAAAATATTTTATTTGCTTAATGTCATATAGCTTTTATTTATTCTATTGTATGTAGGAAATATATGAAACAATCAATAATAACAGATACACACCCAAGACATATAAGCAGTGATGGCCTCGAGGTTTAGGCGCGCGTTCGAGAATCTTGGCGGTCGCGGGCTCGAACCCATACAGACACCTCTGACTTTTCTAAGTTATGTGTGAATTCACAATGAATTATCACTTGCTTTAACGGTTAAGGAAAACTTCGTGATGACACTTGCGCATCTAAAAATTAGTCCACAAACCCGCCACCACGGCCCGAGCTCAGCAGTGAAGATGCATATGGGCTGACGATGATGGTGACGAACCCTCATATAATTTTAGAGGTACAAGGCTATCAGTACGACAAAACTTTACGGTCTCACAAGGATCGAACCCGCCTTTCGTTTCATAGCGTCCATCCAACAGCGCCACAGGGCTGTCAATATTGATTATGAAAGTGATAATTTGCTGTATTTAACGAGGCTAGAGTACTATTCGGCGTATGTGTCGCCAGCCCTTGTAAGGACATTAGGTGGAGGCAGATGCTGTTAATGCCTTTTTTTGCTAGTGGACATCTGCACGCTAATACGTGGACGAGTGTGGCTGCGTTGTGGAAATATAGGGAGCTTTGGAAAATTCCCTATTCATTGTACATATGCTTGGTTTTAACATTGCGAAGGTAACTTATGCATTGTTAATTGCAATACAATATGTACATTTCTTCATAAATGTATGCTTTATTGTATGGCAATGAGAGAAAAACAACGTACCTACGTATTGGTAACATTACAATATGGTACAAATGTCGGGCTAATTGGATATCGACGATTTTTTTCTAGCAAGGCACAATTTGTTGTGAAGTTGTGTAGGAATTAAAATTCAAAGATCTAGTAGCTTTTTTATCGCTTTCGTCTTATTATGTTAGTTGTCGTTTATTAGTCGATGGTGTGTGTGTGTGTGAATTACAACATTACAAGTTTAAGACTAAAAAAAACATTTTTCTCAAAGATGCATTTACCAATAGTTTTTTTACAAACCTCCCAAACCCTTATATTGTCTATAGCATGCTAAGTGATAGACGTATAAACGTCTTATACAATCGCTATCAGTGTTATCTATTGTCTATGCCCGTCTCATGTTACACGCTGGAGTTTAATAGCTATCAAATTACATGCTTCGTGACCCACTACACTCGAGTGTGGGCTGGTTTGTTTATGCTCAAGCTCTATAGTCTATGGTCGGCTCGAATATGGTCATGTGTCATAGCTTTTGAAATTCGTTGCATGTAGAATAAATGCTCAAGTTGTTTACTTTTTATTGTTGCTTCAAATTATCACATTGTGTGGGAGGAGATCGAATTTGAATTTTATATGCACTTAAATTTGTTTTTGCTTGAATGTTCGGCTCTTTTGAGTTTATACTGGGTACTACAAATTTCTTACTTTAATATGCTGAAAAGTAAAACTTAAACATATTACTGATTCTATACTAATATACAAGTCTTGAAAATTACTAGGAACAAAACGAGACTTTTAGACCAAACCAAAGCAGATACTCGCACCATAAATAAATATTTACATCGGTATAAACATCAGAACCACGACTTATTACTTTATAGCCTGGCTCTAACCAGCTGAACCATTCAAAAAATACATAAATTCCAAAAAGGTTGTAAATAAAAGAACCTTAAATGTAAGGACTGTTAAGTCTTACAAAGTCGCTTAAAGCCCTGAAGGAATATGCAAAAAAGCAACTATAATTTGTCTCAAGAACGAAAAACTCCATGTAAATTTTAGTGAAAACTGCCACATTTTCGATAAATTCCAACATTTCCTTAACAAAAAGCCGTGATTGTTAAAGATTGGTGCCGTTCGGCCAACAATGGTGGTTTTACAAATTTCATAATTCATGCAAATACATTATATTCGAAGGTACAGTCTGGGAATTCTTTTTCGACGGTGGTAAAAAAAAATAAAAATCCGCTCGCGATTTTAACAAATGGACCGTCAATTTGGGGTTATTGTTCGAAAATATTTCGCTCCGATTTTCTTGTTTCGTTTTTTTCTACCTTTTTACGTTGAAATTTTTCGGGTTGTTGCGCGACCGCCGATTCTTCATTCATTACTTAATGGGTGAAATGATTCATTGTATGTTTGTACACACAAAATAGTAAATTATACATGATTCGCCTGTAATTTGAGCTCAGAATTCAATTATCAATGGGCTCGCTGTTCAATTAGCGGACATATTTATTAATTCGACGAAATGTTTTTCATATTGGAAATGCTTGTGATATGGGAACCAAAAAAATACACACGATCATATTCAAAACCAAAATTCTCCTATTCATATATTAGGTAGCGTATAGGTACTATTTAAATTTAGCTTATTTTGCAGCCATATATTACGATACATTTTGATGAATGTAAAGATATGGCAGGCGTTAATTTTAATGTCATAATGGTTGACATAATACTCTCACAATTTACTACAGTTTAGGCAATTTTTACTCAATTTCTTCTTCTTCTTCATCAACCCATATACGCCCACTGCTGAGCACGGGTCTCCTCTACCATTGAGAGTGTTTAGGCCACTCACTTTACTCAATTTAGACACACGTAAACAACATTTATCGTTCCTTTACTCTATCAATAAGAACTATACCAATACCACTAGCAGGACTAGTAAGAATAGAATCGAAAAGCAGCTTTGCATAATCTATGATACCTACTGTTTCTAGTAACAAGAACTGGTGTCAAATCTTATAATTTCCCGTGTTCTGGCGGAGAAGAACGAGGACCGAGCCAGTGTTTTCGTGTGTCGACATTTATTAGACGTTCAGTGTTTGTGACCTTAAGAAAATATCTCTACGTGACATCGAATGCGCGCGCTCTACAGTGGTCGCAATTAATATTTACTTGATTTTATTTGTTATGCTATAGTGCTACTTAGAAGTAGTGATGGCCTTGAAGTGTAGACGTGCGATCGTGAATGTCAACGGTTATAAGTTCAAAAGGCTATGAATTATGACGTACTTATTAGCTTCGGTGTATATTCCACCAACTAGGCCATAGTGGTGGACTAAAGTAAATTCTAGCAGTTGTAGAGGAGACCGGTGCTCAGCTGAAATTTGAGACATTTTAAATATGGAGGTATCCTCACGATGCTTTCTGTACCGTCAAAATACATGATTTATTGCAAAGATATTAATAACTTAAAAAAGTCACAAATAGGGTTTAAATCTAATATCACCGAGACTCGACCGCGCGCCTAAAACCCGAAACATTTAACAATACACACCCAACATTCATAAGACAGATTAGAGCTTCCCTCTTCTCGAGACTATCACTTTACAACACTCTACCGCCACGGTGGACCAATCCTCGTTTATACCGCGTGTGTGGATCGTGACGACACGGGCCGTGTGTCGCGGGTTTCTGTCCCGGTTATTTACAAATGGAACCGCTTCCAGAAAACGCCTTATAAATGAACCAATTAACGCCATCAGCTTATGTTTATGGACGGGGAATAGCTAATTTTAGTTGCGGTCATATTGTCATGTTAAGCATCAATAGATTGCTTATTTTTCTAGCTCTCACTGAAGGTTAGTGTTTAATTTTAAGAGAAGATAGTTGTTATACATTCATATATCGACCTATGCATAGAATAAGGTTACTTATGACTATAACACCAAAGTACTTTTTATGTCTATTATAGAATTAAACTTGTTTATATATTGCACCCGGGAAATAATAATGATCATAAATTGTGTTGTTGTTTGAAGAACAAAAAAGTTACAGATAATTTTGTGTCCAAATAAGTTTAATTCGCTGAGAAAGGGAAGTTGAGATTTTGCACATATAAATTTAATCTGCGCATAGGTCGCTATATGACTAATAATTGTTAAAGGACAAGTAAAGCAAAGGCGTAATAACGAGGTTACCGAAAACTTACACTATGGTCAGAAATGATCATCATATAATTCATTTGTCAATAGCTTTGGGTATCTCTGAGTAATTTTAAAGGATCTTTCGTGACTTTGTTCATTTATGTTTCTCTTATTTATGTCACTTTATGTAAAAATATTTCTTAAAAATATATTCTATAACCGTACCTATGACTGTCTTCAACTTATCGCTTCTCTATACAGGTATAATGTTGCCCCCATCATACTCCAAGGAGGCCACATAAGGCCCTACTAATTACTGCCAACACATCTATTTCTTCTAGATATATCACTTTCTATATTACCTGCTTACGACCAGCTTTCTCATAGCGGTAAAAATAATAAAATCAATTTCCTTAATGAGTATAATGATTATTCACATTCAATGATGTATTTATAAGTGGGTTTTAGATCGCAGTCGAAGATATAAGCGACCTTTTGTGTAACGACTTAATAAATTTGTTGCTGATTGTATCAAAGCGATGTACCACGCACAAAGAGCTATTGAAATAATGTTTTTTTGTCTATTTTCTGCTTACACTGTTATGGTAATCGGGTGTGCTTCGTGCTAAGCTGTTTTTGCTGTTTCAAACGTGTTTATGGTTTATCGATATTTATTATGTGATCCCCCCTTTTTAATCATTTTTATGATCATACTATGATGAAGGCGTAGGTTAGTATATTTTACCTTCTTTGATCTTAGACCTTTCTAGTGAAAAATGCTTTAGATAATTTAGAATTATTGTTTTGTAAAAGAAATTGGGGCCGCACAAATACACTTTTGCTTAATCCTTCCATGTTATAAGCGTGCGTGTATAGGTATGCGTTTGGGTAATTAATTACGTATAAAAAGTATAAACTCTGTCATAGTGAATCAATTTGTTGCGTTGCGGGATTAGTCAGTATATTATTCTTTTTTTAATAAATGCATATCATTAGTCCATATATAAATTTATGTACCACTACTGGGCTTATGCCCACCCTACAATTAATATGGCTTTATTCTACCACTCTGGCATATCGCGATTTTAAAAAAAATAATACTGCATTATTATATTAGTTTAGTAGAGCCACCACTTTTTTGACTCTATCTTTGCTCTAGCAATTTTAATTTGTTCGTCTTATATTATTGTGTCATGAAACTGACAGAGTATAATAGATATGCAGCAACATAAAAATTAAAGCAAATTACTAACACCTGTACTAATACTCATCCGGGTATCGAACCCGCATGAAACATGAATACGTCGTCGAAACCGCATTATACAAGGATCAATTTAAAAACAACGTCAATAGCCGAAGAAATAATTGAGACCCCAGGGTCAAAGTCGTGAGAGTCAAAAATGTTTTATCAGCGGGGCGATCGGGCCCGATCGTATCTGTTACAATAGAACCGATTAGAAATTATATCGACCTTGATAACGAGATTCAAATGATGAATGTCTGGAAAGTTTCGTAAAAGTGTAGCAAGAACACAATACTCAAAGGATATGTAATGGCGTTGATTGTATTTCAATATTTGTTTTTATACAGTCATTAAAAGATATTTATAATGAATTGTGACTTGCTTCAACGGTGAAGAAAATATCGTAAAAGTTCTTGGGAATTTCTAGGGCAGGGTAGGCGAACCTTTATGCATCAACGTGCCATTTTTTCTAAAAAAAGTTTAATGGGGTCATTGGCGTGCCATCAAATAATTTTGACTTTCTGATTATTTGGAGAATAACAATAATAAATACTATCAAAAATCTTTATGAAATAAAGTAAACAAAAGAGGTACATTCTGGAATGTTTTTATTACACGCATAAATTAAATTATTGTAAAATTAGTGTGACTTCTGTGTGATCGGCGACGTGCCCAAAATATTGTGTCACGTGCCATCAATGGCACGCGTGCCATTGGTTCGCCTACCCTGTTCTGGGGGGTGCAAATCGCACTAGGCCGGCGTGGTGGGTGAAGGCCTAAACCCTCTCAATGGTAGAGGAGGCCCGTGCCCAGCATAGGAACTTACTATATAAGTTGATGATGATTAAAAAAAATAACACATACCGTCATCAATAACTAAGACAGGTAACGCATAAAAATATTATTTTTATTTCATTAAGTCATTTTAGAGACAATTTGATCTCATTCACCGTAACAATTACCTGTCTTATTTTTAATTATAAATAAATAAATACACCCAACAGTCACATACATAGCTCTGACCCCACACTAGGTTACAAGACCTGTATCGTGGGTATCAGACTCTACGAGAGACTTTTTCGGTCTTACAAACATCCAGACCCGAAACAAATATTTGTGGTTCACACAAACATTTGTCTCGGTGCGAGGACCGAACCCGCGGCCGCACGTTTCGCAAGCTGGTGTCTAGCCAACTGCGCTACGGGGGCTGTCAAACGTAACAATTACCTGTCTTATTTTTAACTAGCTTTTGCCCGCAACTCCGTCTGCGTGGACTACAGGGTTGGGTTCAGAAAGAAAAAAAGTTGTAGTATTTTACTCCGCAGAGCCCCATTTACTTAAATATACAAATCGGTCAAATTGTTTAAACGTGAAACCGTAACGCGCCGGTCGACGCCTTAAGTATCATTATTGCGCGCTTGATCATAATTTTGAAACTGCGATATCTTCTAAGATACTCATTGAAATCAAATGATGTAAAGGACAAATTTATTTTGTATTAAATACTTGTAATGAATAACATATTTATTTGGATAAGAATTAATATCATGTTTGTAAAAACACCTTCACAAATAATGCTTTATTTAAAATAAATTTGGTTAGAATAAAAAACGTTATAGTAAGCCAACCTTAAAGGATAGACAAATGCTGTCGCGGACTTTTTTTTAGAATTTTTAAAGGGGAACAATTCTGTCATACATTATTTTACCGAAACTTTAACCGTTTCTGCAGCGTACGCAGCGGAAGCTCACAATAAGGAAAAAAGTCCCCGATTTTGAAACATTATTTATTGCTGCTCCGCTCTTATTGGTCGTAGCGTGATGATATATAGCCTATAACCTTCCTCGATAAATGTGCTATCTAACAGTGAAAGAATTTTTTAAATCGGAACAGTAGTTCCTGAGATCCTAGCGTTCAAACAAACAAACAAACAAACAAACTCTTCAGCTTTATAATATTAGTATAGATGTGCAAGTAAAAGCATACATATGTGTTATGTATAGCTATGTTGTACTATGAAATGACAGCATCAATGTAAACTATTTAAATATACCTAAATACCTTTTTCATTCAGTTCAAAATAAGCAGAGATAAGGACGAAATAAAACCACTCAACTCGTGACTTAAGCGGCTTTTGAAAGTTTTCCAGGGAGGAGGTAGAGGCCAGTAAGTTCCTGCTTTGAGTAATAGTCAATGTTGCCAGCGCAACGGGGCGGGGAGGGCGGGGGATGTCGGTCGCAAAAAACTGACATAATAAGAGGCATACCTCAAAGATAGATAAGTGCGGTCAACGTTGGAGGAGAGTCAACAAAAAAAGATTTAAATATTTTAGCTATTGAAATTGTTCTCCTCGAGGAGAGATTGAGTGAGCTCAATGCTACCAAATCCACTCACTACCTCAAGATTTACACTTTTAAATTTTTAATGTGTTTAAGCGTTAAAAGAAATAAGCACACTCAACAGTCACATGAATAGTTCTAATCCCATACCAGGATACAAGTCCTGTATGGTAGCTATCAAAAACTACGAAAGACTTTTCGGGAGACCCTGCGCCCTCTCGCTTCGCAAGCTAGTGTCTTTTCAACTGCCACGGGGCTGTAAATTACATTGACGTAATTTTTTCGTGCACAGTACCAGACCCCGTGTTTCTGAAGATCTTCTAATGGAAAATCCAGTAACCCAACAGATCACGGCTACATACTAGTGTTACAAAGCACGATGCAGTCTATTACTCTACCTCAGTAAAAAATATATCCAAAAAACTAGAAAAAAATATTTTTTTTTTGCAGTCAGTACGTTAGTAGTCCCCGCTGACCGCTCAGCCGAGGGCGCGATTTAAAATAAGATATCTACTGTCGACCTGTGACCGGTCGGCATAAATCGGCCAAATATGAAGGCTCTGTGCGTAGATACTCTACCTTTATATAGCACTTACATAAGCGGTATCTGGGAATGTGGCCTATTTAAGGGCAGGTTATGAAGTGTGGGTTAGTTTGTGTGTGTCGGATTGATGTGGGTTTCGCCGTTTGATTGTCAAGCCTGGCACAATGGTGGGTTGTTATGTTATATTGCTTTAATTATTTATGTGATTTGATTGAAATTTAGTATCTGGTGTCTTCTGGGGTACGAGGATTAAGGACATTAAATAGAATAAAATAATAAGGTTTGAGTTTGATGTATCGTATTGGTTGAATAGTATTGGGTGTTTATATAATTTGCAATTTTTCAAGATAGGAAACAGATTAATATTTTTGGTTGGCTTGATTTAATAAAATGGACTGACGATAGGAAAATATTATGGTAATTAAGAATTTAAGATAGAATGAACAATTGTCACTTCTAAGTCTCACATTAATTCAAAACAGGTGTATTCATCATCATTTGCCCATATTCGTCCACTGTTGGGCGTGGGCCTCCTCTACCATTGAAAAGGTTTAGACCTCTTATTTGCTCTAGTGCGGAATGGAGAACTAGGCTATATTAATACATTAAAAATAGGATATTAAATGAAATAATGTAAGTTAGCTTTTTTTAATGTCGTTACTGCTTCACCTGGAAAGTTGTATGAAACTACGAATATTTGAGTTGCCTATAGCTGTATAAATAATTGATATGCTAATGAGATATGGTAATGGAGAAGTTAATACTATCTCTCCCTCCCAATTACCTCGCATCCTCATTACGATGCACTCAACTCTTAAAATTAAACTACTCTTTTGATACATCTATAACAATATCCATTACTTTCCCAATAGAAAAAGTATAATACGTAATTTTTTGTCTAATGTCGCATAAATCTTTTTGACGGAGTCGAATCGACTTTACCGAAATCGTCCAGCCAGCTGAAAAGCAATCATCAAACGACTTTCAACCTTAACGTCTAAAACATAGAGTCCACGCCAAAGTTCATTGTTAGATAATATGTCTTTGTTGAAAATAGTTTTATGAAAATAGGCGATTTTATGACTGCGTACCGAATGCCTAGATTACGCCGGGTAAATAAAGACTCTACCATTCGATTTCGAACTCTATCACAATAGTATTAGAATTAATAATGCGTTGATGGATTTTGGCAATGGTGCGATCATTTTGTATGTACGGCAACCGATCAATGGAGTCATCGAAAGAATGGAAAGCAATATAATAAGACACTTTTATACTGTTTTGATATCGCAGTTGTAAAGCAGCGGTGTAAAAATTTCTTTATAGGGCTATACTGAGTTCCTGTTTTTTCATACGCAAATAGTTTGTTTTGTATAACCTATAGGATACAGTGACTCGTAAACCTCTTTAGATAAATATCACGTGGAAAGCTATTGAGTTTTGAAAGTGAGTGTTGAAATGTGGGATAGATCTTGTTAAATTTAATATCCCAATAAACATTATGAAAAGAAAGTATATTGGGGTTCGTTTTCGCTGAACTTTTATGATTTTATTAAGTTTGTTACTGTAATGATACTTTAAGGGAGGTTAGTTATGTAATTAGTAGTTACGTATATTTTACAAATTAGGTGACTGCAATAGGCAGAAGAGTGTATTGTATACTGAGCATTAAATGTAGGAATGAGATGTGCGACTAATTTATAAGTACATAAAACGCGTTGTAATTTTTTTTTATCAAAACATTGTCATTATAATGTAAAGTATTTAAGCGTCAATAATTTTATATTGCATTTTTGTAACAAGGTGATTTTAAAACACTTTCCGTGTTGTACTAAAAATCAGAACATTTCCCAACATCACGTGACGAATGAATAAATTTTCCGACTTTACATGCAAACCTTTTTATATCCCTAAAAGTCTGCCATTAAAATGGTCCCGCTAAAAATCCCAGACGTTAAAAAGTGCTTCAGCGAAATTCTAAAATTTTGTTTTGAATTTAAAATCTTTGCAATCCTTTTAAGTTTGTAAATCGAAGCACTGTACAGGCTTCATCTGACTGACGGCATCCAATATCCTTTGACCCTTGCTCCATTCCCCGCGTGCCTCTTAAAACCTGATTTTACACAAAACAAGGGGGGATCGGGAGGTCTTGTTTCGCTGGTCGTCATGTATGCAAGCGTTGTTGATGGCCGCCTTAAGCTGAGCTCTCAGACCGAGGCAAAGGCCTCCGTTTCCTCTACTTTGAAAGGGTCTGTGAGGAGAGTGGAAGGTCAGCTTATGGTGGTTTTTGGAGGGATTCTCGCACAATGAATTGCATTAAGCGACAGGGCCTCCACTAGCTATGAATGCTTTTAATGTATGGATACGATTTGATCGCCCCGGGCGTGCAGGGCAGAGACAGCGCTAACGATGTTGTCACTATCGATACATAATGTATTGGGTTTTAGTATCGAGTTGTGAATAGGTGTTATTTATAAAAATTACGGGAACATTAAATGGATAGCCTGCGGTGAAATATACTTTAATTACATCTATTATCTTTTTAAAACTAATGAAATAATGTTACGTTATCGACGCAATCGGCGTGGTACCAACATAAACAGATTTGCATTTTTTAACGAGTTAGTTCGTTTCTGGTACAGACACAGGTGCTAAGTAGCAGAAGGGTAACTCCGTATTGCCACGAATATAGAAATGAAAATAAATAATTAATTAGACCTCTTATTTTTCTAAGTTAAGTCCTTTGTAAAATGTCGATAAAGACGCTTCTGAAAAAGACTTCATGGATTTTCAACAAAGGTTGTAAATCCATGAGATCCATCTTACTTCTATGAGATAAATATTCGAAATAAACAAAAAATGTCTTGTATATTCATTTTTGCTATCAGGGTGGTCTGGAAGAGATCGGTAAAAGCGATAAGACCGCCCTTAGTAGCATACTAGCTTATAAGTTAGCCTTATTTTTTTCCTATATACCTGGTGTAAAGTAAAAGGATTTTAAATAAAACAAATACAAAAATATCGATATCGACACACACTGAGTACATCACTAAACCGGCGAAAGCTTCAAGTCACGACTGGTTAGCTTTACACTGGGATCTTATTATTTCTTACTGTTTGCGAGCACCGGTTGTCGTCTACTTATTTTTCAATTTTAACATATCACAAACGTTTTTATTTGCAAACCGTAACTTTATACGTAATAGAAGCGGGCTCTGCGTAGAATGCTGCATGAATTTTCGATGCTCACTCGTTTTAATAATACATACATACAAATATTTACTCCAAATGCGAAATTCGCTGTTGGTTGTGCATAGATATGATGTTCTGATAGATATTTTATTTTCTATGAGATTTTTGTTTTTGTTTTGTCATTTCGCTTTTAATATTGAATTTCTGTTCTACTATTCTCGCTAATAACAACAAACGCTGCTGTCCTGATTGTAATATAATATTTTTATCACTTTTGGTCTCAATTTTACGTTCACGAAATGTGTTCAACTGACGTAACTGAAGAATTTAATGTAAGTTGTAAACTTATACTGTCATCATAGGCTTCATATTCTAGGCGATTGTACTTAAAATGGAACTTTGTGCAGATCATATACATAACATCCAAGCTGGAAATATTAGCCCGCCGACGCTACTTTTACGTCTGCCTATTGGCTACGGGACTCTTCTACAACTGAGAGGTGTCAGGCTGGATTAGGAACCTTTTTTTTACCTTTTTTTTTTACATGGGGAAATTGGAATCTTGGATTCCCGTCTAACGAGATTGAAGGGGTATGCCGGATTTTTACCAGCTTAAAACCCCATGTACGCCTTCATCTGCACTAAGGAGATACTCCGGGACCTCAAAAATGAACACGCCAGAGTAACTCCAGTGCATTATTAAAAAGCCCGTATCGCGGAGAGCACAATGACTATCCCTAGCCAAGCTTCTTCTCTCTGCCTTTAAGCGGACGGCTCAAGTCGATGTTCACCATCGCCTCTGTGCCTTCTTCTCCGAACGGGATCGAGTCTTTCCCGATTCCACTCTGACATCTAGTACAAAAAAAATATGGAGAACTGAGTTATGCAGGATTCCTCTCAATGTTTCTATTCGCCCATGTTTCTATTAATGTGAATGAACTTTGTATAACAGCCCATATGTTTATAAGTAATTCAGGGGCTGGTCTCCACAACAACTGAGAGACTATGCCCCAGTAATTGATACGTGCTAAGTTAACACGATTTAGCATCTAACTAAATGTTTCAACAAGCGAGTTTTAATAATACTTATTGGCAGTATAAAGTGTATAAGAGAAAATTTACCATGAACTTTTCGTGGAATTTTCCAATGGTATTTTAACAGGAAAACTTCGGAAGATTTTCTAAGGGCAAATAAATAACGAAAGTCAAAAGGCGGATAAACGCACATAATCGGGGCCAACACTACTCCCGGGAAATGATGAATCGCCTCTAAGATAGATAGGGTTGCTTGAAACACTCCGACGTTGCAACTACTAAACTAGCAGACTTAGGTAATAAATAAAACTACTCCATAAAAATTTGTATAGAGTAAAAAAAGTGATGGCCTCGAGGTTTAGGCGCGCGGTCGTGAATCTTGATCTGGGTTCGAACCCCAGGCAAACACCTCTGACTTTTCGAAGTTATGTGTGAATTCATGATGAATTATCCCTTGCTTTAACGGTGAAGGAAAACTTCGTGATGAAACGTGCATATCTAAAATTTCTTAGGTGTGTAGTCGGCTCACCAATATACAGCGTGGAGGACTATGGGCATGACGAAATTTATTTTTATAACCAGCTAATAGAAAATATGAACTGTTACTACCTCATTAACTAGCCATAATTTAAATATATGATACGTTAAAACAGATTTCCGCTCAACACCTTTGGCATATGTTTGCGTAAAGTCGGTTAGATTTTTCACCTGTCACCGGTGAATTGAAGATGTCGTTTTATTTCGATCTAAACCGCGACCGTTACTCATATATTTTATGTTTACTGACATATGCTGGTTAAATGTATAATTAACCTTAATTTACTTGTCATATCAGGTGAAGTTTTAGCAAGAAAATTTCCAGAAATGAGACTGGTGTGTGAGATAAAATTTATCGGTATTTTCTTTTTAAGTAAACTGATAATTTTTTTTAGGTAACGAGAGAAATGAGATTGTATTATTACAAAGAGAAGTTTTCTAGTACCTACTCATCACCTACAAACAAGTTTTTAGTTGTGGTTTTCGAGTAATATTCCTTCCATTTAATTATGTTCTTTCAATCACATACCGAAGCAGAATTAAGTTTAAGAGTTTTAAAGGTTATCTCGAGAGTCAAAACATAAAAAAAATATTCTCCAAAATAACTGCCCAAGTCCGCAATATTCTAAGCGGCCCCTTGTTAATCTATCACTCGTAACGCGCACACAATCTGTACTTATTAAAGATTACTTTGTATTGATACACAATGAAGGCCGCGCGATTCTTTTCCATTAGCTCAGAGTCGCTTGATCTCTGATCTTCGGATAACATCGACCTTTCAACTCTAGAGTACTTTGGTTCTCGTGTTTTGTATGGTGAGTCATAATTTTGTTAGAGAACTTATTTGTACTTATCAGGTGATAATATACACAGTGACAGAGGCAGTGGCGTGCCTAGGGTGTCAAACTAAGGCAAGTCCAAATGTTTATTTAGTAGCAGCATATTTTTTTTGGTACGTAGGACTAATAAATACCTACCGGTTAGTACTCACATTCACGTTTATAGCGTTATTTTATAAATAAACAATCGTTAAGTTCGTTATTCGGAGCTATGTAAGGCAAGTCGGGCTTTCGGGCTTCTATGGAAGTACCGCCACTGGACAGAGGGTATATTCATGCGGTATTAAAAAAAATGTGTATTTTTGCATTCTCGTTTTTCTAACTCGTTTTTAAGTTACGAAACATAGTTTGAATTATTATCGAGACATTTTTTCGTGGGTCTAAAGAAAATTTCCTAACTTTAATAGTCATAAAAAACCAACGAAATTACGAGTTTTTTGTTAGTTCATTTATGTAATTTAGCATCAGGCTGGCAAAATTAGGTTATGAAAAGATCGCGATTGTTGCTAGTTGAAATACATTAATTGTTTGCACCCGCGGCTTACTCTTCCAGTCAAACTTTAGATTGATACAGAGATTAAAATCGTAGGTGTGTAATTTATGATACATTTTACACGATAAAAGCTAACACACTCTTAATATATATAAAACATAAATATCTTAAGTAGATATATTAATAGGTTTTATTTAGATCGCAATAAAATTAGCCTCATATTTATTTTTATCAAATCACCTAAGTGTGCCAAATTGTATCGAGTCTCACTTGACTACAGTCTGTCCGCTTATCAGCCGGCATATATATAAAATGTATACTATATGTACCGTAGATACAAAATGACGTACTTATGATAGGATATAGAAATCTAATATAATTAATATGGTATCCTTATCTGCCGCTAATCAGAACTAGTTCGCGTAGAAAGTTGATAAATTGCTTATTGACTAGCCGCGGTCTGTATTCTGAGTGTTTCGATACTAAAATATTTGGGTGTAAAAATATCGCGATTTTAAAAACAATATTTAATACTTATAGGGATTAGAGACACGTTGGCGCAAAAAAGAAAAATAAAAAATTGACGCTTTTTTCAAGAATTATCGTCGATTTTATTATTGGTTTGTTTAAACCTGTATAATTAAACTTAATGTCATAAATTAATGTGTAAGGCTTTATGCAGGGCTTTTTATTTTATTCGGGATTTTTAATCGTCAATGTGGTTATAATAATAATTACTATTTCCTGTCTCAGTTTTCAATCACGGTGTTTTATATTTAATAGAGGGTGTACTGTATGTAGGGCGATATGTGGTTCATATATTTTGTTGTCCGTCACGCAATCTTGTAAATTTCAACACAAATACATATTTTTATTGCATTTGGAACTAAAGTTTTCACAGGTTTAGTCGCGGACAGCATCCCTAGTTATAATACAAATCCGAAAGCGGGTTTTTGTTTTTACGCTTTCAGCCCAAACCGCTAATCGGATTTGGTGAGTTTTTGTCCAGAAATGGATGTAACTGTGGAACATGTTATACTTTTATCCCATAAAAATATTTACCACTCCTAAACGAAGCCACAGGCAAACTATTAATAAATACACTAACTCTTAGGAATCGTTTTATACTACGTGTGGAATTCATTTGACGAGACTATATTTTCTCAGGATGAAAAGTATCGAATATTGTTTTCTAAGGGCATAAGTATAATAGTTAAATGACTAAGACACAAATCTTGCCTCTGTATCATCATATCCATATTCCGGGAACGGGGCTCCTCTACAAGGGAGTTTTGGCTTAAGTCCGCCACGCTAGACTAGTTCCCAATCCTCTTTATAATATTAATCATCAATATCATAATTAGCCAAGATACTTCCACTGCTTGACATAGGCCTTCCCCAAATGACTTCCAAAATGATCTATCGGAAGGGGCCTGTATCGGCTTCACGTGATTTTCACCAAATCGTCGGTCCACCTGAATAATATAAGTAAAGATTATTCAATGTCGAGTGATCCATAATAGTGATGAATATAAAGCCGATGACAAGGCGGCGGGTAATGACACAAGTATCTGACTGCAGCCATATCGCAGGTGTGCGCTCGGCAGATCGCTCGCTAGTGATGCAACATGATGCTTACTTAATTTGGTTAAACAGTAACATTACTAAATGGACTCATGGTATTTTTTTTAAATATTTATTCATTTATGTAATATAATTTATTGTAAACTAAAAGAATGAATAACAAAATGAAATAAATAATATTGAACAAAATCTACAAATGCGTTCTTATCGCTAGCAGCAATCTCTATAGTAAATATATTCGTGAAGGTAAGCAGAGGTAACAGCTGTTTAGGGTTTCTCGTCCCACGAGCCTAACGATATTATTAAGATAATTTTCCAGAGGCCCAGTAACATTTTAACTATTGCAATTTTTCAACACTTTGCCCGTCCCGGGAAAACCCAGAGACCTCTAGATCGCACGGCACATACTCGTACCGCGAGACCACGAGGTAGTCGGAGAATTATACAATAAATCTTTCACCTAATCGTAAAACAGCAATGGTACGTCTCTATCTAAGTAATATATACGGTGATAAATGTAACAAGACCCTACGTACGGTAAGAGAAACCATTGAAAGATGTATCCAGATATGTGTAATTAGTAATGAAGGATGAATTGCAAGGATCTTGAGGAAAGTCTATTAGAAAACACTGATAAAGTTGCTTTTAACAGTTTGCGGCGTGAGAGTTGTACGGCTGCTTGAATTGAGCGGTTGAAAGTTAGAAGATTAATTAGCTTCGATGGGCGCCATTTCGTAAATTTTCATAGTTCGTACGAATAATTTTAAATATATTTTCGACAGCCCCGTGGCGCAGTTGGCTAGATACCAGCTTGCGAAACGAGCGGCCACGGGTTCGATCCCCGCACCGAGACAAATGTTTGTGTGATCCACAAATATTTGTTTCGGGTCTGGGTGTTTGTGAGACCGAAAAGTCTCTCGTAGTTTCTGATACCCACGACACAAGACTCGTATCTTAGTGTGGGGTCAGGACTATGTATGTGACTGTTGGGTGTATTTATTTATTTATATGCCCTCATATTACTTATTACTTTACTATTGACAATTTTAAGTACACCACGTTGACCTAGTTACTGGAAGACTAAAAGATATCTAATAAATCGCTCGAAAATAAATCAATTTATACTGGTTTTTTCATGGTTTTCGATGTAAATTAATGGCAGTATCTTGCGTACTCATATTTGACATCAGCTGAGATATGGATTAAATATTAATTAGTTCAAAATACACGCAAGTCAGGATAGTGCTGTCTTAAAAGTAAGGCAGGATGAATACGATTACACATCCTTTTTGACAGTAACATCGTCTCCTGTTTAGGTACATGCGCAGTTGCAGACGTTCTTTGGCTGATGATAATAACGAGGGTATGAGACTATCTCCCCTTATATTAATTGTTAATAAATCTGTGTCATACAGAATTTCCTAACTAAAAATCTTGAATGAAAGATTAACTGATCTTCAATGAAACTCAGCCCAATATTCTAATCATAAGTCGCACTTACAACTAACAAAACGGCAGCCTTAACTCAGCTAGTCATTAACTTCCAACGATATCGTACAAATCGCTCCCTACCAAACGTAACACAACAAAACATTTCAGGGTTCAATAACGTTATGGAATCATAACGCAATTTGCCCACAAACCATGGCGAGGCACAATAAATTGTTTTATTACACCGCTCCTGGCCATACGGACCCCTTATTTTAATATAATAGCCAGATATGCAAAGTCAAGTAATGGAATCACTCTATCGAACTAATGTACCGATGAATAGAATAGTGATTTATTATATCTCGTACAAGAAAAATGACTAAAACACAAAATAACGTTTACAGTTTGCGATACGATATCGTGGGACAAGGCTATTTTGCGCTGAAATATTAAAATAGCAAAAGGTTTTGTAAGAACTATGAATTAAAACTTGAATTTAAATGATGAATAGTGTTAATTGTGTAAAATACAACCCTACCTTTCCTTTTTTAGAATTTGCACATGAATGTAAGAAATAATCTTTTATAAATATAAATTTTATTAAATAAAATAAATCAACTACTGGAGGTCTCTCTCGCACAACAAGAATGTAATGCGCGATTTAAAAGTTGTTGCTTTGATTCCCTTCAAGCAAATAATTACCGTCATATTTTTGAGTCTAGAAATGTACCTGTAAAATAACAATAGGCTAAAAACACAACTGCCTGTTTTGAGATCCAGTATAAACGTATGCATATTGAATTAAAGTACGTATTATAATCAATTTAATCGTGCAATCTGATAAAGATGTGAACACATTTAAACAGTGGTAATTATTTACTTCTATATACACGCTTTAATTGATGCAAACTGTTCTAGATCGTTCGATAAGAGCAAGTAACAGTAGCACTTGTAAAAGTAAATTAAGGTCGGATGTACCATTTGCTACTTGCACTTAGAAAGCAGCAATAATGATCACCGTATTTATTTTATAATATTACCATATGCATTCGCTTTGTGTGGTTTTTTATACTTTAATAACATAGTAAAATGATTTCATGAATGCAATTGCTTTATAGTATATACAATAAACTGCATCGTTGGTTATGCGATATAAATGGGAGACATGCGATCGTGAATTACCATATTTGATTCTCGGGTGAGGTGAAGTGTTATAACGTTATAACGATAAGAATATGTTAAGATACAGATTTATCTAACGATACCTAAAAATACCAAAATACTCACTCAATACTTTTTTTACAATCGCGATTAAGGCTTGAGGAAAAAATGTGTAAAGAAATTACATGTAGGCATATCATGTCCAAAAAACTTACGTCATAAAGTAATTGTTTTGAGTATTGGTTTTAGTAATTTATGTTACAAATATCGGGATAAGGTTTCTGCTCCGTCGTCAATCTTTTTTTTTTTTTTTTAATCCTTGATACATTTAGTAAATGAAAATGTCGTGAGACAACTTACTTACCCTAAGATCTCTACAATGTTCTTCTTAGGTATAGGTTTATGAATGTTTACAGTAAAGGTCCTAAGTCGTATGGTATTATATTATGTACTACAGGGGTAAGTGGTAACTGCAATATATATGCAAGCTTAGAATGTGAACTGAGTAGAATATTTTATTATCGACGTAACAGACACGACTACGACAAATCGTCGATTATAAAAATACTGAGTTACAAAACCGTTTGCTCTTTAGAAGATTATCGGCTAGCGTGGCTTTTTAGCTGATTTAGATTTATGCTCGTCGAGTTAATGAACTATGTTTTTTTATATTTATTATATTGAATGAGATACGATATTGATTGATTGTAAGCAGAATTAATATTTTTACCAAAATAACGTTTGTTTTTTATTAAATACAAATAACACTTAAATGCGATGATGTTAACAAGTTAAATGGCAGAAATATTAATAATATTGATAGGATTCATTAAGGTCAGATAGCTTCTGGCGTGACTAATGATAGGTAAATAATAATTTAATTGCAATGTGAACTCTCAGATATGGCAGTGGCAAATTGAGTATTATAACATGTAATTTTTTCGTAAAGAATTACGGGCTTTACGACAACTTTTTTCGAAATTTCTTTTGCTTCTTTAAGTTAAATTATTGAGCCGTAAAAGCAAAATATTATTTATAACGTTTGATAAATGTAACTAATAGTATAGGCGTTTAATGAAGTATAAAAATTAATATATTTTTAACTATGAAGTAACAAATTGCAATATACTAAACTTAAACAAAATATTGACTTATTCGTTTGATATTTATCATCAGTGCATTCAAACTTGGCGTTTCGACGCCTAAGCGATTGTCAAAGGTATTTTAGTGCTTCTAGCTTACAGCTCTTTTAAACCAAGGAAATGTTCTGTATACCGATAAAAATCACGCATATTATGTAAAAGACATCACTATGTTTGATCAGAAAATTGGCTATCCTCAAATCAAGTAAGCTTTTACAACTTTGAGACCCAAGACTTTTAATAAAATACCACCATCTGAGAAATATTCCTCGACCTCACATAAATATTCCAAACTGCATTCAACAACTCTTTTATCAACACGTCAAACCCAACCCTTAAAATAGTATTAAATGAACACTAGCGAAATTCTAAATAAAACAAAACAAAGTCCTTGTTAAATTTATTTAAAAGGTATGAATTAACAAACATCAGATAAAATAGCTTTTGCGAAATGGAAACCCATGGGATTTTCGACCTTAAACGTTTTTGATAGAGTTTGAAATTGAATGGTAGAGCTCCGTAAGTAAATGTAACCATGTGAAAGAATTTTCACTTGTAATTTTTGCAATAAATCGTCCACATCGCGTGACAACGGCAGGTGGGTAGATAGGGCATCAAAATGGAAAGTTTTGTTTCGTTACAACTATTTTTGATGGCAAAGTTAGCGAGTTCAATTAATGCGTACACCTATGAATTTTTATTGCATGCCTCTACGCGTTGCTATCCGAAACTCGTCATGAATGTGTTGTTGCATATGCAACATCCATTCTGTACTGACAGATGGGTTTAAGACGTTCTGTAAGCGTCATCATTATCAGAATGACAAGTGAGATAACTTACTCTTCTTGACTTTGTTTAGTCTTGAATGATGTCAGAAGAAACTTTCTTGCACTTTTCTCAATGAAATCAGATCTGATTTTTTGGCATCGACGTAAGAAGTTAAAGAATATAAATTTTATTTATGTGATGGTAAATTCTAAAAATTATAAAATATATATTTCTCTAATTATGAAACCACCAATATAGTTCTACTTATTTTTGGTAATAATCTGTCTTAAGGCAAATGAGTTAAACATAATACTCGAAATTTTGTAATAGTCTACTCGAAACAAATTTACAATAAACGCATAAAATACATGAATTCAAATAAATTTACTTCCAAAGTAAAACATATAATTAAGAGTCAGTTAGTTATTTTATATCGTGTTTTATATTTTACAGTTGGAACTTGAAATCGAATGAAACTAATGGCACAGTCACGTAATATAAATGTTTTATTGATTCATGGTAGTAATGTGAATATATCTTCTAGTTATTTTAAAGAAATATAGTCATTTTAAAAAGTGTAGGAAGTAGGCAAGAAAATGTACAGCCTGTATATAGCAATACACGTAGTTATAATTTTTTTTATTGTTTTTGCAAAATTGTTAAATATTGAAGTTCATTTTTGCAGGTTGCCTTCAACAGTTCATCATGAAGGCCTATGGCCAGCAGTAAACTTCCATTGGCTGATGGATTGATTGATTTTAGTCTAACGATTTATTTTATTTATATAGTACAATTACACACGTACAGGGCATGCAAGTGGTGAAAAAGTATACAAGGATAACGTATGCAATAAATTGTTCCACAAGTATCTAACATGATCCCCCATGAACCCCTTACTAGGTAAGCCTGTATCGAGAGGTTATTTTGATAAAATAGTTTGAAGCCAACATTTTCAAAGCTTATTTGTAAACATTAGTAAAATGAGCTAAATATTGACTCTACATATAGAAACAGGGCTAGCCAGGTGCACAGGCCAGTGAAATAGGCTTTGTGCGCCAACATCCAGCCGCTATCAGGTGAGATCACAATACAACGGATAGACGTCAGAGCAAAGCCTCTTAGCCATTGTGATGGCACAAAGCTGCCGATTACCCGAGTTGCATTCGAATGATAACGTGGAGATCATGTAAAGTGGACCGTTTTAATGTACTGTTGTTTGTTGATTCGGAATGATAAATACTATGAAGATGTTGCAGTTAGTGATATGTAACAGATGTGCTTATGAAAAATTTGATTCATAAAATATGTAAACTTAATTTAAATTCCGGAAATTTTCAGATATTTTTCTTTTGTAGCATCAAATGAAGATGAAGATTTTGGAACTTTACTCAATAGGGTGTTAAAAGATCGTGGTCCAAATCTAAGACAGGTAATAGTCACGGTGACTCCAAACACATCGAGTATGAAAAATCTCACTCTGTATACGAGGGAAACCTCGACATTTTCTTCAGTTCTTGAAGATGATATTTTAAATTAAGTTTTAGATGGTATTTACTGATGACTGTCTCATTGATTTTGCAGCATAAACTTATTGTTTTTTTTACATGCTACCATGCATCAGGAATTCCTGGAAACGAAAATGAGGTCTCTACTACATACGATATGCATACTGACGAACTTAACTAAAATCACTGTTCTTTAAGCCTCACAGACATATGTAAAGGGCTAAGTATACTACCACGTATGTTTAAAACCATCGTACCGGGATTTCGAGGAGGCATATTTATAACACCATACATTGCTTGTTATCCAAAATGTAATTAGACGTTATGCACACGTCGCCGGCAATGGATTCCGTTTAGCGTTCAGTTATGTGTTGCCATTTGATTACAATTGTTCGTTATAATAACAGGTGCAGCGTTGGTTTGGCCGCCGGCGATTTGGACGTGCGCGCTCTGTTGCTCTTTGTGCTGCCGCTAAGTCATAGGCGGTGGCGGAGGAGGAAGCGTTCGCGATAGGTTGTCACTTGGATTATTCCAGACGATACTTGATTATGATTTCTTAACGAGAATCTAAGTGAAATAAGAACATGTCACTAGATAGTAATTATTTCCGAATATAGTATGGAGGAGTAAGATATGTCTGTATCTAATTAGTCGAATTAATGATTCTAGCCCCCTGAATTAAGTACAACGTTTGCTATGGTATTATATGTAGTGTTATCACACCTAAATCATTGAAGTAAATATTTTAGACAATGTTTATATACGAATACAAAACTTCCCCTCTATATTCTCCGAAAAAGGCGAAAATAACACATTGCCCTATCCGAGAACCTAACCCGGGTCCTCTAGATAGCACGGCAAATATACCCGCGATGCAACGCAATCTAAGCTCTAATTCATATTAAATCTATCTCTACCACCCTTAACTCCAAGCTCTCATTTTTCCACACAGCTCAAAGAGATGTTATTACCTACAAGTCGAGATTAAAAGTTCATAAATTGTGGCATAGCACAGCTTTGACGGGGTTTAATACCGGTACGCAGACAAAGTGGAAGAGGTTTATTTCACTAGACTTGGTTGGACCCGGCGGACTGCGCGGGTCAATTTGTGCCCCTAATTGGACCATGTGACTGCACATAACTGCACTCTACATTTATGGGCTAATTCACAATTTCGATTAACTGACGGCTGGTGGGACTTATGCTTTTGAAATTGACCTGTAGGAACTAGTTGGTAGCGGTGTTGCCGTATTTTTGGGTAGTTTAAATAAGGGTGGTAATGGGTTTTAAAAACTAATGGAATGAAATATTCGTATGTGTAAAATATTTATATTTTCATATAGCACATGATTTTTAATTTCTCTTCCTCCATCTTCCTCCATACTTGATTGTCGCAAGCGATCGCCTTGTACGATAAGGCCGTCTTTTGTTGTCGAAATCTTGCATGTACAATAAAATTCTTATAAAAGAAATATGGATGGTATATATATATATATATATATATATGGTATATAGCATAGTAGTAGCGTGGGGCGTCCTGTAGCACGATGGACCGACGACTTGAGAAAGGTGGCGGGTAACAGATGGATGAGAGCTGCTCAAGACCGGGATGGTTGGCGCTATCTTGGGGAGGCCTACGTTCAGCAGTGGACGGCGATAGGCTGAGTTATCGGATGGTATATCAGGATCATAGCACGTAGCATTCCATATCCTCTGCTTACACTTAGAAACAAGTGTTATTATATAGTGGGTGTGAGAATCTAGACATTTTGGCTTCCCCCAACCTTAATCTTCATATCTCAATCATATTGCTTTGGAGGCTAACTATTCTATTTATAAGATAAATGACAATCTTTTTGTATGTGTAGCAAAATTTTTCATTATAAGTACTATTTTAAAACATACGTCGAATCCAGAGGCATGAAAAGCAATGCTTTTATTTTTTCATATTTATTGTCCAACATTATTATTATTAAAACAACTTTAGAATACACGTCGATCCCAGAGGCACAAAATAAAAAATTGCATACAACCCCACACCAATAATTACTAGAAAGCAGACGCAACAACCAATAGTCCATTATTCTCTTGCTAATCGTTCTGTCGGTTTGCATGTTTTAATTGATGCCCGTTTAATGGTCACCATCGATTTCAGAGACGTCTACCGGTCGAATGGTAAAAGGGCTTTTAGACTTGGCTAGATGGATTGCTTTTGTTCCACCGTTTTATAATTATACACTGACTGCCTCGTTAAACAATCTCTTATGTGAGACGGATATGTGTTCCTTTAAGATGAAATTGTAAATAGAAGAATACAGTCTGAAAATATACCTGAAAATGCCAATAGATTCGTTAATACTGGCGTGAGTGTGTTGGTTTGTGTGGTTTCAGAGTAGCATTTTTGTTGCTTACTCTCAGTAAGGGTATATGGTGTTATGATATGGAAGATCACGCTAATATTAAAAAGGTTTTTATGTTTTACTTTTCATGAAAAAAATCTATTTGGTGGATTTAAATGTAAGTTGGTACGAAGGAAGCATACCCATAGATTTTTTTAATCTGGCATAATGTACACCTGTGCTTTAAATAAGGAGTTCAAGGCTGCACAAGGGAGGATCTAGGCCTCACTGGTAGCTGTCCTATAGTTTCCGAATGACACAAGACTGTTGAAGAAATAACACAAGAAAAGGACAGTAACCGCAAAGTGCAACGTCAAATCGTAATAAATAGATTATATATGAAAATATCTCTAATAAATAAATACACCCAACAGTCACACACATAGTCCTGACCCCACACTAAGATACGAGTCTTGTGTCGTGGGTATCAGAAACTACGATAGACTCTTCGGTCTCACAAACATATTTGTGGATCACACAAACATATGTCTCGGTGCGGGGATCAAACCCGCGGCCGCTTATATTTATAAATTGTCGCAATATTCCTACCCTGCGATGAATTAGTAAGACCGTATGCCGTTTTCATTACACATTCCCCAGTTGAGTATGATCTTTGTTGTCTCTTTTATATAACTCTAACTTGGTAAATGTTATTCCCTTATAATTTAATTCACAGCACAAAATACAGCCAGGTCTAAAATGCCCAGCAGAAATTTTTGCCTCGTCATTAAAAAAACGATTTCAAAATCGCTGACAATAAACCTGTCAAGCTCGATACTAAAAGATTTGTATCGATAAAACAAACGAACGCGGCACTGAAACAATTTTACGTATGTTAAAAGTTCGATAAACAAGTCAACACGCTCCCTTACCCGGGGGCCAATTAAATTAATTGAATGGTTATTTGTATAGGCTCGCGCGAACAAATCTATTTTTACAATTAATACGTTGTTTTGTGATCAAAATGCCTTATTTTTACTATACAGTCTGATTATAGTTGATTTATCATCATCATAATCAATATCGTCACCATTGTCATCATCGTCATCACTATGCCAACTCGCACTGAGTTGACGGATTAATTATCCAAGACAAAAAATGATTGTGGAAGGATATCTGATACTACCGTGAATAAGTTAGATAATATTGTTTAATAAACATGGTACCAAATTATGTAGTTGTTTAAAGCCTATCAGCTTTCTTTAACGAAGTCTTTTTCGAGTTTAGGAATATACATTTAACGTTAATATTACATACTAACAATTGTATTTAATTTCATAACAAATAATGAATTTCTATTACCATTTCAAATATTCTATAATTCACAACCGTTCATGTATGTAAAAGTTGTACTCCACGTAGAATAATTTCACCAACTTACATTTGCGGTCTTCAAAATAATATTTCACCCACCACGTTTAGAGAAAGTTGGTTTCCACCGGCAACTGTAAGTTTGCCGTCAATCCTGTCAAAATATGACAATTGAAGTGGTACAAAAACTGGGGGCAGCTCTTTTATTTGTTCCAGCCGAGTGATTATCAAAGGATATCTTCAAGTTAGACGCGAAGGGGCTGAGTGAATGCTCCTATGGGCCTATTGTGATCCGAAATATTATTATAGCAGTTTATTAAAGCATATATTCATGGAATCTGGGAATTTGCTGTTCTTTTGGATATGAAGGAGTAATAAACAAAATAAAAGTATAGTATGATGGTTTAGGCGTGCGGTTAGGAATATTGGCGGTCGCAGGTTCAAACCCGAAACACACATTTGACTTTTCGAAGATATACGGGTATTCACAATAAAAAAAATCACAATAAATTACTTTTAACGGTGAAATGTCTTAGATATATAGTCCGTCAACCCGCACTAGCGTGGTGGACTAAAGCTTTAACTCTCTGAATAGTAGAAGAGAATATAGGCTAACGATGATATAACAAAATAAGAATCTATTTTCAATGCCTTATTACAAATTGACATAAAATGGCATAAACGTGCAGCGTGCGGTTGAGATGTTCTACTCCTAAGATTTTGAACTACAGTGCATACATTGATAGTAATTAGTCATAGGACGAAATTAAGTGATCGTTTTTAAGTAGGCAATAACAGTTCTTATAGTAATATTAAAAAAAGCTAAGGTTAGTACCTTGGATACTTCTAAGATCTAGATCCATCTTTTCCTTACATTATATGTATACTAGTCTAATAACTAATTCTAAGGCTTAAATAAAAAAAGTCACACGGGCCATGTCGTACGGCGTGTGTGTGTAATAAGCCACCTAAGTACTGCGCCTCGCTCAGCCGAGGAAATAACTAGTAGTGCATGCAAGTAATTCTACAGCGAATGGGAAATGTGGATCGGGAATTATTTTTACGTATTCAATGAGGTAAAAAACGTTTGTTTAATTATATTGAGATTTCCTGTAGGTTAAAGAACGTTTCGAAGCGGCACTTGTTTTAAAAAATAGTATAAAATGTGTTAAAAATGACGATTCAAAAGTACTTGTAAATGTCTATTTGAATAAAGAAGATTTGACTTTGACTTTGAAGTATATAGGCTGTAATCAGACCGTGATTGGAAACAAAGGCAGGCAATAGGTAATGCCGCAAAACCGCCCTAAATGCGCATGATGGTCACCGAGAGGTTTTAGTCGGTATGCTGGCATAGCCAGTGACCCCGACATACCCCTTACGACCTCCCCCGAGGTACCGAACAGGGGAGCTTAAGGCGCTTTACTCTCGTGATAAAAAAGGCAATAGGTAATGGGGTTTGTAATGACCTATACCAATTGGTGAAATTACAACACTAAATCGAACAGTAACAGTCTTATAATTAAAGAAGTAAATAAACAGATTGAATATTTCGTTTCACAAAATTTGTTAAAATCCCATGAGTATTAAATCATTATTTATTTGATTTCTCATCCATACGACCACATTCTATGTCGCTCGCCTTCGGCACGCATGTTAAATGATGGAATCTACTTTTTTACGTTTTTTTATCTAAATTAAAAATCTCTGGCCCACCGCGGGCCGCGTATCGAGGTCTAAGGTTATGTTATAAACGGACTGCTCTCGGCTCGTCACGGACTCATTTCAGACCTTCCTATCTGTTTTATTGTTGGGTAGTTTGTTCTAGAAGATTCTACTCAGCGTTCTCTTGAGTATCAAGAAACTCTTCACAGAGGCGACTAGAGTGGGTCTGTCTTTGAATGACGCTCTGTAAAAGGGCAAGATGGGCAAAGTGTTATTGAGTTTTTCTATTAGGAATTTCGCAACAGCAGCACCGAGTTTGGACATTCGCCTGGAAAACACCATTAGCCCCACCCCCTAGTTATTATTAATAAGTACCTGGCGAAATTCGGGTGTAGGAATAATTGTACACGCCTTTGAGGAATGCAGGCTATGTATGTATATATTCTATAATAAACAGGTGTAATAGAGAACGAAACCTGCCATACATCATTCTAAGCTTTACTTTCCATGCTAAATTAAAATTTAAAACTATTCAATATTAAAAATATAAAAGCGTAAACATTCAGTTTTTAAATTTCAGACAAAAATATTGGAGGTTGGTAAAAATTATACAAAACTTTTTACATATTCCACGTAATAACACAAACGCTATGCAATGTAAATATAATTTATTTGAAACTGGGTTTTGGAAAATTGTTTATATGAAAAGTTTTGTTTGATGTTAAAAGCTTTATTTACTACATTATATTTAAATGCGAATCTATTGGGAAATTTAAGCTGCGCTTTGAATTTAATAACTTGGATATTAAATTACTGTTTGTTATTAATGTTCTGTGTTCTGTTATACTAAATAGGGATATCGATGCTTCGAAGGGGCATAATGTATTTGACATATTAATATTATGACTGGACTATGTCTGAATGATGATGATTCTCTCTTCTTCTCTTCATCAACCCATATTCGCCCACTGCTGAGCACGGATCTCCTCTACCATTGAGAGGGTTTAGGCCATAGTCCACCACGCTGGCCTAGTGCGGGTTGGCGGACTACACACCTAAGAAATTCCTAAGAACTCTTAGGTGTGCAGGTTTCATCACTGTGTTTTCCTTCACCGTTAAAGCAAGTGATAATTCAATGTGCATACACACATAACTTCGAAAAGTCAGAGGTGTGTGCCTGGGGTTCGAACCCGCGACCGTCGAGATTCTCGACCGCGCGCCCAAACCTCGAGGCCATCACTGCTCGAAACTGATGATGATTAAAATAGCATGAATATTATAATGTAGATATATGTAAATCATTTTAGTTTCGAATAAGTGTATAGGTTCTTGTAATCACGACAATTTAGAGCGATGTCTACATACTGCGGTGGTATTATAATAGGATTTTCTGATTTTTGAACGCAAATTAAAAAATGAAATCAACTTCTTACCCTTATTTCTTTGCGTGTTTGTTTATATTTATGCTTAAACCTCTGCAGATACATATGTAAGTATAGAGTGCATGTTAAATAGGCATTATTATTTCACCCACCCTAACTTTTCTTTTCCTTCAAAAAGTACCTAGCCTCGCTCTTCATACTGCATCTACACCTTATTTTTCCAAATTCTTCTTCTTCTTCTTCATCAACCCATATACGCCCACTGCTGAGCACGGGTCTCCTCTACCATTGAGAGGGTTTAGGCCATAGTCCGCCACGCTGGCCTAGTGCGGGTTGGCGGACTACACACCTAAGAAATTCCTAAGAACTTTTAGGTGTGCAGGTTTCATCACGATGTTTTCCTTCACCGTTAAAGCAAGTGGTAATTCAATTTGAATACACACATAACTGCGAAAAGTCAGAGGTGTGTGCCTGCGGTTCGAACCCGCGACCGCCGAGATTCTCGACCGCGCGCCTAAACCTCGAGGCCATTTTCCAAATTACGTTTTTGAAATCGTCATTAGCCCATAAACGTTCCACTGCTGGGGATTGGTCTCCTCTTCGATAAGTCCTTTTTCCCACCCACTACCCCCTTGGACAATCCACCAAAGAATTATAAGTTTCGGAGATACATTAAACTAATACCTTACTTCGAATGAATACCATAAAAACAATCAAATCATCTACGTTTTCAAATAAATCAACACGAGTGCAATGATGCAATGATCTCACTAGTGTTTCGATGGACGGGCCACTGGGTGAAAGTCACAGTGAGTCAGACCATCGGACGATCTGTAACGCGACGCCGGTACGTCACGCTGAGAATAAAGGTTGTATGTGTGTGCAAGTGGGTCAGTTTGTACTGCTCATCTACGCAGCAAGGGAAGGGAATTAAATCTTTGAAGGTGATTTTTAAAGATTTAGTTAGGTCTTGATTGAGAAGACTGAATCTTGTCGTCAGGAGGTGTTACAGTTCTGTATGGGGACAATTTTACCTTGTGTTTTGATAGTTTTTTTTTATATTATACTTACAAGTAGAAACCCGTAGACTATATTAGAAAGATGTGAAGGCGATGTATAAATACCTTAATCCAAGCTATGAAAATTTCCTAAACCTCATCTGCTAAAAATTGGACCCGTAATATTACAATCACATAGCCATGTCAAAGTCAATGTATTATGATTCTAATACAACAAACCGCAAGCTTTTTGACGTTATATGTATATGTAACGAAACACAATAATGTATCCCTTCCTGTAACAGTGAAGGAAAAAATTGTAATGAAACTTATGCAAGTTTGAAGAAGTTTTAAGAATTTCTTAGGTGAGTTGTCAGGCAACACTTGACCAGTGAGTTGGACTAAGGTGTAAATTCTCGCATTGGTATGGTAAATCATCGCTGATGATGATGAAATCCCGAGCTAATCTCAACATTAAACTTGACCGCTAAATAACTGCGTTCTCACTAAAAAAACCCAGTTCGTCACGCTCTCAGAGTATCGTCTTTCAAGCCCATTAACGCATAACAAGATCGATTTACTTTTATTAGGAAACAAAGGTACGCAAACAGGGCACATCGCGTACGGCGCGAACGATTTGACACGGTTGCAGTAACGGGGTCTAATTAATGCCACTGCTTATACACTTGGTAAGTTATGGAGATCATGATTGGGAGTATTGAAGTAGGGATAGCCTCGAGGTTAAGACAAAAGGAAAGTCTCGACCGTAAAGGTTTCAAACCCCCAAACCTCTGAGTTTTCGAAATTATGTGTGCATTCACAAACACTGATCAGGTACTTTAACAGTGAAGGAAAAATCGTGATGAAAACTGTAGACCTAAAAGTCCGCCAACCCGCACTAAGACAGCTTGGTGGGGTAAGGCCTAGACCTTTTCATTTGTAGAGGAGGTTGTCATTTGTCCTAAAAACTCTCAACTCAAAAATATTTTTTACCGTACATACTAAGATCCTTGATTGAGGGTATAAGAAACTACGAGATTCTTTTCCTTCCCAAAAATACCTATTTTATATATTATACAGAATATAAATACAAATGTTTATGTATTGATCAATGTTACTTTCCAATTTATAGGCTCTAGTACCAAGCTCGTAATAACAGTAATTCAAAAATTACCTAACATTATTCCACGGGAAACAGGTCTATAGTTACTGTGTAAATATTATTTTCCACTAATTGACCGCTCTTTCGCGTAAAACCAACTCAACTTGTTTTTATTGCTCATGTTGTGTTATCTTTCATTAGTACGAAATAATTAGAATGTTTCGTAGAATACATGAAAAGTCACTATCGATTGACCATCGGAGAGCATTCAACATTAATTTCACAGCAACAACATAATAAATAATTCTTTGAAATCGCAAATATTTGAAAAAGCATAATTTAAAAACTAATACATTGAAAAATGAAAGGTATTTAGAACAAGGGCGATTCTTTTTAAATTGAAAAGTATGATTTCTGTGAAATTCTAAAATACGTTATAACATTTGTTAATTAAGGTTCAGAAATAAATAACAAATGTATTTAAGACGACTAAGTTATCAAAACTAGTACCTATGTTGTTTTAAAACGTATATACCACTGGACTTGTCAACTCTGTAAGAAAAACTTTTCTTTAAAAACATTTTTGTTGTTAATTAGGTGAACACTAAAGATACAAAATTCTCTCCTGATGGTGATTCCTTCAGCACTATCAGAAGCCAATTTTTAGAGATCGATTTGATTTTAGAATCTTCGTATTTCCGCAAATGTATTAGACGATGATGCTACCCTGGTGTAAAACTCGTCATAGTGACCTAGGCGCGTTCCAGGTTAATAATAAGACGTCATAAAAATGGAACAGTTACACACAAACCTGTGAAAAGAAGCTGGGGTTTCAATCCTTGCAAAGAGATAAATATAAATGTGATCCACAAGTATATGTCATATGTTTATGAGACCAAAAACTCTTTGAAACTCAAGACACAAAACTCATCTTAATGCGGGGTCAGAAATATTACTATCACTATTTAGATAGTCTTCAATTCACCGTAATATTTATTGGTTACTACGCCAAAGTATAAAAACAAAATCAGTTTTCTATTAATATTGCATTTAGCCGACTAATAAGCAGTCCATACATTCAGTTATGAAGTGATAACATTAAAAACAAGACATTACGGCACGTTCGTGAACTTGAAAGTAGTCCGAGTAAAATATCTAGTCATTCGCCGGCAATATCTAGATACAACGGTCGTTTGTATCAGGCGAGCAGAAACAAAAAGCGATATGCATAAATTGTGCCTCCAATCATATTAGAAACACGTTTGCGTAGCCCAGTAGTGAGCGCGTCGGATCGCCTTTACGACCGACGATTGTCTTAATAAATCGACTTTATTTGTGGCTATATAAAATGATTCATCTAGATCTCGATCCTTGTAAAGCAAGGATAAAATTCAGCAATAGGTTGCGTTTATCTTAAAATTTCCGTAAGTTGTTAGTTGTCTATAAAATCTATTGCATATTTGAACTGAAATATATTTATAATAAAGTGGCAACCAGTAATTAAAAATTAATGTTATAAAACAATTCAATGATGATTGATGATGTCTAAAAACATAATAATCCTGAATTTATTAAGTTATCGTAATTCTTGCGCACATTAAGGGTATTGGTAGTTAAAATCATGAAAACCTTATGCGTCAAAGTTATTAACAAGGAGATTGTCACTTTAAATATAATCTTCGAACACAGCATCAAATCAGACTAAGGCCTGACCTCTCTCAATTGTAAAAAGACTGTTACAACATTAAAAATTACGTCACATTTCCGGTTAGGTTTCAAAAGTCGTCGAGCGTAAAGAGGACTCAGACAGGTTTTTATTGGCACATGGCAGTGGCCCGAGAGGGCAGGCTCTGTGCCGCGATGGTTTATTGGATAAGCCATGTGACCGAGGTTTTGGATTCTATTCCTGGTTCTGTAAACAAGTTTTTCGTTCCCGCATCGGACGCTGCGCGGAATATATTTGTTTCGCGACTGGATTTAGATTTGAAATTATTTTCTTTAATAAGTTCTCTGTGACCTTTTTTGTGCAAGTAATATGTCATTGCTTTAATAGGCTATAACGTATAATTAATCAGTTTTATGTAGACTAGTAACAACAGATTGAATAAATACTATATACCTATTTGCTTCAACCTATCAACAAGCCTTATGAGTTCTAGAGTACATATACTCTCTCTCGTAGTGAATACTCTGTGGTCTTCTTTCTAAATGTTATATCCCTATATTACTACAGATCTAACATCTTAAGGGATTGAGTGCAAAATTGCAGTCAGTTGAAGCCCTATCAACCCAAACTTAATCTAACAATCACTATAAAGCTTGCACTTAATTAGGCCATATTATGTTTATTAAAACAATAAAATTTTACAGAGGTAATTACATTAAAATCGAGTTAATCATTCCAGTTCACGATGCAGTACTGTATGTTCTCGTAATTTAAATACTAAAGGTTTAATCACTGGTATTCGTTTATTACTTTTGTTAGTTCCTAGACTCACTAGTCTAAGAATCTATGTATGCTGTATGGGTTAAGTTTTAGCTTTAAACGATATGCCACAGCGTTCATTTCATCATCATCATCAGTCCATTACTAGAGTAAATTATTCCTCTATCATTGATAGCGTTAGAATAAAATTTTGTAATAATCCAACAATTCACCACCACATTTCAATATATTAACGTTCAATCATAACTGCAGCATATACATAGCTCAATATATTTATTGTTTTTTACTTTTGCAAAATAATATTTTTATTATTTCCTTATTGTTAAGTGTGCCAACAAGATACTTCTTGCTACATCTCTTTCTATTGCATTTCTGATGGAAATTCTGTATGTAACCTATCTCCAATATTCAAAGGTTTATGTTTGTGGCAATGATTATTACGCACTGCATGACCTGTGTTTGTTTGGCAAATCTACGTGTGTATCAGGCCTTGTAATAGCGCTAATGCTGCCCGCAGGCCTTCGTCAGTGTTGAGAGAGGCTAGGCTTGAATCCAATAAGCTGGCTTAGAGACTGCGAAATTCATAGAACATTTTGGTTTTCTGTGAATTCTCAGAACGCGCGGTTTTGACTGCTTTGTTGGGCTGAAAGCATAAATAAGTGTTGTATTATATAGGATTATCGGGTTTGAAGAAGGTAATTTCATTTTTGTATTGGAATCTTGGGGTATGTACAAGTGTCTAAAAATGGCAATCTTTACGATGTCAGTGATAACCATTTTCGAAAATAGGAGTAGGTACTATAACTGCATGCATATGTATGGATGAGGTAATTAATAAATGAAAATTAAATGAGAAATAAAAAAAATTTAGAGAAAATTGTGCTCACTATAGTGCATGTAAATTCCATAAATGCTTTATTATTAATAATATAAATGATGTAGCTATAAACGTACACTTTTTAACAGTGAACGCCCATTCAATTCCAATCTCTGAACTGCGTCCCATTTCGGTGCAAACGTAACACCCTCATTTTGTATCTTAATCTTTATTTATGGACAGGAAATCTTAATTTAGTGCCATTATTATTTTTAATGCGTTTCCATTCTTCCAGTTTTCTCCAAAATGTAAAAAGATCCATTCGAGTTTAAAATTCAACAAAAGATTGTCGCTAAGTATAATTGTTTGTTTGTCTGTTAAGACGTTTTAATTATTATTGCATTGTAAAATATATTTAGAATGACGTAATAATAGATTAATTGCTTACATTGAATATAGACGATATTGACAAGACAGTGAGTGGGTTTGAGTCTGTAGTTAATTAAAACGTTTAGTTTAATCGTGAGAATTATCAGAGAATGCTCACAAGTCTAATAGTTCTTGATGTTAATTTATCGACATGTTATGAAGTGTAAAAGCTATACTTCTTCTAGTAAATATCGCGAAAAGATTTGTTAGGACTAGCATATCTTTCGATAATAACCATTGATACCTTTTGGTTTCTCAAACAGCTAGGTCGAAAAAGCTTGTCAATGATTCTGAATTTTTACGATTAAAGACTAAATAAATATGAATCGAGAATCAATTTTAAATGAAACGCTCTACTGAATTTAGAGAATCTAAATTTAAAAAATCCATCTATCCGATTCATTACTTTACAATAGCTACAACAATACCACTCAAACGACATCCGAGCGAAGTAGAAAAGCAAACATAGTCCTCTAATCGTCAACACAGATCAATAAAAACTGGTTTTGAAATATAAATTATATTTGACCCAAACGAAGCTGCGTTATCATAAATAAGACATACACATATAAAAGCTTTGCGTAGTTCGGTAGTGGGACAACCTCTCGAACCGGTTACCAGGCTGTCGGGCCGATTTTGCGGTCGTCGACGACTTTATATTGAAAGCTATAAAGAGCATTTTGGATTGTGTTAAAGGTATACAAGTTTGTGTTTGTTCGACTTCCAGTGCCATAAAGGGCAACGGGATGGAGGCAAGTTACTCTCTAGATGTTGTGATTTTGAAATTAAGTCTGTATTACTGTTTTGTTCTAAGGTTTTTAACTCGCTTTTTGCGGTAAATAGCGTTACGTACGGTAATTAGGTGTGTATATTACGCTGGTTTAAGTAAAGCGATGTTTAATAATTTGATTATTGAGGTAGAGTATAGTAACAGAATCAAAATAGGTACATTTCTCGTACATTGGAATAATTTTGTACAACCAATATTATGACTTTGTAGATCCAAAACAAATGTGTTACTTAGACTTCAGAAACTGCGGGTGACTTTAATCTCAAAACCCATATTCGACATTAATATTTGTGGACCAAAAACAACTCAATTTAAACCACGACCTGTTGTTTATTATTGAAGTTGTTAGCAACCTAGCTTTGGTTGCATTACACTCAAAATATGTTCCAAAAAGATATACTCCGTACTAAGACACATAATCTTCTGTCATAACTGTGTTATTATTTGGCAATCTATCGATAAGGTTAAGTAGATATCATTACTAGTGAACATAGGCTCTCTCCTTAAATTTCCAATTTTATTGAGAACGTATTTAATATTCTTATAACTAATTGTAGTAATAAAGATGGTACTAAAGCCATTAAAATATGTTCCAGTGAGGTTTCCCATGTAAGCGTTAAGCTACATTTGTCGGGACATGTGTCGCGTCACAAATGTGGGTAGTTGTTAATTTGTATATATTGTGACCGGCACGTCCATTTCCTATGCTAATTATTTTACATAGAACGGAACTGTAATAGCGTTGCGGGGGTATTTCGAATAGGGCTTTTTGTAAAAGTTTCCTATTGTTGATAACAGTTTTGCTATGTTCATCGACTGTACATGGTTAAAGGTACTTACTATGATTGGTCTTTACTATGATTTTTGGTAGGTTAATATCTAAATCGGTTCTAATTGCGTCATCTTTCGTATGCTTTACTTCCTCCTTAACCATCCAACCAAATTTCGTTACCTATTACAAACACATTTATTCTACCGCTGAATTAGCAATAGTTAATGACCATCCAGATGTTAGGAATAAAGCAGTAGCATAAGAAAACAAATATCTTTGATCTGAAGTCATAATTCCAATGCATAATCCAGACCCACATGAGTTCCACAACGCACAATTATCTAAAACGAAACTCTCTAAATACAAGCATTAAAATTTCAATACAAATTCGTACCACCTGCCGTAATACATGTCAGAGAAATTATTCCAAATAAAAAGATAGGCAATACGAAATTGTAAGCAGGTGTGTCTGAATGGAGCTAAATAAATATCTATCTGTTTCAGCGAAAGATCTAACGTATTCGCTTTGAATATATTACTGGAATTTTATAAAAGTCACTTCGAATTAAGCTTGAAAAATTGTGCTTATTTATTTTCGTTATGGTTCGAACTAGTGGGCTGTGTTCATGTTTTTATTTGGTTTGTATGTTAACTTGAAATGGTAAGTTGTGTCTAGTTAAAAAGTATTAATATGCAATAAATGATTCATCATCCTCATCGAGCTTTTTACGTACCACTGCTGGGCACGGACCTCCTCTACAACTGAGAGGGTTTAGCCCTTAACCTACCATAACGATAACATATTTTTTAAATCAACAAATTATACCTATACCAGATAAAAGTGAGGCTAATCCCAAAACGCGACAGACTTTGCGGATTAAGAAGATATTTTACCTTAGGATTTTTTTGGTGTGAAAATTGAGCATGCATAATAACTGAAGGTTATGGGTTTGTCCAACTTGTCAACGTCCCACGTCGGTAGTGAGGGACGACGAAGATTAATATGCATCAAGCTGCATTCGTCCAACTAGGCACTAACATTTTGGCTTTCTCACGATGTTTTCTTAGCAGATCAAGTTTATTCATTGTTACTACTGCATGTAATGATCTATCGAAAATTTTACACATTATTTTTTACGTTTCCATATTGTTTTTATTTCGTATGTTTTATTGTACACCACATACGTATACTAAAATAAAATACTGCTAATTTTTATACTTTTGTGTCACCCTATTATTTAAATGCGATTAAGTGAACAGACAAGTTTCTTTGAACGAAATTATGTCTCATTAATCCATATTTCTTCTGTTCAAAGTCCTAGTCATTAAGCTACATCCAATCAAAATCTCACACTTAATTACGAAGTCCCCATCAAACAGCAGCCTAGTTCACCAGGAACTCGCGAAAAGCTCCTAAATTCCCGTTCCGAGGCCACACGTTCCGATGGACAGTAGACTCCCCAAGGCCATAAGTACATACATGCGTTTCCAATTATCGACGCTGCGCGCTGCATGTTACCGAACGCGTTATTATACGCAGGCCCCGGGCGGCCGCCAGCCAGCCTAGGAGCCCACACCCACACGCCTGCAAGATCCCAGACTTAGATGACGTCACACATCTAGATAAAGCCAATTATCGTGAAGAATGTCTTATTATAGCGCGCCCCGCGGGTGCTTAGGAGCTGGAGAGGTTATTGAGAGTATGATCTTGATTTATTAAAATTTTAGGAGTAGTTTTATTACATATTAACGCTTATATTGTTAGACCAATTGTGATAAGTTTTTTATATGTACTTATAACGCAATCGAAGCCAGAATGACCCTATGCGTACGCAATGAAATAATGTGCTTATTTACATGCTTCAAGTAAAAAATAATCAGAATATTCTCATGATAGTTTAGAGCCTTATTTGAAAGTCTTCTCTCTCACTCCATCATTACTGGAAACCTAAAAGTTAAATATGAATCCACGCATTATATACTTACTCTCTCCTTCTTATATGCTAAAGCTATTGAAAGCCCAGTTTGTGATTCGTACAGCCCGATTACTGCATAATGTGTTTTGGGGCTTCACCGCGGTACTGTGTAATACCTGTTCTGATCGGGATCAAAACAATTGACCCTACAGTGTCTCGGGTTCATTGACTCTTGCGATTGTCCGACGATGGAGGGGAATGCTTCCATCATCCCTGCTTTTAATCGCAGGGATCTGGATTCGATAGGTACGCTCGTCTTAATTTATATGCATTTTTTCAACTCTTAAAATTGTCTTAAATGTAGTCAACTAGTTTTACAATATGAATAGTAATATGTATGACTTTTTAAGGGCAATTGGTTAGATTCAGAACGATAGGCATTGGTTTATCTTCATTTGGATAAAATAATATGAATATTTATAAATATTGTATTGTCGAATTTTTGTTTCAATATTTGTGCTTTTGCTTCTCTTCATTTTTAAATATAAACTGATATCATACTGGTATCATACATATCATCGGAACTGGTATCTGATTTAAAGTCAGTTTAATCATTGAGATTTGAATGCATCCTAGACTCCTAGACTTGCAAACTCACTCATACATTATTACTCGCAATATTATAGAATCATAATAAATGGCATATGTTATCACTTACTCATATTATTATCTACATCAGTAACTCCTTTTGTAATTTCATAAACATCAGCCCTTATACACTCAACGCTGGGTACGGGCCTCTTCTACTACTGAGTGCATGTAGGCCATAGTCCAGTTTAGTACTTTACAATTTTCCAGATGTTAAATGTAAGCAGCGAGTCCAGCTCCTAGACAAGGCGCTAGCGGTCCTCTAGAGCGCAGAGCTGTAAGGTTCTCGGCTTTGTGCAACGATACCGTTTTTGCCGAACCACGTACGTCCTTAATGATCCTCCGCAGACGTATCGCATTTATCAAATGCACCAACATTTTTGCCGTGACGCTGTCAAAGCATTCTGTACCTCTCTAAACCCTTTAACATAAATTTATTTGGCTCTATTGAGTCTCGCATTTCGTGTTACAGTATCCCTTGGTGTTGAGGGAAAAACGCGCTAACATCCATAGTGTCGGAAATGTAGTAAAAAATGTGGTCGGGGTAAGCTTTTGATATAGACGTTGAGGATTCGATGCTCGCACAATAGTTGAAGTGTGTAAGACCGATAACAGTTTTGTAGTTTTTGAGTTCTCATATCCATGTCCCAAGAATGGAATCTTGTTCCGTCAGTTCCAAGATTTGGATATGTACAACATGGTGCTACTAATTCAAAAAAAACTCGACGTTAAGTAATGCTGTTTAAATTATGAGACTCATGACATGAAACCATCATAGTTCGATGCGATTATTAAATTATATCGGGCTCAGCCTTTCCACTCAACAAACGTAATTTTATGAGCTTGTTACTAATTAATGATATTAAAAAAAAATATCTACACCGCACTACATTTACCATCAAATACTTTCACTTCACGACATCTATAAAAAAAGGTTCTATCACATACCACACTTCATAAAGTCTTTAAATCAAGCGAATAATTTACAATCCCCCATCATTTCGACTAGTCGGTTTATTCTATCAGTAGCAACTCCACCGTGTGACACATCCCATCAATATCAACACATCAGATACGTCTAAAACGTAAAAGCTACAAGCTTCTGTGTCGTAGATAAGGTCCGGATAGCTATAAGTGATGTTTCTACATTATAAGGCCCTTAATTTTTGTACTATAGATTAAATAAATTCCAGATGCGTCAACGATAACTTGTAAAACAACAATAGACTAGTTTTGTTTTTATTTGTAAATGGAATGTAGTAATTGAGTCCATATGTCAGAGATTATTAACGTTAATCACTTTTTACTCCAACATCCAGATACGAGGTAGTTTTTATCGGAGAACAGGCGTACAACTGGTGTTGATCTTTAAAAACAAGTTTACTTTACAATGTTTACAACATAAATTACAATTTTAATGAAATTCATTACAGCACATCACTTCATGTTTTCCTGTGTATCAGTTAATATACGTCTTATTTTATTTCGTCTCCTATATTAACAAAAGGGTCAAACTTTTAGTATGACTACTAGCCTAGTGTTTTCTGCTGATCGAATTCATATATAGTGTACCAAAGAATTATTTTGTCGAGAGTATGTAAAATTATTTCTCTCACTATTCAAATCCATGATAATAATTGATATGTTGGAGATTTGAATTCTCGACCACTATAATGAGTCTCGAGTTAAATTAAGATATTATCAAAACAAAACATGATACTAATATTTGTAGGCACTTAAATCCCCGTTAATGTGCAACGAGTCTGCCATCATAATCTATGACCCACAAACTGTATGTTAAAAACACCGTGAGCTTAGTTTCGGCTTTAAAAAGCCTATTAACCTATTTTATTTGAAAGTCACATTGTGTCCAGTCCACGAACTATTTGCGATTGAGAAACGACTCTATTTTAATAGAAGTAAGAGCGAAAGTGGATCGGAAACCAAAAGCAATATAAAGAAGTGGAATGAGAGGTTTCAATTGTTTTGGAAACGTTTTTTGTTTGTTGAAGTTAGTAAATAAATTAAAATGTGAAGTAATAAAGTGTTGGGAGTTATGGAGGCACTCGAGCAAAATTGAAATTTATTTCGTAGCACGAGAATTAAAATTATTTATTGCCAACTAAATATACTCTTGAGACAGATGTCGGGGTTTGTGATTGTATTTTTCTAAGGCCCTTTGAGTATTGAGTTGGAAGTTATTGTATTTACTAAAGCTATTATTAAATATTCTATAATAGTTGCTAATATAATATGTATGTTGGTTGATATATTATTAACCAGAAGCATATATACAGGCAAGTTAATTACAATCGTATCCTGATAAATTCTCGTCAGTGCATATAAGAAGTATATCTTTTTAGGGAAGATCTTTCTATTGAAATGTATCTTTTCAACATCATTTTGGCCACTTAGGCATGGCTATGTGTTCCTTTAGAATTTATTAGTCTCACGTTCAATTGCCGGGTCGAGTAATGTGTTATCAGGTTCTTTCTTGAAGACCTAGATCCTAGTACCACAACGGAGTTTGGAAAAGTGCCCGGATAACGGCTATAGGCTCTTGTCCTATTATCTAGGAGTAATAAACACAGCTGAAACGCTGGAATACAAAGTTCTTTTATAACTTATTCTGGACAAGAATTATTACTTTAGCTTACCTATATTAGACTGTTTCCTAGTCTATAAGTATTTTCCATGTGATCTGAACATCCTGGGTTCCATTCCCGGGTCGGGCATTATCAGTGAGTTGTTTCATTGCGATTTTCTGATTACTGTCTTTGTTTATAAACGAATAATGAATTACGATTTTGATACAGGCTTAACCCATAAATGAGTAATACGCTATGAAATCTTAATTACATTTATAAAGATAATAAAACAAGATAAATTGAATTTAATAAGTTATTGTTAGCAGGTGGACACACACTTTGTGCTAATGTATTTTTTCATGGCTCTTAATTTACACTTTGATGGTGTTTTAATGGTGGTTTAATTAATTTATGTACCTACACGTATGCTGTTGTTAAATCTTATTATGTTTTACATTACTTTAAGTAATTATAAATATATTTATTTTATACAATACGTGCAATAAAGTCTTTATCGTAATTAATTACATCCTGGTTAGACTTGGGATAGAACGTTGCAAGTTACGATGGCTGTGCTGGGTTCGATTTTTGAGTCGGGGTTAAATAAGGAAATAGACAGTATTTTGTTTTAGGACGAGTGTTATCGCTTGTTTGTCACCTATTTATTCTACTACGATACCACGACCAATGATAAAAATTTTACATAAAAATTGAAGGCTGCTATTTGTGGTCAGTCATTAATAAAAGTCTTGATAATACATGCTGCTTGAATTACTAAGAAGGGATCGTGTCAAACATATGATACTCGAATCATAGGTTCGGTACGCTTGGCATGCTGACATTTCCCTTCTAGTGTTATTCAACTGTTCTGTTAAAGACAAAACATTGGTATATAAATTGACATCATCAAAGTCAAAATTATCTTTAATCAATTAGATTTTTACAAAGCGTTTTGGACTCGTCACCACTTTAGTTTTTTTTAAACTATTACAATTCACACACTAGATATATGATTAAGCATAAATAAGAGATATTTAAAGCGTGTTAAACAAAATACACCCTAACGACCTATGAAGTTAGATTCTAAAATTGGGCACAACAAAAACGCCGGAAAATAAAAGTGTATGCAGGTTATCTTTACTATTCCCGAGTCACCTTGACAAAATATCTTCTTCTTCTTCTTCATCAACCCATATTCGCCCACTGCTGAGCACGGGTCTCCTCTACCATTGAGAGGGTTTAGGCCATAGTCCGCCACGCTGGCCTAGTGCGGGTTGACGGACTACACACCTAAGAAATTCCTAAGAACTCTTAGGTGTGCAGGTTTCATCACGATGTTTTCCTTCACCGTTAAAGCAAGTGATAATTCAATGTGAATACACACATAACTTCGAAAAGTCAGAGGTGTGTGCCTGGGGTTCGAACCCGCGACCGTCGAGATTCTCGACCGCGCGCCCAAACCTCGAGGCCATCACTGCTCGACAAAATATAATATATGCCAATTGTCGCGTCAAATTAATGAGCGGCCTGTAATTGAATCCTGTTTGTAGGTACTCGTAAAAACGTTATTTTTGCCCACTCGGCCGCCCGCGTTGACGAATTTACATAAGTTAAGGCGATAAAATATTTGACAATTATTGCGGTGTACTTAATTCTATTATAGTTATTATGTGATTTCTATTTAACAACTGAGATTATCTTCTAAGAGTTCGCGAGCGTTTATGGGATATTTTAAAGGCGTAGGTATACTTGTATTCTAAATCTAGCAGTCAGTTTTTAAAGTTCCACGAAAAAAGGTTAAATACGTCGTCAAAATACGTGTTTTAAAGCACCTAATGATACTTAGTCTGATCCGAGAATCGAACCTGGGCCATTTCAATCCCACTTCGCATAATGATGACACTAAAAAATGTCCTGTTAGGAAACTATTGTATGCTAAAATATTTTTGTGTGATTTTCTATTCACCATTGTAGACTGAGAAAAGAGGCAACTTGAAGATTATTAGATCTGAGATAAGAATAAAAAAGTTTAATTTGAAACATCGTTTTTGCAAAAGCTTACTTTAACATTGCTAACTAGAGGTCATTAACTTTATTACGAGACTATTAATTAAACGAAAAAAAAACTGCAATTTAAATAGTACGATGTAGTAAAACCCACACAGAAGTAAAGAAGTATCATCGTTTAAGCGCATAAAAACATAGATTCTATCTTTATTTAACAAGGCTTGCATATATATTAGTAAATGAATATTTGTCCATTTATTTCTATCATCTTTTAAGTTGAAAACTTCTTTATATTTCTTCAATACCAGTGATACAGTTAGCTTATAAGCTGTATAATATAAAGATGTTACTTCTATTCCTAGTGTAGGACTAATCCTTAAAAATATATTGTGCATGATTTCTATTCATACTTCAACAGCCCCGAGGCGCAGTTGGCTAAATACCAGCTTGCGAAACGTGAGGCCACGGGTTCTATCTCCATACCGAGACAAATGTTTATATGGTCCACGGATATTTGTTTCGGGTCTGAGTGTTTGTGAGACTCAAAAGTAGTTTCTCACACTCACAACACAGAACTTATATCCTAGTGTGGGGTTAGAACTATGAGACTGTTGGTTGTATTTATTTATTTATTGTTCAATAATTATTTAGAACCCTAAATTGAAGTGAAAAGTTAAATTTAAGCTTAAAACCGCATGAACAAATACTTGAAGACTAATTAAAGCCGTAACTAACTATTGCTAAACTGAAAAAGTTAAATAAAGCAGTCAAATACACCGCCTTAATAGCCCAAGAACACCTTCCCATCGAGAACTATTTAATTATTCGCCGACAAAGTGAAAACACAACATCAATCAACGTGCCGACTTTGGTAAAAAATTATAACTAACAAAAACGAATGCCGCCCCGCCGTTTTAACCCTACGCATTGATACGGGGTCATTTGTGCCACTTTGTTTTTATTACCGGGAATTTACTTTATCAAAGATGGCGTTTTGTCCTTCTTTGGAAGTGCTACTGTTTGAGATTGTAAGATATTTTTGTGACAATGTTTTATTTTCTACAAATGGAGATGCTTGTGTAAAGTACCGCTTTGGGAAAAAGTATTTAAAATTCTAGTTGAAGATTTAATACGTCAAATGTCTCATGACGTCATGAATTCGAGCTTCAATTGACACAGGTAATTTTTAGTAGGTAAGAGTTTGGAAATGTGTCTGAAAAATGGTAACTAAGTAGCTTCTTAATGTATACGACTTCAAACCCACCAGCAAATAGTTCGTGCAGAAATACATCACTCTTCAAATTTTCTGGTAAGGCGTGTGTTACGTGTGTGTGGTTTTATACAAACTAAGTATACGCTTTTTCACGCTTTCTAATTATAAATACTGCCTCGACTGCCTCGTGATCACGCGAAACAAGTACGTGCCGTGCGATCTAGAGGTCCTGGGTTCGATACTCGAGTTGGGCACAGTATCATTAGATTTTTCTATTAGAAAACTGTCAGTAGCAGCTCATAGTCTTGAAATAACCCCGAAAACGGAGTAGGCTAGTCCCCTATTACGTAAGACTGTTACATACCTGGCAAAATGTGGGTGCAGAAATGCACCTCTGCCAACCCCTTCGGAAAGTACAGGCGTGAGATTATATGGGTATGTAATAAATAAAGCTTAGAAGCGATTATCTCCTCACAATCGACAACATAATACCGTCCTGAATTACTTCACACTCCACTTAAATCCGTCACGCGACCACTAACAGGCTAGAGGTGTTTAAATACATCTAGTGTTAATTATAATTACCGTAAGTAATCAGTATATCTTAAAACGCAGATATAAATAAAGCAGATAAACAAACGTTTTATGGTACCTGCACCGTTTATTCTCTTATTTCCATCAAATTGAATAATTTACCTCGTTATCACATACTTATTAACATTTCACGGTAGACACGTATCAAGTCATACTAATGTAGCATTGCATTCATAATTAGGTGAATGTGGTATAGTTGTGGTGTTTTTTGGAATTAATTGCTGGGGTCACGCAAGCCCGCCTACATCTTTAGGGTTCCGTCGGCAAGTTGGTTAATTAGGAAAAAACATCGTTAAATAAGTATTAGGAGTTTTCCTCCCGCGATTGTTCTCGATGGAAGTAATTCGTATTGTGTTTTGTTTCGTCGCAACATGTACGGGATTAATTTGGCCGCCGTGATTGACTTTGCTACTCTGAAAAGGTTCTCTATTTATTTAGACCTTTTGTTATGGCTTAGTACATTTTGCAATTAAAGGACGGAGATTGATTGTAGTTAAGCTGTAATTAACGAGAATAAAATAGTCATAATCTATGATCTTAGCTGGTAATAACAAATTTAAGTTTATGTCTCCGGTGTAATAAGTAGTATAGAGAATTTTATACTATACTTTCTTCAGCTTTAATGGGAATCATATATTCATGATCTCATAGAGAATAGGACCACAAGAAGGGTATTCATTATATCTATCAGGTGAATCTTAGTAAGATGAAATTTTTGACAGCCCCGTGGCGCAGTTGGCCAAACACCAGCTTGCGAATCGAGCGGCCGCGGGTTCGATCCCTGCACCGATACAAATGTTTGTGTGATTCACAACTATTTGTTTCGGGTCTGGGTGTTTGAGAGACCGAAAAGTCTCTCGTAGTTTCTGATATCCACGACACAAGACTTGTATCTTAGTGTGGGGTCAGGACTATGTATGTGACTGTTGAGTGAAAAAAAAACAATTTTTATTACTTACAAGACTTAAATAGGATATTATAGAGGTGGATGTTACATATAATCATAGTTCGGATACCATAGCATAAATCACAATTTCTGGTGCTTTAAAAAACATTCTTCGTACTATCTGTTGCTGCGATCTTTATGAGGACTAAAAATTTTCAGAATTTTGTATAAATATTCTACGGAACCATTTCCAAGACTACCGGTGTAAAATACCTGCCGGCTTGCGTTCAAGGGTTAGCTCACGTTCGGATCGATTTACGCTCTATGCGTTGTAACAGCTCTAGGATAATGAGTGTGCCACTTAATTAGACCATGAACGTCGGGTATAAAGGTTTTTTTTAATACCGACGTGTTTTAACACTTCACTATTTAGCTTGTTGTGTGTTTAACTATCCGTGAAAGTGGGAATACTGAAGTCGGCTCGGGGTTCTCAAAGATTCGTTAGTCTTTCATAAACCATTAAGGGATAGGTTACTTCGATTATAATGTGTGAATTATAATTAGTAACGTCATTAGTTATTAATACGCGTTAGTGATGTATACTAACTTGCTACTTAATTATTTTTTTCAGTTTATTAAGCTCGCTAATGTTATTTAATATTATGTGAGTACAGTAACCACATAATAACATATCTCTGATTATTTATTAATGTTATAAAATTTACAGAAATGTTATGTATTGATTAATTTCGTTACAGACGTGTAGTATCTCAAAAGAAGAATTGAGCTCTCAATTACATACATATATTTTATTAAAAAATATTGTAATCGATAGCCCCGTGGCGCAGTTGGCTAGATACCAGCTTGCGAAACGAGCGGCCGCGGGTTCGATCCCCGCACCGAGACAAATGTTTGCGTGATCCACAAATATTTGTTTCGGGGCTGGGTGTTTGTGAGACCGAAAAGTCTCTCGTAGTTTTTGATACCCATGACACAAGACTCGTATCTTAGTGTGGGGTCAGGGCTATGTATGTGACTGTTGGGTGTATTTATTTATTTATTTATCTATATAAATATTCAGTATCGGCGAAATACGTTTAAATTTTGGTCCTTTAGACGATTGTTCATAAAATCGAATACTATTTAGAGCCATAATCTGATGTACAAATATTTACTCGTAAAACAACCATTACTCAAAATATCGTTATCCACATGCAGTTTAAGCACCGTTAACTCTAACCCTATCAGAAAAGCTAAGGTTAAAGCAATGAGCCGTCGGAATCGGCCAAAGAACGGTTCTTGAAATGGATAAAAGATGTGCTGGAAATCGCTTAAATTTTGGCATTTCTCCAAAAAAGATTGGGAAGTTCTGGTGTTAACTGTCACATAAAATCGAATACTTTATTTGTAGTTTTTATAGTTAAGATGGGGATCTTTAATTTTATGAACATTGAGGTTCCATTGTTCGTGGAAAATATTAAAGAAGTTTAAAGACAAATTGGGAAAATTCTGTCATGAATTTCTACTTTGATGAAACTTTTCCTTCATCATTCAATGCCGCATATTTGTGTAAAGAATATTTGTACCGCGAAGTAATCGTACCAGCACTTAATTACAAACCGACTTAAACCTTATAATGAGATTCGACTGATAGAAAATAAATATGACCGTCTTTTTACATTTGTCATTATTTTGTCAACCTTTACGTAACTAGTAATATACGAATATATAAAACTTTTGTGTAGGTCAATTATAGCGTTTGCAGTTTTGACGAGAAACATTAAAAGCTTTCTTAACCGCTTATGTCAGAGCCTCGTCAGATCTAGATATTGGGTTGGTATTGCTGAACATAAAATAAACATGGAGTAATAGTGATCCCTTTATATGCATTTCAATTTTATTAACAGCAAGTCAACTCCAGGACTTGAATAAAATCACGCAAAGAAAACAAGATCCAGCCAACAATATTGTTTGAAATGTAAATAAATTTATTAATAAAAATACTTCTCCCTCACAATAAGGCCGGCGACAATTCCTTCATAATTTATTGAGTATTAAGCTGAGTTCCCCTTTTGCAAGTTCCAATTTGTGAGCGCAACGAAAACATGGAAGGGCGCCTTGTGAAAATGACTACATCAAATAGAATTTGAAAAATGTTGAGCGGTGCGCCGGGCAACCGAGATGCCAGGGATAAATAGTTGGTTTCGTTTTATTTTTGTGGCCCAGTGGATCCTTATGGTACGTATATTGCAGGCTGGCGACTGGCGAGAAAAGATTTCGAGTAGATCTTACTTTTTTAAGAAGAGCCCCTCTTGCTCCAGGAATTTCACGAGCATTTCTCTCCTATGATTTCTGCAGCCAAATTCATGTGGACGATAAATCACCAGAAAAGTAAGATACATATATTTGCAAGAATCACTAAGGCTATGACTAAAAAGGAGGTATTGATGACAGAACGCTTAAGAATCCCCAGATCAATGTATTAGAAACAGATAAAAATTTGCAATTTACCTTTAAAACGTTAATGATATCGTCCTCGTAGTAAAGTATAACGTATGAAGTAATTTTGATATTTAAAGATGGGGTTTAACATAATGCTGAATTATTTTTTATAATCCAAAGACTCTGTTAAAGTAATTTGATAATATGTTACAATATATTTTTGAACGAATTTTTGGTCATATTTATTACTTGATAGTAGAGCAGTTCTAGTACATATTATGTTACAATATATCTTGGATGAATTTTTGGTCGCACTTATTAATTTTTAGTAGAACATTCTTCTTAGCGTATTTTCCATGGAAACTGCTAAGTCGTTGTAAGGCGGCTCGGAGACTAGCAGTTGAAATGTGCCGGTAACAGACACTTGGCCCCGAGCGGGCAGAGTCATGTCTCTAATTACCTGTCTCGTGCAATACCTCTACCAATATTTCAATAACACGAAATGGTATTACACGTGTACTTTGAAATATTGGATTTAGGATAAAAAGTAGAATCAATCTGTACTTTTAGATAAATCCTTATTTCTTGTTAGCTTTACTGTGCTGAAATATAACTTCAACTTTAGGTGTATCATATAGACTGACACAGGACTCGAACCAAAGTATAGCACGCATCTCTCATGGCGTAATCTACCACAGCACTAAATAGGCTGGCAGCATAATGGCAACCTTTGTACATACATACGGGTATATGTGCTTATTTAACGTTTAAAAGGAAATCGATTTAAAAAAGATGACAACTGTATAACTCTACCTGGCGCTGTTAGTTAGATACTAGCATGCGAAATTATAGGCTGAGGGTTCGATACCCGCACCGCACAAATGTTTGTGTGATCCACAAATATTTTTTTCGGGTCTGGGTTTGCGTGAAACCGAAAAGTATCTCGTAATTTCTGATACCTACGGCGCAGGACTTGATTTAAATGTGATACTAGAATTATGTATGTGCCTAATGGGTGTATTTAGTTTAAACTACCTTATTGTAAATTTTATTCAAAACATTTCTACCCAACAAATACGCCAACAAGTTGGCCAACAAAGCTTCGCAGATAATTTAAAAATGGTATTGCGTTTCCAAAACAGAAGTACGCTTCGTTAAACACGAACCTTGTTTGGTTTTTAATTTGTACTGAGGGTTTGAAATAACTCTACCGTCCCTTCCCTTCCGGTCTGCGGAGAAAAATCACCATCGAATAAAGAGGTAATTACTGATGATTTGTTTGGATCTGTTCAAACGAGTATTTATAAAGAGTTTGTTGATAAAGCTTTTGTGGAACCTAGACATGGAATTAGATAGAAATGAATTTATGTAAATATACCAATGCTAGTTTATACAGGGTGTATTCAGATACTGATCGGAAATTAAGGCAGGTAATAGCTAAGGCGATTACAAACCCCTAGCGTTTAAGAAAATCCTGTCATAAAAATAAAAAATTCCGATCACGGTCAGAATATACCCTGTATCAACTTTCTTACTAATACTTTTACATCATCATCAGCTCATAATATGTCCCACTGTTGAGCATAGGTCCCCTGTACAACTAAGAGGAACTAGATCTTAGTCTACCACACGTTTCAGGTGCGATTCCCGGAAGGGACCAAATATTTCACTAAATACAATCAGATTTTTTTTAAAGTTTACATTTCTACAAAATTATTAGCAGCAACATGAAGGCTGGAAACTTGCCTAGAAAACAGTGATACGCAAAATTACCAATTAATATACAACGCTAGAAATCTAGGTTTAGACATATTAATTTGCCTAGCCTAAGTTTATGTGTATAAGTTTATAACGGATGCAATTAAACAATAAACAGTGGTAGTGTCCACAAATTAAGTTTAATTGGAACAAAAGAGGTTTGTAGGTGGAAAACGCTCGGTTATTGCAATAATAATGTTTACTCACCTACAATTCATACATATGGAGTGATTAAATGTAAATCGGGCAATCATCAGCTCATAATAATGGCTTTAAACGAGAAGAACAAAATTCTGTTTTATTACATTGTATAGGGATGCCGCCAGTAGGTCAACTATCACTACATAGTATAAAAAAAAGTCGCTTTCTCTGTCCCTATGTCCTTTTGTATGCTTAAATCTTTAAAACTACGCAACGGATTTTGATGCGGTTTTTTTTAATAGATAGAGTGATTCAAGAGGAATGTTTATATGTATAATAATATCCATTAAATATCAGAATTGCACCCGTGCGAAGCCGGGGCGGGTCGCTAGTTAAATTATATACGAAGGATCTATCAATTTTCAGATGCTGGTCAGTGATAAATGAAATCAGAAAACAACATAAATGTTTATGAATAGAAATCATGAATTGTGAACTTAATAAACCTGCGCATATTACGTGAAAATATTAAGGATTTAAATGTTTATTTCATTGTAAAACGCAATAAACAATTATGAAGTAGACATTAAAAAATACCGTGAATCGCTTTTGGGCTAACACAAATAACTACTGACTTTGTTAGTTTATTTATTCGGTAAAGAACGAATTAGTCTTCTAATACGTTTTTTTTAAAGCCCAAATAATTTCTCAATTCTACAAAGGCTAAAACAAATAAAGTGTCCAAATTAATTATCAAAAGACAAAAAGCCGGGGGCAAAACAAAGTTTGTATTATTTATCTACCATCCAATAGATATGGCGGGAAAATTGAATAGAAACAGCTACGGGCAAGAATAATTTCAATCAGGGCCTTCCCGCGCCTCCCAACTTAACGATAATCAATGTTGAGGCCGATTCACTGAACCGAACTCTTTGTTCGGTTATTATCTTCAAAACTGATAAAACTTGCGGGTTATGAATTTAGAAGTATATAAATATTTAAAGTGAGACTGACTAGGTGGTTTGAGCGCAAAGTGTATGGTAAGCGAAGTTCTAAGTTATTCTGTAAATTGAAAAATAGAGGTAAATCGGGTTTTTCCGTTAGGAAATACTAGGAAACAGCACTGCTGTTTGTATAATAGGTTTAGTTTACACGCATAGTCGAGAATCTCGGCAGTAGCGGGTGCCACACCTGTCTCTTCCAAGCTCTGTATTGGCAATGAATTCTCATGTATTTTAACGTTGAAGAAAAACATCGTAAAGGCACACTTAAAATTGTAGTCTTCAAGCATAGTCAAATCTGGTCTAAGGCTTAAACCTTTTCACCTGTAGAGGTAGCCTTATAGCTCCGTATATAGGCGGTATATGGGCTGATGATAATGATTCCTATCAAAAATATTTTTTACTTATTGCGAACTCCACTACTGCCAAAACATATCATACCGATCTCACCTACACACCGTTCAGTTCAACTCGAAAAGCGTATTAATTAAAATTGTGAAGTGAACTACGAAGTTCACGGTGCGTGCGGCTGCAGTGCGGGCGGGGTCGGGCGGCGTCGCTAGTGCGCTCGTGTGACTTACAACTATTTTGTTCGAGAGGTCACCGCTTGCCGTACTGTTTGACTTTACAACGTTTTGGTTTTAGACATGACTGGTATTAGTTTTATTGGGACCCGATGTGGATTTTTGAAGGTCAGTGTTATGTTAGTAAATACGCCTATGTTTCGAATATTGGGCCAGGTAAGCGGGATTTTTGAAAAGTATTTTGAAGAATAGAGAATAACGGAGAAAATAAACAAATTCACCCAACAGTCACATACATAGCTCTGACCCCACACTATGTTACAAGACCTGTGTCGAGGGTATCAGACACTACGAGAGACTTTTTCGGTCTCACAAACACCCAGACCCGAAACAAATATTTGTGGATCACACAAACATTTGTCTCGGTGCGGGGATCAAACCCGCGGCCTCTCGTTTCGTAAGCTGGTGTGTAGCCAACTGCACCACGGGGGCTGTCTAAAATAGCTTTTAGATGCGGAAGTGGAGGTTGTTATTCATAATATTTACTTATTTTTGCTAGTGACTTCAATTGAAATAAAAAAAAAGGATTTTTTTTCACAGTCGACAAATAAAGGGAGGCCATTATTTTGTCCTTACCTAAAATTCATGTAATTGCAGAAACTTTATTATAGCCCAATTTAAAAAATAACCACAATAAATTTTACCCAACAAAATAACATTTGTCACGTATTTTACATTGCAATTCATCATACAACCTAGCAATCTTATATCTTTTTCTACTAGACTTCCCAACCCATAACCATTCCTTGCCAGCTCTGTACATTCTAAGCCCTCGTTCACTTGTTTCCATGTCGGGCGCCAGTTAAGTGGGGGTTGTTTTGATGACGCCTGACCCCCACTACGGGGCGGAAACGATCCCATCAAATGTTCCCTAATGACTGGATAATTGCATCACACTTGGCTTATGGGTATTGCTGATATTGCAGGTAATACCGGCAATACGGATATTTTATGGGATTATGTCTAATTGGTGACAAGATTGCAATCGGCCAGTGGGGTCAAATTGGTCAAAAAAGGGTTGAGTTTCTAAGTTTATGAGAGGCATCTGTTAGGGGATTGACGGTATCTCTGATTTTCCGGCCCAGTACGGGTGTTACGCCTACACTGGGTTCCTTCACCAACCTTTGCCATTTCATGCCCTTTAGATGCCATACGTGGTTCGTAGTTTCCATGAGTATAAACGTCCCTAAATCATAAATGCAACTAGACGCTCATCCAGTCCCGTTGCCATAGTGAATTTATTGATGATTAATAATCTCCTCCACACAGTTTTGACGCTTATAGCGAGATGTGTGTCGGTAAATGAGACCTAAAGTACTGCCGTCCAATCTTGGGGTCACCTCTTGTGAAAGCGTATAGCTCGCTCAACGCTCATTGCCCTATGCTTAACGACCCCTAGTACACCTTGAAATCACTTTTTACTCCGAGTTGAGAATCATCTTAACCTGGTGGATTTTCAACTCCTGATTACTAGTAGCGTTACATTGCTGCCTACCCTTCCAAACATACAGGCGTTAATGTATACGTAATTAAAATTTGCGCAGCTTGTTCAGAGATAAGAGAGCTTTAAAGCACGTTAACTTATTAAGAGCCCCGGCGCTTAATTAAAGTGTAATCATAAATTACTGGAGAAAGAATCATTAACAACAATTTAAAATTTAATCTTAATACATCATCTTAATAGTTTGAAGACAATAGAGAGGTGGGCAACGACCGTGAAAACTTTTACACTTACAAACTATATAATGTGAGTTTGTGTCTGTATGTGTTGAAATGTGCATTTGTTGGTAGGATATTAGTATCCACTGGGATAGCGACATAGGGCAGCGTAGTCGTATCGACTGGCGAGGGGTAGTCATTTTTGTTTCTCGACAGTAAAACGATAAAACCAAAACGATTGGCGTAAGTTTTTTACGAGTAATATTATTTAGTATTAATAAACCGACCAAATGATTTAACGAAAATCACGAAAAGCCGCTGGATGTAGGCAGCTTCCGACAAAGCACTTTGGAAGCCTTTAGGGGAGGCTTATGTTCTGCAATGGACGATTTTTGACTGATGATGAAACCACATAGGTTTATTGGCAATGCTAAAAAGAGTTTGCATTAAGACGTTACTTATTTAAGTTAAAGAATAAATAAAACGAAATTATCTAAGAAAATTATTGCTAATTTTTATATTGAACTAAACTAAATTCGTATTTTTAAAAGTCAGCTAAGGCTCTTTTAGGAGGCTTGAAGAAATACAGGAAGACTTTATAAATCCGATGCTACGTTAGCCCTTGTACAGTTTAAAAAAGTTTGAAATAAAACTTAGTTTCGTGTGCTCAATCAACTTACCTATAGTACGTTTATAACTAACTAGCTTTTGCCCGCGACTCCACGGGGATACTGCCACTGCCCACGGGATTACATTTTCCAGGATAAAATTATCCCATGTTAATTCTGTGAGCCCTACCTACCTCTATACCAAAAAACATTCAAATCGATTTGGTAGATCCAGAAATACCCATTCCCACGGGAATACTTAATTTTCCGGGATAAAAACTATCCCATGTTAATTCTGTGAGCTCTACCTCTCTCTATACCAAATTTCATTCAATTCACTTTGGTAGATTCAGAAATACCCATTCCCACGGGAATACTACATTTTCCGGGATAAAAAGTATCCTATGTGTATTCTGATGTATAAGCTATATTGTGGTAAAGTTTCATTCCAATCCATTCAGTAGTTTTTACGTGAAAGAGTAACAAACATCCATACATCCATACTTACAAACTTTCGCCTTTATAATAATAACTAATATGTTTCAAGCAAAAAATATTAAGTATTAGTACATAACAAACTGATAACATAACTCAACATCTAACATCATAATCGCGTTCACAACCCTATGATATATCTCTACATAAACTCTTAATTCGTTTAAACAAACACAATTTGAAACGCTCACATATATTATTATTGACTCTACCACCCCTGAAACGAGTTTAGACCCTCTCCCTTACATAATAAAGTGTAAATTCATATGAAAGCAAATTAAATCCTTCCAGCCTACAAGGAGTGAGGTGAACGCACCAAATATTGACACAAGACTTAGTGGAGACGACATGAGAGAAATGTGTCCAAACATCTAGGTGTCGATGTTTATTTGTGTTGCAATACACGCCGCAATAAGATAGCGTGGTAGAGACGCGGTCTGCTCCCCTGCCATTGTCTGGTATTTACCCTGGCGTGGCGAACGGACAGATTTCGCGTGTAAATTGTTTTATTATATTTATGTAGCAGTCAAAAGCACTGAAGGGTTGAGTAAAGCCTTATTTATAAAAATTATTCATCCATTTCTATAAGAAAAATTGTGTGAGGGTGTGTGTTTTTTTTAGCTTAGAACTAAATGTTAAGTGCTAGTTTGTATTATAGATTTTTGTTTCAGTACAGTTTAGACCCTAAGCATGTTCATTTTGTAAAAAAAAAATAATACATATCCTTCGTCTTCTACATTCCTTTTAAGTTAGTTTATCAACTAAGTTTTATATTGACACAAGAATTCAATCAGAGATCACAACATTTCTTCTACATAAATCTAAATTAGAGTTAGTGATCTGAGCCATTTCCTCACTATTCCTCAATAGATATCTCTACCTGATGCAACCCAAGCTCAAAGCAAAACAGGACAGGGCTAATGAAATTCCCCTTTATTAAAATAAAAGGGTATTTGTTAGTCGGCCTCAAGCAGCCATTAAGGATTCACTTTGCGCGGACCTTGTGAAAATGATTTGGCCGTATTTAAGAGCGCCCTATGAATTACTTATGCCCGTTTTGATGTACAATTAAGTCGTTTGAAATTAAAGGCTCGACAGTTGCGCGAACTTTGTTGCTTTACGAAGGGACTGTTTTGAGATGCGCACCTAACTACCCAGGGTAGGAGATTCATACTGTAGGCAACTGTTTGTAGCAATATATTTTGATGCTTGATTGATTTAACTTAAATAACAGTTGTAACAGTTTTTCAATGCAATGTGACCTGATATGGTAGTGCAGTTGCTGTACACACCTTTGGTATTTTTGGCACATCTTTGGTATATTGAAATCAGTGGAATCATTGTTAGTTTTTATTTAGCTCTACATAATTGAAAAGTCGTACTTGCGTGCAAACACCTTTTAAGGGATAAGGAAATTTACTTTTGTAATATTTTGAGCTTTATTACACAAATATTTGTTATTTTTACATAAACACACGTCTCAGAAGAGAATCGACCTCAAAACCTCTAATTTTATATTCGTTTTTGCACCTGCTGTGCGACGAAGCCTGACAACTTTCTGAATAGTAGCACAAAATTCCCATACCATCCTAAACAAACGTAAACTTAATAAAAAGCTTGAAAAATCAACGGCAATATTCTTCGTTAATAAGGGATAGAGAAAAATAGCAAAGCAACCCGCGATTTATCAACCGCCCTGAATGTGTATGAAAAAATAGAAAAATCTCACCCTTGCCACCCCAAACAGGGGGATGAAATCGCTTCCACTTCTCAATCAGGGGTCCCACCCTGTCATTACCGAGGGGCACCGTGTCAATTGGAAAATGTCTCGTTTCTACCCACATGGATGTTATGAGAAAATATTTCCAAGCAAATATGCCTTTTTCAGCAAAATGTCGTTCGAATTGCGAATCAGTGCTTTGAAAGTAGAAGATCTAAAGCTATGGTATATTTTTTCTTTATGGCCTGTATTACGTATACGTCCTGCTAGAGGACACTGAACTCTTTTGTTATTAAACAAGGTTAGGCCATAGTCTACTGTGCTGTCGAAGTTCTTTTCTTTTTAAATTTATCTTTTGCCGTTAAATTACGGAACAGTAACTTTAAGATTAGACTATGTGGGTATAATTTGACTGCATTTTGCGATCGAAAAGTGAAAAGATAAAAAGTAATAAATATTATGTACTAGTAGTGGTATTAGCAAATATATTATATCCTAAAATATAAGAAATTAAAAAATACCAAACGAAAATAACCGTAGCAGTCTCGCACCGCGTCTCAGCCACTTTATGAATTGAGCGTTGATTTGAAGTTAATACGAAAACCCCACTTCACTTCCAATTGAAAAACTTACAGACGAAACAAATTTCGCCAATGGACATCTCCGGCGAATGTTTTTCCATGGAAATTCCTTAATTTCGTTAACTGTATTGGACTCAATACGGTTTTAGCCGAATTTAGGACGTACTCGCGTTGTTAATTCTCTCTTTTCAATTTAGATCAATGTTTGTTTGAATAAAATACGCTTAAATGATTCAGGAGACGAATAAAATTGGAAATCAGTAGTTCAATGTTCTGTTTCGTTGAGGAGGGTAGGAGTTATATTAATTTGGGGACTTTTAAGAATTTGTGTCATAAAGTAGGCGCAGTAGGCCTTTTTTGAAACGAGAATAAAAGGATTTATTGCCCAAGCTGGGACAAGTATTGGTGTGATAGATATTTGTTTCAACTACATATGCTTACCTAGATCGAACAGACTTTCTGATATATCTTTGTTTGGAGATATATGTATTACGGTTTACCATTTTTATATCAATAAGTGATTTTTATTTCATGTGTGTTTGACTTCCCTCAAATAAGGCCACGAGCATAAGTTACTAGTATCTAGAAAATATCATCACTATTTTTATCATCAGCCATTCATTTTAAGAAAACAAAGCATAAACATTTAAAAAATCCTAAAATATACGTTAAAACTCTTAATAGTACAAACATAACTGCTTTTTCACCTCCGACCTAACTTTCTGTCTCTTTCTAACAACAGCAACCGTATATCTCCATCCCTTTCCAATTTGAGTAAAGTCAGTGAAGAACTCATTAGATTTATTAACAAAAAACATAAATAGAAAAGCAAACGTGCGCGATGGGTATGTTAAATTTGGTGAAGTTTTTGTGAATTGGTAGCACAAACAAAAGAGATTTTTGTAATGGAGGCGTTAATTGGTGTGCGGCTTAGCATTTCGTATCACCTTTTTAGGACGCAGTCTTTATTTTACACTACTTTTTAGGTATACTATTTGTGTTGAGTGTGACTTTTTGGGGGTAAACCGGACGACTTTTCAAAATAATCTTTATAAGGGACTCGTTTTTCCTGTCTTATATGAGTAATTCACACAACAGCGTGTTTGATTTCGGGATCCAACAATTTTATTTGACTTATGAAATTCTCCGTGGCATCACTAGAGTCTAAAAAAATCCTCAAAAACTAAAATGACCTCATTCAATATTATCTAATAAATAAAGCGAATCATGTGAGTAAAAATAAACCTCTGCTCACCCATTTAAACAATCATAAGTGAATATTGAAAACATCGCCATGATAAACCACCAACGAAACTATAAGCAACACTACTAAAAGTATTAAAGAAAGATTTAGTTAGCCCAGAGTGCTATAAAGCTGTTTTTCTTATTAAACCGCTGCAAAAGTAACAATTTCCTGTGTCGGTAGTTGGTTACAAATCTCTTCAGGCCGATGTCGCAATTACACGCCAAGTGAAGATTTCATTGCCAAATATTTTCCTTTATCCACTGCCTCGGGGTTAGGAGGAAAGCGCAAGCGAGATAACGAAAACTAGAAAATTTGGTGTGACTGATAATATTATTTGTTTATTGCATAATATCATAAATATTATATGTAGCTAGAAATTGACCCGAATAAATAGTTGTTCATTTCGTCTTGCGGTTGATTTTACATCTTGATTAACTATTCCTTGATAACCCTATAACTATTCCGAAGGGATTTGCAGGAAAATCGTTCCCCAATCGCTGAAGGCAGTGCTTCGAACCCTTAAGCTATTCCTCCGGTGTTCATTATTGAAAGGTCGCAATATAGCCCCCGCCTATGTCTCGTCCCCTTAATTAGGACATCTGCTCAGATATTACGACAAAAAGGTGTGTGCGCAACGACTTGGCCAAACCCATCGACGCGAAAACTACAGACTTTTGACTTATTATAAAATATACCCAACAGTTACATATATAGTCCTTCTTTTTTTTTTTTTTTTTTTTTCTCATGGGGAAAATCCTCTTGGATCCCCGTCCGCCTCAGGGAGGGCTAACGGGGTATGCCGGATTTCTACCGGCTAAAAACCCCATGATCTCCACCGTCACCACAGCAAAGGAACTCTGGGATCTCGAGTGGAACTCACCAGAATCCCTTTAGGGTGTTGCTTTTATAGCTCTACTCGGGGCAGGACTATTCAAAACTCCTTTCCTTAATTTAAAATCACCTTGGACTCTCCTTGTGCAACATATATAGTCCTGACCTCACATTAAGATACGAGTATTGAGTCGTGGGTATCAGAGACTACGAGAGACTTTTTTGGTCTGACAAACACCCAGACCCTAAACATATATTTGTGGATCACACAAACATTTGTCTCGGTGCGGGGATCGGACCCGCTGCCTCCCGTTTCTCAAGCTGGTGTTTCGCCAACTGCGTTATGGGCCTGTCAATATTGCAGCGCTCATTAGGTTGAAGATAGTAGAGTTTTGTGTGATCTCATAGAAACGTGATCAAATGAAATAATGAAATTTAGTATAAGTTGTTGCGTTATTGCTGTAAAGTTTAAGTAAGCAAGAATTGTTTAAGAACAATTTTTTTGAAGAATTATTCAATGTTAAAGTAAGCAAGGATTGTTTTGGAAACAGACCTAATTATGTTTCGTTGGTGAGGTGAGGTGGTTGGTGGTAGTACAAACTAGTCAACAATTTCGTGTATAAGTAAAAAAATGTTTATGATAAATATAAAATCCTTTCTGGACTTTCACTTACGTTACAGCACCAAAGGCGTTTCATCAACAGAACCAACGCCTCTAAAATATGCCCAACTGTTTATGTCAAACACTTATGTTGGCGCTAAACTAGTTTCGCCAACACTCAGCGCGTCGAATACTAAGAAATATGCGGTACTACTACTCTCAGACTTGGGGCAAATATTTGCAATGTGTGCAAATATTTGGTCCAGATCTTGAAAATCGAAATGGTGTCCTATCTGCTTAGATATTTGGGTATCACTTGATCAAAATTATTTGTGTTGGTATATCTTATATTTTTTGCATTATATATAACCTAGATAATATGAGTAGATAATATGATTATTTTCGTCCAATTTAGTATGTGGACGTAAAAATATCGAAGACGGTTTAGTTTGACTTCGGTTTCATCTTTATTATTGTTTTATCGATTTATATATAAATGTTGTTGTATCTGCTGTAAATTATCATATTGTGAAATATTTAATAATTCAAGAGCGTTAATTTATAAAAATATATATATAAATGACTGATGATTAGGGTATATCCAGCAAAATTCGAAAACCCTACAAAAATTCGTTGAGGAAAATAATTCTCTCAAGAGTCAATAATAAAGTCCAAGTTCTGAGTCACCGTAGTGTTCTGACGCCCGATATTGTATCCTGCTAAGCTGTTTAATGAAACATCAGTTAATTCCGTTAGAGATTTTTCTATACTCCATATTCTTTACTTGGGGTGGGAAATTTGCTAGATAAGGAAATAATACCTAAACTATGCGACCATGTTATAAGTAAAGTATATTTTTAGTTTATATCTTAAGTTTTTTATTTATAAGTGACTGCCTGTTGGTAAGATCAATGTGTCCGAAATAAAATGTTGAAACATGGAATATGTTATTTATTGGCTCAATTATGTTCATCGATGTCGTATATAAAAAGGCTCTAATTTTCGCCCTCAATTACCGTGTTTCAATGGTGTTTTGATTCGATTTAAGTAACGCTAACCCGAATTCGGGTAGCGTGGTCGACTTAGGCCTAAACCCTCTTTATAGTAAAGGTGCCCATCAGTGGGATGTATGTATAGGGTCTGATGATGATGGTGATGAGAGGTTCCCACAGACAATTTAATTGGTATGTATTATCAGCCAATCTTAACTAGGCCAGCGTGGTGAAATTACAAGAATTCAGTCCAAAAACTAATATTTACTAGGATTAGGAAACCAGCAATATTTTACTAATAAATATGCAAAAAAGCGAGTTGGTAAAACGCTCTCCCCCATTTCCTAACTAGGTTACCATAATATTTTGTGCAAGGTAAATATTTGATGATTTAAAGCGCCAAGTTGGATGGTCGTCATAAATTGCTTTTCGCCACAAAAAAAAGATCTCCCAAGAGTTATTTACGGTACAAGTTTCCCGGGACTAGGGATGAGTCGTGATAATCCCGGCTTAATCCCGCTATCTTGATATAATATTCTTCACCTTATTGAAGTAACTTTTTAGAGACAAAAAGTGAAAAATTCTACAGAGGATTTTTATATTTATAAATAAGTTTTAGGTCTCCAGTTTTACGTCAAAATTCGTGGTTATATATGTTTTTTATTGGAACACGTCATCTGAAAAATTGAAACATTTAATATGTATTTTAATATGTATGGGTGATGGCCTCGAGGGATGGGCGCGCGGTCGAGAATCTCGACGGTCGCGGGCTCGAACCCCAGGTACATACCTCTGACTTTTCGAAGTTATGTGTATATTCACATTGAATCATCACTTGCTTTAACGGTGAAGGAAAACATCGTGATGAAACCTGCACACCTAAGAGTTCTTAGGAATTTCTTAGGTGTGTAGTCCGCCAACCCGCACTAGGCCAGCGTGGTGGACTATGGCCTAAACCCTCTCAATGGTAAAGGAGACCCGTGCTCAGCAGTGGGCGTATATGGGTTGATGAAGAATATGTATGGAGTTGAATCTATTATGCACTTATTGTCTATGTCGTGACAGGTTTTGATTCACCTGATTAAATTTACTACAGTAATTTATGCATCGTGGTAGTGGGTTTGAATCCTAAGCCATCTTATGACTTTCGAAGCTATATAATTTGAGTATTTATTCAAGTAGTGTAGCGGTGAAGGATAGCATCTCGAGGGAACCTGTAAGTTTTTTGGAATTACTTTGCTGTTTAGTCCGTCAACCCGTATTAGGCCAAGATGGCGGAATAAATCCTTAACCCTCCCTGATGATGAGGGACATATTAGCAAAATATATTATCATCGAACTCATAAGCATACTCCTATTGAAACACCACACTTTTTATTAAAATTCACTGCAAGCTCTACCACTAACATTACTAATGAGCTTGTAAATTTAATTATACCGATTATACCGATGATTATACCGATGCTATTGACACTAAAACGAGTAATCCGGGATTTCAATAATTACGGGATCAAAAATCAGTAAGCCCTATTAATGAGGCTTCCATACAAATTGTAATCTCGGACCGAGGGACTTAATTGCACCTTTTTCGTCTAATCTTTGGCAGAATTGTTTTTTTGTTACGATAAATATTTTTACTTATAATTCAGGGAGAAATGAAAGTATTTTTAAGGCTTAATATTGAAATAGTTGTATGAGTCATAACGATGTTGCTAGAAAGAGAATTTCTACTATACAGGGACTATTTAGACCGTGATCGAAAACTGAGGCAGGTAATAGCGAGGGTGATCAAAAACCCAGTGGCGATATTAAAAATCCCGTCAAAAAATAAAATTTTTGACGTTTTCCATACAAACCACATACTTTTAACACCGATAGTTGTATGGAAAACGTCAAAAATTTTATTTTTTGTCGGGATTTTTAATATCGCCACTGGGTTTGTGATCACCCTCGCTATTACCTGCCTCAGTTTTCGATCATGGTCTAAATACACCCTGTATAGAGCGCATGTATTGTCGTTTGATAACAATTGTCGTTTGTTATACAAATAACACTTAGTGCCACTCGGAACTAGGACAAAGAGTCGACATGAGGTCTGAGAATCTTCTAGAAGATCTTAGTGCTTGGAAAACAAAAAAAAAACTTCCTTCACTTAAATGACTGAACTTCCTTCACTAAAACGTAGCCAGCAAAGCATGGGCTACAAAATCTCGGCCTACCTAAGTAAAAAAGCGTGAATGCATCCGTGATAAATATACAAGTACATCTCGTTTAAAAAATCATCAATCAAAATTTCAGTGAAATTTTTCCCGATAAAATATCCCACTGACCGGACTCTACATTTTTGAATAGAGATCAAATATTGCCAATACACTAGATGTAATATTTAGGCTGTGCGCTCGACTGCACTCAGCTAACGCATCTGTCATAACGTTGGGTGAAAAATGGACGTATCGATGATCAAGTTAAACACACAGCTGAACTGTACATCGTAAATAAAAGCTACGATTTTTTGGCTGGAAATGTAAAAATCATATTTTGTGTTATGTTTTCTATATTAATGCGTGATGGCTTTGACAGTTTATTATACATATAGATTTTAACTTTGCTCAATCGAAGGTAATTTATTCATTATTCTAGATTCGCTAGTATCTAGTAGAGGTGTCAAAACTGTGTTTTAAGACTAGCGTAATAGAAGGTGCGAATGCAGTACAATTTTTCAAAAACCTTTACATATTCTGTTTTGCTACGTAAATTTAGTTAACCTTCAAGCGGTCGCGCGTAGTCAAATCGACCGTTGCCCGCACATTTTCGCTGATATTAACAATAATTCTCATTGGATCCATATTATGCTTTCAGTAGCTTGTCATAGTCCCTGGGAGCAAATAAACTGATCAGAGGAGGTGTTGCTACAATTTATATCCTTTGACATATTTTATAAAATTAATATTGTAATATGAGTTGAATTTATTTAAAAAAAATAATAATAATAAAAAAATGACATTTCGTGTTGCTGAGGGAGTTTCTTGCCGGTTCTTCTCCACAGCGATAACACGTTTCGAAGCGGCACTAGTTTTAAAAATAGCATAAAATATTGACGATTCAAAAGTGCTTGTGAAAGTCTGTTTGAATAAAGGAAATTTGACTTTGACTTTGACTCTATCTACCTACCAAATAAGCAGTTTACATTTACTATCCGCATCCAATTTATCACAAGGAGTGTAATTGTTTGAGTCGCGACGCAGGCGTCGAAACGACTCCGCGCGCCTGTGATCGAAAAGGTTACGCGCGACGCTCTATGCGATTTTTTTGTTTGTAGTTTTCATATGGTTTAGGCAAATTAATCGTTTTATTTTGTAAAAAGGGGTTGTTGACGACCGATAACATGAGTGCTATTGAAGAAATACTATGAGAAGTTGAAGAAAGTGAATCGGAACTCAGTGATCAAGGTTCAGAAACTTCCGACCACATAGTTTCAGTGGCACATACCCCAACCTTCCGAAGAATCTAGTAGCTCTGATTTAGATGAAGATGATATTCCTCTGTCAGGTGCAACTTCATATTTTACGGGACGTGATAAGGTATCCAAGTGGAGAAAGTCTAACCACAATCAAGTGCATCGAAGAAAACTGGACCAAAGATGATAGTTATTTTAATTATTTGATCTCATAAAGTCAACTGATTTTATAATTTCATTATTTGTTATTACTTACTATATATTATAGGTACATGCAGGCACCTAAGATGGTTTTTTGTTTCTATACTAAGGTTTTGATATAAAGGTAAGTTATTTTGTGTTTTTTATTTTCATTACTTAGTTTTTACTTAAAGATTTATTTCATTTTTACAAATTATGTTCTAAAAAAATAGTAATGATTATAATTATTAAATAATGCATAAAATTGATTATAAAACATGTTTCATTTCTTTGATTTATCCCATAGGTCTTTTAGGTTACGCGCGACCACTGCCGTTACAAAACACCGCGCGCCCGCTTGAAGGTTAAATTCTACAACTCAAAAAAATAATTTTTGGACCGTTAGATCAAATAAAGTCATAGTTCTGACTGCGACTGCCAAGATTATATTTTCGCCCCTTTAATCTATATTCCATCATTACTTCGTCACTATAACGGTCATTATAATACCTTCTCATTGCTATACACAATTACCCCGCATTTTCTCCATCTATATGTTTTCCTTCCACAATCCTAGTCAACGGGGAAAAGGCCTTAAGTATTCAGCAGCAACCCCGACCCCTAGGATTTTTCTGTCCGATTTAATTTCTTGGAAAATATGCTACGTGATGTAACTCAGCGGAATCACGATTTGAATCATCGGTACGCAACGTGGCGTGGTGCCGTGGTTTGAAGGGCTGTTGACGGTAAGACTGCTGCGATTTATTGTCGACTATGTAGCTATTGTATAGTAAATCTAATTGACTTGCGGTGATGGCCTAAAGGTTTAGGCAAACGGTCGTGACTCTCGGCGGTCGCGGTTTAAAACACACACCTTCGACTATTCGAAGTTTTGTGTGTATTCATAATGAATTATCACTAGCTTTAACGGTAAAGGAAAACATCGTGGTCAAAGATGCTTACCCACAAAGTATTAGGAATGTTTTAGGTGTGTTGTCGGCCAACTTGCACTGGGCTAGCGTGTTGGACTAAGGCCTAAATGCTCTCAATCGTAGAGGAGGCCCGTACTCACCAGTATGACGTATATGGAGTGATGATGATGATGATTACAATAAATAAATAAATACACCCAACCGTCACATACATAGTCTTGACCCCACACTAAGATACGAGTCTTGTGTCGTGGGTATCAGAAACTACGAGAGACTTTTCGGTCTCACAAACACCCAGACCCGAAACAAATATTTGTGGATCACACAAACATTTGTCTCGGTGCGGGAATCGAACCCGCGGCCGCTCGTTTCGCAAGCTGGTGTCTTGCTGACTGCGCCTTTATTAGCCTAAGCAGCGGATTAGTGAGTATGACGACAATTCTTTAATTTATGAGATGATGATAAAGCCTTGTTAAGGTCGCAAGGCGCCAGTGGATTCAGACTTAGGTACTATCGAAACATTTCGGACGTCTTTCAAATTGACTATTACCCGCGACAAAAAAAATCTTATCAAACGCCCACGAACAGCACACTTTAGATAAAAACTGCGCACACAATTCTGATAATAACGAACTCGATCAACTCGAGCGCGATCTGTCGGCATCCGCGGAATTTCAAGATAACGTTTCACTAGAAAATAATTTAGTATGTTAAATATTTGAAACACAAATATGATAGTCATAGTAAATGAATTTCACTGAACTCGCACGTCGCTGGTGTTTTTATTAATCAGGCGTTTTAGGAAACGTCTAATTTTAATATTTACTTAGAAAATTAAAATGACCTTTTTTAATAAAGTACAATAAAATGACAGTTGAAGTTAAAATAGTTTGTAATAGTAATGACAATGACATCAGACGTGGATTTATATGTAAAAAAAAATTAAGGTTACATTTTGTAGTAAGCTTGTAAGTTTCGTCTAAGTTTTGATTTGCGTTAAACATAAACTTTGTCCATAAATGTAATAAAATATTAAGACTACAACTCTCGCGGATTGCATTTACTTCTATAACAAAATTAATCAATAAATATTTGACGACCACACTACATAAACGTAACAAACGAATTTGCTTGTCATTATGTATTTGTAACAATATAAAAAAAATCCAGACGAATTGATAGCCTCCTTTTTTAAAGTCGGCTACAAAGTGCACACAGTGCTTGTTAGAGCTTGAGCTCTATCTAATCAGCAAAAAATAATTAATGCGTACATTTCTCAAAAAGTCCATCCATTTCTTACGTTAGCTACAATGAGCTCAGTACACGCTGTCCATATTTGGAGACAGCCGTTGTTTAATCAGATGTGAACACTCATTGGAACTTGTTTCCTTCATTGTTGCGTTTCTTTAGAAACTCACGTAAGAATAATTTTTAAATGATCTCAATATTTACTTTATGTATCTGATAACTGGCGCTATGGATTTACAGGGAAAATGTGGCGAATCATCCCGTTTATTTATATCGCGAGAAACTATGCGTATACAGGGTGTATTCAGACCGTGATCGGAAACTTAGGCAGGTGATACCTAAGATGATTCGAATCCCCCTGGAGTAAAATAAAATTACGACAAAAAAAAATAATTTTCCTAACAACCAGATTCATTTTATACCTATGGTTATGATTCACTTTTTAATAACCCGATAATTTATAACGAATGCAAGCTAAAAGCCCAGGGTAGCTTTTAACTTTTAGGGTAGGGTAAAACTGCGACTGCAAATTGGTTCCCAGCAAAAATCGCACCTAGCCAACTCAATACAGTAAGTTAGTAAATCGCCCACGCTCCCTCTTACTGGGTCACAAGACGACATGTCAAAATATGGTAGCACTCTATAACACTGAAAATCGTTCACACGCCATACACGATAATTTCGTCTAATAACTAGATCAACATTAACCAATCTCTTAATGAAACACCAAATATGAGTATAAAATGTTTTGGTTACACTGCTGGCGTGAAGAATTGGGCACAGTTGATAAATGTTCGTCATCAATTTCATCGTCATCATCAACCCACATTCATCCTACTGGCACAGGCCTCCTCTATAACTGAAAGGGCTTAGGATTTTGTTCACCTCGATGGCTTAGTGCGGGTTGGCGGACTACTACTACCAGGGCTGGGCAAAATACATGCTTAACTTTAATTGAAATACAAAATACAAAATACTTTATCACAAGTAATTAAAATACGAAATACAAAATACTTTTAAGTACGGTATTTGAAATATAAAATACAAAATACAGTATTTTAGCTATTTGTAATTAAAATACCAAATACAAATTACAAAATACTTAATAAGTATTCTGCATGGTTTGGAAAGATAAGGAAAAAAAGATTCATCATCATCATCATCAGCTTATTGAAGTCCACTGTTGGACATAGGTCTCTCCCAATGACTTCCACCGGGATCGGTCGGAAGCCCCCTGCAGCGGCCCCCCCCTTTCGATAGCGGTCACATCCCTTCTCTCCAAGGTCATGGAGCGAGTTATTAATACTCAGATCCTGAGCTACCTTGAGGATCGTCAGCTGATTATCGACCGTCAATATGGCTTTCGACACGGTCTGTCAGCTGGCGATCTTCTTGTGTACCTCACGCACAGCTGGGCGGAGGCCTTGGAGAGTGGGGGTGAGGCTATTGCCGTCGGCCTAGACATTGCGAAGGCGTTCGACCGAGTTTGGCACGGCGCCCTTCTGGTGAAGCTTCCAGCATATGGGATCCCCGAGGGACTCTGCAAAGGGATCGCAAGCTTTTTGGATGGTCGAAGCATCAAGGTCGCCGTTGACGGCTGTTGCTCCGAGACCATGACCATTAATGCTGGCGTTCCTCAAGGTCGGTGCTATTGCCGACACTCTTCATCCTGCATATCAATGACATGCTGTCTATCGATAGCATGCATTGCTATGCAGATGATAGTACGAGTGACGCGCCATACATCGGCCAACAGAATGTCCCTTGGAGTACCGTTGGGGAAAGACGGTCACAACTTGTGTCTGAAGTCGAGAGCTCTTTTGAATATTCTGAGTATGAGGTACACTGCCTTGTTCGACACACTTTCATTGGATACGATGTTGTTAATGAGAGACCTGTGGATGAGAAATCCGACTCCTCCTCGGGACACCGGACTTCAGGGTTGTCATGTCCTCCCCGATCTTTCGGACTTCCGACAACCCCAGTATGTCCCAGTGTTATCCACTCAATTCAATCAACAATCTTCTCGTTTGTCCTCAAAATGCGTATGTTGTGTGTAACCATGGCCAGTCGTCGTTGGGTGTGGTAGCCGGGGCCAACCCGGGGATTCTTAGCACCCCCTGCCCCGCCCTTACCATGGCCGCTACCATAACCAGGAATAGTGGGGCTGCCAGGCACTGGAGGCCTGGTCCTAGTTTCACTCATTAAGAGGATTATGCCGTTTCTCGCCACTTACCACTATTGCACTCATGGTGGTTAATTGTATTTTAATATTAATGTATTTTAAAGCCTCAAGTATTTAAAATACTAATTACAAAATACCTCGGCGTCAGGTATTTAAAATACAAATTACAAATTACATTTTAAGGAAGTAATTGAAATACAAATACAAAATACGTATTTGTATTTCAATTACGTATTTTAATTACAAGTAATTAAAATACTGCCCAACCCTGACTACTACTAAGAAATTCTTAAGAACCATTAGCTTAGTTTGTACCAGTGCTGTCCATCAATTAGGTTTTTAGTCTCATTAGAAGGAGGAGACTATTGGTGTTCTTCGAGGATATGTACACACTCTGGAGAACTACTGACATTTTTTAAATAAAAATAACACTTTCTACAGCCCCCGTGGCGCAGTTGGCTAGACACCAGCTTGCGAAACGAGAGGCTGCGGGTTCGATCCCCGCACCGAGACAAATGTTTGTGTGAACCACAAATATTTGTTTCGGGTCTGGGTGTTTGTGAGACCGAAAAAGTCTCTCGTAGTGTCTGATACCCACAACACAGGTTTAGTAACCTAGTGTGGGGTCAGAGCTATGTATGTGACTGTTGGGTGTATTTATTTATTTATTTATTTATTTATTCTTTCTTAAACAGGGTGTACCTAGGGTTTGACCCTGCGACCGCCAAAATTTTCGACCCCACGACTAATCTCCAAAGCCATCACGACTTAGAAGGTATTAAATTTCTGAACAGTTTCCCTCGAAAATATCAAACACAGAACTGCTTAAATATAATTGTAATATTTCATTGCACTTTTTTTGGCCGCCACTGCACGATGTTTCCAAGGCGATAAACATTTGGAACTAATTCAAAGGGCCAGTGCGAAGTTTGGTGAATTGTTTGTTAAAATATAACACGTTAAAGTGAGTTTTTAGTGCAATTATTACTGTTATCACGTTGCTAAGTAACGCGGTTCGTAACGTAATGATAATGTTAATGGACGACTGTGGTTGGAGTACTTTTGAGTGGGACTTAGACCAAATTAGAAGAGTAGAATTTTTTTTTTCTTTTTTTTGAGTTTCAGTCTAGGTGGCTGAAAGAACGGCTGCGGATGACGGTGGGCGCTTCTCGCCCGCGTATCGTGGTCGCCCCACTCGGCGCGAAGATGGCCACCGGGGGGTTTTGGTCGGTATGCCGGTTTAAGGATTTTGTTAGGGACCCAGCCCGGCACTAACATCTGCGCGGATATGACGTCGCCGCGCGCCGGGCTGGAAGACCGTTGACCCTGACATACGCTTCCCGCCCCCCTCCCCCGGGCTGGCGAAAAGTAGAGCCATAAATAGCTTTCCTCCCGAGAACAAAAAAAAAGGTGACTGAAAGAACGAATTGACGGTAGATGAGGTTAATGTGTGTGTGTTGATATATTTATATTACATGTGTATATACCTTTACCCTCTAAGGATATATTATGAATACAAAGGTTTCACTAGCTTTAAAATTTTATCTGAAATATTTCTCAATATATTGCTTTTAATTTCGTTGCGTCTAATATTTTTATAACACCAAATCTCTACAACTTTGTGCAAAAATACTCCTTAATAACCCAAAAGATCCTCGATTGCTCTTTAATTACATATTTAAAATATGAACTATAAATATATATATATACTATCATAATACCAATACCACTAAAAGCGGCACTCCAACCAATCTACAAGCGGACACACCACATAGTCCCTCCAACGTCAATGCAACACCAAGCTCGTTCCCACAAAACGTATAGAAACTAATATATCAATTATTTGCTATTAGATAAAACTAAATATGGGTTCTGTTAATATGTGTACTAGATTGCGCGTCCGTCCCTCCCCTGTCCCCCAGCCGCCCGTCCCCTGCCCCTCAGACGACCCTCCTCTGGATGATAACACGTATAGGGCACGTTTAATTAGTAACTGGCTTTTGGGAACGTCCCACTGCGCTGATTTTAGTAACCTCTTTCCCACAAGTGGACTGGCGTGGGCGTAGAGTGTGGCTGGCTACGGACCTCCTCCACTACTAAGAAGATTTAGGCCGTAGTCCACCAGACTCGCCTAATGCGGATGGATAGACCACACATTTAAGAAATCGTTAAGAACTCTTAGGTACGCAGGATTCCACACGCTATTTTCCTTCATCAAAACTATTATTCATTGTGAATAAATAAACTTGTAAAATTAAAAAGAAACTATTTTAAAAATATTCTCTAGTTAGGTGTGGCGCCGGCACCTCGCCATGACTGATTTAAGCGCGATTTTTTTTTAATAAAAGTAAAATATTTTCCATGTCACACGAATGATAAAGATATAATTACTAAATGTATTGATAACACGGCCCTCCGGGAGGCACGGATACAGACTCGTGTGTCTATTAGTTAACCCTTTATCACCCTCTGAGGTCGACGCTGTTAATTATTATCAACCTTTTCGAATAGAAGGGTTTTGGTGAAACGTGAGGATTGATGAGGTGACTCAGTGTTACATAGTTTCTTTAAAAACATTGAATTATGGAATATTTTGTTCATTATTTTTTTTCTTTTAAAGCAGTAAGTATGGAATTAAAATTCTCATGACTAATACATATTATATTATTAAAAAAAATATATCTGTGGGTGTAGAAATGCACCTTTCCAAATTTATTTTAAAAATACAAGTGCTAGTTTAAGTAATATTTTACAATGTACATGTGATTAAAAATACGTCTTTTTCCCCTTAAATCGTTAAGAAATATATTGAACAAAACCCAAAAAAGAGAAAAAAAAAGAAAAGCCTGTAGCGCAGTTGACTAGACATTAGCTAGTATCTTGCCTCGGATTCGATCGATTTCGTGTCTAGATGTTTGTGATACTCAAAAGTTTCTGATACCATTACCCACGACACAAGACTTATAAATATAAGTCTATAGTATGGGCTCAAAAGTATGTATGAGACTGTTGATTAACAAATTCATTTTGCAATTTGGCCAGTTACGTTATATTAATATATTAATCTTGTCAAGGTCGCGGGACGTCGCTGGCTGCAGGAGGCTTCCGACCGTTCCCGGTGGAAGTCATTGGGGGAGGCCTATATCCAGCAGTGGACGAATATTGGCTGTTGATGATGATATTAATCTTGCAACTTATACGCCTGTTACCACTATACTATACATTCATCAACCCATATACGCCTACTGCTGAGCACGGTCTCCTCTACCATTGAGAGGGTTTAGGCCATAGTCCACCACGCTGGCCTAGTGCGGGTTGGCGGACTACACACCCAAGAAATTCCTAAGAACTCTTAGATGTGCAGGTTTTATCACGATGTTTTCCTTCACCGTTAAAGCAAGTGATAATTCAATGTGAATGCACACATAACTTCGAAAAGTCAGAGGTGTGTGCCTGGGGTTCGAACCCGCGACCGCCGAGATTCTCGACCGCGCGCCCATACCTCGAGGCCATCACTGCTTACATGTCTCTATGCAACAAAAAACTAGTCTTAAAATAAAGCTAATACACATACAGGACATGAAATTAACGTAAAGGCTTAATCATCGTGTTAGCCACACCATGAACCAGTGGGTCAAGGTGACCACTGGCCTTACCACTGAACCGGCGTTGTGGATATGTGCATGTGGGACGACAAGGTTTCAACCGAAGAGTTATGTTAGCTTTTTTTTCGCTAATTACCCTATGTGTACTTAATCAAGAACTTACTGAAGGAAACCTTTTTATATCGTTGCTTGGCGGCTAAATCGCACTAAGCCAGGGTAGTTGACTTAGCCCTAAGTTATAGAGAGGGCTCGTGATTACGTTAAATTGTTTTCGGCAAGAAAGGAATTTTGAGTCCTCTGCTATTACTTCTGATCTGCACAAGTGGATTTTTTTGGCCTGAGACTCAAACCTACGCTAGCATACCGAGTAAAACAAGAAACATCCGAATTATTTTACGACACAACCAAAATCATCTTGGCCATCCCAGCAGAGACGAATGACAATCTTTGAACACTACGTACGTATATTCGTAAGGTCTTCTGTAGTCCAGGCTTTAAGCAGGACTGCCAGCAAATAAATCGCAGCTATACGGTTTAGTATTTGCAATTATACAAAATTAGATCGCATTATACATAACCATAGCACCATATGCAGCTCTTGTTTTTTTTTTTTTTTTTAGGATAACAGTTAATCAAATGGTCGGAAAATGGGCCTTCCAAAATAGTTCTTGTTTTTTTTTTAGGATGATAAATGCACAAAGTATTGATAAAATGTGAACATATGCCTTTGTATCGTATTATACGAAGTGGTCATGGATACAATACCCCATCCGATTATACAAGACTAGCGGCCCGGTACGTGCTTCGCTACGTATAAAGTGAAATAAAATAAACAAATGGGAACATCAAATTCATTTATTTAATCAAAAAAATATTTTATTTAAAATCGAAATCAATTGCTAGCTATTTACAATATTTACAATAGCAATTTTAAACAATTGAACTAATGCGTTATGCTGATGGAAAAACCTTTGTAGCTCACGAATAATTTCTCGTCTTGTATTCGAAACAATTGCACAACGTTGATCCAATTCACGATTTTCATCACCAATAAAATAAATTTGCAAAAATTGATGATCAGTGTCGGGGTATGGCAATAACGAACCAGCTTGATGATAAATCTGGCCCTGAATCTGTAACATGTATACAATTTTAGGTAAATCTTATATCAGTTTTTTTTTAAATATACTTTATGCTTCAGATTGATACAAACATGGAATAATCCTGTTGAAGTATTTACCTTAAACGTCGGCATAAAATTATCTCTAATAATTTTAGCTGCACCAAAAGAAGTCATTTGAAATGCCGAATTGTATTGTTGAATATGACTCAGAAAGTGCTTCGACGCTTGCGATGTCCCAAAAATAAATGAATACAATGGTTCGGGTGGAGTTTCTAATGCTGGCAATCTCACTTTGCCATTAGCACAACACATGCCGGGCGTTTCACCTGGAAAGTTAGCCGCATCACAATGTGGACATATTGCGTCCATCATTCCAATGTATCCATACATACTATAATCAATCTGACTGTTGTAATTAAAAGCAGCACGCATCATTTCAGCCAAAACAGCACGACGTATTCGTGATGGCCGTGCAAGATTCAGTACAGGTACTGAGTTAACAAATCCATTGCGTGCATTACGTTCACGCTGCGATGCATTAGCTTGTGCGCGTTCATCTGCAGTCTGTGATCGTCTTAGTAATGCCACATCATTTGCATTACGCGTTCGCCGACCTATATTTGCTCGTCTGGCTGGTGGCATTTTTCCCGTATGCACATATGTTTTCGCTTAAAAATCGAAAAAAAAAATTAGAACAAAAAAAAAACAAATTCCCAAGAAGCTGTCGCATATGATGCCATGTGAAATCATATACGGCAACTTAGAAAAGTACACATAAATTCAGGACTCACCGTTTGTATGAATGCACTGCAAATGCAATTATGTGAAAAGAAATTTATCGCTGATAATATGATTTAATCAAACCACGTCCAAAATGAATTGACGGCATGAATGACATAACAACGTGCTTGTCCTGTCAACAAAACTTCAAAAAAGTTTCTGTGAAAAAAGTTTCTATTGAATTCATTTATGACAAAAAATGTGACAAATGAGGAACCGCTCGACTAAAATAATAAACACAAAGAAATTTATCGCTGATAATATGCTTTAATCGAACCACGTCCAAAATGAACTGACGGCATGAATGACATAACAACGTGCTTGTCCTGTCAACAAAACTTCAAAAAAGTTTCTGTGAAAAAATTTTCTATTGAATTCATTTATTACAAAAAATGTGACAAATGAGAAACCGCTCGACCGATTTTGTGCAAACTTCACATAAACCATCTACTAAATATGCCGACCAAATCCTAAGCATTTGGTTTGGATAGGTGAGCCCGTTCTTGAGTTATGGAATTACAACGAAAAGTGGCATTGATTTTTATATATATAGATTTAAATAAATAAATAAATACACCCAACAGTCACATACATAGTCCTGACCCCACACTAAGATACGAGTCTTGTGTCGTGGGTATCAGAAACTACGAGAGACTTTTCGGTCTCACAAACACCTAGACCCGAAACAAATATTTGTGGATCACACAAACATTTGTCTCGGTGCGGGGATCGAACCCGCGGCCGCTCGTTTCGCAAGCTGGTGTCTAGCCAACTGCGCCACGGGGCTGTCAAATCAATTTGTATCCAATTATACAATTTGGCAGCCCTGGCTTTAAGCACTACAATTATATACCTGTGTCATATAGTCCTAATTACCTCAGATTGATGTAGAATATATTACGAAATGGAAAGCATTTCTCTAATATGACCGGGATCTCTATTATGTGAAAACACTAGTCAATACTCTATCTGAATACAACTGCAACCATAGCTTACCATCATGAGTATTTCTGAGTCAGAAAAAAGTCACCAACGAGACTAGCATTCACGTCAATTTCAATAGAACGGTCCAGCGCTAAACAAATTCGCACAAGTAGCACGTATTCATTAAAAAGTAGGGTTAATTAGTATTTATATATCTGTATAATTGAAAAATCCTTGGATCCTCGTCAAACACTCATTAATATGAGTATAATCTCAAACATTTATTTTTCAATATTTCACTTTGGTAAATTTGTAAAATAAATAACGACCCTCAATGGACATACGACTCTAATTGCTGGTAATAGAGTTGGAAATAGAATGTATAAATCTCAAACCACATTGAAAGCTTTTCAGGGTTGCTCGTCGCGATTCAAGGATTGGCCTTGTTAATGTGTAAACTTAATAAATTTTAATTTGCGTTATGACTTCACTATCAGCACTCTTGTGTTTTAAGGAGTAAGCAGATTTGTAATTAGGCTGTGCAATATCAAAATATCTAGGCAAAGTTTTAGATAAGTTTTTGCTTTTTCTGACACACCATAATATCATCGTTATCAGCCCTTATAATTATAATTTTGACACAGGCTTCCTCTTCAACTTAAAGTGTTTAGGCCTTTATACCTAATAAATTCGTTTGAATAAATTCGTAGACAGCCCCGTGGCGCAGTTGGCTAGACACCAGCTTGCGAAACGAGCGGCCGCGGGTTCGATTCCCGCACCGAGACAAATGTTTGTGTGATCCACAAATATTTGTTTCGGGTCTGGGGGTTTGTGAGACCGAAAAGTCTCTCGTAGTTTCTGATACCCACGACACAAGACTCGTATCTTAGTGTGGGGTCAGGACTATGTGTGTGACTGTTGGGTGTATTTATTTATTATAATTTATTATTCACAATAAATTTTCGGTGTGCAGATTTCTGTTCACGATGTTTTTCTTCACAGTAAAGTTAGTGATGATTCATCGTACACACACATATCTTTTAAAAGCCAGAAGTGTGTCTATAATTTAAAATCACGACTGCAAAATTTACAACTTGTACCTAAACCTCGTACTTCAACTTTTACACATTCTTCATCAACCCATATACGCCCACTGCTGAGCACGGGTCTCCTCTACCATTGCGAGGGTTTAGGCCATAGTCCACCACGCTGGCCTAGTGCGGGTTGGCGGACTACACACCTAAGAAATTCCTAAGAACTTTTAGGTGTGCAGGTTTTATCACGATGTTTTCCTTCACCGTGAAAGTAAGTGATAATTCAATGTGAATACACACATATCTTTGAAAAGTCAGAGGTGTGTGCTTGAGGTTCGAACCCGCGACCGCCGAGATTCTCGACCGCGCGCCTAATAAATTAAAGTTTTAATCAAAACGATCAAATTACGGATGATCTACAATGAACAAATGATTCAGTGATACGTCATCGGGTCAAGGTCTATGATGTCATGTCATCGGAGACTTTCTTCAACATTTGCGTGCATTGTCAGCTAACATGAATGAATCATTGAGTCACGCGTAATGTGATCGACGGCTAGTGGGTCAGGAAATATGGCTCTCTATCGAGTTTCAATTTAGTATTTAGCACGGACTAATTTTGTGTTGTATTTTTGATGGCATCTTGGTTAGAGAATAGAGTGTCAGATGGAATGGTCTCAGGATTTGTTTCCGGGTCGAGAAAATTATCATGAGGTTATTTTGTGTATTTATGTTACTAATTGCCTCTTTGGTCCCTGAATAAAGCATTCGAGCGAGAGGTCTCAGGATCTCTTCCCAGGTTGAGAAAATTATTATTAGAAAATTTTCAATACTGGTATGAAGTCTTAGAAGGTGCCGAAAAATGTGTTAAGTAATAATTGGCCTTCTAATAAGACATAGATAGGTTTATGTAAAATCAATGTATTTGCTTTAATATATAAAATGTGGCTATAGAAATAGCTACATTATAGAAAACCCTTCAGGAAATAATAATATGTGAAAGGGTTTTTTTTTTCTATTTAGAAAATCATAGGCGTAGTTATATCTTCCATATTTCAAACGAAAACATATCTTTTCTCTGAACTATCACCAACACTTACAGCACTAGGTAACCGAAAACAAAATTCATTAAAAACGTAGCCTCAATTTCCAACGGACGCAAATATCATAAATCTCAACGTTGAAGGCTAGAATTAAAAGTTTGGAAATTCTCTCCAAACATCCTTATAATAATTTCTCATTAGGCGCACGGGAGAGAGCAAATTTACCAAACCATAAAAAACAATTAATAGGAATTACTTGCTAATTTCAGGGCGGTTATTTGCAGGGAGAAAGTCGACCGCATTGCTATCAACTTGCATTAAATCTATGGAAATAAATTGAAGTGTCTGGTACTATCAGATTAATGTAAAAATTAGATGAGTGTGATGTACAAATATTTAGTTCTGGATCTTTGTGACACTTTAGTTTTTAGCAAGACTTTTGAAATGTACATATGTATTAATTTATCCGGATCCAGAAGAGAAGTAATTAATGTTATGAGCTGACTTCTAGCCACTACATACACAGATATGTTTAGTGTATTTCAGTCCTTAACCGACTTCAAGAAAAGGAAGAGATTCTCAAATCGACTTTTTATGTTTGTTGCCTCAAAACTATTGATGGATAGAAAAAGTAAGTTAATTATTGGGTCATACAGATTATTACAACAATACGCAATTATTTTTTTACTTTTTAATTCGTATGTTTTGGAAATTTTTTTTCAAGGTGTTTTTTAAGAGGTCGCTATGTGGGAACAACTACTCTTCCAAAGACTTGGTCTTTTTAAACATAACATTTTTGTTTCTGGTTCAATATGGCCATCACATAAGGCTACACTTTAACTTACGTTCAAGATACAGTAAATTGTTCACACTTCAACTAATTCAATAATTACTGTTAAAATCGTGGTATGCGTTTGACCTTTCATAGTTAATTCATGTATTGTAGGAATTAATTCGGTAATGAAATCATTATTCGGATCAAATATTTTAAAAAGAATTGTAAAATTTGTTCAATTCAAAACGAAGATATACACATCATCATCAGCTTATATATTATGTACGTTTAACGTTCTACTGCTGGACACGGGCCTCCCCTGTCATTGAGAGGATTTAGGCCGTAGTCCACCACGCTGGCCTAGTACGGGTTGGCGGATGCATCTATGAAATTCCTAAGAACTTTTTAGGTATGCAGGGTTACACCACGATGTTTACCTTCACCCGTAAGAAACCGTTTGAAAAGTCAGAGGTGCGTGCCATGGGTTTGAACCAACGACCGCCGAGATTCTCGACCGACTGCCCAAAACCTCGAGGCCATCACTGCTTACAGTTTGTTCCCCGTTCTTCCCTACTTTCCGAACCTGAGGGTAGAAAAACTGACTTAATCTCAATAATATAATTTAACAATTCAATAAATTATGTTCATGTCATGTTTATTCGACGATAAAAAAATAGCATCTCATTGTCAATCAGGACTATGTTTGTTGCATGCACAGAAATCTTTGTCAGCATCCATACAAGCACTTAATGCCTTAATTATGTAGATGACAAGGTTTCATTCGCATTTCAAATGATGAGAGTAAAGACTTGTATCTGATTTAATTACCCAGAAACACGTATTCACTAAGCGTTTTCTATATTCATGGCTTTTAACGGTAATCTTATCCTTGGTGTTGGGAAGGAATAATTTTGAGCGCCATCTCAAGACCAATTAAAAGTTTTAGTATTAAAAATATTTTACACTAAAAAGCTTAAGTATGAAAAACGTAATTTTGACAATTTTAAATACGCTCAAAGCTATGATCAAACAAGTAAATTTTAACGTTAACTCATTAATAATACAGTTAATATAATATCCAATATAAATACTCATATAAATTCAAAACGACATCGCAAAAACTACGAATATTTTATGTCCATACAAACACGACTATTATCTACGATAGTAAGTAGTATGCGGGCGAGGGCTAGACACGTCTGCTCGCAAAAACCTCGAAACACCTGACGGAATTCGTTAATTTGCAACACGTAATAAATATTGAAAGCGCTCAGAACTACTGTGACTGCTATTTGTGCATTTCCAAGTTTTCATTTCGGAATTGCAAATGTTGCGAAGATTGTACATTCTAAAAAAACTTCAAGTGTTAGATGTATGCTAATATGGGACGGCGGTTTTATTGAAAACTTCAGCGGGTTTTGAATTTTCTCTTGCATGTCGGGTTTAGCTGATGGGTCTATTCTTGGCTGGTATATGCAGGCACTTGATTGGACGCTTTTTTATTTTACTGTCATGCCAATTTGTTATTGATATAACCTGAAAAAAGATGATGATATATTGGAGCAAAGGTACTTTTAAATCACTGTTGAAGTTTGATCTGAATATTGCTGATCAACCAGGTGGTTTGTTTCTGGATAAAACATATTCCCGTGGGTTCGACCGCATCATGAAACAAACGTTTGTGTGATCCACAAATATTTGTTTCATTTCTGGGTGTTTGTAAATCGTAGTCTCTTGGAGTTTTTGATACCCACGACACAAGACTTGTATCTTATTGGTCAGAACTATATGTGACTGTTGGGTGTTTCTATTTATTTACTAACAAGGTGGTGAGTAATCGTATCTTCTTCTTCTTCATCAACCCATATACGCCCACTACTGAGCACGGGTCTCCTCTACCATTGAGAGGGTTTAGGCCATAGTCCACCACGCTGGCCTAGTGCGGGTTGGCGGACTACACACCTAAGAAATTCCTAAGAACTCTTAGGTGTGCAGGTTTCATCACGATGTTTTCTTTCACCGTTAAAGCAAGTGATAATTCAATGTGAATATACACATAACTTCGAAAAGTCAGAGGTGTGTGCCTGAGGTTCGAACCCGCGACCGCCGAGATTCTCGACCGCGCGCCTAAACCTCGAGGCCATCACTGCTTAATCGTATACCCCAATTAAAAATCACTATCTAAAGCAAAACTGATAAACTTTGTAACAATCAAAGTCTTCGTGATTCATGACTATTTAGCTGATACAGCATAGACGGACACGTCAACACACCGGTAAGCGTTTCCGGTAGCCGTGATATCATTTGTGATTGATTGCTAAGTTTTATTAGTAGAGGAATCGTTTTACAAGTAAATATTACCAAGAATTCCGCAGTACATAATCCCAAAGCCATTGTTTTATAGGTCATGTGCTCATCTTCAGAAAACAAAAGAATCTTAGATCGCACGTGGTGTTTCAAATTAGATCACCAAATGATTAATTTACTCAATAGTCTTAAATAGATCTGACCACATAATAAGATAGGTCTTGTGTTAGGGCTTAGGACCTATTCTTCTACACACCCGCCACTGTAACTCTTGTGCTCAAGGATCAACAGCGCCAAACAGAGTATTGCCGCCGAGAAATGATGCTCAGCGAATCTTAGGAGACCTAGTTTGTGTCGTGGGTATCTGAATTATTTGGTCTCAGAAACACACACATCGAATTATTTGTAGATGATACAAATATTTGTCTCGGTGCTGGATTGAACTCGCAAACTTTCGTTTCATAAGCTTTCAAGCTAACTGCGCTACGGGCTTATCAAAAATAAGGTACTATAGATATTTATTCCACTAATTTCAAGTAAATGGATTGGATAACCTATCATCATCAGCCAATTTTGGTCCACTGCTGGAAAAAGCCCCCCCCCCCCCAATGACTTCCACCGGGAACGGTCGGAAGCCGGTCGAATGGTCGGTGGATAGTCAAAAACAATCAATTACCGAGAAATAGTATAAGCAGCTTATGTCTCAACAAACTATCCCAATAAAGGAGACCAAGAAAGACATCTAAACCCTTCTTTCTGCTGCCAACTTACTTATTATTCCCACTCTATAAATCATAGATGAACTTGATACCCAATCTGCTGATCTCGATTCCCACCCACGTGGTATTTATACCCACATCACTCAATCGAACTAATTACGCGCACAATGTAACCCGACGCCCTTGCATCTCAATACAGCATAACTTTGTCACATCAGCCATTTAATCTAACTGATGTAAATGTAAACTGTTTCGAAGACTTACGGCTCAAGTTTGTGCTGGGAAGCATAGAGATCCCGGGTTCGATTCTCGGATTGGGAATCGTTTTATTGGGTATTTTCTTTAGAAAATTCTTAGAGGCGCAGAGTCTAGAAATGTGTCCAAAATATGGCATAAGGATGGCCTTCTATTACGTACGACTAATTCACTTCTGGTGAAAGTCGGGTGCAGAGAACTCCCTCTGCCTAGTCCATCAGGGAGTATGTAGAGACATTTATTTAAATAAGCAGTATCTAGTCATCGATAACTTCTATTTTCACCTTGGATATAAACTATATAAAAACCAGAATTCATCAAAACAAATCAGCCCTCTTATCTTCCAAAAGTAACAAAACACACAAAACTTTCATTTTTACTCTAAAGTCCGATTAAAAATCCTCAGAAATATAAACCCGTGGTCACTGAAACAGCGAGGATGCGGGCAAGCGGCACTCGACCACAAGACAGATGGCAAACGCCGCGCTGTAAGAATACCTTAACCCAGGGCCTGGCCCACCCGCCGACGTAGGTCTTATGTATGATGAATTAGTGTTCTGACGAGGTCTGTTTTGAGAAATTGCAGTAGTTTTTATATGATTGTGAAGTTTGTTGTACTATCTAATATTTTGTAATAAACAAGGGAAATGGTAAGAATTGTACTTATAATAAGGTAAAAAATATGTTATTTTAACGGGCAAAAAAAGTTATTGTAATTTTTTTATTAAATAGGACACAGAGAAATTTAGTGTAATTTTTTTCCTTCCGATTTTATTTTCCAATGTGGTTATAACAATTCGAACCCCGTAATGCCAAATTACCTTTTTTTTAAAATAAAGCCCCTACACACGAAAATATATTTTAAAACAACCCGACCTGAACACAAAGCTAAAACTAACATACTTGTACACACTAAACCAGTTTTCAACATTTTAAAATCATACTATCCATACACATAAGCATCATATCCATCCCTGATATTCTTCTTGCGTATCCCAACGACCTCTACGAGGTCACCCGACTAGTAGAGGGTTGACCTACACTCTTCCGCTGCGCGATCGCCATGCGAAAATCTTCCCGCCCACAATGTGGCTTCTATCTCTCGCCACGCCCACCACTTCAACTAACTTCACTATATAGAAAGAAAGAAAAACGTTTTATTATTGGCCGTAATAAGAACAAAAATAAAGCAAACAATTAACAGTTGGCCTCGAGGTTTAGGCGCGCGGTCGAGAATCTCGACGATCGCGGGTTTGAACCCCAGGCACACACCTCTGACTTTTCGAAGTTATTTGTGTATTCACATTGAATTATCACTTACTTTAACGGCGAAAGAAAACATCGTGATGAAATCTGCACACCTAAAACTTCTTAGTAATTTCTTAGGTGTGTAGTCCGCCAACCCGCACTAGGCCAGCGTGGCGGACTATGGCCTAAACCCCTCTCAATGGCAGAGGAGACCCGTGCTCAGCAGTGGCCGTATATGGGTTGATGAAGAAGAATTTACACAGCCAACAATGATCCCTTCCATTCGCCTGTATGCTGCAATTCCGCTTGCACGGTATTGCAGCACTGATTTAATATAATGAGAAAATAGTAGATATACGCTTTTCATCTCTGCACGACCTAAGGTTCGCCTGGAAGAGAATGCCTCAGGCATTAAGCCCACTTTTTCATTGTCTATGTAGGAAGTGTTAATAAATAAATAGATGTAGATCTGGGAAAATATGTTCTTGGCAGTTACAGAAATCTGACTCTACTTAAACTTGAGTTGAGATTACCCAAAATTTTCTTTCAACGACGCCTGTTGGCGAAAAAGGCTTTTCGGAGATACATAAATATATATGTATGTCTGAGTATATGGAATACTATCTTTTTATATAAACTTAATTCACGTATTTCAAGTTTTTATCAAGCTAAAAGTGTTCCACAGTGATATTAATAATTCCATCCCTCTCTGTATGAGAATTTATTCAAAATGTATTCAATATTGCAAAAAGAGAGATTTTCGTGTAATTTTAAAAATAATGGCCGAGATAAATTTGTGTTAATTTAACAGACTTTACTCTTTAAAAAATACATTTATATTCAGCAGTGTAAAATAAAAATAAATAATATTTTATTACTTCAAGTTTTTTTACAAAAATTTTCCGCTAGCAATCCTTCGTAACAAGCTGCACCTTTAACAATCGGAGCAAGAAACTCTCACAGCAACAAGATATTTAATTTTTCATAAATAATTTATTCATTCGTAATGTTCTGTTTTGTTTTATTGAAATGATCCAGCGAATGAGCAAGATTATGTAATGACAGTTCAGAAGGGTGAAATTATATAGTTTTTGTTAAGGAACAATAAGATTTTTGAAACCGTTTTAAACAATAAATTATCATATACTTGAACGACAAAGGAAACATTATGAAGAAACCTGCATTTTAAAAATTCTTAGGAATTTTATAGACTTGTGGTCTGCCTAGACCCTGTTAGTAGTAGAGAAGGTCCTTGCACAGCAATGGGATACAAATGGACTGATGATAAATTATTATGAAAAATCTTTTTATTGACTATAGATATAACAGAAAATATAGTTAAAAGAAGCAGCGAATATCGAGTGTTCAAAATTAGATTTTACGACATGGACTACGTAAAACGCGAGTTTTCAAAAAGAGCTACAACAATTTGTATACAAGTTCAAATTTGCCCGAAAATCGACATAACACTCACTTCATATTACGAAAGTAATAGAGGAAAATTAAACGAAAAAAAAAAGATATTATAGCTATTTTTACTAGCAAAATAAGCTGAGTTACTTTGTATAAAGTTAGAACCCATTGCATAATTGTTAGTTGTATTTATTATTCATTTATTACAACATATTATATTTTCTATACATAGTGTTTATTCCACTATACCCGTTTCGTCACGGGTAAGAAAACTAGGAGGATTTTTACGACCCAATGTTACGATATATGTATCATAACATACACTGTTGCTTGCAATAAGAAATCGATCTATAAACCTAAGCTACCGTAAAGTTATAAAAATCTAATTTCCACCTAACACCCTTATTTTTCATACTACAAAGAAAGTTGTAACGGAATATCGTCATAGCTTTGTCCAAGTCAGGAATTGAACCCGGAACTTCGGTTACCAATACATGTAACCAATGAGGCATTAATTAATTAACCGTATTTACGTACTTTTAATTACGTTTATAAGCGAAAGGGTACTAGGTAATAAAATCTAGCAATGACAAGGTCTATACAAACCGTGATCGGAAACTTAGGCAGGTTATAGCTAAGGTGATCACAAACCTATTGGCGTTAAAGAAAATCCCGATGAAAAATAAAAATATACGTTTTCCATCATCATCATCATCAGCAAAAGGACGTCCACTGCTGGACATAGGCCTCCCCCAGAGACTTCCAAAGCGCTCTATTGGAAGCGGCCTGCATCCAGCGGCTTCCCGCGACTTGTGGGTGGACGTCCAACACTGCGCTTACCTGAACGTGGCCTCCACTCCAACCCCATTCTAACGTTTTCCATACAAGTAACATATAGGTATTTAACACCCATGGTTATTAGGAAAACGTCAAAATTTTGTTGGTATTTTCTTTAACGCAAGGGATTTTTTAATCACTTTAGCTATAACCTGCCTCAGTGTCCGATCACGGCCTGAATACACCTGTCTAAGTCTGAGGAAATATCAATATCTAAACTAGTTAAATGAACCTTAAACGCATTAATCACAGGTAGGTATTGTATGAAATCATTGCTAATGATTTATAGCAATTATATTGCCATAAAAACATGGCAATAGAAAAAACAACTGCCATATACGATTGTTGCATACTTTATCACCCTTATGTGTAGATGACGACAGAAACAAGATTCCGTCTTCCGCATTCATACAATAAAAATGCTAAGTGCCTTATCAATGTACTATTTTGAAAGTCACGTACACATTATACCAGGATAAAAAAGTAATTAGGTAAAGAGGTCTTAAGAGGAAAAAATATAAAAAAAATACTTAAGATTGTGCAGATTTCACACGCTATAGAAGTTTAGCGTCCCTCGTAACAGGAGGCGAGCCTGTTGCCATTTTTCGGGCACATTTCCAGCCTCTTTGCTGACACTGGAAATGGTAAAACACAAAACTAACCAGGATTTGAACATAACCTCGCGCTCAATTATGATTAGAACGCCTTTAAGGTAGCCAGATTAAATAATGTAGCTTCATCATTATTATCATCAGCACTCATTCATTCCACTGCTGTGCACGGGATTCCTCTACAACTGATATATATATATTTTTAAAAGCTTTTATTTAATTAATTATAGCTTAAAAAACTACTTAAATCATTATGCATTATGAAAATGCAAAATATTTTTATTAAAATCATTTAACGTATATTTTTTGTTGGCAACAATAATTTAATATAAATTTTACTCAAATAAATCTTTTAACCTAGACGATGTGTTTTTAAGTATTTTTATGAGTATATAAATTTTGATCCTGTTTAAGCTTTAACCACAATTTAATTCTATTCATTAATTAAACAAAGTTGCTCTTTGAGGTTATTTTAAATTCTAAGAACTTTATTCACTGTTAAAGGACATGATCAATTTTATTTTGAATTCACATATACCTTAGAAAAATCAGGGGAGTTTATCTGGACTTTGAACCCGCGACCGCAAAAATTAAACATATATATACAGAAAAATATTTGGCTATAAAGCTGTACGAATTTGAATCCTGAGCCTTGGTCTAACAAAGTCAACAAATTAGTAATTAATATCTGAATCTATATTTAAAGAACTCAACGTGAGAATATTGAACTGAGGTCTATATCAATCGACCTTCTAAAATCTAAATTGTAGAGAAGGCCCGTGCCCAGCAATGACACGTGTAAGGGATTATGATGATAGGGTATCAATCACAAAATCTTCTTCTATTTTCTATCTTGGTCAACCCATACATGTCCCACTGCTGGGCACGGGTCTCCTCTACCATTGAGAGGGTTTAGGCCATAGTCCACCACGTTGGCTTAGTGCGGGTTGGCGGACTACACACCTAAGAAATTCCTAAGACTTTTAGGTGTGTAGGTTTCATCACGATGTTTTCCTTCACCGTTAAAGCAAGTGATAATTCAACGTGAATACACACATAACTTCGAAAAGTCAGAGGTATGTGCCTGGGGTTCGAACCCGCGGCCGCCGAGATTCTCGACCGCGCGCCTAAACCTCGAGGCCATCACTGCTTAATCACAAAATACCAATATATTAAATAAATACAAAGTCTAAGCCATGTTTTACTCTATGGTGCTTTAGATTTGGGTATTGTGAAGTCGTCTTTAACATAAAATGACCGAAAACTGCTAGTCTCCAAACATTCGTTCACTTCCTTGTATCTTTAAGATAATAAGTAGAGTTGCTCATTACTTTTGATAGATATTTTTAAAGACCCACGTAATACGGAGATATTGCCATTTAATTTTTATAATACAATATTTAATAACAACTTAAAAGAAGTAAAAAAAAACCTTTAACTTATAAAAATTAAAGTTAAATTTGCATAAATTAGTTACCTAGGAACTAGCTCTATATTTATGCAAACTAAGCTTTCTTTCCAGACTTGTTTATTCATTTTGTGAATAATAACGTATCTATATGCCTATTATAATTGTAGAACGGATAGTAATTACTTTCCAGACACCACTCCATACTTAAAAAACAGCTTTACATAGTATAAAACAAAGTCGCTTTCTCTGTCCCTATGTCCCTTTGTATCTTAATCCTTTGAAACTACGCAACGGATTTTGATGCGGTTTTTTTTAATAGATAGAGTGATTGAAGAGGGAGGTTTATATGTATGATAACATCCATTAAATATCAGCATTGCACCCGTGCGAAGCCGGGGCGGGTCGCTAGTTATAAATAAAATGTTCTAAAGCTTTTCATCACTTTTTGATTTATTTCTATATTATATTACGTATTTATAACTTAATACGAGGTATATGTGTAACATGTATTCGCGAATTATATACTTTAAGGAATGAGAATCATGCATATACATATTAATTCATAACTTGCAATATATAACTACATTAGTAAGATTCTTATCACACGAAATTATATTTTCAACTCAACGAATTTAATTATTATTTAACTTGTTAATTATAATTACAGTTTAAAGAGATCTATTATTTTCTTAATTAACACTAAAGTTTCGTTAAAAGTGCAAAAATCTTTTTTGGGGGATACAAAAAATCTTCGCGAAGTTGTTACATTTTTTGCAATAGACAATTACACGTTAGATTCAATAACAAAAAATATACATCACAATTAGGTGTGATTATTACCGTTACCCATACAATTATTAAGGTAAAATAATGAGTAATTACCCGCTTTGAATGCTAATTGTTATAAATATACGAATCATATTAACATTAAAATGTGTAGCATGTGTTATCGCGGCATTAAATTAAAAAATTCATCAACGTAATACCGACTAGTTAACCTATCATCGAGCACACCCGAGGCAGTTCATTTTCAACCCTAATTTAACGTACAGACCCATTTTTTATTAGAGCATTAAATAATATTCATGTAGCGGACCCTGCGGGGCGAGTTAACACATATAATGCCGTACTAACAAATGAACTAACTGTATTTTTTTTTTGTAAAATACGGTCATGGAATGTGAGGAATGTCTTAATTCACTATTTTCGTTACATTTTACATAATGTAATAGTGAAATAAATAAATAAATAATGGTGGCTGCCATATATGGCTGACGCGGCGCCACTGTAATAAAATTCTCAATGGGGCCGCGTTGGAAAATGTCAGCCATATGTGGCTGACAAGGCATTATATGTGTTAAGGAATTGGCTAACGCGTCTCATGGGATCGTGTGTGGAAAATGTAATGGTTGTCGGCGGCGCGCGCTCGTGACGGCCGCTCGCGGTGGAATGGCGCGGGGCGGGAGACGGGGCGCTTGCGCGGCGAGGGGCGGCGCGGGGCGAGGCGGCGCGGCGCGGGGCGGGGGCGAACAGCTGAGCGCGCGGGTATATCGACAGCACGTTGGCGCTCAGTCAGTAGTAGCGCTGTCACCGCGGAGTGCCGACGTAGCCGCCACACCAACACCCCCGTTTGATATGTTCCGATAGCCCCGCAGTACTGACTGAGCTGCGGACGGGACCCCCGCTAAAATTATGACTTTTGGATCGAACGTCGGCGACGAAGTTAGTAGCAGATATCACGTTCTTGGAGAGAAAGTCGGGATAGTGTCCAGATATTGGGAGATCTCAGGCGCCGCCGCAGCCGTCAGGCCCCGCTACAGAAGTAAACTGAGGCTATTGGTCGCGCCTTTTGGACTGTTATAAACTGAAACAAAACTTTTCGGACTTTAGGCTAGTGTTAAGTGCAATACGTGAACTGTGTTTTGTGTTTTTTTTTTAAGTTTTCTATTTTTTTCGGGGTTTATTTTTTCGCTGATACAAACGAAAATGGTGCCCCAACAAGTGTCAGACGTGCGCTCGCTGACCCCCACGTCCAGTGGATTGCCCGTGTTCGGCTCCCAGCTGGTGGACAAAAACTCCTCCACTCCTTACACGGATGCCACTCAGGTAAGTGTTTGTAAACATATAACAAGTGAGTGAAATTAACTTTTAACACTTTTCCGATGAACGCGACGCGGTCACAAAATTTTACAAGTTCGTTAAAGTTCTAAACTTAATGTCCATTTTGGGAAAACTTTTGAAAATCACAAATCGATTGCGAAAAATTTTCTATCATTTAAATTCAGAGATATATACCGGAATCTTAACTTTTAAATAGTTTGTGTTTGATTTAAAGTTAATAAAAACATATAAATTAAATTTACATGATTAAATTGACAAACTCTATGACGAAAATAATTAATCACGTAAATCGGTGTATAAAAGAATATTAATATTATAAACTTTACATTTGAATAAACAGGAAATTCTAATTTGTTTATTAACATATTGAACAAATTTCCGGACGTAATAAAAACGGTTTCTCGAGTTGCGAATATATTTAAGTATCCTGTGTTTCGTAAAATAAATAAATAATTAAATTTAAATAAGTGTTCAATAATAATTGCGATATTAAAACGAGCTAATAACAAAATAAAGTAAATAATAAAACTAAAAGGGAAATAAATAAACAAATAACGCGCAATAATATAATTTTATCGCTTGGAAAACGGTCAACACATGTCTAAGTGTGTATTTTATTTTCGTAAACATGTTATGTGGTGACGCGAAATGATAATCGCGAATTTGTGGAAATAATACGCATTTATTTCGCAAATGCGAAAAATATGTTTTTTGTATAACAATTTCTCTTAAGCGGCGGAAATGTTTACGGTTTTCGTACGTTCTCGAGTTATTTGCGAACGTATTCCGTATTTTACGTAGTTAAGTATATTCGATAGCGAAATGCGTGATAGGAAAATCTATCTCAGTGACGTTCGATCGATCGCGTGTATTATTGCGTAAAATTTAGTAAGATGATTTTATAAAATATCTTGAAGAGCAGTACATCAAAAAATAAATTTGACTCAGAAAAATGTGCTATACGACTCCAAAAAAATTTAATTTTTTTTAATGAAATTAGAAAAACAAAATCGTATTTTCATAATAATATCTAAAAAAAAAGTTTTATACCAGTGAAATTTTTATCGGCAATAAAGATGGAAAAGGCACATTTGTCATAATTTAGTACAAATTAGCGATGTAAGCCAACTCGTAGTATCCGAGGCAGAAATTCAATTCGATCACTAAATGGCATCGAGCTCGTAATGACAAACGGACATGCGATCCACACACTTTAAATCTCACGTTGCAAGGAAATAAATTGTAAAATCGAAATGGACTTGTCGACTGCTGGGAAATTATTGAATTTATCACATGCTTCATAGTATGAGACGAGTAAATTATTCGGAGTAAATTGAAGGCAGTTTTAGGGGTTTTATATCGATGTAATGCATCTAAAATTTATTTAAAGAGAATCGTGAAATTGAAATATTTAAATGGTATGAAGTGTACAGAAATTTCTTGTAATGCAGTTTAATGGCAAAAAAATTGCATATAACTAAGACTTGAGTCGAATTAAATATTTTTGAAACATTCACGACATGTCATCACATCTATTGAAAATGGATTGAAATGTGATTTACATTAAATGACCCATAGAGCTAAGTCTCTACAAATCCTATAGTAATTACTATAAAAAAAAGAGTTGCAATGTCCAAATTGAAAAGTTACAGTATGTTAACGTAGACCATATCTATTTTTTTCTCCAAAGCAGCAGTAAACAATTTAAGTTGAAATAATTTTCAATTCCTATAATCATAGTCGGTGCATGTACGAACATGTTTCAAGTAAAACTTGGTGGATGAAACTCGCAGAATATATTGTGCAATTGATCAGTGCTTCGGATCACGTAGGCTATTTATATTATCTTGAAAACGCTGTAAATTACCACGAGGATATTTTAATGTTAGTTACTATGAGGAATATTAAGGAATAATTTATTTGGCGATATTGACTTAGTGCTTAATTATTCGGACTTAGCATAGAGCTCTACCATACGTATTTCTTATATATTTATTAATAAAAGTCGAATAGGTATTAAAATTGTATGAAATTCAATTCCTACTAGTTCTAAGTAATAACACATTAATATGTTATCGAGATATGGAACCAAGAAAACGATTTTAAAAAGACTCTACCAAAATCCCAAAGACCAATAACAACTATGCATTAAAACGTTTTTGCATAAGGACCTAGAAGCCAAAAGCGGCAAGCCACCAGTTTCGAGAAGTCAAAACAATCGGATAAAAAATATATATGATTTTATTACCCACTAGCGAATTGTCCATGAAATGCGTCGAGCGGGTGCATTAACATTTCAATGTCATTTAGTAATAAAGTATTTTTAGTCACTCGGTGTGTGTGCCGCTGCGCGAATGCACGCGCGGACGACACTAGGAAACGAACTTGCGGTCATTCGCAGCGACCACGGTGCACGCTTGTTGGAAAACGACTCTACACAGATTAGCCGAACGTGTGTTCAGAATTATCGCTTATTTTTTACTTTTGTTTACGTAAATCATGTTGATGCATTTCCATTTCTGACACCACATTACCATGACTTCGGCATGTTATCGCATTTGTTTTGGCTCCGTGAGACGGTTAAGTCTCGCTTATTTCCTGATATAAGACTTATCTTAATGTACATTTGTATGTTGACTTATTCTGAATATGCAATGTATTGATACAAATGGACGCTTGGTTGTAGTTTTGATATGAAATTGTAGGTATTACACATATAACAGATATCAACTGTGAGTCAGGAGCGAATCGCTTGACTCTACGTTTTAACTCGGCTTTTATATTTGTGTTCACACTCATTTTATTATACCTACAATAGAGCAAACACATTCTCCTTACTGCTAGTCTTGAAACAGGGAATATTCAGGGATTCCTCAGTTTAAAGTAAAATGATGGTCTTAACACATTTAATAACCCTTTCTTCATCATCATCATCAGGCCAAGTACGTCCTGGCTGGACACGAGCCTTCTCTAAAACAGGCTTTAGTGTAGACTACGCTAACTTATTGCATATCCGTGGAGTACAAACCCAAAAAAATCAATTTCCTTAACGGTTAAAGTAAGTGATAATTCCCTAAGAACCCTTTAAAGAACCATCATCATATTACATACTAAAAACCATCGGCCTGCATAATTATTTCGAGTGATGCCAGATAATTGTAAAGATTTTTTTCCACTCAGCGCCCTATTAAGACCGCTCTGCACTTATTAAATTGGTGCAGGAGAGCCATACATTTCATCCAAAAATTACTTGATTGCGAAAAGAGGGTGTGTCGAGACATTTAAAAGGGGGAAAATATTATTTTCCTGGTACATATACGAAATTCTCCATGTTAACTAACACGAGGAAGCAATTAGCGACGTATCATTATGAAAATGATCGTTACAATGGCTTTTGTAATAACAATAGATTATTGTAATATTTAATGAGATGATTGTTTGTAAAAAAAATTGTTTATAACGCTACGATTGTGAAATTGTAGAAAAAAATGTATACATTTGTAATTAATTCACTCTTGGTAATGTAAATTGTGTAAACGGGAGAATTAGTAACATTGTATTATAAATAAAGCATAATTTTAGTAGACAGCTAATATTTCTACCTTAATAACAATTTATTAAAATCTAGATTCAATAATGTTAATAAATTATTCAGGGAATTTATTGCTGATTTGGAGGTCATAGGTTTATTGGGCCAGCTCTCGCTCACTTTTAGGAATAATTATATTTCTTGTAAACTATTGTAAATTTAATCAAGGATAGATCAGATAACTGGAATAATGGCTAAGTCACTTAGTATTCCTGCAGTGGGCATAAAGAAATACAGTCTTAAGTATTAGGGCTAATAAAGTTTTAAAAGTATTCAAATAAAATTCCCCACACGATTTAAAGAATCTAAATCTCAAAAGACAAGTTTAGTACTAACCTTCCTATTTCGCATAATAGGGCCATATACCCAGTGGCGTAGCTAAGTAACCAAGGACCCTGGGGCAAATTAAAAAATAGGGCCCACTGCTATGTAAACTGATTATTTTAATTGGTTAAATGATCTTCCTGCTGCTGCAGAAGTTACAGGAATTGTAAAATATAATAACATTGCTGTAAATATTTCCATTAGGTCGCATTCAAGCTCTCCATATTTGGTCATTATTTCCTTACACAATTGGTGAACAGTCCATTCTTGAGTTAGTTGACGTAAAACTAGGTGGTAAATATAAATTGCAGTGAAAAATTAGGGCCTATTATATCTGAATATTTTCTTTGGAATTCGTCACATTTTTGTAATAAAGTTGCTTTATCAACATGTAATAAAAATGTTGGTGTTAAAAAATCGAATATTACGACAGACACCACTCATACCAATAAAAAGTGTATCTAATTGAGATATTACTGTGTCCAGTACATGATTGAATATCTTAATTTGAAATATTTTTTCTCGGTTTGGAAGTCGGTGATCAGCAGCTAATTCGTTAACATGTATTTTCACTTTTCTTTTTCCCTATTTTCTTGAAAATAGGTATCAATACAATATTTTTTTGCAGTTTCACTTGCTTTGCACTTGAATAATTGGAACTCATTTCTATAAATTTACAACTTTGCTTCGGTCTCTGTTAAAACTTTATTAGCCTCGCCCAAATTGATGTCGCATTTTTGTAAAGTTTTGAACGCATAATTGATGTCGTTCAAGACACTGCATAAATTCGCAAAGCAACACGAACTCGAAATTTAGCATTTTTGTTTTAATACTCTCTGCTTCACTGCTCTCATCTTTATTAGGACTTTTTAGAACGATTTCTGGCAATGCTTTGATAATATCAAAGTAAAAAAGTTTTGTTGGACCATCTAATCGGATTTAGTTTTTTTTAGAGTAGTGTCCGATTTGCCAGTGAATTTTAACAGCAGATCCCAACGTTTGATGCTGTTTCCAAAAAAGTTATAAAAATCTGGCAACGTTGCGAAAAAAATCTGTATTTCCACACAACTGCTAACAGCATCATTTATCACCAAATTTAAATTATTTAAAAATTGCGTTAGGCTGGATATCCTTAACATGTTTTGTACATCATTTTACACACCACTGGCTCCATCATAACCTTGCACCACACATTTTTTTATATCAATATTTTTGTCGATAAATATTGTTGCTAAATCTACTGCGCCATGTTTGATGATTAGATTATAGAATATTAGAATGAGCTCGAGTCCGTTCACTGTCGAGGTAAAAGGAAAGAGAACCACAATGATACGTTAAAAGTGTCGTTAGGGAATCTCCGGAAAAAAATATGACAACGCTGCCAACCTACAGAAAGAATTTAGGAGAATTTCATATACCTACATAACTTTCGAAGTTCTCTCAACTGAGTTATCATGATTAAAGTGTGGTTGCCACCTGTCAAAATCATTAAAAAGTTCAGTTTGATCGAGATTTTTGGTAAGGATTCGAGGGCCCCCTGGGCTTGTGGGCCCCGGGGCACTGCCCCGCCTAGCCCCTATGTAGCTACGCCACTGCATATACCCATCGAATCGCACAGGGTCATAACTCAACCGATGTTACTAACCAAACACAACAAAAAATATAGCAAAATTCGCACAGACGCCCAGCAAAAAAATAACATGAAATTTTAGCAAAGGGCGGAGCTCTACGTCGTTATATTCTGTACGAAACGACTCTAGATAGAGCTCGGCCGTTTTTTGCGAGAGTTTTTGCTCGAAACATGTAGCTGCGAACGCTCTATAGAAGTTTTTTTTTGTTCACCAAGGTTACTGCGATTTCATTACCCGATTGTGAATGTACATTCTAAATTGTTAAAAACTTAACTATTCCACATTAGATAGAGTTTAGTACGCACATTTCAGTTAAATTTTCAAGTTGGGTAGTTTGTTGGGTTTTGTGATAATTTCCTTAATTAATTAAGTGGACACTTTTAAATGTGTCAATTTAATAAGATTATCACTAATTTCCTTGCATTTTACTCAGTACAATTTTGTACTGTTACCACTATTCTGATAAAAAAAATACACGCAGAATTCTACCAAAACGCAGGAGCGCTAACAAATTTTACACAAAATTAATTACGTATTTAAATATTCAATATCTGTCTACCCTTCAGAAGGCGATGGCGTGATGTTCCTGGCAAACATTAGAAACTTTTCATTTGTATTTGCTCGCTACATAGCATTCAGGGTTACAACCTGCACTCACGAAATGTGACCGAGCTGAGGAATTCCCATTACTACTATATAACCAGCCTTGTAAACTATCACGCTACGTTTTATGACGTAGAATGGAAAATTGCTTCCGTATATATCAACACATCTTCATATTAATTTTATGGCTTAAACCATAGTAATATTATGAGGTTGAAAGTCTTCTTCTATTTTTTTACTTTAAGCTTAAACAGCTAGAACATTTTTTTTAGATAAGAAGGTGGTTGAATAAGACTCTACTTTTTTTAAAATCAAAATGTGAAAAGCTAATTTATCGCTTGTCAAATCAAAAGGAACACTAACACCATATAGAGGCGACTAAGATATATGTAACCTTTAATTTTTCAGTATTTCAATATGAATATATTCTCCTAGATGTATTAAGATCGTATTGGTAGCCAGTAGCCGAGGTTGGACGAGGTCATCGCCTTGCGAAGGACATCTCGCGCTAACGTTGGACTTCGCTGATATCGACCACATACATTTTTCAAACTGTAATTTCTACGTTGCTAATCTGTGATATAAAGAATGCAAGATATTTTTCTATAGTTTCAAACTAAATGATTACAAAAATGTAGAGTCATTTACTATGAGGTACAAAGACTAACAAATCACAAATGATTTACTGACTTTTCGGTCACGAATTTAGTATATAGTACCACAAGTTAATTGTCTAAAAATAAGGATTCAGCTCGGCATACCCTCAACTTAAAAAAGTGAATGTTAGTGTTAATGATATAAATAGCAATGATTATTTCACGTCTTAGATAAAAATTAATATATTACTAATGATAATAAAGAGCTCATCTATATAAAACAGCTATTAAATTGTAGAATTTAAATCGACTCTACCAATGAGAAAAAAATTTGTTACAGCAGAGATATCAGGCTCTGTTTTATATATATTATTTTAAAACAATCAAAATAATAGCCACCGTTGGCAATGCAATTTCTACTTCCGTCTCACTCCCGATTAAAAGAAATTGTGTGATATACACGGATTATTGAGCGTGTATTTTCGTGATAACAGCCAGAACTGTCCCTTATCGGCTATGACTAAATTAATTGCACGATAAGATAACGTGATGCAAAACACGAAAGATTTTTGATAATACATAGAAATTTTTGTTTGTTTCCTAAAAGAAAAAAACATGTTTTTAGGAAACGTTATGTAATTTGCTTAGGTGTTTGGAATATTTTTGCGTTTTATTTATGTAGATAAGAGGATTTATGGATGATTTAATGTGTTTTTCTAGTTATATTTTTTACGTCAACAAGTCTAAATTATGACCTAACTTCTTTTTTATTCACCTACAGCAAAATTAGTCATCTTAAAAAAATATTCCAAGTATATATTTATAGATCTAGCAAACACGAGCATAAGTGTGCTTCCACAAAAACGATGCAATATGCAATCGAGCAATACAGTTTCAAATTCAGCCCAGCGTATTTGTTTCAATAAAACTCCTGTTATCCCCCATTCATAAACCAAAAAATAATCTATTTAAGTAGACTCTTGCCAAAAACTAAACGCTATATAACTCTTGACATAACCCTGGATGTCTGTCTGTGTGGAATTATGAACGTTCTAACGTAACCGCTTCACTGGCTTTTGGCAAACGGTTCGGTTAAACCGCCTACCTAACTGAAAAATGGACAATCAATAACTGTTTTTTTGGTAGTCGGAAAGATATACGGTAGGGGTGGAGAAAGAATAACAAGTGCCAAATTCACTTGGAATATATGGATGCACCTTTATCGAGTCGCATTGTAATATCGTATGATTTAGTATTCGTGTCGTAGGTAGTTTCATAAAATGGCTACATGAAGTCTAGATTTGTTAGTTTTTATTGCCTATGATTAAGTGATGTCTCATGAACATCATCATTTTGATTGACAAAGCATGATGACTAATTAAACTAAAATTGATTGAAGAAGACAATTCTAATTCGACTATGATTTAAACAAACGTCTTATAATTAATATAATCCATATCATAGATAACAAACTGCTCATCAGTAAACAATTGACAATAAACAGTCGCCTCAGCTCCGTAATGACTTTCATTTCCTAAATCAGTCTCGTAAAAAAGCATTGGAAAAAAATCCTGCATGGTCGCATGTAAGCGTGGTGCCGATTCGGCTTGCGTCAACGTTGCCGAATTTATTGCCGGTTCGGTCGGGAATTTTCGTTTTGGCGTGTCTCGCGAAACTTGCTCGGTTTTTGTTTCGCCCCGCTCGATTAGGGCTTAGTGTTAATGTGTTTAGTGCGCACTGTTTGCGGTGTAATTAAGCATAATTTTGTGGCTTTATTGCAACCTTAACTGAGCTATGCGGGTGTAAAATTTACATTTTTAATTATGAACCTGGATTATAGTAAAAGTATGTTGCTTTTTCTTTGAGGCTGTATTTAAAAAAATGGACATGTTTAATTCCAAATTATTTACATAAATGTAAAACAACAATGTATAAAATAAACAGCTGGTAAATATAGAGTCGCGTAAAATGCAGACCTCGCCACATTTACAAACATGGACGAAAACAACGAAACAAATCGAATTTATTCAATTTAAAGCAAACAAAACCGGGGCTATAACTTTGAGGAAATTTTGCATATAAATCAAGTGCATCGAACAAATCCTTTAGTATCACAGACAGACAGCCAGACGCTTTTTTATGTCAAATAAGATCCTCTCATTTACCGACGTGTAGCTGGGAACCGTAAAATTTACGACTTTTCTTTAAAGTCTGTAACCCGAGTGCGGACTTTTTTGAAAACCTTTTTTTGATTTAATATGTGAGTTTAGTGATGCGAGGCCAGACTTAAAAAAAAAAAACAACAGGACTTACATATATTTAGCGATACGAGCGCGGCTGAAGATTTCCGGTTTAATTTACGAGCTTGGTGTGGTTTTTGTTTATTTTTGGACTTGACTTGAAATATAGGCGTAGCACTTAAACCTGAACATTTATTTTTGGTCCCATTATCGCCATATAGGGACATTTAAACAACACAAATAGAAAGACATATTTTTTATATTGCTAATGATGAATAAACATAGAAAACAAAGCTGTAGAAATAAGTACACCATTTAAAAAGAACACAAACCCTTAACAATTTTCTTCATTCGTTTTTTAACTGCAAGTTTTACTTATTCAACTACAAATGAGTACTTCAAATACAAATAAATTACAGCACCAAGTAATTATTTAGCAAAGTAAACGATGTTAATTAACTCGCAAGCTTATGAAGTATTAATAATTACATCAGGTATTCGAACATGTAGTCTTGGAGATAAAGAATTAATTCACCCTATGATCTTGAACAAGATCAGTACTTAAAGTATAAACAATATAACAAAAAGCGGCACAGATGCTCGTCACTGCCTGGTAACCGAACCAGTTGAGCCGGTCCCACAAACTAGTTTCAATTGAAATAAAAGTAAACCCAAAGGTCATTGCCGATAGTGTACTGTGGCTTGAAAACGAATTTCATACGCGGAAGTGTTACGCAGGTTAGGAGAGCGCCTATTCAATTGCTCTTTTTATAGTTTTAATAGCGTTAATCTATTAATATAGTTTTTAAGAGATAACTTGAGCAGTTGAAATTAATTATAGAAACAGGAGAATATTTCTTGAAGAATTAAACTATTGGTCATTGACTATAATATCGACAGTTATCCTATAGTTGCTAATGATTACATGCGTTCTCGTTATTAATTTAATTGAGCGACATACATGAATACTTAGATCTACGTATGTTATCACAATTTAGTAACGAAAAAATCAACGAAGAAAAAAATTCAGAAGCAACGCAAGCAAAAAAATTAAGCTCAAAAAGTCTGTATAAGCGTGGTATAAAACAGGCACAAGACAAGCGAAGTGAACTTTGCTACAAAAATTCCCTGCCACTGCTCGACGGTATAAAATAAAATTTTCAAACTCAACATCCGATCTCTCGCAGCGACTCGCGGGAGAAGTTCGGTATTCACTCTGTCGATTAACTTGGCGACTTCGCTTCATACAATTAGCCACTTAGTGTCTCGGAAAAATCTAACTTGGTCCAATTGAGTTTTCCTATCAAAACTTACCTTTCCCGAGGTCACGTTCTTCGAGTAATTTCTAAACTTTGCTGTGGTTTTAGCTACTGGTAATAACACTGTACATATTAATGAGGCTGTTATTTAATTGCAAACAGAAACCGGATCAACGAATAAATATAAACATGACTTTTTTTACCTGCGAAAATTATTCAGAAAACCTGAAATTGGAATAGATAAAATTATATTGAGCCGTGGCGCTGGACAAGAATCCCGCTGTGAAATGAGGCCATAGATTGGATTCCCTACTGAGATACGAGTGTATGTGTCCGAGTATGCAGTTAATATATTTTAGGATTAAAAATTACTTTGAACATTTGTTGCACCGCACCTTAAAAACACAAATTATTGCAATACAGGGTCAAAACATTGCAAGTAACATAACTTAGCCAGTTCCATAAATTAATATAAATCTTGATAAAACGTAAATTTGCACGACACTAAAACAATTATACAAAATCAAAAACAGCTACAAACCATTCTGAGAACTCGACAACGTTCGACTTATCTATAAAGATCTCGTGAAAATTACACATTAAATGGTTGAACATTCAAGCTTGACATTTGAAGTTTATGAAAATTCAAGTGGCATTGAAAAAAGCGCCGTCTGTGTGATGATTTGTAACTGGGTGGCGTGACCACCGCCACGGTAAATCCTTAAAACGCATAAATTAATCATGTGCCACGAAAATTCTGCACGAAGGATATTATTGTACGTCTAGATACTTTCGGTGCTTTAAATGTCGTTTTGAAATATCGTCGAGTGAGTAAAAAAGATCTTTTAAAGAACGATAAAGTATATTTCAAATTTTATAAGTGGTAGAGTCATGCTTACGAATTTTTGTTGTATATCTGACAAACAAAGCATATGACACTTTTTCTAATATTTAGGAAAAAATATGCATGCAATTATTTCGGCACACACGTTATTGAACAAAAATCAATGTTAGTTAATTGCTCACAATTGTTTAACGCTAGCTCAGGATATTGTGGCGTGTATTTATTTTCATATGTTTTTCTAGTACATCCTTGTTTGACTAGTTATAAAATAAAGTAATTATTCGATATTTCACGCCTATAGAGCATAACACGCAGAACCGTTGGGGCATAAAGGAGAGGAGGTCACGTATTGGCAAACGTTGGACGTCTATAAGATCATTCCGATAGAGGTTGCAGGAAGTCGTAAATGATCTAGTTGTAGGTCGCTTAAGTAACTTATACTAGAAATGTTTGAAGCCCTATTTCTAACAGTAAATGTTGCTTATTAGCTTATGGTATCAATAACAAATGCATAAATACAGTTTATTTTTATTAGCTTGTAGTTGAGGCTTGCTTGTGTTGTTTAATTTGTTAGACTTCCTTACTTAGACATTTCATTTTAGTGTCTAGTGTATTTGCTGGCTTAAAATAGGAGTAATCATTAGAACGCATCAAAAACATTATCGTTGGCTTTATAATACTGTCAATGGACTGCCACATAACCTTATAATAACCATCAATCCATTCGCCACCAAAATTATACATATCCATACTTCGAAATATAATTACCTTACTTCGAAATAAATTCGGATGTAGTTGTTTTCCAGTCAGTTCTGAATATTCTCACTGGCATACTTCAATTTAGAAGACTTATAATATTTTAGTATTGTACTTTCTGATACTTTACCTTTTAATGACTGTTTTTGATTAATACCCGCCCGTACCCATTATATTTGACTGAAGTTCTAATTACATCTCCACATACTTTATACTTATAAATAAATAAATAATAAATACACCCAACAGTCATATACATAGTCCTGACCCCACACTAAGATACGAGTCTTGTGTCGTGGGTATCAGAAACTACGAGAGACTTTTCGGTCTCACAAACACCCAGACCTAAAACAAATATTTGTGGACCACACAAACATTTGTCTCGGTGCGGGGATCGAACCCGCAGCCGCTCGTTTCGCAAGCTAGTGTCTAGCCAACTGTCTGTCCTGTCTGTCTTATCAATATCAGTATTAATTTCGAACATCAAAACAATTTTTCAACAAACATTAAATCACCTAGTTAGCAACTTCAAAATCTATGTTCTAGAACGGTCTCCATAAAATAGATCGAAACACTCGAACCATCTTTAGTTATAATCCCTTTAATGTATTTATCAAAGCCATTAGCTCTAACTACTTCGTTATCACACCGTTCGACACAATTAGGCCGTGCTATTTGTCCATCATTAGTCGTATTAACATTACTATTTAATTTTCATATATTATCAACGTGTTATTTATAAATTTTAGTTGTGTGCGAAACGATCGCCCCGTTTCCTAGATGTTTCCTAATGCTGTTTGCAGTTATGATTTTCCTTGATCTATTTTAGATCCGAGAAGTGATTTCATGGTTGGTGTAACACTAAATTATATATCAGCGTTATAAACGTATTTACTGTTTTGTCAGTATTTATTTTTAAGAGCGACGATAATTCTGATTTTAATTATTTCATATCAAATAATGAGATGACGTCTCAAACTTTACAAGCAGTTATATAAAAGGCAAATGTAAAAGGGTTTTAATACATAACCAGCAAAGGAGCTAAAAGCGGACAAAAAGTCGCGTAACTAATTCAATCTCCAAATAGAGACACCGTGTAAATAAAAGATATAATCAATTTGACCCACAAACGGACGCCTTAATACACTACCGTCAATTATCCGAACACGTTACTTATCTACCTTTGATCTATTGTTATTTAAATTCAAATAAAGTTTACTAAAGGTCAGGGACGGATTAGGCAACCGCTGCTGGGGAATCAGACCACAATTACGAATAATTGACAGCAATAGGTGAAAGACGTTGCGCGGATCAAGTTCAGACGTCTGAATTGAAAAATAATAATGAATATGTCCGTTCGTTTGATATGAAAATGGAGTTGATGAAATTATTTCGCTATTGATACCTGGCCTTTGAGTTTTATTAAAGTTTTGATTATTGTATTGTAGTGACTAGTGATACTATAATGCGGGATTGGAGGTTATGACGTCGAAATTTACATTCAAAAATAAAGATTGAGTTCATTTAGTCAGTATTTTGAAACTTAAAATGTGCCTTCCAGTTTATAAAGCCACTATTTATATGCTTTTGGAAGACGATTTTTTTCCTTAATGACTTTTTGCTGGTTGATTTAAGTTTTCTGAGACATTTTGTCTAACACAGTATAAATACGATAAATATCTCTGCTTTCACCTCTGCCTACACAACAACAAACATCTAGTACAAAAATACAAATAAAAAATTGTAACAATCCATCAAGTTCCCTTAAACTGAAATATTAATCCACTGCACCGTTCATAATGATTTCTTTCATCAAATTGGTCTATTGAACTAAATTGTATGAAACTTGGGTGTGAAAAAAATTGTGAACGCTCAGGGGAAATTGATCTTTAAAGACTTTGTTAAAAAGATCGTTGTGGCATGCGTGGGGGCGTTGAAAACCGGCACAAGGAAGCCAGAGTTAAACGTATTTATAAATACAATGTAGTGGCCGTGAACTTAAAGATTCGAGGCTGGCCATTTCGAGTATTGCCCAAAGCGCTTACATTTAAGGCAGGTGATGAATTCAACCAGTATTGTGGCTATTGTATTTTTTTCATGATATTTCACTTAAACGTTCAAGGTACATTCTTCTCATAGTTGAGATATGAATTTTAATAAGGTACATTTAGTAAGCGGTAGTGGTGGATAGAGCATTATGTATTTGAGTTTGGGATTGGTAAACGGCATATAAAACCTAAGGGTTTAATCCTTTCGCGGAAACAAATCCCTGTTCAAGTGAATTTCAGTTTTTTGCTGTATTTAAGCGAAAAATTATGTTTTCAGGCTTATACATTTTTATCTCCTCTGCCTATCTATCTTCGCTATTGCTATCATTATGAAAGTTCGTTAAACCAAAGATCTGTAGATGCTAGCTCGTTTGCTAAAATTAATTAAGAAGACTCTCATTTTATCCGCCAAAAAAACTACTGAACAACATGAATAAATTCTATGTTATTAAACATTCTAGGATTTTCATAAGTTCAAACTGAGAATTCAATAGAATAAAATACTTTCAGAGCCATTGCTGAATGGAATCGGAAGGTCTATATTTTCGCGTGGCTCCTTTAATATCTTCATTATATCAGCTGAAGCCGTTGCTATTTCAATAGGCCGTAATTAATGTCCACGATTCTCAGAAATACGAATAAATATAAATAACAAATTGAAATTTCAATAATAACGCAAAGCCTACCTTTTAGGGGTCTTAATTACGCATTCGGCTGCCGATGTCGCACAAAATCCTCTAGTAATTTACGTCTGGCTCCTACTTTGAACGGCAATAACGAGGTACGCAATTAAATTTTAACATTGGAATTATACATTTTTGATTTCGTATTTTCTGAACTGTTTTCTTATTAATTTTGTGTTCTGTAGTTGTGAATTGGCGATTAACAAGACGTTTGAAACCTCAAATAAAAATAAATTTATTTTGTTTTAATCATTTAGATCATGGCTAATGAAAATTTGACTTGAAATTGTCTGTCACAGTATTTTAATTGCTTTTAAACTATTCGTTTCCCTTCTTAATATAATCAATCTTTATTCGCTCTACATCTTACACCCAAGCGCCGGATAGTCTACAAAAACCCACTCGAAAGATACAGTTACATGTTACGACAGATTTTATCGCAGAAGGTAAGATCACAGCATCCCGCGATCTCACAGATATGCAGATGAACTGAACGCTGACAATTTATGATGAAAGCTGTACGAAATAATATGGCGACGGATTGAGTTTCTGTTGAAAACTTTTTAATGTCCCCCTCCCAGACATGACTGATACTAAGAGAATGAAGCAGGCTGTAGATTATTTTATGTTTGATTGCTTTGTTTTAGACGTTTGGTAAGATTTGATCAATTTGCTTATATTTCTTCATTCATTTAGTATTTTTAATCTTCATCACCGATATAAGAGACTTTATGTTACGGATTTGTTTCTGATCTTGAAGAAGTACTCGTATTTCATTTAAAATTTATTTATTCTGTCAGTTTATCTATGCTATTTTAATAGTAACTTATGACCCTAGAAGGCGCGAATGCATTACAAAGTTAAGACAGATTTAATTTAGTTTTTGAATAATTGCATTACGTTCCATTGACATCATACTGTTTACTTCCATGACTGTTTAATTTTTAAATAATTATTATTATATGTTATATTTTTATGTCTAGTCCTATACATACTTTGCCTGATTATATTCTATCCAAAGAGAAAAAGAGATCCCCTATTGCTTAACTTTTTTATTGATCAATTAATTTAAGTAAATTCTTGTATAAATGTAAATATCACTAAAGACTTATATACCTATATACTTAACTAACGCTCCCAAACTCTACCTAAATCACTGCACCAATAAATTCAAACTTGAATCTCCAACACCTAAACAAAACCGCACCGAACAAATTGACAGTGCGACACAGAAAAAGCCCTGTATCTATTAGTCAGTATTCCTAAGAGACGATGCACGTACCGCATCCAGAAGCGAGTTGTTTGCCGGCTCGGCTCCCACGGGACCGGCGCACTGCAAATATTGGCAATGTATTAGCCACCACTGTTGTTACAACGTTTCTAGTTTTTTCCCTCGGATATCTTGCAGAGAAATCGGTGTTTGTTTGGCTGTTTGGATTGGGATCGGGAATTATGTAAATTATGTTTTTTTGGATTTTCAGCCGATAAATGTTTAAGCTGTAATAAACTACTGGTAGTGTCGTAATATAGATTGACTGCATACTCTACATCGTAAATTATTCTTTTGATTTTTCTGTTGATAGATCTTTTCTTACTCAATAACAACTCTTTTTAATAAAGGAAACCTTGAAATCAATACATAAAGTAATTATAAATATAGTCTCATCTGACACATCTGAATTAAAAAACAAAGGTCTTTACGTAATTTGTGCGAATAAAACAAAGGTCAATACAAAAACCAGTAAAGGTTACCACAAAAAGCACAAACCTATAATTCTAAAGAACTAAAAGCAAATATCAATGACATACGTTATTAGATCAGCAAAAGTCTTTCAGAACAACGTGGAGGCACAAAGTCTTCGGTATAGAACAAGCGAAAGAACGGAAAACAAAAAGGACAGATCGGCAAACGCCGATGGAAGTAAGACAGTTGTCGTGGAGGCGAACTGAAACCCCCCGGGGCGGCCGACAGATCCTACTGTTGTCGAGTTATTGAGCTTGAAGTGCACTTGGATTTATCTTCACGGCTTTTAAGCGGTGGACGGGCAGAAATCTTGTTGTTTGCGGTTTTAACTTCGAAACTTTATTTTCACTCATGATATTTTATGTCCTTTGGATGCTTAGAACCAAAAAGCAATATTTTACCAACTAAACCATTGTCAAAATATGGTTATATTTAGACTGTAAATAAATCATCATTTGATCTAAAAAGCAACCAATCAATGTAGAACTTACATGGATAGATTTTTGAGCAAAATTGAACACGAATTTACAGCTGAACCTGATAAAAGAACTAAGCTACTTTTGTAGCGTAATTATAAGCATACTTAATAAAACTCCGTTCTATTCTAAAAACTTTGCTCGGGATCAAACGGGGTCAGCAAAGTGGATCCCCAACTCGTCCCATCTGACCGATCGCTGTTACATTGTATAATTGCTTTGGGAATTTCGCTACCTATGAGGGAAGATTGATGAAAATAAAGTTGCTAATCGCGTAATCTTTTGTGCTTTCTTTTACTGATACTAAATAATTGTTTGGAATACTACCTATTGAAATGAGATTAAGTTGCCAATTGTATTAATTACTTTACAAAGGCCTTAGTTTGAATTACTAAGTTGATTTTTATCTAGAAAGTCAAAAATTTCTCCATAAAAATTGACTTGAAAAAATAGAAAAATCATTTTGAGATTTTATATAATAAGTGGTTTTATACTAAGTATAATATATATAAACGTATCCCTACATACAGATACAGCATTAAAAAACATAGGATCCTCAGTTATTCCTAATCCAACAATTAATAATAATATTGTGGTTTCAATTCCAGCAATATCAAACCTTCGACCCGTCTGTTGCCAACCTAAATGAATCATTGTATCTATGTGTGTGCAGTTGATGACTAATAAATGAGTAATACGGTGGCATACTTATTGTTCCTAAGGGAGAGGGAAGGGAATTTAATAGTTTTAGTTTTAAGGCCAAAAATCAATCGCCACATGGTTGGAGCTAACTCTAATAATTTCACTAATTTTATTATCTGGAGTCTCTGTTTTTGCAGCTTATAGAATTAAATATGGAGAGTGTTGAGATCAATAGACTGACTGTCTAACTGTTCTGTTCTCTGCTTATTGTAGACAATTAGTGCTGTCTCAGCCAGTTTAAAAAAATAGGGAATTTTTAATACTTTAAGATGATTTTTTTAAGAATCAGCTGTCAAGAAATTGGGAAGATAAAAAATCAGAACGTTAAATCGCATCAATGCAACCTCTAACTATTTAATGCCACGAGTGAAACTTAAGCAAGTTCCGTTCCCAAAATCCTGGCAATATAAATGCCCATCACGTTTTAAACCGAAGTTAAACGAGCGAAGATCCTGAATCACTTATTGACTGTTCCATGGTCGGGGTGCCCCTTCGTTTTCGGCAAAAGTTCCATTCGGGAAAAGAAACCGAATTTCGCCCGGCACCTTTGATCTGTGGACCCGAATTAACTCGTACACAAAGACATCCCGGTCCGGCTATTCCGAAGTTTAATTAGAAACCGTTTTGGACGGTATTATTCCGTTTGATAGTTCGGCAATTCTTGTTAATTTGTACGTGTCTGGACCTTTTTCGGTGTGGTCGGACGGTACCAAAATGTGACATGTTTTACCCATACCAGAAACTTCGAAGATTTTTTGAAAAATGTATATGTTGATTTTTAATATTTGTTCTATAAATATACTCTTCAATGTAACATTTTCAGTCTATATATAACGGTTTCATATCTCTTAAACAAAAATAAATACTAAAGTTGATTCTACCAACACTGTATAGAAATCCCTCTACACCTTCATAATTTAAGCCATAAAGAAGCTAACTACCCACACAGGTAATATTAACAGAATAAATTTCGACCGAAGTGTATTAGACTAGTAAATTACCTAGATTTACGAACGATAGCTAAGTGATTTAGTTTGCTTGTGTCTTGGTTTTCGTGATAGTTACAATAGAATGATACAACTTAATAGCTGTTTCAACTTCAATAGACTAGTTTCATCGAATGCGTATAATTCTTTGGATTTTACTATTTGAAAATTACAACTTTTAACGTTGAAATCTAAAACTTTAATAACAGAATTACTTGCTTATATCATTGTCATGTTTTTTACGTGTTGGATATGCGTCTAAATGATTATTGCAACCGTAAAACAAGAGGCATATTCTTAAGAAACATATGTCAATGTCTTATCAAATTATAGTATTACGTATAGAAATGCCAAGGCTCCACAATATTAATTGTAAGAGCATACAAACCCATTCCATTACACGTTTCAAATTCAAAGCAAAGTAGAAAACAATTTACTCACATCCTCTATGATTTTTTTATTATCTTTTGTATATGTTATTCCTTTGTCGGGCGCGGGTACGTTGTTAAGGATTTTTTCCTTCGTATGTTTCGCTTGATAAAAATATATTGAATTTTGAGACATGCGGTTTGCCTTTTTATCTCTCTTTCTCCGGAATTCGTTTATATATACAGGGAAAAGTGATTTGGGCCCGCGTGTGTTTTCCTCTTGTATTTTATTTGTTACTTTCAAGTCGGTGTTACAGCAACTTTCATCATTTCTTACCTGGATTGATTCTGTTGATGGAATTCTCTGATGTTTTGTTGTACGTGTAAATCTAACAAGGGTATTTGTATGGGTTTATTAAACGTTTGATGTGTGTTATTTTTCATTGGAAGGATCGTTTTGTAGTTTTCATGTAATATTATTTAACTTGTTATGTTATGGTTTACATGTATTTTGTTCTTACTTCTTTCTTTGCTTTTAGTAAAATAATATTTGACATTTTCTTGGTATTTGATTATTGGACATATTTCTAGAAAACCCATTTTTTGAGTTTATATATTTAAAAACAAGACTTTAAAATGTCATATAAAAATTAATCTTTTCAGCACAATCTGCCAACCTGCACAAGGCTATATCTCAGCTTTAGAGGAGCCAGTCATAAGACCTGTAAGGGCTGACGATGAACACAATATCCCAATGTAAATATAATTCATGAATTTGTGTAATCTATGCGTCTAATAATCACGACGCCATCGGGGCACGGAGGTATAATTTAGAAAATTCTTCGGTTCACGTAAACCACTGTAATGCGTTTATAATTGCGAGTGTATGTGGGTCCGTGCTCTTTATAAAATAACGCCTCGCCCACATTAGTTCAGCGTGAAATGTAAACGAGAAACGAATGACTGCTTACTGACAGCTTATGGGAAGTACACAAGTTCAAAATACCAGAGAAATCTGAGATAACTGGTCTAATTTTCCTCTAGATTTGAGTTAAATTCAGATTCATAAAGAAAACGATTATCCTATTGATCAATTTAACATTCTGTATAAGGATGAAGAAATGAACAAAACTGATGCAAAATTTGGAACTACTAAAACCACTTCGAACTGCAGTAGAGTACATAAAACCAGGAAGTGCAGCAAATGATGACTACTTAACTATTCTTGTATCTTACATCTATTCTATTAAATAAACAATTAAATCCTCTAATCAAATTAAAGTTTAATTAAGCTTTATAGCCCTGATCATCATCATCTTATGTGATTTATTGTTGGTTACTATAATGAAGTTTAACAACTTAAATCGTACTTTACAATATTAGTACAATAGTTGTAAATCTTTGTTCAATACAACAAAATCCTTGATGAATAGATGTTCTAAACCCTCAAAACCTCGCGGGCCCTGTGTGACCCTCACTAGAGCTGTTGTCAAGCGGTAACCGTTGCGAAACTAATTACTCCTCTCAATAGAAGATTGTCTGAGAATTGTTAATTGAAGAAGTTTTGAAATATCGATTGCTTTGACAACATGAAACAACAGTTATACTGAAGTATGAACAAATAGTACATTCGCAACAGATATTAATTTGATCATTTTTTTATAAAAATACTGGATGACTACGGTTTTGTTTTATTATTACTAAGATACCGTATCTGAATTTGAATTAGGAACATTTTTTTATTGGTATAAGTCCTAATAAAATAGTTAAATCTGATTCATAGAAACATGTATCCAGCAATAGATCTACTACAGATAAAATTATCGATAAAACGAAAATTGCACATCGGAACATTACAGAGCTAATCGCATTTACAGACGTTTCCACAGTAACCAGAGCTCGGCTTTCCCATGACTCTGAGCCAGACATTTAGTCTCCGTTACAAACACAGCCGTGGCTATGCTATTATTTCGATCTATAGACGGAAAATTACAGCACACACAGGTTGTTAACTTAGTTTTTATATACAGCTTCGCACAGCCATTATATCAAATTGCCGTGATGTCATCGCACAGGAAATATAACAAATATATCACTTAGCGTCTGATTGGATTTATCATGTTTTAATGTTTTTATAGATTATACGTTTTCAATTGTCTTGTCATTGATTCCATACCTTTATAACTCTAGATTTTTAGAACCAAAATTTGAATGCTGTCAAGTATCTGTTTCTGGTTTGAGTATTTCAATTTTAGGCTTTTCATTAACAAGACTTAGAGTTAATTAAAGAAAGGATTCTCTATTGTAATTAAAAAAGGATACTATAGAAATGATGATATTTTACAACACCATAGATTTAGGTTAATGCCGTTAGAAACTATAAGCATCAACGGAAGACGACCATCAAAATTTATTCGCACGTATTTTCGCAAATGACTCCTCTTAATTAATCAGGCATTCACAAAACTTCCAACAGCATCCTTATCTTAATAGCGAAACGCTTCCGGAATATTAAACACAGTATTATATGTGTAACTGGACATTTTATCAGACACTAGTAACCCCACGCGACGTTGGCTTTATGATCCCTCTCGCGAGATAAAATATAATTTAGAGAATGAGTCTGTACTATTCTATCTACAATTCAATTTATCCCCTTACCTAAGTTTTTTGTATATAACTAGGTAACATTTTCCATTTTATTATGACATTTATAAGGAAATTAACCTAGAAGTTGAAATAGCAAGTCTTATGGCATCAGGAGTTTAAGCGGGTATTTAGACTTCAGAGCATTGCGATTAAAGATACCAATTACACATCGATCATTACTATGTAGTATATAATTCTATCGCCTATTACATTATATAATTGTAATTTTATATTGGTTTAAATAGTTAGGGTAACATACAATGCAGTAGTATTAAATTGTAATTCGTATACTTCAATGTAATTTTTCGCTCTATGAATACTTGTATTTATTTAGTCGATATGATTTACGTTATATATAATTTACCAACTTTAATAATCATAAGTTAGTTGTACAATATAAATTTCTCGAAAATCTTACTTCCCATGCCCATATTTAGATGTTAACTTAATTTTCATCTTTATCGCACTCGTAATGTTAAACATCAATAAATTAAGTCCTTTCTCCATTAATTGGTTAATAAAGCCGTATTATTTCCTCCATGAACAGTTCGTTGACCATTACTCAGCTGGGCAAAATATAAAAGTTAATTGATATTTTCCTTAAATCATCGTTTGACCTCGTTCCGCGTGATTCATTTGCATAACTTTGTGGTTTTGTGTATCGTCTGTTAGCGTGGTGTGATGTCTCCAAATCCAGTACACATTATTTTGCAAAAGCAAATATAGAGCCAATACATAATTTACAAATATTACTATGATACCATAAAGCCAATACATTTTTTTTTATCTATATGATATATCTAATTTCCTCATCTCTAAAATCTTGTAGACTCTATCATTAGATATAGGTGAGATAATCTTCTCACTGTCAACGTAAATCTCCAATCTGACATCTAATTTGTATATTTGCTTCTTCATCAAAGAGCTGCCAATTGAACCTAATGGCAAAAGATTCTAGCGAGTGAAACGTATGGTGAGTAGTCCGAACTGTCTATTATTATGAAAGTGTTTAGGAATCATAGCATTTACACGCAGAAACTAGACTGTCCGCTTTCTACTAAATGCCTCGGAAATTACATATCTCAGTTAAGGTATGTCTAACACACGATGAGATCACGTCGGCATTTATAAACGTATGTAAATTGTCCCTTATGTCTATCTTTCTGGGTTTACTCGTATAAAATGAATTATGTTCCTGCTTGGAATATGTTTTAATGTGGAACACCACATATAAGTTAAATTAAGATTGCGTTTCCGACAATAACTGTTTTCTAGACATTTCTACACGTCTGTCATTCAGATAATGTACTGGTTTATTATTTAGAACTTCTAATCTAAGTAATGCTATCACGTCTTTAATCAGCCTGTATGTAAGTAGTCTCACTTCACACGGGCCTTTTCTACTCTTGAGTAAGGGATCCGCATTAGTGACAAATTGACTGAATAGTAGCATAAAATCATCCTTGGTTAAAAGGAATGTTTCCATGCCAATATTTAGAGCAATATTTAAAAGAATACAGCATGGAGCGGAAAAGTATGAATCAGCAAAAGCAGCAGTTAATAAATAATATTTCAACGCATGATATGTGCGATGGAAATTGTCCTGTTAGAACGTCCTTCACTACATCTCTTATCAAAGCAGATGTACTAGACCGGCTAGCACATTAGTCACCAGCGCGAACATTTCTAGAAATATTCACGTAATTGGTGTACAGTTATTCAATGTAAATTTATTAGCCACGTGGATCACTGGGTTACTGCGACTGTTGAAATTGGATCATAAATATACTTTCAGTATCGATTTAAAATTATATCACAGCCAAAATCTTTCCTCCTTTTTTCCTTCTTAACTTTAAGAATTTGAGAATTTAGAAAGGCTTAATCGAGTTTTGAAATCCACAAATATAAAGCAAGTTATTCATAATCAAATATCACGCTAATCAGCTTCTTGGAAACCAGACTCCAGACAGGTTATGTTACAGAGATAATTATGTGGCGTTGTCGTTTATGTAGTATATAAGCAGTAAGCAACATATGTGATTCAAACGTAGTGGTGAGAAATTAATACCATCTTGCGACTCGACACAAACATGTACGCCTGCTCGAAATAGGACGTCGACAAGCTGATGATCCCAAAACAAGAGCATGAGTTACTGAAGAAAATATGGTAGTTACTATCTAAGTGTATTATACTATCACCAATTGGTTCTGTGGTTATTAAAAGCCCTATTATATTAGCTTCATCATCAGCCCTAATACGTCCTACTATTGAACGCGGGTCACTATAACTAAGAGGATTAAACCAAGTCCACCACACTCTTCCAGTGCGGCTTGGCAAACTCAAAATCTGTAAATTCATCGTTTAATTTTCAATTTTATGCTTGAAATACATTTCATTAACGTAGTCCATTACCTATCGTATTTCAAAATCCATTTCAGCTTACACACTCCGTACTAATCATCATCATCATCATTAGGCCATAAACATCCTTTTGCTAAACCTACGCCTCTTCAACCAATGACAGGGTAGCCCATCATAATTTTCCACCTAGTATTAATGAATTTGCATGATCAGATGAATCAGATGCAGTGATGGCCTCGAGGTTTGGGCGCGCGGTCGCGAGTCTCGACGGTCGCGGGTTCGAACCCCAGGCACACACCTCTGACTTTTCGAAGTTATGTGTGTATTCACATTGAATTATCACTTGCTTTAACGGTGAAGGAAAACATCGTGATAAAACCTGCACACTAAGAGTTCTTAGGAATTTCTTAGGTGTGTAGTCCGCCAACCCGCACTAGGCCGGCGTGGTGGACTATGGCCTAAGCCCTCTCAATGGTAGAGGAGACCCGTGCTCAGCAGTGGGCGTATATGGGTTGATGAAGAAGAAGAAGATTAATGAATTTAAACCAAAATCGTTGTAAAAAGTGTACTTAACGTACGAGTACAAAATGCACAACAACAATAAGTAAACGCAGTTACATCAGAACACGCGCCGACTCCTGCGCACAGTTTATTATTAAACAGACACGTGTGTGATATGTGCCGTTGTGGCATTGAGGGCATAGTGGCGGCGCTTGGCGGGGTTATGGTGATTTGGAGTTCGTATTTAGATTTCATTGGATTGGTTGTTTATGGGAGTTTAAGATTAGAAAATTTCGTAATGTAGGTGAGAGGTCGACGAATTCGGGTTTGATTCCTAGGTCGTAAATTTTTATAGCAATTTTTATAGTTAAAAACCTCCTTAGAAGTTCGAATTCGTTGACTTTAGACACCTTTAAGAATATTTATTACTTTATTTTGATAAACATAAATGATCACCTTTTATTAGATAAGACTTCAAAAATTACAAAAATACATTCCATATTCTTTACTTTCTTTTGTAAAATATTCTTTAAATACATTAAAAGTCTTACTGCGCTAATAATGTAAGTTCATTAATAAAATATTTTTATAGTTCTCATTAATGTCTCTCATCAGACATGTCTCAGAGGACTGTTCTTAATTAAGGCCGTAGACTTTATTCTTCTTGTAGTGTCTTATTGTTCCACTTGTTCAATTATTTAATGTTATTCTAAGGTCAAAAGCTGCATTTCAATAAAGCGGCTCAATGCGTATTACTGTTATGACGCAGTTCCAGTTTCCAGTATTTGTAAACTAAACAGGTATTATTCAAAACTGTACCTTTATTAAGACTGTTTTGTCTAGCGACGCCCTAATTGCATGAAAACATGATAATTCTAAAGCCAAAAGCATCTGTCTTCATACAAAAAAAATCTTCTGAAACTATAAAGTAGTTTAGACGTAAAATAAATTAGAATATCATCATCAGCCTAAAATCGTCTACTGCTAGACATAGACCATTATCGTCCCGAAAGAAAATAAAAATAAATAAGAAAATCCCGACAAAAAAAAATTAATATTTTCCATATGTTTTGTATGGAAAATATTATTTTTTTTTGTACATTTATACATTATATTTAGTACATTTAATACTGATGGTTGCCAATGGGTTTGTGTTCATCGTAAATATTACCTGTCTTAGTTTGATCACGGTCTGAATACACTATGTATAAAATCTTTTGCAAATTAAAAAATAGGTTTCTGTCTATCGTAAAACCGCTCAGCGTACGCTTCCGCTAATTAAAGCAATAAATCATGTATCTAATGATGCACTAGCGGCCATATCTCGTCCGCATACGACACACGGACCGACTATATTATAAACATAAACGGTTGATATCGCACGATGTGTGCATACCCACTGTGAATGATAATTGTACAGTTCGACCATAAAGATAGGCAACCGGTACGTACACGCGATATTTCTCCCTCCTCACACTAAATTAAATAACCCAAATACATATAAACTATGACGTAATTACAAACAAAACGCGTAATAACATTTAATTTCATAAATTGATTTACAATGAATATTAATCGCATCATCTTAATAATTACGCATTGTTTAATATTAATTCGATTGCGTTAGATTTATCGGCCGGTTTGAGCCCTAAATCCGTAATTTTAAAAGCAAATTGAATTTGTAAAACGTTTTAAAAATACGAGCGAATTAATTGAGAATATTTTTTTCAACAATGTTTCATATCGACAACGTTGCAGTCTATCCCTTTCCATCATTCGAAAATAACTCGATACGTTTCTGAAATACGCATTAGAGAAGAGTTCAGGCGCAATATGTTATTATTAGGAGATGTGTGAACGCTTGCTCGTGTAACCGCGCTGTTTATCCTTACTACGTATGTATTGAACGCATTTTAGTCGCGTGTATCGCTTCATCGTGTCTATAGGTACGCCGCATGTTTTTTTTACTACGACACAAGTATTCGTTAATAACTAAATGGCTTCTATACAAGAAAATATAGAACTAGATTGATCAGACACTATGACGGGAGTTGATATACTCATAATAGAAATTAAAGCAGACATTTTTGAAGTTGAAAATTAATCTTAGCTCCATCTCGGCTACAACTTAATGTAGCTGAGATAGTTGGAAAGATGTTTAATTCCATGGCGCCACCGACGCCGAGCCGAGCCGAAGGTTAAAGACTTTCCAAAGACTTTTTAAGTTTATTAATTTCGAACGGAGACGCCTCACTTTATCTGATTAAATTGAAATTGTTTTCAAACGAAACGTAAATATTTACAAGTTACACCCGATGTAGTGACTGAAGATTTTCAACTAAATCACTTGTGGAAAGTTTTGTTTAAAGTATTTATTTCTGATTTTGATATTTATTGAAAAATAATTTAACGATATATTACATTATTTTCGTGTATTTTGATGCTAATTTTTACCATGGGCATATATACATATGTAGTGCAAAGCCATATATAAACAGACGAAGGTTTGATATCAGGCTAGTATATAAAATGTGTTTGAAAGAAAGTCTTTAAGATTCAAAGCAAAGTCAATATTGACGTTGCAATGGTTCCAATGCTATGAAATCAAGGACTCTAGTCTATATATAGAAATGTGAAGTGGTACAAACGCGTTGAACAAATATGTCGATCCTTGCGCTGGCCATTGATGTTTAGACGTTAGCTGTGTGTGAGATTAAATCAAGTGGTTGGTATCGATCGGCGACTAACTAACCGCGCTGTACTCATGGGACAATACATGAGCAGAGAGCGAACCGAAATTGTAATTTATAATCGATCTTTCTAACCCAATAATTGTGACAAAAATCCTTAGACACTAAAGTCCGCAGACTATGTTTCTGATCCCTAAGAACCCAATCTTGAAATCAGAGATTTGCATAGTTTTATAGCCAAGTTGCACCAGGCCAGAATGGTGGACTAAGGCCTAAACTCTCAAAAGTAGAATAGTAGCAGTGGAACGTGCATTGCGTGATGACGATAGCTATAGCTTAAAAGATAATCCGTTCAGTTTTGCTCATTTAATAAACATTTAGCAAACCAATGAGGCAATTAAAACCTATTTACATCTTCTAGTTAATTCAAATCTGTGGTTGCGATGTTACTCACTGGTTTTGTGGTCAGTAGTAAGTTGGTGTTTTGTGTTTCAACTGGGAGAATTGTTTTGTCGCATTTATTATTAGCTGAGGTTCCATAAAAATATTGTCAAAGCTTACACTCTTGGTGTCTTTTGTAGTATTTGAATTGGATTTGATTTACATATTATTAGATTTTAAGCAGTTTTTCTTTATTTATTGTACGATCAATAAGTCAACGTTTAGCCTAGTCTAGTAGTGAAGTCTAGTGGCAGAAGGTCATATTGTTTTATAGAAGACTGTCGTAAAACCACAGTTTTATTGTCAAATTTCGATTTATGAGATTGTCGGAAGCCTGATTACACTATTTTTTCTAATTTCTGTCTATGTTAGTTAGATGCATACCTTGAGCAGACTTTTCCAAGCATTTTTCTATTCATATTGTGCTTAATACACATTCACAACAGCTCGTAACTTAGCCTCCAACATTGCACCACCCAGAAAACTATTTGCACAAAGATAAGACAGCGCGCGCAAGGTTTTAACTTCTATAAATGTTTGCACAAACAATATTTCTCTACGGCCACTCGATGTCGACATCACATCAAACAAGTTTTGAGTCTGGAAACCGCTTACGGAATTATCCAGACATCGTGATTTGTCATTTAGGTTACTACGTTTTCGCTCATTGTCGTCAAATTCGGGAGCTTTATGGTGGCCGCTTCTGGATAAGTCGTTTCCTACTTTATGGACGTCTGAGACTTTATTGGAATGATTGTTGATTTTATACAATCCCTTGTTTATAATACAGATGTTTGGCTGGAAAAAGCAGATTCATCCAAAATGGTACAATTTATATTTTATCTGATTTTTTCTGACAAATAAACAAAATACAATTTGGAAATTTCTTCCAAAGACGTCACATATATATTCCGTGACATATCGAGAGCAGTTAAAGCCCAATCAATTGTCGGTAATATGGCACGTCATTTGCTTAACCTGGTTTAAGCAAGCTTGTCCTAGTTACAATTTTTGCAGCATTAGTCATTGCAATACGGTACTCAATTTCTAGGCTTTAAAGCCAACTAAACTAACAATGGAGAGCTGGACTCGCAGATATTGCCGCAAATGCAGGCATATGAAGAAAAACATCTGCTTGGTTGTTTACTTTCTCTGTTTCCTCAACACCTGTGTAAACTTTATTAAATTTAGGCGATCTTTACGCTATATCGCAAGGCGGGTATTAAATTAAATTTTATGATATTGGAACCAATGTGAACCACCTTTAGTCTTCCATAAAACTCATAAGAACGTAATATATTTGCATGAGAGTATGGCAAAATGACCAAACTGGCACGTAACGGTAGGACAATTTAAACAGAATTTAAAATTAAATAAAACTTTTTCTGCCTTTTGACTTAATTAAATTCCACCTATCTATATAAACGTTTCGAATAACCTTCAGAAGAAATATTTTCATACTCGAAATATTAAAGATTCATTTGCAAAAAAACATGATAGTTAAAGTCATGACAGACCATTATATAAATCTTTTAATGCCCTGACCATAATCAATAACGCAGACAAAGACCACATAGGTTGGACATTTAGGTCACAAGCTACGACAGACAATGTTACATCCCTCGGTCATAAAAATATTAGTCATATCCATTAAAATATAAAAGTTGAGTTGATAACCAGTTTTATAGTCCAGGTGTATGGGGGTCGGATAAGTGTTGCAAAACCGTAAGTTTACAGGTTGATGATAATATATACCTTCGCAAAAGAGCTAAAAAGAATAATATTCTCGGATTTCTTATGCTATCAGTAATTAGTATTAACTGGTATGCCATTTTATGTTCATCAACTTACATTAAGCTTGTTTAACACAATAAATAAATAAATACACCCAACAGTCACACACATAGTCCTGACCCCACTTTAAGATACAAGTCTTGCGTCGTGGGTATCAGGAACTACGAGAGACTTTTCGGTCTCACAAACACCCAAACCCGAAACAAATATTTGTGGATCACACAAACATATGTCTCGGTGCGGGGATCGAACCCGCGGCCGCTCGTTTCGCAAGCTGGTGTCTAGCTTACTGCGCCACGGGGCAATGCTCCGTTATTATGGTTTGCTTCATCATTTTAATGTCTAAGTGACGTTACTTTAATTCATGTATTTTAATATAAGCACTAATGCATTGTTAAATTTAATTAATTTTTTATGTACTTTCAAATGTGGCTTATCAATGTTAGTAAAACATTTGATCTCCATTCTCAGACCCTATGGCCTGCTTTGTTTACTACTAGACTTCATTACAAACCAATGTGTGGAATATCTAATAGCTTCGTAATGCATCAGCGATACAGAAGCGGACTGTTATTGCATCTGACAGATTCGATTGACACAGCTGCTGTCGTTTTATAATTTCATCGTTAGGTCAATGTTGATAGATGAGTCCTGTACTCACTTTTAGAACTTAATGGAATTTGTGTGCTTATATTTTATCCGTTTATCAATGTTTTAATGACCTTACTAACATCGAATGGATAATTTCATAACTATTTTACAGCATACACTATTGAATTTTCAAGATTTTCAAACTAATCAAACATAACTTGGCAAGTCAGTGCGACAGTCTTAAAATTTACGGTCTTGTCAGTCTTGACATTAAATCATAACGAATCTCAAGAAAGTATTTCATGGCGCAAATTTGAAGTGGATTGCAATAAAACAAAATCTTATGACTCAAGCACAGAAGACACAATTTATTTGCGCGAAGCTTACTTAAAACGTCACTAATAAAATTCGAACCGGCACTCAAGTCACCCGTCTTTTTTCACGTTTCAAATGTCGTCATCAATTATGTTTTTATCATTCAAGCCGCTGGTTGAACATCGTACTTTGATTGATGTGGTAAGACTTGCACGCTTTCCATTCGTTTATCCTTGCTCTGTAATGGGAACTGACAGGTGCTTTAACTTCTGTTTCGAATTTCTTCCCGACGTTTACTTATGGGAGTTTGGATTCAGTGGTCCTTAAAATTTTGTGAGCTTTTTACTGTTGCTTTGGCGACTGTAAATATATGTCTGTCATTAGAGAATAAAAATGTTCATTCAAATTTTAATCAGGCTGTATATTCTAGAAAACATTTTTTTATTCTCTACATAGATTACATCGTAGTATTTTTAAAAATATACAACTTTATGTGGTATAGTGAGCGTGTAGATATTCCTTCAATTTCTCTTCTCGATTTATTTAAATACATTTTTCGACGATCGCAAGACGAAGATTGATATTGAAGTCTTAAGCCGATATATCCGATACGTTAAACTTAAGCGGTAATCGATATTGTAGAACCTAAGACACACGTACAAGACACGCAGCGAAACCCTAGGCGGAGATCTGGCAAAAAATCCGCCCACATCCGCCCCATTCGGGCAATCTCGATGAAATTGTGTAAGAGGATTAAAAGATTTATTGTATAAGCCTCTTGAAAGGAAATTTTTGGTTGTTCCCATTTTATTTATTTTGTCTGGCATGGTGGACGTGACGGGGCATATCTTAACGTGTGTGTTGCTCTTTACGTTCAGAATATTATGCCTGTATTTTTTTCTGATCATTTGAATTTAAAATCTCTGCCATAATAAAAACATTATTGTCTTTATGCTAATAAGTGGCCGTATTCTAGTTTTTTATTAACGTTTTAGATACAAAATTATCTAGATGCTAAAAATATAATATGAATATATTGCAACGCTGCTTAAATCTTAAACCGTTATTTTTAATGGAGTTTATTGTTGACCTAAACTGAAGAACAAAAGTCGTCGCATATAACTGTATTTGCGAATAATGCTTAAAATATTTTTTAAAATTTAAACATAGAATTTACTAAAAAATCATTATTTCTTTCCAGGTAAGGAGCTAAATTGTTAGAATAGCCTGCTGCGTTCCGGTGAGATAAGTTCATATATTCAGCTTGCTCTTTAGATACATCAACGGACACTTTACGACAGAAATTTTACTCCGAGAAAGCTATTGCGTTACTTAACTATAACAGTAAAGTTAACTGGAACTTAGTCCAGTGTGCCGTATACTGTTGCGTTTAACAACACATCCTTTATGACTTTAAATTATGCAGTTTACGTTATATTAGGAATTACTCGAGCTAAAATGGCGGTCTGATTTATAATGTGTCTGCTAAATGAGTTTATTGCATCGTTTTAAAGTAAATTAGTTTTAGCTTTGCAACTAAACAGTTTATTGAATTATAGACCAATTTTTCCAGCAAGTGGCTAAGAAGGTTCAGATTTATTTATGGATCTAATGTTTGATAAAACACGAGATAATTTGTACCGTGTGATATTTAAATTTGCCCTAATTAAAACCCACCTAATTTGACACGAAAACCGGTCTCAACTGGTTCTAATCTAGACTTAGCGTTAAAAATATTGATTGTTTCCTGTCCTAGTACATTTTAAGTGATGTATTAATTCGTCTGCCGACCCTAAGTAGCCACTTCCTCATTAATCTCACTTTTTGTTTTCGTTAAACGTTTGTACGGACACGTACGAGGGTTAGCGATTTAAATTGACAGTTCTTTTTACGTAGATTAATGTAGTGTGATGTACTGAGCTCAGGAGAAATAATCATCGTGTTGTGAAAACAAATTTTGGTATATAGAATTTGGATGTCATATCAGCTCCAGTTACTATTAAGTTTGTCAATCATTATAGCTAATACTTTTTTTCATAATAACATAATTCGTAGTAGCATAGCCATCATATACACTGGGTCATTTTCTATTCGCTTAAGAAATATAAATCTATATTTAAAAAACCTTTACCTTGATACATGTTTTTTTTATATCTGAAAGAAACTTCAATCGTCTTTTTTCAAAGCAAACTTTACAATCACAGAACTATTGAAACTCCACAATTTCAGAATCACAACTCAGGCGGTTTCGGCTCAGTTCTTTACTTACGAATTCTGAAGTGTTTACTATAGAACTCGATACCAACATAATATCGTCTGGAAACCCTAATAAAGACTCCACTACGCAAATATATGCTTTGAATTTCAAATATTAATCAAAATTAGGGTCATGACCTCATAAGCCTCTAATATATAGCTGAAATTAATTAATGGGCTGTAATCAATAATTTATAAAGCCCCCGCTGTTTAGTGGTGGGCGTCAGCTTGCCTTGCGATGCGAGGTCATACGTTCGATTCTGATGTGGATTAACTATTTAATGGTGATGATGTTAATAATGGCATAGAGTATATTGACATAATAAATAATAATTTAGAAATACAACGCTGATAACCAAATGCTAAATGTAACAAATTTTCTAGATATTTTCATTGAAGCCATTTTAGAATCTTTTTGATGAAAATTATATCAATTTAAAAGTAAATAATGATAAACCTTTCTAACAACTAAAATACGGTTCACGAAAGAACTTAGCGGAATGTCAAATAAAAGTCACTTTTAATTAACACCAACTTTCACTAGCAATAAATGAAAATTTTTCCTTTACTAACAGAATTCGGACGGCTTTGACTAATTTCCAGTTGCAAAGTACGGGTCGCGTCCCCTAAACTGGGCTCCATTAATTTACCCAGAGAACTTGAATTAAATCATTTAAACTTTTCGAAGCAATTTATATTATGTCCCATTGTTATTTCTGTATTCATTCAAAATTACAAAAGTGAATCTCAATTTACTACGCAGGCAAATCAGCAGAACGGAAAAAAAATCGAACGAAAGAAGTACCTAATGTAGTTAATTTCATTAACATCAATACTTATTTTCCATCGCTTCAATTTAATCTCCATTTGCTTATGTAAGTAATTGATTTCTGCAATTTTATTGCGACTCAAGTTTTCTCAGGGCAAGCTTGGGCCAATTTAAATTATCCAAATTCAGTTTAAGCAATAGTAAAAAAATTGAACCGTAATATATATTTTTTATGTAAATCAAACAATCTACAGTCTAATAAGTGAAGCCCCGAACAATTCAAGTAATTACCCACAATATTCAATTTAAAAAATCCCTTTAACACTCGCAGTAAGAACGAAATGTTTAAAACAACATAAAAAGCCACCCCAAATCGAAAACCCCTTTCACAATGTTCCCTCAGCGAAAAAATTATGAAGTATAATGAAGTGGTGGAAATGTATAAGATTTCCCGGCCCTGAACAGTTAAAATTTTACTTGGCTAAGCAAAATTTTCTGTCCGCTGCAAAAATTCCGCTCCCCTTTTAGGGGTTGTTGAGACATCTACATACAAATTAGTCGTGATTAAATGTTTCAGAAAATATTTCAAATGCTCCAAAGATTTCTGCTTTTTGATATTAATGATTTTATGCTTCGGAAATTTTATGGCGGTGGGTAAACGGATGTAAAAACTTTGATTTCATATTCCACATTATTGTCTTTAGTTTATACCTAGTTATTTTAAGCCTGAACAGGTATTCGATTTCCAAAGTTTCTTGTATCTGATTTAAAATGTAGCATAGTTTCTACTGAAGCTTATAAACTCCCGCTACTTAACACTTCACATAATAGAATAAAGACAATTCACAATCACACTTATCATGATAACTTAATGTTCGAACGTGGAATTGAAGTTGGCAAGCCACAACGACATGATCCAAGGTGTCCCGCGCATAATGCATCGTTGTCGGACACCGTTGTCAAGACATTTGGCAACCGCCGGCGGGCTAATGATCCTCTCGATTGTGGCGAAGTGTGCCTATAAAAATGTATGAAACTTGCCAAATAGTGGCAAAAAGGCGTTTACCTCCGAACGCCTGTTATTCCTGGCAACCAGGCGCTGTGAATCCCGCGGGCGACACTCCGCATTCTACAATACCCCTATTTTCACGTCTTTTAAGTTAAACGGGCAAGTTTTTTTAACTGTTTTATGTCTGCTCTTTAGGCTATTTTGCGAAGTGCTTTTAGTATCGCCGGATAGTTTGCGAATTTTTTCACCAACGTTTTTGCATTTGACTCGGGTTATATTGATGAGATGCTGATGAATTTCAGCTTCATAAATGTTCGTAGATTTAATGTGGAAAGTTTGGCCGCAAGTAATACAATACTTTCGAAGTTGTCCAACAAAACGTTTCAATATTTCACGGGTTCATTAATCACAGTAATTGACAGTAGGGTGCGCACCCTCCCATTATTCTTGTATCGCGATAATGGAAAATATTCGATTCGAGAGGGTGGTTTCTATTCACGTTTTTAACACTTTAAATGTGAGCCTAAAAAGGCGGATTATGCCTTTCGTAATAGCAGCGCAAATTGGTTGATGTTCTGGCGACGCACTTGTCAGAGATGCGTCAAATTAATAGTCAAAATAAGGCAACTTACATGTATACGAAATCATGCCTTTTGTAAAATTGTACTTTAGAGGGATCACTATCATAAATTAGTTATTAAATTATTTCTCACCATAGACATGATTTTTTATCTAATTGAATATTAGCTTAAAACTGGATATCAATTACTGGGTTTATTTATTTTCATTACTTAGGATTAAATAAACCAAATAGTTCCATCAGTACTTCACTCTATACCTTCTTTAGTACTATTTAGACTCAATATGCCTAAACAAATAGCTAACAAATTTTGGCAACACAATGTAGCCCTAAACCTGCTGAAATCACCAAAGAAAAGCAACAAACATAAAGGGCAGGTCGACATCCCTTAGCGTTATTAATTTTATTGGCAACTGTATATTGCTCGAGGTCAATCGTTCGTGAAAATAAATGAATAACACAAGTTTCGTATTTACATGTACAACCGAGGGAAGAAATCTGTGTCACGAAGTTTAATATATTAGCTTTGTTTGTCCTAGAGGTATGCGACAGTATTGTGACAGTCATCATATATAGATATATATTTCCAAATTCTTTTCAAATCAATAATGATATTATGAACTCAAAATTATCATTTAAAGTACTTAAAAGGCCTTTCTGATTTAATATCAAATAACAAGACTTATTTCAGATTCTAGAGTCAAGAAAAAATTCTATGAAGCTAAAGAAATTGAACAACTTGACAACTCAGCTGGTAAATAGACATACTCTACCTACTCCATATTCTAGCAAAACTAACCAGAACACCAGAAACTCTAGCTAAAACAGAATACCTACCAAAATTACTTCCAACAGTTAATGAGAAATTAGTTCATCTAATCCTGCCCTCGCGACTCGAACAATGTACATTTACGTGTGAGTATTCCGAGATCACGCTCTGGCGCGTTCTAATCCGCCACGTAAAAGCCTCTATTAATCATTAATGAACTCGTTAATCATAAATCAGGACACACTACCCTCGCACCGGGAGACGCAAACTTTTCCAACCACTTTGAAGAGTACAAGACTGTGTGTAACTATTATTGCTATTATCAGTCATTTTTAGGACATTATGATGTTGAAAATTTTTGATTTATTGGGGTAAAAAAGGATTTCTAATATATTGATATCATGCATTAAGAAATTAGAATTATCAATATAATTTATCCAACAACCTCATAAATAAGAAGCGTTTTAATCGAATTAAGACTTGAACTTTCAATTAAATTTCTAAAAATTCTCAGGACTTCTATTGAAACATTTACTTCCAGAAAGGCGATTCTAAATAGCTCGTCTACGTCTACGTCGGTTTTATATTAAATAGTATCGATAATTGAGTTTTTCTCGAACATTCCGCCGATGTCTTGCTCCCTAGCTTCGAGACCCACATCACCGGAGTAAGGAATCTTCATCTCTTAAATGCGAGCGGGGATTTATTTGACAAATTACTTTTTCGCTTTCTTGTTTATAGAGGACAGTAGGGTTGGAGGTTGACAACATTTTTACGTAATTTCGCCAAGTTTTGTTGGCCTTTTATTTGGCACTGTCATTTTGAGGATAACTGATAGCCTTTTCGTAATGAGTAATCAGTGTAGGTCTGTTTATAAAGATATAGGCAGGAGGAAGATGGATTGGTTTCTTTAGATGTTTGAGAAGCAAGATGGGGTGATCCATTTATAAAAATAGGTATTATTACAAACGATTAAGACACAGATCCATCTGTTTTTTTCACTACTTCTACATAGCTATCTGTCTATAGAAGTCGAATACTGTAATACGTAGGTAATAACCATTTTACAACTCTCCGTACAATTTCGAAGTTGCAAGCGAAATGAAGTTACATCAGAATTATTTAGCAAAAAATTCGCCCAGACCAACTTCAGCAGCCCTAAGTTGTGGAAGTTTTTGCATCAGCACAACGATTTGTTTACCATAAAGTTGCGGAGAGTCATTACGGGGGAACAGTTTTTATCAACCCCCAAACTGTCGATAAAATGTTACTCTTTCGAATTTACTTGTTTATTTTACCTGTTCTTTTTTTGTATCGCTAACAAAAATAAATAAATAAATACACCCAACAGTCACATACATAGTCCTGACTCCACACTAAGATACGAGTCTTGTGTCGTGGGTATCAGAAACTACGAGAGACTTTTTGGTCTCACAAACACCCAGACCCGAAACAAATATTTGTGGATCACACAAAAATTTTCCTTGTTTTTATAGCTTTCGTAATGAAGTGTTTTTGGATGGAATAAAGTATCATGGAGTATCGGTGGTATTTTAACAAGTTTTGATTCTGTCTGTATTTAAATTTAGAGCTCTTTTGATTATCCAGTTGGATACAAGTCTTGGCAGGTTTGGCAATTCGACCTAGCTTTATCGACCATAATCATCTCTTATGAACACGACTCAACCTTACGATAGGTACAATCTTGTCTCCTTACCAAGTAAGTCATGCCAGTGAATTTTTTTAACGCCTTATACGCGCTCAGTGACCATCTCAAGTCCTTTAACAAAATTTCTTAACCATTTGCAAAATATTAAAAAACCTTAATAAATAAATTAACATACTATATTTTATATTTATACATTATTCACATAAATTGGGTAATTTAGTCATTATTTGAACGTTGAATTGCGTAAAGTATTGCGAAAGAGCCGTTTGTACGCACTAAGGCCTCTTTTCGCTTGCGCCCACGCAGGTCTCGTCTACAAGGCTGTTATGTCAGGGAGTTGTGACATCAAACGATTTTGACCTTTAGTGCGCTCAGATACGGTGTAGAATATATTACATTAGGAAAATGTTAATAAATTGTTTTCCATTTAGAGTGTTGTTGGTCTACACACTAATTGGGTAGTAAGCACGAGTGAGGATTTGAATTTATTGTTTCTGTTTGCTTGGTTTGGTTTATTTGAGCATTGCAGTTTTGTCCATCATTTTGACTGTTGGTCTTGCAAATTACTGCATGTTTCTGATGCTTTAGGTACTGTGAAGGCATTAATTCGGGGGGGATTAAACTGCTACTTAATATTACTTTTAATTATTACTTCTTAATTATCTGATGTCTTCTAATATAATTTCTATCTATTAACCTGATTTTGGACTTAGGAATAGGTTTTGTTCTCGTTTTCAAAGGTTACCTCTTATTAGGAAACACAACAGATTTTTAAGACTTACGTTCAATCTTTTGAGATTTAAAATTTATTTTCTTTCAAATCGTCCATACAACAACAACGGCAAAAAGAGCTAGGGGACCCTGTATCATTGAAATATATTTCGACATAATTTCCTTTGATACATTCCTCATCCCTTAAGCTGTCAACCGGTCCCTTCGAACAAACTAACCTTGTCCACGACGTAAAACCTCAAGAGAGCCACTAAATGTCGAATTTACCTTCGTAATGTGCATATATTAATAAAAACAGTCATATCTGCCCACGCGAAGTCGGGATATGTAATAAATTTTGATATTGTAAAAATGTTTTGTGTGATCATGACTTGATTGATCAAGGGGTTTTGTGTCTCCTTTAAGAGAGTAACAACATTTGATGATTAAAAGAGAATTTAAGTCAATATTAAATTTTTCAAATAACATCATTTATTATGTCTCCTTTTAAATCTACTTGTTTCACAAATAGTATCTTATATGGTACAAGATGTTTGAATCACATTTAGCATATTATTTCATTCTTATTCCCATAACACAAACTACATTTGTATCCCCATCCATATTTTACTAAAGCTGAGTGCGTCTCAATATCCGTGTATCCGGCCATTACAATACGAATGCATAAATCCAAAACATTAAGCAAACATAATACTTTGTTTCAACAGCTAACACATAACTTAATCTATTTAAGTTATATCTTGACAACTTAGCAGTTGACAGGTTAATTACAGACGCACGCACACAAGGCGGAAGAGCGCAAACACGCACACACAGACACACGCACACACACACAAAATCCGGGCCTCTGATTGGTCGAATTACCGCCTTACTGGCTACCGAAGTACTATTTCCCAAACTAGAACATGGAAGTGCTTGCACGCGACGCAATACGAGATTTTTATCTGTTCAATGGATGGTTATATTATTACGAAATGTTTTTTTTAATGTATACTCTGTGTTGTGAAGGTTAGTGGCAGGTTGTGGGCATAGGAATGAGCGGAGCGATTAATGATTAAAATTATGAGTAAATGTTAAATGGCCTTAAACATGGTGTATCTTGATTCTATATCATATAACATTTTAAGCTGAAGAAACATCGTACTTGAAAATGATTCGATACAATCGATATATTTTCTAATGAATATGCAAAATATTCATCTGGTCATACACTACTTAATACTTATAATTTTGATATGTAGAATTAAAATCAAACTACTAAATTGTCATACAAAGACACGGACAAACAATTATCTTTAAATTTAAATTCAAATATTTTTCCGCTTTAACATTACTTCTTTCCTCGCCTTTGCAATCGCTTAAGTTCATCCAATAAGTCCACACCATTATCCGTACTGCGTGATTCATTTAATGAAGATCGTCGAAAAGTGTAGTATTTAGTTAAATAGCAAGTGTAAAAACCCATTATTACCACAATATGGTAACGAGATCTGTTTACCGTATGTAACTTTATTACGTTTTGTTGAGTATAGATCTGATATGGGAATGTTTGGAGCGAAAACACCATTTGTAATTTTACAGTTAGCAACACAGGTTTTGATAGAGTTTTGTTTAATTAATGTGGCTTTTGTGTAAGGGCAACAAGGTGTAAGATTAACCATGTTTTAAATAAATATTACTAAAAATATATTATCTAGTTTTTTTTTTATACTAAGGTGTGTCTATAGTAAGTTTGAGGGTTACAATTCATAGACAAAAATTAAAAGTTTATGGTCGAATTAGATCGCTTAAATATTTTTTAACAATTTCTATTATAACTTGTCTATTGTCATAATAATCTAATCTTACTTTTTTCTCTCTTTTGTCGTATTATCTCACGTGATAGTTACAAGAAATCTATTGAAATTCTATAAAAAATAAATCAAGGTGATAAGAGCAGGAAGCATGTTAGACTCCTTTTACGCGCTCATTTGACCTTTGCTAGCGCCTTAACTGAGTGAAAGTTGGGACCTTTTTACCATGGTTTTTGTTCGAGGTTACTTGGACTTAGAAGTACCATATACTTAGTTAAATCTAAGTTAACAATTCATTTATATAACACATAATCCTGTTGTCCTGTAATGTTGCTAAATACTCGTTTGAATATTCCATCACGCGCGGTTGTCTGGAAGAGATCGCTATAAGCGATAAGACCGCCGATTGTTCACTGTATTTTGTATTATTCTTGTATCTGCTATTTGTTTGTTTAAATGGTGCACAATAAAGTGTTTTTTTATCTTTATCTTTATAATCCTAAATAACAATAGTCATCAGCTCACATTCATACATAAATTCATATGAACGTCTAACTGTTGAGCACGGACCTCCTCTACAACAGATGGTTTAGGGTTTAGACCTTGGTCCACCCTTTGGCTTACTGCGGGCTTGCTAATAATAGTTATGTTGTATATATTCAAACTTCACACTCCTCATGTTTAGCTAAACGTATTGTTATGAGTGTATCGAATGAAGAGAGTCTTTCTGGTCTTGATTTTTCTTTTAAACAGGTCTCTTAATATTAGTACGTTCAGAAAGGTCTAACAAAATATTTATCCTATTTTTATCATCACCTATCACTTAATAGAAAAATCCATCTTATACGTAAATAATAAAGATAATAAATATCGTGATAATTGTCCATCGCCGGTTTTCATTAGAGCAACAAGGTTATCGGCGGTACTGACGCAGACATCGACGTCGAATGATCGTGAATTTGTCATTATAGCTTATTAATCAGTGGAATAAATCAATTTTTGTTGCCCAATGATCGTATGGAAAATTGTGGTGTTCCGTACATGACTCATTTTACGCGTCATTTTGAATCAAGTAGAAATTTCCTTCTACTAGTTGAAGAGCCTGTCTTAGTAATAAAATTGGTACATGCCGTCTATTTCTAGCAGCAAGATAATCCTCCACTAGCCATGAAATATGAAAGATCCAAAAAATAAAACACAAAAGTCCAATACTATCTGGATCACAATAAAATGTGGGGATGGAACCAATAATTTCACGTGAAAGTCCACAATGGCGTTATCACCGGGCCGATCTAACGAGCCAGGCTCCGAACATGAGACTTGGTACGCTCTAATCGTTTCTTCCACGTCACTACATCGAGTTTCACGAATCACTTGCTCTATTGTTGAGGAGTTGCACATCTTCATATTAGTACCTGGATGTTGCATTGTTAAATATAAAAATTTACATCAATTTTCCTTCCAACAGCTGATCTCAAGAGTTTTGTGTGAACATCAATAATTCCAACAGTATTTTGAGCTCTATAGTTGTATTATGTTACTTTAAAATGACAAAAATCATTGGTTTTGGAAGGGGAAAGTAACCACAAACCACGCACCTGTCAAGTTTGGAACGAAGTAAATGAATTGTTTGACTGGTCAATGACAGTTTGTATCAAGTTATCATTATTTCATTTAAATATCTAATGTACTAAACCTAATTCTATAACTAGATAAACTTTAAAAACTAACAAACTGAAATTGCCGTATTTTGAATAAAAACAAATAAAAACGAACTTAAAGAAGATATGCTCGAATGATAAAGAATAATTCTTCAAGAAAAATAGATGTTACAAACACGATCGTTCAAAACTCCTAGCCGAAGAAATGCTTCGTCATACGACGTGTTTTAAAATTTATCGATGTAGAAACGGAGTCGGTTAACGTTTGGGTTCTGAACGATATATCATTTCTCATTGTACCAATGTTGGGGATTTTAGGCGGTTTTACACGCGAATTTGTGAATTATTGATTTGTTATGTACAATACTGTGACTTATTTGCTACTTATACGACATTCTATGGAATATTTGTACAATAACAATGCTTTGAAATGCTCCAAAGCAACATATCTTTTATAATATGTCTAATAATTTGACTACATACATTTCAATCAAATAAAAGTTTATTTCACCAAATGTTTCTAGTGCATTTCCATAAATTACATTACTTTATCCATATTTTTAGACATTCTTCTCACTTATCTTTAAAATTAACATCATAAGAAGTACCATGGCTACTTATTTCTTCAAGTCAAAGAACATTAACCCAGTCCAATTTAAATACTTCCTGGTCCACATTTAATCAGTTGAACATAATTTTTCATAAGTAATTTTTTATCGTCACGCATTTAATGAGGCGTGCATAAGTTATTTTAATATTTTCTATTAATACGGCTATTATGGACGCCTGTTTAATAATCTGACATACGGAGTGACATGGCAGTGGTAAAACATCGATGATAAAATGTCTTCTCGGTGTATCGAAATTCTAGTTAAAACGAATTCCTATAACTGTCACTTAATACGTAGCAAAGGTTAAAAATAAGTACAATTTTGAAGCGTTTGCGCCGTTTAAAATATCATAATCATCGGTTCATACTCGTATAGGTCTCACTACTGGGTTTAGACCTCAGTCCACCACGCTCGTCTGTGCGGGCTACACTTAAAATATATTTGGTTGAAATATCAATTTAATTTCTTAATCTGTCATTTTCAAATGCCATGAGGACAGAAAACTTTTCAAAGACCGGCTTTATTTACCTCGTCTTCACTCCGTCTTGTTAAAACGAAACCCCGGTACATCGTCCACCATACCACATCACTTGAAAACAAGTTCCCTATGTTAATAACCACCCACAGCTGAACAGCTTTCCATATACGGTACGAATTACATCTAGGCATGGTCAAATTTCGTATAAGCCGCTTGTTTTAATCGTCTTAGACGTGACTTGGGTGTCGCGCCATATTGGGTGCCGTCTGATTAGCGTTTAACTTGACCATAATCTGGCGTTTATTAACTTGAATTATTTGTGTCTTCTGCTACCAACACTTTCAAATTATGGGTATTTATCTTTACAAATTTTACTAGCCAGTTTTTTTGCCTCGTGGTCTCGCGGTACAAATATGTGCCGTGCGATCTAGAGGTCCTGGGTTCGATTCCCGGGTCGGGCAAAGTGTTATTGGGTTTTTCCATTAGGAAATTCTCAGTAGCAGCACGGAGTTTGGAAATGTGCCCGAAAAACGGCAATAGGCTCGCCCCCTATTACGTGGGACTAATACATACCTGGCGAAATGTGCCATGGCATCTCTGCCTACCCCTTCGGGGAATATAGGCGTGAGGTATGTTTGTGGAGGTAATTTTTTGAAGGGGTAATCGTTGCAGTCAAAAATTTAAGCATGAGTCGTCATGTGGCTTTGATTTTCTTCATTGTCTTCTAAAACGGGCATATTGAATTTTGATAATAACAATACCACTACATGTTAACAGAACTACATCTCTACTGGCTTTTTCAAAGAACGGTCGTGATGTACAACAAAATACATACAAAAAAGTCCTCACGTCATTACAGCTTCTAAAGCTTCCAGACATATATTAATGTGCGTAAAAACTTTATATAAACACAATTTGTTCTCCAGCATTAACAAAATGACATCATATCTTTGGGCGCAGTGACGAAATTTTCTGATCATATACGTTCACTTGTGTATGATACTGCACCCTTACAATTCTATGCTTGGCTGGCTCCTCCCCTCCCCCAGCCACCCTCGAGGAAGTGCTTGCCTCTGTGTTCCTCCTCTCAGCGGGTGTGCATTTAGATTTAGCAGTGGGTGGTTTAAATGACTCAGGTAATCTATACTATATTTTTCTATTGCCGCACCTTTAAAACATTAGAATACAAATATAATTGTGTTCCACCGTAAATATTTTGATTCTTATGTGAAGGAATATATCTAATTTTAGTAACTATGCAAACTAATACAAGTGGAAAGACTTAAAAAGAGCACACTTCATCACAATTTTATATTCATACATAAACGTCAGTAATCAATATGGTATTTCTTAGTAAATCTTATTTAAAATGTATTCGTGCGGAGTTATTGCTTGAGGCTGAAAGCTTTTTAAGTCCAGAACACTCAAACGGGGGGTCAAAGCCTCTGTAAGTCCTCAATCCGTTCCTGCACCTGTTACACTAAATTACCACGGTGCTCGACAAAATCAGAATATATACAGACTAATATAAAATTTAGCCTCGCTTACTTTACCTTTATGAGGTTTGTTTTGGAAAAATATAGCACATATTATCTTTTATGCGGTCGTAACATTACGCTGCGTTTCACATGGGTGGATAGTGTGATTCCTTTTTCAAATTACACTCATATTTTGAAGATAACACGTAGACATTTTGCAAGATTGCTACTTAGTTGATATGAAGTATGACGTAGGTACTGAAAATATTTGTCTGTATCTGATATCATACTAGCTTCTAACGTTCATTGAGATTAGAATATTTGATGAAATCCTAAAAAAAATATTTCTATAGTCTAGAATACCCTTGCACGTAACAATATCATCTTCTTTAGTCCATATACATTCCTACTGCTGGGCACGAGCCTTCTCTGAAACTAAGAAGGTCTAGGCCTAAGTCCACCACGCTGGCCTAATGCATATCAATATAGGCTTTGATAAAGGCGGCATAAATTGTCAGATAAAGTTACGTTCTAATCATTTAAGCTATTGCAAAACTCTGGCAATAAAACACGAACGGCTTGTACGAAATCATTTGGGATATTAATGACCCCGATCCAGAGAAGGGATAGAACAATGTAACACGCAGGCCCGGTATCCATTCTGCGTTATCCCGCGGGACTACAAAGTTGTGATTACTTTCGCAAACTCATCTGTCATTTTTACAGATTCAGAATTCCACATTTAAAATTCATGCAATAGTTATGGTTTTATTGAGTTAGAACAATTTATTTTGTTTGGAGTTTAAATTGTGTTATGACGTGTTATGTTGCTTTTGAAGTTATTGATGTGAATCTTAGAGTTGATAAAAATTTCGATTAATTAGAATACAAAGCTAAGTAACTAGCCAAAATATATATTTTTATGTCAAGTCTATTGGTTGTATTAATGTAACACGTAGATGCGACAAATATATTTTTTTTTCAAAACAAAAACATAATCTTCAATATAAAAGATAGAAGCCTGTTCCATACAACTCGAGGCAGTTTAATAAGCCATTACTGAAAACGAATTACCCAAAAGACGGGGCCCAACAACGATAATATTATCCTAAGAGTTTAATAAATACACATAATTAAGAAAAAGTATCGTAGAGAAACGCAATAAAGTATAACATTACTTTTTTTAAGAGCACATGTATTCTGAATTCGTCCGTTATTCCGACAATGACTGCTATTTCGGCATTCAATGGCATCGCTTTTTTTTCCACAAAAAAGCAATTTTAAACCTCAACACGAGACTTCTTTCTTAAATAACACATTTGTGGTGCTTTTTATCGTTTTCAATATGCATGTATTTTGTGTAATATTTTTCGTGAATTTTTTTATTTTCCCGTTTATAATGTTTTTAATGAAGGTGTTAGAAAAGATTTTTTAACTATATTAAAGAAACATTATTTTCAACGAATTAACTTTATTGAAAACTGTCAGTACAAGAACATGCACAGACTAAAAAAAGCAAAGACACAAACGTCAAAGTGACAAGAGCTGTCAAACGTAATTAAAATATAGATGGCATAAAATATACACGCAAAATTTCATTAAACTGTTTCGGATTATTCAATAAAACGTATAATTCAACACTACAAAATGAGATTTAAAATACTAGAATTAACTTTCCATTATAAAATTATTGATATTTAACAAAGCGAAATACATGATAAATACGAAATTATTCGCGAAATGCAGGTCCAATATATTGCGTAAAACTTACGTTGAATTAAACTGAGTACACGGAAGCGCATCGTTTTTCTGGCGAAATGTGTATAAATTAAAATGTGTTCAATAAAATCGATCTCTTATACAGCACCCGGCGGGATAAACTGAATTTAAATTTCTGGATCGGAAATATTGTAATACGTGAATTAAAATTGTTGGATGCTTCAAAGGAACCATTCGTAGATACAAAGAATTGTGAGGGACTATTTGGCTTGGAATATCTTAAAGCGGATCAGTGAAAAAGTATCTTTAGGGTTTCGCTAAACTTCAATCACCATCAGACTATCAGACTTTATACCAATGGCTCGGCATGGACCACATAACATAACTAAGTGATTCTTGACAGAATCCGTAAAACTTAAAGCCATCACTACTTCTTGAGGTAGCGAAATTTAAATACTCAGTTTTATTTATGAATAAATAAAAAAATGGATTTTAATGCCAAAATCTACGTTCAATTTCAAACAGCTGTTATCTTATCAAGCTTAAAACCCAGCGTCCATACAAAAACTATTGTAAGTGACTTGCGAGATCCGTTTTTTTGTAAAAGCAAATACGTTTTGGAGATTTATTTTACTGTTACCATAGGTCAAGGAACCATTAGCTTGCTCACTCGGAGGAATAACGTTCGCACTTAAATGAATCGATAAATATTTGCATTGTTTCTGTATCGCGGTTCAACTATCTAAATGGTATAAATATAATTAATTTTGAATATGTTAAGTAAAAATACACATAGGTACTTTCTTAGCATCTTTATTGTCTCTTAAGAACTAAGTCTGGTTATGTTTTTATGTGTTTTTGAATTACTTTATTATTGTCGTATGCTGTAGATATAGAGTTCATCTATTTTTGAACCCTCCCTACAGTTGTTCTCCATGCAGTTTTGTCTTAATAATCCAGGATTAATAATTTATTATTTATATAATATTTTCCTTTAGATTTATGTTCATCATCAGACCATAGCTAAGAATTTTTCAAATTTACTTGTCTTTTTAATCTTTTTTCTTCTTTCATCCCTCGCTTTGGGTACGTAATTACAGTTACAAAAAGGGTGGTTCGCCTTTCCTATCAACACAAACATTATCTCACAAACCAACGAAAGCTGAAATTCATAAGCGCACGCGCAAACATCTATAAATGAATAATTCAATACAGGAGTGAATATTTTTTTCGGTTAAAATCTGGGTGTTGATTTAAAATTTTGGCTGGTCGTTGACCCGGCCAGTTGGGTTGCCCGCCCGGTACCGTTAAACGTTTCTAATGACGTATTTTGTTTCAGGTATGCATTTGAGTAATTTACAGTGAAGCGTGGGTAAGTGGGAAGAATTGAAATCTTGATACTGTGTTTGGTGTGGCGACGTTTGGTACCAAGAATTTTTTTCGAAACTGAAAATAATTTTCGAAACGTAAGGGTCTTATTGAGTCATTACTTTGTTTAATGCTTTAAAATTATAAAAAAAATACTTTTTACTTTTGAAATTAAACCCGGCTATTCATGTGTATTCGATGTTTATATGATTAGTATTATACATCAGAATGGAAATATAATTTTCAAGAACGTAATTAGAAACTCATATACCTAAGCTGAAATGTAACAGAAATATCGTACGTATCTAGGCACACTGTAATGACAGACAGACGGACATTCATAAAGTCACTCAGAATGTAATTACGTTCTCATTGTTATGCAAAGTGTTGAACACACAATGCTCGCATAAAAATCACACAGGTTTATTACCTGAAATAATTACCGCACAATTAAATTGCTAAAATTCGAAAAATTTTAACAAACCCACACAATTTTTATCTCGTTTAATTTCCAACATCTCTTTATAAATGTAATTTTATATATTAATTATTTTCTCGGTAAATGATTTTCTGTCGAAATTTCCATGAATAAAAATTGAAGCTTATAATATTTAAATGCATTTTTTCTATTTCATTTTATATTTTTATTTATTTTATTTTCCTTTACATTTAATTATATTTATTTTATTTTCATATCCTGTAATTCTTTAATTAGGATTTACACTGAGCGTTAATAAAAACGCGCGTGTTCCGTCGGCGTGAAAACGCGGCGGGGTGAACGACCCGATTATCATTGTGTTTTGTATAAAATGTGGAACAATTTTCGCTCGCCATTCCGCAAAGCGTTTTCGTCACACACGTTGCGTCAACTGATTGATAGTCTGCCGTATGTTTTGTCTATCGGGTACGTTTGAGCGCATTGATAACGTTTTTTACTCGCATTTACAGTTAATTATATATACATAGTATATACGAGTACATACGTAAATTCACTTCAAAAGCCTGTGTTCCCTGATGGGGTAGAGATGCATTTCTACACCCACATTTCGCCTTTGTATTAGTCACACGTAGAGGGCGAGCCTATTGCCGTTTTTTCGGGCACATTTCTAGACTCAGTGCTGCTATTGAGAATCTCTTAAGGAAAAACCCAATGACACTTTGCCCGACCCGGGAATCGAACCTAGGACCTCTAGGTCGCATGCCACATACTTGTACCGCGAGACCACAAGGCAGCAATAACATGCATGCTCTGTAGATGGAATTAAAATGTTGCTAATTATTTGTTGCTGTATGTAACAACCAATGAAATACAACAAGATAATACTAGTTAACGAATAAACCTTATCAATGAATTCAAGCAAAGAAAATAACGTTAAAAAATAACACCTAAAAAGCTGTATGTAACAAAAAACAAACCATTTATGAATTATTATAATTATTTCAAATGAATAATACATTTACATATTATTAGTAACGCCTTGACGTAATCAAATATAATTTGCATTGTTACCGTGCATATTATTTTTCGTGTTTTTATAATACATACTCACGGTCTAACAAACAGTAAATCACGACATAAAAAATCATATAATTAATTGTATATTTCATACGCAAAATGTCCATTTTTTTCTAAAATTAAGTCAAATACAATCTATTTTTTTATTATTAGTAAGGCTGTATGATCCACGCCTTTGCATTGTGTTCATAAAATAAAGTTAATGATGAGATGATTACAGACACTAAATCAAAACTCAAGCGGTGATGCCAAGTCGCAGGTCGTTCAACTTTAACCTCCCGTTAACGACGACAGTACAAAAAAATCATCTTTGTACTGTTTTTTCTTACAAACAGAATTTCAATTAAGTTTCAATCGCGTCGAAAAAATCATTAGTCGGACGTGCCGGGTTTATGGAATTACGCGAATTCTAACAAAGTGGCGAAACTGGGAAATTGGATAGCGTCCTTAACATTACGAATTTAAAAACAGAAATTCGTGAAATGGATTTTTTTCAGACGTATTTAAAAACGCATTTACGTGTGTTTTTCTCAATTCTAAAAACGCCTTTCACATTCAATGATTAGAATTAAAAAATATTTGTGAAGATATTTTGGTAGTATTAATGAGGTAAAATATACACAATATTTTTTGTCTGGCGATCCAACGACCGTTTAGATAATGCCGAGATGTGATCTAAGCTTTTATTTACAATTCGCAAGCAGTTTAACGTTGAGTATTGCGTTCATATTAATTCGATTCAAGTTCGACGCCCTCATTATCTTTGTCACGCTTTTAATGTATAGATGCGAATGTATTTCGCAGCTGTTTTACAACCGGCTGGATGATAAGAGATCGCGATTTTATAAGTTGATGATATTTTTTATTTATAAAGTTTATATCACATTCATAGTTTTAGATAGAAATGCACAGTTATAACTTGGTTTTATATGCAAAAAATTCAATAAGATTCATTTCATTTTGGTGGAATAAAAAAAAGAAGTTAGATCACTCAATGTTGACTTGATAACATTGAACTTTATTAACAATGCTTATACAATTTAAAAGCAATAGTTACCAATAACCGTCCTTGTAAAATATTATCTCCGTATTAAAAATAAATCGCACGTCTATCTGGCTAAAATTGAATAAATTTTTTTACCTGTCGAAAAGAGAAACCTACAATAAAATAACCCTCCGCTAACCGCTCACGCTCATCGCTCCTGACTAAAAACCGTTCAGGTTCAAACGATGCGATTCTACGTGACACGTCTCCAACGCAATTCACAATTTAGAATTACACAAAAAATTTTTTTCGCCGCCCCAATTTTTGCAGACGATATAAAAAGCGTCTGGGATAATGACGTGACGATGTGTTGACAAATTTGTTTATTGACCCGTATTTTGATAGTACTACTCACACTTCGTTTGGCGTCGGAAACTAGCTTGCTGCGTGAAGATATGAAGTTTGATTTCTACGGTTTTAGAACATTTAAATATAATTTTGATTAAAACTGATGATCCTTAGATAAATATGTGAGATATAAATATATCCTTGTCCTTAAATACTCGACAGCCCCGTGGCGCAGTTGGCTAGACACCAGCTTGCGAAACGAGCGGCCGCGGGTTCGATCCCCGCACCGAGAAAAATATTTGTGTGATCCACAAATATTTGTTTCGGGTCTGGGTGTTTGTGAGACCGAAAAGTCTCTCGTAGTTTCTGATACCCACGACACAAGACTCGTATCTTAGTGTGGGGTCAGGACTATATATGTGACTGTTGGGTGTATTTAGATACTAATACACGGTGCTAAAAGGCTGTAAAACGGGTTAAAATAAAATTAAAACAAAAATAATATTTGACATTAGCCATTGGCCACTGTTTGCCATAGAATTTCCCTAAAAGCCTTAAATAGCACCTGATTAATTATATATTACTATTTTCAGTTAGATAAAAAAGATAAACTAGGGACTTCCCTAAATATTCGTCATCATAAAAGTATATGTCATCGTATCTACCGTTTCTTGTAATAGTAGAGAATTACTAAATATCTTCAAACTACAAACATAGCTACAACCTCCAACTATACAAGTCTTACAAATACGAATATTCGATACAAAAATTTGTAGCATGAACAAATGTTTGTATGCCTCAGAGACAGTCATTACAAGACCTTACTAAAAATACTTCCATCTGAGCTCCATCGACCTTCATACCCCTGCATCCTTATCAAAGTTTTTACCGAACTGACATGAAAATTGTACATAATAATACATTTAAATCCATTAAGTAAAATAATTAATGAAATATTAAGAACTCGTTAAATATTAAAAAACACCAGGCGTAATGGTTTTTTAATCGGTCCGTGTGTCGTTAATTGTAACTCAATATGATGTGACTGAGTTCTTACATCATTACGAAAATCGAATTGTTCGGGAAAGTAAAGGATTGGGTTTCCATTTATGATACAAATTCTTAATAATTTGAAATATTCTTTAGAAAGGGTTATTAAAAAATGTGTTATACATCAAAAATGTTGAAAGCCTGAGACAAGAGTATCCCTTCGTTAAAATACAATATAAGAATTACATGCATACATACATAATTACATACATGGTATGCCTTTCGCCAAAATTACGTTTAAACATTTTAAGCCGTTGCAGTGTGAAAGAGTTTCTATACAACGTTTAATCGAGTTTTAATGTGAAAAACCTTAGCATTTCTCTTTAACAAAATTTTACACCTTCTTATATAAAAATAGCAATATGACTTAGATTCGCATCGAAAATAGTTTGGCAAGGATTTTTTTGCATCAAAATTCTTCAAATACTAACCGTGCCTTGCTTATAAAAAACTATATTAAACTCCACGTTTATTTTCCTGTGTCCCACTTAAGCATTATTGGCATAGTATAGATAACCCCGCTATTATCTAGATACGGCTATCAATAACTATTTAACGGCCTCGTTTCATGTATTCTCAATTTGCCGGCTTTGAGATCAAGTCGCGCTCATTTTTTATAAAACCTTATCAAAAACTGCGGCTTTTTATACGCTTGCTAGAATTCTGAACATCATGACTACAATTATGGTAGTAAATAGGCTTTAGGTTACATAAGATTGTTTATAAAAGGTTTTTTTCAAATAATAAGTACCTACATATCAAGTCTTTTTATAGACTTAAATAGTAAAAAGAAAATAAGTAAGAGGCTTAAAACTGTGCTTAAAACCCCAGTGTTACTTAGTTCTTATCTCTATAAACTGAAAAAAATCCTTTTTAATTAAGTGTTAGAGTATACACTTAAGTAAAAAGTACATTTAATCACACGAATAATCCTTACAATTTAATAAATATTGAAGTAATAATCACACAAATAATCCTTACAATTTCACTAAAACTGAAATAACATTTCAATCCATGACTTAACATTAGCATTCTCAAAGCGAGATCAATATATCGTACGTCATTTTTAAAACATGCACATCCCGACGGATAAATCAATTGATCCGGGATTACGGGTTTGACGTTTGATCCCGTTTGGATCCACGGTTATCGGCGCACAGCAGCCCGGATACATCCGCATGACAGTCATAGACGGGGTAATCCGTATCTGTGGCATTACGGAAATTTATTTAGAAATATTTCGAATTGCATTCATAATTTGGCGTATTTCTCTCTGTGTATTTTATTGATGCTTCGTTGCTGGGTATTAATTGGAAAACCGTTCACATATGTAACGGAAATACATAAGGTAGTATTATAGATATGGATTTTGAAATATATATTTACACTGAAATGATTTACAAGGCTTTGAAGGCCAGAATGTCCATTAGCGAAAAATAGTCATATCTATTCCAAAATAAGAACGAAATCTATTCTGGTGTTATAAGCGCTATATAATTAATCAAATTATACTGTCTAGTAGTCAATTATTATGACTTAAAACCAGACTAAAAGTAACCCAAAAATTAAATCAATCTTAACGCAATTGATATAAAGTCGAAGTTAAGTAAATACGTCCCAAGTCTCCAAAGTAACACGTAACAATAAAATGAAAATGTGTGAAAAATATATTCCCCCAAAAATATCCTTTTTATTGTAAGTCGAAAATGAATTTCGGCAAAGACAAGACGAGTTGAAGCAAACTTGATTCGCTCTTTGAAAAGTTGAATTTCTGTCGTCAACTTTTTTCCCTCTTATTCCTTACAGTTCCTTAAATTGTCATATTTCTTTTTGTGGGAATCAACGAGGCTTTTATTGAGTTGCCAACGAGTTATTTCGTTGTGAAAAATTTCAGCCGTAGTTTTTAAGACTGTTAAAATTTTAGTATCAACTCAACATGTTTTTAAAAAGTTTCACTGCTTAACCTATCTATTTAAACGAGATACGTATCTAAAGTCAGCGAAAGACTGCAGTGAAACTAGAAGGCGCAAGTTTAAACCTCTCACCGCGACAAACGTTTGAGTTATCCACAAATATTAGTTTCTAGTCTGGGTGTTTGTGAGACGGAAAAGTCTCTCTTAGTTTTTGAGGCGAATAAGTTATATCTTAATGTGGAGCCAATTATATGACTATTGCATGTGAGTGTCCTTTTTGTAGTCCACTTTTTTGTAAAAGTAAAACTTAAGAAAATAATAATCAACCGTAATCTTCGATCAATCAAATATGGTTATGTTGAATATACTTCTATAAATATATGTGACGCTGCGAAAGGTATTACTAAAATTACACATTTATCGTGAAAGCACAGATCTGCACGTTTTCGGCCTAAATAAAACCAACAGTACGTATGCGTATTTGTGTGTGGGGAATGCAATTTCTACTTTATTTCAATATGTATAGGGATCATAATTATGTTTGGTGATAAATATAATATTGGCGATCGGCAGAGCGACGGCACGTCTGCAGATAAGGTGGGATTATAGACCCAAATAAATCTAGGGCGAAAGTCTGTTCGGACGATATAAAAGCGATATTTACCACGATTGAACGCGATGAAAATTATTGCGCAAATGTAAGGACTCTTGACATTTTTAATGGATTTGAATGGAATGGAATGGTTTTAGTTTGTACATCTAGGGGCAAATTTTGATGACGTATTACATAATTACATAAGTCACATTACTTTGAATTTATTAATCCTTTGCACATAATTTAACTTTATATTCAAATATAATCCACAGAAGATAGGACGCCATAATTCCCGAAGCACTTCCTTACATATTTGACAATAACACAGATTAACTCAACTCGAAAACTGTAGAACCAACAACTATACAGATCTTCAGGCGATAATCTTTCAATATTCATTTTGTAATCTTCCAGTCAATATTCTACGAAACACGAACCTAATCCCGACCAGCATAAACCGGCGACCATTTTTTATACACACTCAAGATTAAAATACATTTTGTAAAATTACAAAACAGGTAATACCCGTCGGATTTTAAAATCGTGACGCGACAATCACGCTGAAGGCGTTATTTATCAAAAGTGCTTTTAACTTGTTCGCATTATGACCGTATTTATACGATACAACGACAGATTTATTATATACTAACTTCGGCACGTGACTGCGGTTTGCTAGAGCAAAAATTTAACATATTATTGAAACAAATTGTATCTTCTAATCTTTTCTCGCTTAAATTTCACCATGTATGATATATTTAATATTGTTTTTTAACTTCGTAGTCTCTTGATCCATCCAAAAATATTTTTTAAGCTTCAAAAAGGTTCATAAATAAATAGAATAATTAATAATAAAGAAGATCCTTTTATCTTAAAGTTTTTACTATTTCATACATTTGTCTAAATCTATGATTACTTGTCAAAGGTTATATAACAAGACTATTGACCTCAAATAAGTTGAGTTAGTCTATTTAAAATGCAATAGAATAATTAAAATCTCTCAATTATAATTTTAATTCTCTATCTCAAATTTATTAATTTAATGGCACTTAAATTATACTTGAGTTATTTAAGAGATGTTTTTCTTCTATAATATTATTGAGTTACACTTAATTTGTTTGAAGTCTTCATTGAAATTAATTAAGAAAACTGAAACTTTAATTTTTTCATCACAGGATTTCTTAGTTCACTAATTTTATTTCAACTACGGCGCAACTACTAAAGTAACAGACTAAGACCACAGTTTTAATATTAATTATCGTATCTATTTATTTTTAATCGATTTAAACAAAAGTCAAAGAACATAATATCGATTCTCTATTTGTCACTATTAGTTCGTGGCGACAGTCATCACAATATAATTCTTCAACATTTTTTATGCAAAATACACACAGACCGACAATTGTTTCAATGTAACAGATTCTCAGAATGGGTGCATAAATCTCTGTCCTCTTAAATTGTTAAAAGCACAACGCGTTAAGGAGAACGCTTAAACAAAATTGTTTTTAATGAACTGTGAATAACCATGATAGAAAGTTAAGTGTTTCGCTATTAGTATATTCTGGCAAAAAGTCAAGAAACTGTTCGTACTAATGGATCTGATGACTTAAAATCAAAATCCTTTTGAATGTTTATTAATAACGAACCAGGAAGTTGGAATTAGTTATGTATAACGTGAAAACGCACACAAAATATACCTTTAAATTTATGATAAATTCGAATATGTAAACATTTATACCTTTTATTCTCACACAAGCTTTAACCATCGACCATAATTTGAAACGATAGAATACTATAATATTTTATTGTTAAGGATCTTTTGAAATTTTTGTTCAATGATAAATAATTATCAGGTTTATTTTTATACCGTTAGTATTATGAAATAGCCCCAATTAAAAACGTAATGAAATATCTTTCTACCACCATTCAACTTTATTTAATTTTATGTAATAATAACTACCCGCTTTGTATGTCTGAGTCGTATGCTCCTTTAAATTAATCTTTTAATCCTTCTAAAGCAAAATAGAAGGACCAAATCGAAAGAAAATACAGACCGCACTCTATAGACTATCACCCGTTAGATTTTACTTGGAAGCGTTCTCGAGGCGACAGTTGGCGCTCATCTCATAACCTGAAGTCAATTTATTTATTTTTTATTTATTACACTTTATTGTACACCACAACACATACAGAAACATGAATTAAGACTAAAGTAAAATATAAAAGAGTGGAGCAAATGGCGGTCTTATCGCTGAATGCGATTTCTTCCAGACAACCGTAGCATGGACTGGAAAGTATAAGAAAAACAGAGCGGGTGGGCACATAGTAAAAATAGTTATATATAAAATAATACATGTGACGTACAATTAACAAAGGAAAAAACTGAACACGAACTACAAACGAATAATAAAAAAGAGACAACAATAGAAATACATATTAGGTATCTATATACATACATACATAAATAAATCACAAAATAAATAACCATTTTACAACGACTGTGACAAGTAATGTTCCTTAACTAGTTTTTTAAAAATAGGAAGTGACTTTGCTTCTCTTATTGACTCCGGCAGTTCATTCCACAACCGAGCAGCATTAACAGTGAAAGATTTACTAAGGAACGAACTGCTATGTTTCGGAATTTCCAAAACCAAATTCTCTGAGGATCTAAGTGTTCGAGCATGTGTGCTACTAAGGAAACGAAAACGCTCTTTGAGGTAATGGGGGGTATTGTCGTGGAATAGAATACAATACAGGAGGGAGAGGATTCGAGTATTTCGGCGAAAGCGCATTGATAGCCACTTGAGCTTATTACGAAATTCGGAAACATGATCATATTTGCGAAGTCCAAATATGAAACGGATACAGAAGTTCTGAAGACGCTCAAGTTTATCTAATTGGGCTTCGGTGAGATCAAGATAGCTAGCATCAGCATAATCAAGGAGTGGAAAAAGAATAGAGTGTACAAGTGTTATTTTTGTGCAGGTGGGTAGAAAATTCCGCAATCTTCTCAAGGACCCCGCGGCTGCAAACAATTTTCTACTAAGTTCTTGTAGTTGGGGGCCCCAGGATAAGGTTTTATCAAAAATAACACCTAAGTTTTTCACAATATCACTTAATGGGATGACACATCCATTAAAGGAAACATTGGGTAAAGATTGACTTTTTGAGACCATCCTGGGGCTGCCAATAACAATGACTTGGGTTTTTTTAGGGTTAACTTTTAGACCATACGACTCACTCCAATTACTAATGCTTACGAGATCCTTATTAATAGTAGTAATCGCCTCAGCCACTGTGTCTAACGGCGCATGACAGTAAATTTGCAAATCATCTGCGTAAAGATGGTAGGACGAAGTTAATTTATGAGAAATGGTGTTAATAAACAGCGCGAAGAGTAAAGGAGATAAAACGCCGCCTTGAGGGACGCCTGCAGACATGTCACGCCAAGAAGAAACTGCGTCTTCAATGCGTATGCGCTGACGGCGACCCATCAAGTAACTACGAAACCAGTCAATAACCTTTGGAGATATGTTAATAGAGCATAAAGTATTTAGCAAAATGTCGTAGTCCACAGTATTAAACGCATTGCTGAAATCGAGTAAAGCAAGTACAGTAATATTACCTTTATCCATAGCAGCTCGGATATCATCAGTGATATGCACCAGCGCAGTGGTAGTACTGTACCCGGGACGGAAGCCAGATTGAAAAGGATTAAGGAGATGGTTTTTGGTAAGGAAGGAGCTCAGCTGAAGGTGTATAAGATTCTCAAGGACTTTGGAGAGGAAGGGAAGAATAGATATAGGACGATAATCGGAAGGAGAAGATGGGTTACCTTTTTTGGGGAGGGGAATGACTTCAGCATCCTTCCACAATGATGGGAAAGCAGAACTGGAGACGGAAAAATTAAGAATGTGGCAAAGGATAGGGAGAATTTCTTCTAAAATGGGAAGTACCATACTGCGACTGATGCAATCGGTGCCAACTGCATTGGAAGTAATTGATAATATGCTCTTCTTAACATCACAAACAGAGAATTGACTAAAGACGAATTGAGAATAATTAGGGCGTGGAATTGAGGAGAGATTTTTTAAAGTTTTATTTTTAATAGCCTTATCATAATCAGGCACAGAAGTAAAATGAGAATTTAAATTATCGATGTTAATGTTACGGGAATTGGATTCTGGACGAGATTTTCCAACACCCATCGTACGGAGAAATCTCCAAACCTTAGCTGGATCACTATTTTGTACAGAATTATGAACATGTCGGCGTTGAGCGTTCCTACACATCTTATTGCAGTGATTTCTGATAGCTACATATTTTTCCCAATTAGGTTGAGTCGGACGGCGTTTAAACTTAGCTTTAGCTGCAGATTTTTTAGAAATGACTGCCCTTAGATCATCAGTTAGCCAAGGAGCAGGCAAGTGCTTTAATTTAACGGCGCGAACTGGGGCATGCACGTCATAGAGAGCAATAATGTTTGAAGTAAAGATCTTAATTTTGTCATCTATTGAGTTAGATGTAAGAAGTGGAACCCAGTCAATGTTACCAGCATCCTCAATAAGTATTGCGGAATTCATACCCTGAAAACAACGCTGCATTCTAATCTTTCGTCTTATTTTCGGAAGACGAGCTTTATAAGATACGAACACGAGGTCGTGGTAAGAAAACGAGTCAGCTGAACACTGTCCATGAAAATCGACAAGATCAGGAGAAGAAACAATGATAAGGTCAAGTAAGGAAGGATTCGAATTAGGAAAGTGGTGAGTAGCATTAAGAGGGAGAAGTGACAAGTTGCAAGAGTTTAGAATGGAACAAAGGGCCGAAGATCGATAGTCGTTCTTCAAAAGACATGTGTTAAAGTCTCCCATGATTATTGTGTGACTGTACGAAGGGGTGAGGTTAATAAGAACTTGTTCAAAAGAAGAGAAGTAATCAACACGAAGGGAAGGACAGTAATAAACACCGAGGAGAATTTTAGAGTGGTGGAGTTCAACTTCCAGGAACAGGTGTTCACCAGCGTTTGACGGCGGCGGTTGACTTGACATATCAATAATGGAGTATGTTATTCCAGATTTAATGTAAATAGCAACTCCACCGCCGCCACCCATAACACGGTCGTTCCTGACAAGCTGAAAACCGGGTAAGGAGTAATAGGAGGAAGAGAGACATGGCTTAAGCCAAGATTCCGAAACAAGAATGGCATGAAGATTCGTACAGTCAAAGCTGGCTAGCATATCAGGGAAATGAGCCGGAATACTCTGAGCGTTTATGTGCACGACATTAAAGTTCCTCGAAACACCAGAGAATCTGGATGAAAGTGTATCAACAAGAGAAGGAACATCAGTAAAACTAGAGTCATCACTGCATGCTGAAAAGTACTCTTCAGAATCGCTATTACTGTCACACATGATACCAATATATAAAGTAATAATATATGAATAACAACGGTTAACAAAAGAAGATTAATTAATAAAAATAATATTAAGGTTAAACAAAAGGTGCAACTACTCGTAATATACCTACTAACAGCTCCACCTGCCGGTTGTTTGAAGAATTACAACAATATTTACATAAAAACACAAAATAAACTGGAGTAAAAGAAGGTAAAAAAAAAAAATACAAATTTAAGTGGAAAATCATAAAAGTACAAAAACAGAACCATATACAAAAACAAGAAAAAGAAATAAATTAAAATAAGAAAGTGAAAAAAAAAACGCATTAAAATGGTGGGTAAAAAAGCATAAAATCAAAAATAAACAATTATTAAATATGGATAATCAAATAAGAAATATTAAACGCATAACTAAATCTTATAAAACGAAAACAAACAGAAACATTAAACATACAATATAAAGCAACTAATTTGCAAATAATTAAGAACAGATTAAAAAGAATAAACTAAATCATTTTTGCTTATGGCAGAATCGAAAGCTAAGAATTCGGTTCCACGATGCCTTGGAACGCGATCACTGTAATTCAAATTAAAGACTGTCAAAGTCACACAAGGAAATATTAAAAAATATACGGTAGTTTCAAAAAAGAAACATAAACAAGCTTATTACCCAACCATATGCGAACAACGATTATTATAATATGTAATACGCGTCATTTCTTATTAGTAGCCGCGCGCTTGGATCTTGGATTCGTTGTTCTAGTCCGCGCCGCAGATGCTTTTGTATTTTCTGCAACATCGATGTTGAGATCATGCAGTGAAGTTACGCGAACACGGGAGCCATCGGGACGAGCAATAAAGATATTGCCTTCTTGTGTCCAGCACTTGGTGATACCGAATTTCTCTCTGCCAGCCATGAAGAGGTCGTGGCGCAACTTTGTGAGAAACTCCGACATGGTGATGCCAGAGCCCTTTAACTTCGTCTTGGCATACCATATCTTATCTCGAAGGCCAACGTCATGCAGCTTGAGAAGTATAGGTCGAGGTTTCTGAACATCCGCGGAGCGACCTAGCCTCTGGCATCTTTTAATTGAATGAGGCGTGAACTCAGTGAATTGAAGGCGATCTTTCATGATGTTTGTAACCGAGAGTGCAGTGTCTTCGTTGTCGACCTCCTTTACGCCGTGAAGTAGCAGAATCTTCCTACGCCCTCTCATCTCAAGATTGTCAACATTACGCGCGAGAACCTGCACCTGTTGTTGAAGATTGGAGAGGGCATTGGTAATGAAGGAGCGAAAGGTTACGAAGTCGGCTACCAAAGTAGATGAAGTACAAGAAGCATTCTTCTGCAGCTCGGCGTCAAACTCGGCCATTCTCTTGTTGAACATCTCCATCATGTCCGTTAGTGTTTCCTTCACAGACTCCATAATGAAGTGTAATGCAAATGTAGTGGAAAGTTAATTACAGGAGACAGTGGTACCGGCAAGTACGAAAACTTATTAAACGTTCATTAAAGTGTTTGAAGCAAAATTCTAGTTTTATTGAATTTTTAAATCACTAGCACAAAGTAACAGTCTTGATCACTTGACAACCCGCGAAAAAAAAAAAAAAAAAAAAAAAAAAAAAAAAAAAAAAAAAAAAAAAAAAAAAAAAAAAAAAGCAGTTTCTTAGTATATAAATCAGCATATAAACAGCCTAAGATAACGCCTTACTCCTTGTTAGATAAAAGGTAGAATATTGTTTTTACCTTCTTTCATTTTTTCTAATATTACATCTTTTTATTACTTGCCGCGTGGCCCTACTTACCAAACATGAACCAAACGAAAGATAATTTCATCCCAAAACAAATATGTTCGTCATAAAATCGTATCTCGTATGCATTTGCTATTTTTGTTGTTTAAAAGTCTATATATAAAAAAATCGTAAATTTTTTACGATCTTTATGCACATGATAACGCAAAGGTTGCCGGTTTAACGAACTCCGTCTGAATAATATATCCCCTGTGTTTTTCCTTCCTCGAGAATATAATATTGATTATTCACTTTTTTGAAGTAATATACGTATTAAGTCCAGACAGCTATGTAAGGTAGGTTTCAAATAAGGTGTTAAATTTTTCATCAGTTTATCAGACTCTGGACACTTAATGTTCAAGTTGTTGGTATTTGAGCTTCCAAACATTGAGATTTTTTAACCAAAGCCTTGAGACATTACAATAAAGTCGGAATTTTGCAATACATGTCCATACATCAATCGTTTAATACACTGGCTCATTATTATATATATTTTTTAAATAAGCGACCGTCCCAAGTCTCCGAAGAAAATTAAAAATAAATCTCATTAAAAAACTTCTATTCTTAAATACACTAATAAACCTCTTAACTTCTGATTAATTATTTTTATTAGACATAAATCACGAAATTGAATTATTTCTAATTAATTTTATTATTTTTACTCAGTTGTCTGCTGAGGAGACTTTAATTAGATTCTCTTTGTAGATAAATCACATTAGGGAAAATTTAAGAATGTCTCTTGATATTAATAAGAAAAATTAAAGGACGGCGCTTCGGGCAAAAATAAACTGTCTGACATTTAAGTTCACTTATTTATATATCTAGATGTATACACCTTTGTGAGTAGTTTTAATATTATTAAAATCAAGCTTATGAATGCCCCTGCAGCGTAAAAGTCATTGCGAGACACAGAGTTCGAGTGCCGGGTAGGGTAAAATAAATTTATTGTGTAGGGTAATCTAACAGTTATATTCGCAAGACGCGAAATATCTAAACCAAGAATAGATGTATATGTTCCTAAAAAAACTTTTAACATGTACAAAGTGAGAGTAAAAGGAAATAAATTTCTATCCACCTATTCATTGATGCAGTCCGTATATATTTATCTAAGAACAAGATACAATTACTATTGATAACGTTTTCTACATTAACGTTATCCAAACGAATCACTTTATTTCAAAAGAACTTGGAAAACCTTAATACACTAATGTTATTTCATATTTCCGTTCACTTCGCAAAGAAATGAATACGTTTCATAGTAACCACATTTAAATTGTACAAGCATTACTGCAAAATAGTTTCTTGAATGGCTCTGTTGTATAACAAACGTAATTGACAAGAGAATTACGCTTAGGGCTGGGAAACAACAACATTAAAATTATATTTTATCGATATATTAGACGTTTATTAACTTAATGTATTTTTTCAAGCTTTACCTATGGAATTATACAACCAAACCTGGATTTGCAAACCAATCCGTAGATAATACTATTCTTATATATATAAATTTACTGGGTACTTATATAATATAATTACTTATATAATATAATTACTTTATTTTTAATGTTCGAACATTTAATATGATCTTTAAACAGCTGATGTCTATAAGCCACAGTTAATAGTCTCGTAAAATATGTATGTAAATTATGTGATGCTCAAAATAAATCAAAGTCCTAAAATAGAATATTAAATATCAAAATGTAACTCGATATATTGAGTCTCCATTCAGCGATCAAATTCTTGAAAACGATAATCGATTAAAGCAACATATCGATGCTACCTACATCCCTAAAGCCAGCGATTGCATCCAATCATCTAGTAATATTACGCGCAGTCCTAATACACTGGCAATTAAATTCGGACTAATGCATCAAGCTATCATTTGTTAGTTGCAAATAAATTGCAGACGAAGCGCCCGTGCTGGAGTCCTGTGTAGTCAAATTATTCACTTGCGCAATCCCCATAAAGCTCCCAACTGAGTTTTCCTTTAGGGGTGGGTGTTTGGACGCAAACACTGCACTTTTGCGGGGTTTCGACTGAGAAATATATTTTACAGAACATTGGTGTCCGTTATTTGGTCCTTTACCTTACGGAATCGCTTGCTAAATTAAATTGTGGGGTGAAATGGTTGTCTTTATATACATGGGAAAGCTAAAGTTATTTTAAGTTAAGATATAAATATTTATCCATGAAGCTTTTCAACTTTCAAGAGTAAAATAAATTTTGATACTAACATGACGTAATGACCCATAGTACAATATAATCATAACGATCTGATTGATGAAAAAGTAGATCTAAAAAAAGGCAAAGGCCTAAAAAACTTTCCCAAATATAAGAACCTAAGTAGATAAAAAAAGATCATAAACCAAAATACGTCCGAATAGTTATTACTTACCGTTTCAAGACCAACAATAGATCTATGCCATTATCCTTATTGATTCCCCAAAATTGTAACAAACACAAAGGCTGGCAACCCTACGGGCGAGAGCGGAGCCTGTGTAATATTGAATTATAGTGACTCAAGTAAAGCATTTCGTAATGGAAAATTTGTATCGTTGTACATTTTGCTTGAAACGTACAAGGGAATTTGTTTTCAATATTATAAAACTCCCTTTTTGACGTTACCGTAATGGCTCTGATAGTTCGAAGCTTTGTGTGCACGACATTCTATTTTATTGGTCTGGGCGGAATTTGTGATATGTAGATACTTCAAAAATTCTTAGGAATTTCTTGGATGTGTAGTCCGCCAACCCGCACTAGGCAAGCGTGGTGGACTAAGGCTTAAAGCCTGTCAGAAGTAGAGGTAGCCTGTGCTAGTGGGACGTTTATGGGCTGATGATAATACTTCAAAAGCGAACGATCCTGACAAATCTTTTGTCCTAAATTTCTCTTAAAATAAATCATCGTATCAACATTTATATTTATCTGCTCCAGTGGAAACTGAAGACCAGATCTTACGATAAAGAATTTGAAGACGTTAGTCATTTCCTAGGTATTGGTATAGAGACAGATAGAAATCTGATCTACACTAACATTTATTATATCCATCAACGTTCACATTGTCCTTTTTAATAAAGCCGATTCAACAATTCTAGGAAATCCAAGTTTCTTAAGAAAATGTCCACATTTCGCAATGTTTTATGTTAATCTTATCTAGTGCCATTATCACGTCAAACATACACATCCCTACATTCAAAAGGAAATGCGACCTAGACTTCTATTTGACTAACCTCACCCAACAGGTCTTGAGCTAGAACTGCTTGTAACCTCAATTTCTACCAATCTATATCGGCTGCTACATTTTTACTGATTTTAAAGTTTCTGCTTTTATTTATTTGTTAAAAATCTTGTGTTTTATGGAAATTGATGAATTTTACCTAATTTTATCTATTTGTAATGTCTATTTCTGTTTTGATCTCGATAACATTGCCTATGTTAGATGGTACAGGCATTTTCAAATTTTATTGCTAATGGATATTAAATTTAAATTCTCGCATTGAATTAGGCGCCGTAATTAAACCATAATATATAATTTCTGACGTCAAAAATGCTTATTATTTTCCTTTATACATAAATAGAACAACTTAAAAATTTTAATTGTGGTTTTCGTCGCTTCGATTGACTCGACATCAGAAAATTTTACTAAACGCAATAAGACTAATCGTAAAATCATGAGCCAAATTTCTCGGCGCCATAAAAATCATATTACCCCGACCCCACGTGAAATGAAAATCAGGTAGAAGGGATTTCGTCCTTTAATTTATCTTCAGATTACGCTCATGGCGCTTACATTAATATCTGAGACATTAACAAATTTTCATTGGTAATGAATGCTTAATTTTTGCTTTGATCTCATAATGCTTTAAGATTTCGTCATTAAGATTTCTGTATTGTGGATTCCTTCATTATTAAGCAGAATAGCGCATTGGTAATAATTTTGAATTTAACTTTAGTAAAAGTTTCTATATTTACCGTTCATTATTGTGGGTAGAAAAGCATTATATCTTATTCATTCAAATAATACTTCAGAGTGTCTTTCACGCAGTTTCTTTGATGATTGGATTCATAGAAATAAAATATATTTAAAAGAGAAATACACATTTCGATTCAGCAAAGACACACTCAATAATAACTTTTGAAAAACGTACAAAATCCATAAAAGTCGCCAAATAAGAAACTCAAACGTTTAACTCAAATTCAACTTTTATGGAAATAAAATAGTACCACCACTTTATTTGCTGGGTAGAAGTTGTGTTGTCAGTTTTGCGAACGAGAATTCCAGAATTGTGACATTTATGATTGTTCAAATATTCAGCAGCCCTTGCAAATATTATTACTGTAACACACACAATTTTTAATTCATCTTGAAATAATTTCACAATATTTTTCAATCATGCAACTTGTAAAAGATTGAGGGCAGAAAAAAGGACTTACAAATCATACATACGAAACTCAAATTAGGTTTGCCGTTGACCCTTTATTAGTGTCTAAACTATAACAATTATTTATATGATCAATATTACTGTACCTAACTAAAAAAAGGATTGTACATCATATACAGCTTTCAACATCACGTCGCCTTTAATTTTGAATACCTCTTTAATCACGTATACCACATAGAATGTCATTTTTTAAATTTTGAATTCGTTTCTATTCGTATGGCAACACTGCACCCGGTAGTACCACCCGTACCAACTGCGGCACAACTTTGCCCGCACTCGGCTCCTTCAAACGGGGCCCGTTAATATACCGAGCACAGAGAAGTGAAATAATGCGAAACACGAGGTTCCCGGCCAACTTTCTTCTGTTGTTTGATTTTTAAACATTTCGCGTTTCATACACGTGTCTTTCATGTTTTGTTGCTTTGTATTGCATTCATTTTGCTCATTTTATAATGCTCGGGCCAGTTTTGAAAAGGGTGAATGTGAATTTATATTTCAGTTGCTGAAACTCCCTTTCATGCATCACTATTAATAACTGCGAATGTTTCATTATCTTTTATATTGATTCCACGTTTAGTTTGGAGCGAAATTGTAGCGTACTTAATGTAGGCTTTAGTTCATAGTCATAATAAAATGATGTGAAACATACCTGGCAAATAATAATAATTTAATGTCTACGAATAAACCTTCATAACAGTAAACGATTGCTTAAAATGAGAATAATAAGATTCGCTTGTATTGAATACTGAAAACAAAATACATAAATGTTATTATTTCACTAAAAATCAAACCATTTATCGAGAATTTAACGAAATTTTCATCTTGTTTGCGAAAGCTCACGGAGTTAGCCCAACAACTCTAAGTAAATTATACAAGTGTTTACGTTCAATACAAAACAGCAAAGTATTTAGTTTTTAGCCAGCTCAGCGTTGCTTATAAACTTTCTGGACCAAAACACTAAGCTAGCATTTCTAGACTTTAGCTTTTGTTACCGCCCGCCTTGTTAAACATTATTGAAAACCTTTCTAGTAAATTCCTTCTAACGTTTTAGAAAAATCCAACGGTCTGAATGAAATTCACGATTCAATGAATAAAGTTTCGGCTGTCAAAGAAAATTTGAATTATTTTCGGCGAAAATATTAAGACTTCAAATACAATCATTGAAGGGTTTTGCAATAACGTTTAGAGGTAAAACTGTTTTAGATTTGTTACTCAAAGAGTTCTTTACGGCTTATTTTTGGTTGTTGAATTTCCAATATTCATTTTTATACTTTTCATAACCTTGATATTTATAGTCTTTTTTGTTCTCTTTAGGCTAAATTTTGAATCTGTTTTACATACAAAGTAAGTCGAATAATCATTATCATCATCAGCTCATATACTTTCTGCTGTGTGCTCGGGTCTCCTCTACCATTGAGAGGGTTTAGGCCTTAGTCCACCACGCTGGCCTAGTGTGGGTTGTACTCAGCCTATCGCCGTCCACTGCTGAACGTAGGCCTCCCCAGAAAGCGCCAACCATCCCGGTCTTCTGCAGCCCTCATCCATCCGTTACCCGCCACCTTTCTCAAGTCGTCGGTCCATCGTGCTGCAGGACGTCTTATACTACGTCTGCCTACTAGTCTGGGTTGGCAGTCGACTAATCAGTAATAACATAAATTTAGAAGTCATATTCATGACACATAAATCACGAGTCAAGACTCGAATTATTTAATTGAGTCAGCGAAACGGGAATGTCGTAGCGTTCATAAATTATATTAATTCCGTCACCCCCAAATAATGGGATTACGTTCGGAAACAAAGTTAACTTGATCCCCCGTCGTACCGCCCTGTTGCCTGAATATACGACATAAACTACCCTTAAATTTCTATGTACCCATAAACGGGGATGAGGAGGTATGAATCTTGATTTGTTGTTGATTTATTTTGATCCTTTTTGTTGGGTCTGGGTTGTACTTGGGACCAAATTGGACCCTGTTTTTGAGCGTCTGTAATTTGATTGCGAAGTCCTTGGTAATGATATAAGTTGTAAAGTTATGTACTAAATGATTATTAATACAGATTGTTATACTTTTGAATATCTCAAACTAATACATTTTGTTTGAATTCACGTTCACAAATATGTACTTTCGAAATTGGCCGCTACCACGGTTGGCGTTTAACAGCTATAGTTAACTTAACGTAAACTTGGCGAATTAGCGAAACACGAGTCGCGGAGATGTTTGTTTGGAAGTGACGTTAATGTGGAGCGGTGGCTGCTTAACTACATTACAAATACCATTACTACTGCGGACAGGGGTGTCAGTGGTTGGGGAAAATGTTTGTGCTGAAAAAACAAGAACTGTGTATCGTAGTAAAAGTGAAAGGTTGTTGTAAAAGAGTATACTAAAATGCTGAGTTTGGTATGGATTGATTGAACGATGTATCTGCGTGTTGATGAAATTAGAATCTCTGAATTAGTTGTTAATATCATTTGAAAAAACTATTGGAAATTATTGTCTACTCAAAATCTTTTCAACAGGCTAATATCAGTATAGACTTTGAATGTAGAACCCTCCGAAGATAATTTTAGATTTCTTTTTAATTATCAATTGTATCGTTAAATAAATACATTTCTATCTTCTTGGCAACAATCCTGTTATTTTCAAGGCACACGTTGATTCTGTTATGCGTCCTATATTTCTAGGTCTAATGTCTTAGTTAGTCATTAATATGTCAACATTATTGATTATCTCCATTTTTATGGCAGTAGGTGTGGTGAGTTCAACATTTGCCACGCTCACCTGTAAACCCAAGAATCCATATTGTGTATATTCTTTATCCATTCACTTCGCAAATTGACATTTGAAACACACGATCTTAGAGCCTATCCTACCTTTTGCAATAATTAGAATTTATTGACAACGATTCTTGTGCATTCAGCGCATTGTGACTTTATTACATTTGTAATGTGCAAAATGTTCGATTTCGTAATAACTATTTGGTTATGGTCCATTGGTAATATTTAATTTACATCGTAAATTTCATTGCTTTTGCTGGAATTATTAAATTACTCCACACCCATAAATAATAGCGTTGCCTAGTTATATTTTAAATGACCATTCACTGGTATGAAAACATTATTTTTGGGAATAATTCAAAAATTCAATTAACAGCTTACTTCATCATTAGCCCATAGACGACCCAATGTTAAGCACGGACATTATCTATAGCTGGGAAGGAGTAGGCCTTAGTCCTCCACGCTGGCCTAATTTGAGTTAACTGGCAACTTGCTATTTTATAAGGCTCTGTGTCTCGAAAAGGAACTAGCGGTCCGAATCGTATCTAGGTGTACCTGTGTCTCTTATACGGCAATTTTTAGTAAAGATAGCAGGTTTACTTTCCCATAAAAACTATAATAATATAAAAAAAATTGTACCAACCCTACACCATCTGTTTATTTTAGCATTCATAAAGTTTGTTTTTATGACACGGCAACTTTAGGCGGGTGTCTCGGCGCTAACTTGAATAACTACAGTGAGTAACGTTTCGTCGGACAACAATGGTACGGCCCTCGAGATTTGCATTGCAATATTACACTAATATAACTTTAACTTATGCTGTAACTTGTGACTTCTATTTTGTCATAATAGTAAGTTTATCTCAAGTTGCTTTTTGCACAAGTCATTGCGCTGGAAGACTCAATAAGTTTATTTGATTGTAGGTTAAGTTAGTATATTTTATGCGTTGGGGAAGTGAAATTTGGTAGCCAATTAATAATGTTAGAATATTTTTAAAAATAGTTTAAGAGACTATCATAATATTAAGTAACGTGAAGTAAAGCAAAAAAATTGAAATAAGATCCTATCTTCTATACTCAATTTTTTCTTGCGATAACATCAACATGACGAAATCTAGATTAATAATAATGATCAAAACACTAAAAATGACGTCAGCAAATGACATCTTATCAAAACTTTCTTCGCACATGAGATTGAATTAACAACATTTACCGTTTAAAACGTCAATAGCATCACTAAAGTCGCAATAACCGGCGCAAACAGAACAATAATCTTCGAGCTAATATGTAACTCCTGCACGCATGTCTCGACACGTTCGGTTTAAGGTCATTATCGATTCTAGTGTTGTAACAACTTTACGCACACGCATTCGTATTCGTAATGCATCCCTTTATTTAGTAATATGTCTTTTTTATTTTAAAAATCCGCGATTCGCAATTGTTTTTAAACGAGCATTGTAAATCTAGTAACGATTCGCAATTGTTTTTAAACGGCCAGTGTGAATTCTGGTAAGCAACTATTGACAGCCCCGTGGCGCAGTTAGATAGATACCAGCTTGCGATTTGAGAGGCCGTAGGTTCATACCCGCAGCAAGACAAATGTTTGTGTGATCCACAAATATTTGTTTCAGGTCTGAGTTTTGTTGCGTAGACCCCCGTAGGTTGGGATACCAACATATGACTGTAGTGTACTGTCTAGTGTGGTGTGAGAACTTAGTACATATATGACTTTAATTCACCTACATGTATATATGCTAAGTGATTTAAACAACACTGCAATATTTTACCTTTAATAAAAAATGTTAGGAGTAATGAAATGTTATAAATTAATTCAAAGGTCACAATGTTGACTTAGATCAGATAAGTTTTCCTCATTTAAGGAACTTTACACTGCACCCATTATAATATCATATCCTTGTTTAAAGTAAAGACTTATTAGCACGCTCGCATTTCAATGGGTAGGCTTAGTAAATAATAACTGCTAATTATACACATTGATTTAATAACATATAAATCAGAAGGTTAAAAGTATTAACCTAAGAACACGAAGAACATAAATGAGTATTATAAAAATTTAATATATATTTTATAATAAATAAAATGTAATTAAAATTTGATTAAAATTTGTATTTTATTTATACAAAAATACAGAAGTTTTAGTTTATGCATACATAAACACAACTACCGGTAAACTCAATAAGATTTACTCATCTGAAAATCGAACTCAAAGCAAAGCATAACATAACAAAACCTCATTAGCCATTAAACCTCCTTTATAAAATTCCGCATTCAAAATCGGTATCATCAGTAGACGAGTCCCGATTCACCCCAAGCAAACCGAAGCCCAGATTCAATGAACGCAACGTGGTAGGGCATAAAAAACTGCCTGTTGTCAGTCGGGCCGCGTACCCCGTGTAAGGACGTGAGCTGGGGTGAATAGGGAATTCGCAGACTGGACTGTTCGTGTCACTCTGAATTTTAACCCTTATGTGAGTGACAAATAAAACACCTTTATTAGAGTGACGAGGTACCCGGGTACCTTCATACAGTTTAGACGTAATGTAAACAACAAAGGTCTGTTTTAACGTTACCCACACTTTAAATATTATATTCATACAGTTTAGACGTAATGTAAATAACAAAGGTTTGTTTTAACGTTACCCACACTTTAAATATTATCATTTTAGTTAAGCTAAACTTCAACTCTTCAACTGGCTCATTCCTTGAATTCGTGGAACATGACACTAGTTGGAACGGTAAGAAAAAATAAACGTTTTATTCCTCCAAATATGCAAGCACACAAGGAGAGAGTGATCTATTCTTCTAACTTCGCCTTTAGCAAAGAAGCAACTTTGTGCTCCTATGTACCTAAAAAGAATAAAGCAGTAATAATGTTGTCATCAATGCACATGTCACCAGTTATTGAAAGTGATAAGGAAACTGCCAAGCCAGAAATAATTTTATATTATAATAAAACCAAAAGTGGAGTGGACAATATGGATAAACTGTTAGCAGAATACACCGTAAAACGCAGAACGAATCGGTGGCCTTTAGCACTTTTTTACAATATCATTGACATTGCAGCTTTGGCAGCATATATCATTTACATGGAACATAACCCACAATTTGTCTCGAGTGACAGATGTAGAAAGTTTTTGAAATCATTGAGTCTACAACTGTGTGTCAAAAATATAGAAGAAAGATCAAAAAATTCCATTGTGACATCAAAATTACATGTGAGATCTGCAATGCAGGACGTGCTTGGCCAAGAGCTAAGGCTTTCGATTCCTTCTAGATCTACAACTTCTATAAGTCAGACTAGACGAGATTCTACAGGGCGTGTTGCAGTCGTCGGAAGTTGCTACATATGCAGAGAACTTAAACGCAAGCAAAGAAAAACACGAAAAGCTTGCACTAACTGTAAAAAACCAGTTTGTGATGAACATGCAGTAACTCGTCCAACATGTAATACCTGCTTTGAGAGCTGTACTAATTCTGCATAAACAAATAATTTGTATTTTTTATAGAAATAAAACATTATAATAAACGATTCTTATTTCATTTTTGCACGAAATTAGAAATACTTTTTTTCATTTTCATACAAAACACAAAGAGGTACCCGGGTACCTTGTCACTCTATTGTAAGTTTAAAATATGTTTTAGTTTCCACAAAATGTTGTAAATAGTTGACTGGGTCAAAACATCAAAAAATATATTATTTATAAATAATTAAGAGCTCTCAAGAAATCACAGCTACTTACAGAGCGTAAAACATACTTTTCGTTAAATTTGAAAATGCCAAAGGTACCCGGGTACCTCGTCACTCACATAAGGGTTAAAGGTTTGCAGTGGATTTTGTGGCTCGGTATTTCTGTTGAAGGATTTCATCTACCGATTTATGTTTTTATCTTCAATTTTCATTTTGTTTTATAATATCTCTGGTGTACAATAAGGTGTATATAATTACATCCGTGTAATTAGATGTCAATTTCCAATCATTGATTAGCAAAGTCTATGTAAAAGTACAATATACGCCTTTTTGTCATTATTAGTAAAAAACAAGATCCGTAAAAAAGGATAGCATCAACTAACTTTTCGAGAATTCAAACCCTTTCTTTGATTAAATAAATTAAGTTAACTAATACAGTAAAGTTCACTACACACCACACAATTGTTCCATAATTAGTGCATTAACATACTTGAAATGAAATCACTCAACATAAAAAATTCCACAGCGGAAAATTATCAGCGTTCAGCTCTGCACGATTACTCTGTGGCAGCCTTCAAAGCCCTGCTTGCGCTCGAATACATTATGTTCCGGAAATCACGCACAAGTCCAGTGCACAATTTATCATCCCAAATAATAAATTCTACTGTGCAATGATATTTTGCATCTATGTTACGCCAGATTTCCTTTGTGGGTCATTTGGATGACGTAATTGTGTATTTTAGATCTGTGGTTCCAAGTTCTAAGCCTTACAAAATTTCTAATATTATTTAATAGAAACAATTAGACATATCATCATAAGGCCATATACGTCCCACTGATAGGAAAGGGCCTTCTCTACAACTTGAAAAGATTTACGAGTAGGTCATAGTTCACTGTGCCTAGTGCAGGTTGGGCGGACTACACACCTAAGAATTTTTTAAGAACTTTTAAGTGTGCAGGTTTCATCACGATGTTCCTTCACCGTTAAAGCAAACTTGACTTATAAATGTAAATGTCCTGACAACGATTATAAACCAGACATTCCAAAAATGTTAAGTTCTTGGGCTTGTATTGAAATACCGCCACAGTTTTATATGTATCTAAACAAACGTTTAAAAGTAACTGCTTATTTCGTATGGAAATAGATGAAACATCTGGCGCAGTAACTGAGAAAATCGTTGCTAAGTGTATAAATTTATACTTATAATGTACAAACCGGTCTTAAGTTAGTATTCTAAGCCGCCCACATTCTTAATTGTCATCAACATTGAACGTCTATGAAGTAAATGGCAACAGCTGATACATACTCTAGTGCTAAAAGTATGCATTTACTATTAACCCTTGTACCTGGAAATATATACAGAGATCTTATAACCTCGTCTACTAAGGTTATTAAGTCCCATACTATAATCCTTTTGGGTTAAAGGAAAAAATCGTGATGAAATTTACATTGTAAAAACTTTTAGGAATTACTTAGGTGGGTCCGCCAACTCGTACTAGGCCAGCGTGGTGGACTATGGCCTAAATCCTCTCAGTGGTAGATAAGGTTTGTGCCCAGCAGTGAGACTATATGGGCTAATGATAATACTGTTGTAAGCGAGTTTTTGCCTCACTCAGTAACACTTTATCTAATTCAGTTATCGAACCTAGGAACTCCTAGTGGAAGGCCTAACCTAACCCTCAGAACCAGGAATTCAACAGGCTAGCAACTAAACTACTATACCATTCATAACAATTTGTTGAAATTATTCAACAGTTAAATAATCGGTTAACTTCCTAAGTTAAAAACACCAAACCATTAGAATCAAAACAGCGCGATTTAACCGTCGGCGCGGGCGAGTTAAAATTAACATAAGTTACAATTGAACCGCCCCAACCGGTTACTACTGGGTCAAGTTAGAAACGCAAAACCGACCATACTATAAACGTGACAATTACCAATTACTAAGCACTTGAAACTCTAGCGAGTCTAGAGTTTTCCATAAGTAATTTCAAAGGAAATTACCCTTATATCCTCTTACAGAGATCGGCTGAGTGTAATCATTATAACGTATTATATCTACTTAGATATCATCAAAATATATGATTCAGCTTACATTTTCTTAATAATGATCCTTACTTGTAATTTCACGTAACGCATCAATGTCTTTTCAAAGACTCTTGTTATTAGTAAAGCGAAAAATATTGACAAAGGATTTAAAATTCTAGAAAAAGGTTTCTAAACTATCCGATAAATATATTCAGTTAGGTTGGTAATATTTTCTCCTATTATGTTATGTAACTGGTAAAACATAGTTAAATTGTTTAATCTGTAATATTAAGCATATCTGACATCATATGACCCCTGTATTTATATTCTTTTTTCTATCATCATGATATTTAAAACCAATATCTTTTAATCAGTATGCATTCTCTGCATAATATTTGGAAATAATTAATCTCGATTTTGGGTAGCCACGGTCAAGGAAAGTCAACGATAAATTTGAAGATATAAAAAACGAATAGAAAAGATCTAATGAAGCCCTCAGGCTATCGATACAAAACTGTCTGATAGTTAAATAATACTCTATAAATAGAGGGTTTTAATAAAAATATAGTTTCATACAGAATCACGTTCTTCCGTGTTGTGAGGCTTGGTTTATGTTGTGAGAGCTAGCGGAGATCCCCTGGTGATTTAATGTTGTACTAATACTGGATTCCCTATTCCTAACCTATCCTTGTCCCGAAATGATTAAGTTGTGCAACTTTTCTGGTCTCAGGTTGCAATGCAATTTAATCTCACTTATATATGTAAATAACCCCTTATTTCATCATCATACTCATCATCATCAGTCCATAATATACCTCGCACTGCTGGCCACAGGCCTTCTCTTAAACTGAGAGGGTAATCAGCCAGTGGCTTAGAAATATCATCAGATTTCACAGAATTCGCAATCTAAACGCACAAGACTCTTAAATTTAAAAGGTCATCAACCGAAAAATTAGACAAAATAAAAAATAACGACCAGAAGTTCATGATATAACATAACCCGACAAGTTTTATTAGAGTAAGCAACATAAACTAAACATAAGCTGGACAATTAAGGATGAAATTATAATTTACCATAACAATTTTTCATATTCACGCTTCCGCTGCCTCCTATGCCTGGATCCCCATCACGGAGCGAGTATACAATCAGCGAGATATAAATTATTAGAACGCCCGCAGGCGGGTTTCTAAACTATATCGCTCACAGACAAACGGACAAGGTCACCCCATTTATAGTTATTGTACTACATTATGTTTCGAAACTTCGAAATAATACATGCTACGTTATTACCAACAATACCGTTATGCTTATGACTCTTTAACTTATGACCTCAGAGGTTTTAGATACTTGGATTAACTTAAGTAGATTCTCGGGTAGTTTTTGAGATTTTCCATTAGGATATTATCAATATTAGGAGTTTTAATTAGTCGAATTACACCAATAGTATTAATATTTAAGTTGGACATAATTTGGCGAAATTTGGGTGCAGAATTACACCTCTGCTTATCCCTTCGTGATGCAGGCTTAAATGTATTTTTAACTGGATCTAACAAGCTATATAAGATCATTAATCACAACTATCCTATTTCATACCTTTTTAAAACCTTCATCTGTTTTACCTTCTCTTAGACTGTCGTTGCTAGGGATTGCCACATCACTAAGCCTTCACCTCATTTTAAGCTATTAACTGCGTATTTTTTTACTAGTATCTACCATCCTTCATTATAGAACTATACTTCGACCACTACTATTTGAATCTGCGCTAGACTAAAATTCTACAATAATTTCCTAAAGATTTATGGAAGTAATTAAGAAAATACAGAAACTTCTTGGATAAGTCGCATGTCGTTAAATTTTATATAAGATCTGCACATACCCAATAATTATTGAATCAGTCTAGATAACATATTACATAGTCTGAAAAAAATAATAGCATACGTCTAGATCAATTCTGAAGGTGAATGCAATGACCCAAGACTAGTGAGTCACTTTAAAAAAACTGTAATTTGGGTCTATTCATAAAATGCACTTTGAGATTTTAATATAATAATAGAGAGGAATTGTCAGTATGTCAGATGCATTAAACATTGTACCACTGCTTATAATGAAGGCTGTAAGATCTAGCAGTCTTTAAGAATTAAGATTTTTCTATTTTTCTTACTAAATTTAGTCACGCCGGTCGTAAAACTCAATAGGCTCCTGTAGGTAGACGTCAGACTCATAGAAGAAAAAGCGACTATGGATTGTAATAGGGTGATTAAAGGTATTATGATATTAAGTTCTAAAATATCTCTACTGGCTATGACACCAAGTTCTTGAAAAACTATATTTCTTTTAGATATGCTTATGAATATTACAAATTAGCCACAGTCACGATCTTCCGCTAGTTCAGAACGCAAGGTTCCCGCGACCCTTGTTGTGACTTTGATCAATTCGGTTCGTTGTACGTATTTGTTGTGTTTTTTATGATTTACAACTCACATACATAGATTAAAAATATGTTTACAGAACCGACGAACGTTTGGGTAGTGACGCAGAGTAAATATTTTCGTGGTTTTTCGTCGTGTCATGGATACAATATTCCTTCTTCTTAGTCTAGAGGACAGAGTTTCATGCAACCTTTTTTTACCACCATAACAACACACTAAGCGATCGTTGAGCTTAGTATTTTACTGACCTTTTTGCCAATTATTTGTACTAAAAGCAGTCATGATCACTTTCAAAAAGTTTATCTTTAAGGAATTCAAGCTACATCAATCGATCAGATAAACTAACCAACCAAAATAACATTGACTCCAGCCCATAAAACTTAAGTACACGCATAAATTTCACTCAATAATTTCGTTCCATGCGGAAATGGAAGCTTTAACCTCGCAGTTCTCGAGTTGCCCAACCCGCCAAGCCAGTATCAATCACATTTCGAAATCCTACGCCGTAGCTTTATTACTCCTATTGTTGAGTTCAAGTTGACTTTGTCGTACGAATTGCAAACTTGGAGATTGTTCGTCTGTCCGATACTTTTGCGAGAGCATTAATTTAGTATATTTTAACTTCATCGTGGAGTTTGAGAACACATAAGTCTCTTTTACTGGAAAGAAATTGATTGTCCTTGTTTATATTGCATGGCATAGATGGGGCACGATAATCTCTTAATGTTTGAAATAGTCGTATTTTTTTGAGCGCCATAATTGAAACTCGAACTGTTCATAAAATAATTTGGAGAACAAATTTATTCATCAAGTTTATTTTATTTTATTATGTAGCATAACCATGTACCTGATATTTAAGCAATTGGCTACAACACAATTTATAACCCTACAATCTTTAAACAGAAAAAGAAGATCTACTTCAAAACTTAATTTTCTTAAACCACTATTGCTTGTAAAAAATATACATTTAAAAAAAATAAAAAGATTGTTGTTGACACAGGCGAATCCACAATAAACCGTAGAGCATTAAACGCGAAAGGTCACAGACGAAATGCCACGTCTTGCAATATTATGTGACATTTTATAAACATATTTTAAAAAATCAAGGATTGCTCATTGCCGCGCGTATGTTCACGACTTTATGTCGGAAGAGGGTAGGTAGAGGTCATTGGTATTGTTTCGAAGTATTGTTATCAAAGCTTAGGAGTTTTAATTGAGTTTCAGATTTCAATACTCATTTATTCCCTTTATCCCTCAGGAGCGTGGATTTGTTATGCTGTGCTTTTATTAGTCCTAGACTATCCTTTCTACCTATTTGTAGGATATTTCCTAACCTAAGATCACAAAGTCGATAATCCTTCACTAAGCCTCGCATTAATGTCACTGAATAACTACAAATTATGGGTTTCAGTAAGAAATTCATAAACTAGAAATTTTAACATACTTAAGATTACACGGAGTATACAAACAGCACACTTATCTTGATCCTCTCTTATTTTAAAGCCAATTCAATGTCTAAAAATTAAAATTCTCATCCTTAGTGACATAGGTTTTAGATTCAATTAACACAGTCTTATTGTTAAAAAAGCAGGCTTTAACTTCGGTGTGAACACGACAAACCTTTTCGCACATACACCGAATCCTTCATTTTTTATTACATACATACGTGATGTACCATATTGTTAGGCCTTGGCCCACATTTTTCGCTTCATGATCATAAAGGTTGAACACTTAAAATTTCATTACAACTAAAACAATAAAAAAACAACACAAATCTGTCTGCGCTGCTAAAAACTCAGGAGTCACGTAGGGACATGGTTTTAGGAATTCAGTTTATGTTATTGTTAAACACTTTTTTCTCTTATTTAATTTTATCGTTCTTATTTGAATAACACGTTCGCTATTTGTGTGGTCTTTTAAGCAAAATTGACTGGATATATTTTGGAACAATTCTTCTAATTATTATAATGTAATATGTATAATCCAGGATATTAACAAAGATTCAGATCACTTACTACCATCATAAGAAGAAGTAGTGGTTTTCCCATTCTCTTCCAATATTCTTCGTCCATCTTCACTAATTAGATTTTTAATAAAAACTTTCAGTGCTCTGACAATGTTATAAAGCAGCCTCTTAATCTTGTTCTATGTGTAAAAAAAGATCAATTTTGCAAAAGATAAATAAAAATTATTGCCTGATCAAAACTATCTGGTACCGTACAACGCCAATATCAATTCCACGTGAAATATTGCAAGGGAAAAATTGCGGAAAACAATACATTGGATTTAAATTTAAATGCACGTTGCGGTAAGTATGGAGAAGCGTGTAGGAAGTGAACATAAATATATACTCGGCATGCGGAGACGGTTGCTCAGCATCCACTTGCTGGCGGTATTTCGATATTTCTCTTACTCCAATTCAAAAACTTATTGATTTTATTTTATTCTTCTTTTTTTCTACTTAGCCTTTAGATTGAATATCTAGATTGATAATTAAAATTTACGTATACGTGTGCTTCACAGAATATGCTGTACAGAATCCAGAAACAAACTTAAACAAATTTTAAGAAGTATCTTTGAAAGCTTCGATATTAACTAATCCACACGGGTTTTTAAAGCCCCGCCTTACTATTAACCTAAAGTTAATAACCAAAAATTTTTTTTGAGAATCACATGTGTGGATTTCTTCGCGATAATTTTCACCATCATGAAGGATTATTCCTGTAATAGGATATTTATTGGCTGCTATTCATATGGCATAAAGTTCTAGCTATATACAATCTCCACGGCAATTAAGCGGCAGTGCTAATGAACCGCAGGTCAACAAAAACCAAACAATACGATCGTTATAAACTGGCAATGCCCAAGTACTCTCAATAAAATTAAAATTAATGTTGACAGCTATAAATGATTGTTGAGAAAAAAAACTTAAGAATAGAGACAAATTGCATTATTTACCTGTGAGTTTACAACAGCGTACTGTAGCAATTAGATATTTTCCATTCTATTAAATCAATTACATCATAACGCCATAGATTAATATGCAGATAGGACAATTATTATATAAGACTACTTCGACATCTTAATATTTTTATCTGCATCTAATATCACTAGATCATTTCCCCGTTTGTTTGTTTATCTATTTTAATTTTAAAAAACCCATGTAATCATCATCATCGTTACGTGTACTGTTACATACATTATTCTTAGACACATCATTTTTCAAAAAAAAAACAGATTGTTAGAAGATACTTTGTTTGTATCTCTGTTTCTTATCATTTTACTTTAATCTCGAAACGGTTTCATGATTACAATTTTTATAATTACATAATTCTTGAAAAAATCATTAAATGTTATTAGGTCATGTTAGAAATGTAATGTGCAATTGTTAATGATAAAACTAATCACCCTGCCTTGTCGTACTAATTCAAGCTTGAATACAAAGCCAACAGAAAATAGCGTGTTATTTCTCTAACGACGTGTGAGACTGATTTAAAAAAGTGAGCACGTAGGCTAGAGTCTGTCACGCACACATACACCCACGGACATTTTGTAAAGATGTGTATTTCGACCCATTTTCGCTACAATCGCCTATTCATAAAACTCACGCGATTTGAATTTTAATAAACTACAACCTATATACATGAATTTCTAACGTCCATTCGTATGTCTTGGATTATCATAAATTAACTACAATTACTCTTTTATCGTCACGCCATATCCTTAATGGGGCTGGTTGGGTGAATACAAAGAAACTTTTTACACAAAAATGGTCGCGTTTAGATAATTTTCATGACATAATTTAGTGTTTCGAAGTGTGTAGTACTTGGTCACGTACAGTTTTGAGGATTTATTCTGTTCTTCCGCAGTCGTCTGCCAAGTTTTGTCACATCAATCCTTCATTTGCCATAAATCGTTCCTTTACGACTCGATATTTTATAAAAAATGGAATATTTTTTAAGTTTTAATCTTATGACTGCTGTTAAGTTTAATGGAGCTTATAAAATATGCTCTATCTTTGAAAATATTTCGTCCTTGTATTGTTAAAAGCAAGATTTGCACATAGATTGTTTGATATTTTATTTCTTTTCTATAATAAGCAATCTACCTTTAATATCATTCATATATTTTATTCCACAAATTGAATACTTTATAAACAACAGATACAAACTCTTTTGACAAATATTTGTTCAATGCATAAATTCCCCTATAATCCTGACTGAACTGTCGCATCTACATTTTTAATCTATGCCCACCAAAGCTTCACATATCGCTATTCACAATATGTACTCCGCACTAATTTGGGACGACCAATTATGGGTGCAGATTATTGTTTCGCTGTACAATGGTTGCCGGGCCCGTGTACTATCAATTAGTTATATATACCCACTGTTTGTCCGTATTCAGTCGGCCATATTTTAATGTCGTTGATTGAGGTCATTTTTTTGCATACGTTCCATTTAGGCATGTTGCTAGCCACAAATCCTAAGCAGGATAGAACGTATTCTAAACCCGCCAACGTAAAACGTCAATAAAGGACGGCATAATTATGATTACTGGGAAGAGATAATCATAATAGTTTTGTACCGTCCATACTCTATTGCGCTACACTAAACTTACTATCAATGCTATCCATCTTTATTTTATTCGAACATTATAAGTTGACATTACTGAAAAATCCTTAAACGTTCTCTACCTGATTATGATGACCAAGATCTGATACCGCTACTTTAATCTAAAATCTACTTTGGTTCCCCTTAGCGCTAGAATACTATCTGAGCTCCGAACCCATATTAAAAATTAGTTAAACAATTCGATCCACTGTTGCAAGTTAATGGCCACATCTGGCGCTCTCCAACAAATTCTCCCAACTTAATACTGGTACACTAGATTTTCTCAAAATTTCCAATTTATATTCTGAGGTCTGTTACAAATTGCTTTGATAATGAGGGCTTTAGCAAAAAACAAGGAGTCAATATTATTTTGCCCAGACTAAGTTGCTAGCTAGCTAGCTTCACTTTATTTTATAAAGGTTAGTCTGAGTTTTAGTTTATATTATCAACATTTTGCTCAAAGAAGAGAGACTTGATAGAGTCTGACATAGTTACTAACATCGATGTCATATAATATATATTTTGTCAGTACCAATATATAATTTACATATTATGCTATGGAAAATATCCTTGAAAATTCCAATGTAATATGTATTTAAATTGGATATAAAATACAATTCAGTATGAAGAGCTGAAAGCGAATTTTGTTTCATTAACTCAAAGAGCAAAGGAAAGTTCCATTTCTATTGTAACTCATTATCCACAAACAAAAGGCCCGGGTGGTGTAAAAGTCTCATCTACGGAGGTCTCAGTTGGCCTCACACAAAAGCCTCTTGCAATCGGCAGACTCGTGCCATCTTTTGTTTGATCAAAACGCCTCTGAAAGTGTCTGACATCAACATTTTAATATTTTCCCCGGCTTGAAAAACTTTGTTAAAAATACAAGAGGTAAATCTTAATACCGCTTCAACACGAAATTATTGAACTTCCATTCTGGGGATATTTTTAATCGTCTTATTTACGGGATGAGATCAGCTGAAGATGAAAAATTCAGTCTCCATGTTTACAACAAAATAGGATTGTACTTGCCAGACTTAGTCCAGCATCTCATTTTAACTCCTTTTACCTTCTTACCAGTGAATTTCTTTGCGAATTTATACCTACTTAAATTCAATAGCAAATTATGATAGTATTGATTATGTCAGCTCTGAACGTAATCTTAGCTCTTCTATATTACGCCTTTCACTTGTCTTTAGATTTTTTATTATATTTTTATTCTTAACACACAAATTGAGAATACTCGAGATATTTTACCTAAAAACGTATCGTGTACGTTTAATGATTCGTGCAAATTATCATAATTGTAAGTCGACTCTCGTACAGTATCCGAGTAATTGCGTTTTATTGCGCTAGATTTTGTGACCTTAGTAACTAGTTCAATACGTGTTGTAATACTAGGTATCTTCGTTTTTACGTTCAAGATAAAACTAAGTGCAATTTAAATATTTGGGTGACTTTGAATTCTGATAGCAGACCTTTTAAGTGAAACATCGTTCAACTAGTAACATTGTGGACAACTTAAACGGAATAGAGCCACCGTTTAAGTCGAATAATCTTGGTATAATTTCTAATCTTAGTTATAGAAAAGACTGGATAATTTGAGGAATTGAAGTCATCCAAGTGATGAAGTTTCAATTTCTTATAGAAATTCCATATGTAGAGCATACGACTACCATAATGGAACCAAACCTAACTCAGACTAATTGGACGTCTATGGCCACCAAAGGGCTTATAAAGATATAGATCACATAGCCATTAGGGTTCCGTATGTAATTTAAGGCGCGCCTCAAACTGGCCGATTGCTTCCTATTTCCTCAAAGGAAGTTGTTACAAAATCATCTCTAAATACTATATACGGACTAACACACATCCGGGCTGTGACCTTAGTTCGCGAAAATTCCGGACTCAAGCCTTATGCGGAAACTGGTGTTGACCTTGATGCCATTGCTGAGGTCAATTTGTATTTAATTGTGGTCTGTATCCGTCCCGAAATGTGGTAGAGTTCTGGTTCTCCCCTCATATCGGATTTGCAAAAGTCATATTTGCACTACTTAATGTACACATGTACCTACATAGATAACCTCACGCCTGTATTCCCCATTGGGATAAACAGAGGTTAATTTCTGCACCCATATTTCCCCAGGTATGTATCAGTCCCACGTAATATGGGGCGAGCCTATTGCCGTTTCTCGGGCCCATTTCCAGACTCCGTGCTGCTACTGAGAACTTCCTAATAATAAAAAACCCAATATCACTTGCCCGATCCGGGAATCGGATCCAGGGTCTCTAGATTGCACGGCACATACTTGTACCACGAGACCACAACGCACTAATTTATATAAAAACAGAAAAAACAGTTCAGTCTACCCTTTAAAAGATATAGGATGTTCCTACACGTGTAAACCACGTTATGGCGTTTAACAAACCATTTAAGGCACGAATTTATATGTGTAATTATTATTACACTCGCGTCGTAAACATACGTAGAGTGCCGGTAGAGTCTGTAGAGTCGGCTCTACAAGGGCGCCCGGTTCGTTTCCTGGATAATGCCGTGGTACAATCTAGAACAAGGAAATGTATGGCGATGCACTACATAATTATTCACGGTGGTATTTTGTACTTAACGTCTCCATTACTACTTAAAATATGATTTATATGTAAAGTGGCTTATGTTTAGTTTCCCGAAGGTTTTCCTAGCAAATCGCGTTGCCAAGCGGCAATAGCCTAGTTTCATTGATTAAACATAATTCAAACTATAAGCTTGTTTCATATTTAATGTCATTAAAATAATTAGTTTTAGGTCTTTAGTAGAGAACATTTGATAGGAATAAAATATCAACTTTCATAGCAAAGTGTGTTCGAAATGGGTTCATATTTTATGAATCTGAACTAAAATTGAAGAGCATTATTTATGAGTATATATAAAAAAAGAACCAAAACCTAAGGTACATAATATGTACGTGTATACAAGTCAAGTAATTATTATTAATTATAGTAATTATGTAGGAAAATTATATTGCTTACAAAATGCCGGTATTTCTCCTTTAACGATGTGTTTTGGGTTTCTATTCCGTGTGAGATATATTTACAAATGGACAAAAACTACCCCGTAACTTTAGATATTGAGAAACAATAGTTGCATATCGTGTGAGGTTTTATGTATAACAGACCTTATTTATTTGGAAGTCAACAATAATTAATCCAATCTGGCATAATTCAAAAGGAACATAAAAAAAATATATTTTCGTACTAAAAAACTTAAAACATAAACGTGCAAAAATAAAATAAAAACAATTAATTTCCTTCAAAGTTAGAAACTCGTAAAAAACCGGTTTCTCTTTAATTTTGTCGCGCAAATGTCATCGTTAAAACGGTAATGGTGAATTTAAGCGCTCTTTTTTATTATTTTTCTGTTCATGCTCACCTCTCGTTGAGATCATACAGAGTTAATAGATTTTTTCAATCATACATTACAAAAAGAAACTTCAGAACATTGTAAGGATCTTTCTGTCTACTTTGTTTTCCTTTAAATATAAATTAAAACTGTCGATCTCATATTTGTAAAAAAAAAAAATACCATCTTTAGATTTTTTTCTGTTTCTTGCCAGTCCAAGCACGGTAAAATAACACAAACTATTAATAAAATAATTAATTAGTTCCGGCTGTAATTGCTAAACTGCCAATAGAATTTAATAGCCGATATCGAAGTCGTTGCGCCGAACCCTCGGATCCTTTTGTGGCATTCGCAAAAAACCGACTACCTGGCAACAAATACGATAATTAGTCATGAACTAAACGTGATTAATACACTCGCCGGCTTAGATAGTAGCCTGGCCGAAACAAATTACTGCAGCAAAAAATGTACCGATAATTTATAACGTGCATTTCGCATGACGAGGACTTTGCTTCGACTCCACTCGAGATTTTAATCGTAGTTACTGAGATATTTCTGATGTGAGTCTGATTAGTTTTAGTAGATTTCTTTAAATAAAAAAAAATGCAAGACAAAAATGACTTTATTTTTAAAAATTGCTCTCGTGATTTCTTGTTCTAATTAAATTTGTACTTATAAAGATCAATATCAGCGATTAAAAATATAAAATCCAAAGTAGCATATTCCTTATTGGATAAACACTTTAAAGTTGGAATAAGCTTGAACAATCAAACATAACTTCGAGTAAGCCAGTTCAACAAACAAACGACACACAGCCAACTGTATATCTATACACGCTACCTACATTTGGTTCACCTTGAAAACGGAGTGGGCGCAAACTGATTTAGCCTTTGGTCTGACAAACCCTTTTTTTGCCCTGAATATAAATAAGAATGGGAAAAAACACGAAGACGCCTTTTTTGTTGAGTGCTAAGCGAAAGCAGGATTTGGATATACAGTTTGAATTTAAGATTCTCACTAAAAAAGCAGACGACCTAAGCCGGCATAATTGATTCAACTGGAAACAGGCTATCATCTGTCAAAAATCAATACACCAATTGCATGAAACACAGAAAGTTTAACACATTGAAATAGTTGAAGGACATTTTGAATGAATCATAGAGTTAATGTTTTCAATTGAAAGCGCAAATATTTGTGATAACTACGATGATATATTTAGCAGACGTGTTTATAATCAAAGCAAGAATTCTGGTAATTAATATTTGACGTGTATTTCAAACAGTACATAAATGTACTTTTATATTTGTGTAATTACATAAATGTATAACACATTGGTATACCAGTATTCTTGAGCAGTTGGTAACGAGCTATAAAGTTACGATGGAGTGTAAATAACATAATCTATCAAAGACTTTCAGTTTCAAAAGTCTTCTTCTTCTTCTTCTTCAACAACCCATATACGCCCACTGCTGAGCACGGGTCTCCTCTACCATTGAGAGGGTTTAGGCCATAGTCCACCACGCTGGCCTAGTGCGGGTTGGCGGACTACACACCTAAGAAATTCCTAAGAACTTTTTAGGTGTGCAGGTTTCATCACCGTTAAAGCAAGTGATAAATCAATTTGAATACACACATAACTTCGAAAAGTCAGAGGTGTGTGCCTGGGGTTCGAACCCGCGACCGCCGAGATTCTCGACCGCGCGCCTAAACTTCGAGAACCAAAACACAAAAAAATCTGGTCTCTCGAATTTTAAACAGTCATCGTCTTAGCAACCCCATTATCCATAAAGCCTACTAAATCCGCAAAATTACATATCAAGTTTAGCCAAGGACATACACCAGCAAATTAATGGCTATAAATGATTACTTAAAGTTTACTTTGATTAATACCGTTGACCCTCTAACTACCGTAATGGAACTTAGTTTAAACTCCACGAAATATCAAATAGCGGAAGTTATCTCAACTTTACCGACCTCCATGGCCAATGTTATTGATAGCTAATCCCAAGTGGCAAGGAAAATGACGCGAGGCCCATATAGGCCGAACGTCCTTTACTGGTTTCCTAACGATAAACAGTTCCTACGTCCGCTAACATTAATCTGCAGAAGGAAACGTGAGGCTAGAAAAAACTAGTTTAACTAGCCTTCAAAGAAATTAAAAGTACAAGGTTGGTGTGAATGTGGCAATTCGGAAAAGTAACTGCAAAATGTAGACAACCAGATTCTAATATTCTAATAATCTCTTCGTAACTGAATGAGATTTTGATTTATTATTGGAAGATAAAGCGTGTGATAATTGTGTAAAGTCGTTGAAATATTTTGTTTTGAAGTTAGAATTTTAAACGTAATCAATGCTTTATTTAAACTTTTGCCTGTTAGTAAACATCGCGGTACCAAACTCCCGATCACAATTCAAACCACATTGTCCACCCAAACACCGTACAGTAAGATAAAATTTTCCGCTGTACTATTATATTTTGTTTGTAATAATTTCTATGATAAGAATATCATTAGCAGTGAGGACACAGAGCGCTGGTGCGTCGGTGTGCATACTAATTCACAAGCAAGTCTACGGTGGACGCGCCGCGCATGACTGAAATGTTAATCGCGTAGGCAATTAAACGTATTGCAATCGTTTAAAAAACCTTATTGATAGGATATATCTAACAGATGATGTTTTACTTCCTGACGATTAATTAATTAGTTTTCAAAAAAGAGATTAAACCTGAAAAATCTAATAGAAACCTTTTCTCTTGTTCACAGACGAAGAAGAACAACCCAAACCACATCAAGAGGCCAATGAACGCTTTCATGGTGTGGTCTCAGATAGAACGCAGAAAAATATGCGAGCAGACTCCAGACATGCACAACGCCGAGATATCAAAGAACCTCGGTCGCGTGTGGAAGACGCTCAACGACGAGGAGAGGCAGCCCTTCATCGACGAGGCGGAGCGGCTGAGGCAGCTGCACATGCGCGAGTACCCCGACTACAAGTACCGGCCCCGCAAGAAGACCGCCAAGTCGGACAGGAGCGGCACCCGCGCCGGCTCCGTCCAGAAGCCAAAACGTAAGCAGCGAGCGGACTCCAACAACAACAGGGGCGTTTCCCGGCGACGACGACCGGCTCCGACGGTGCCCAGCGTGCCGGTGGAGACGCCCGCCCCGCCCCCGCTGCCCGCGTCTCCCGCCGGCGCGCCCGACTCCCCCGAGTCCGCCTGCCTGTACGAGGAGCACAACAGGCGCGAGCCAGCGGACCTCACCGACCTGTACTCCATCACGGACCTGCTGCCGTTCCCGGCGGACTGCGAGATGGACCTGGACGCGCTCACGACGGACATCGACTCGTTCGAGACCGCGTCGTCGTCATCCGGCTCGCACTTCGAGTTCTCGTGTACCCCCGACGTGTCGGACATGCTGAGCGAGATCGGCGTGACGGGCGACTGGGACAACACGTTCACCTCGTACCTCACGTCGTCTTAGAGCGGCGGAGAGCCGCCTCGGCCGCAGCCGGCCGGTTCCACTGATCTCATGCGGTCGGCCCCAGAGCCGGCCCACGGAGGCCGATGACGCGGCGACTGCTCGCCGCCCCGCCTAGAGAGTGCCTATCCAAAATGACGTGTCGACATTTGGAATTAATGTACAAAGTTATTTAATAAGGTTCGACGGTGTGAATTGATTTTCGACAAGCGACCGCCACGGTCGCCGTTCTGGTTGCGTTCACGATGTTCGTTTACGTCGGCCGACGCTCGGATGCGGGATTAACAAGGCTGTGAGTTGGGTTTTCGTTCGCTTTTGTTTTTTTATCAAATTTACTTTCGACACATGAGGGGATTCCAAAGGGCACGTCTCAGACGCAAGTGTAACGATCCGTCTGCTGTCCGTCGCTAGTAGTGCACGGGCCGATTCGGTGGCTCGCCGGGGCGCGCGTCGCCGCGTCTCGCGCCTCGCGTGTCGCGTGTCGCGCCTCGCGTGTCGCCTCGCACCGCCCGAGCACCGCGTTGTCGCGTCCCTACTTTACTACGTGTACTTGTAACAAGTTCGCTTCTAGAGGATAAACTATAGTTTCGCGAACGTCTACGTCATTTACATTTACATTTACGTTAATGTTCGTATTTTTAAGGTTGGTTAATGATTTTCTTTTGTTCGTGTACTTCATGAAACTGTCTTAGTATGTGCATTAGAGTGATAGAGGTTTAAGACTAGTTTATAGTCACGGTTATCTTGTGTTACATTTTATTGTAGGAACTCTATTGCACATGTAGATGGTAGTCGAACGTAATTTTTTACTTTTTGAAAGTTGATATGTCGTTGGGTGGATTGGAGTGCGATGGTTTCGAGAAGGCTTGTTGGACGGACGGACCTGTACCACGCGTTGCGCGTTTCCGTCGAACTGCGAGCGTTCCATTGAATCCTTTCTCTTTCGCTGTTAAATAATAGGTTCTTCTTCGAACGCCGCGCGATTCGGTCCTTGTTCAAATGTTTTTCGCCGCGTGGTAGAGGTCCGTCAGATATTTGCAATTGTGAAGATGTAAAGTTAGGATATGGATATATGAAGTTATTATGGCACTTTTGGATCGATTCGAAGGGACACTTTTATAATTATTTCATGTATTTTCGTCACAATACAACAAACATCTATAGATTGAATGATACATATCACGAATGCATTATTTTGCGGGACGTTGAATGTTAATATATTGGACGGTCAAAAATTAGGTTTTCATACACTGTTTTGCTGTTTCTCTGTGATTTACTTTTACGGATTTTCTAAATTGTAAGGTCCTAGTGGAGACTGATATAAAGCATAGATTAGTTTATAGCAACGCTAGCTTCTCTCACTTGTTTATTTAATTTTAAAATACTGGGCATATATTGAATACAATCTTATAACTATTTTTGATAATGAAGCTTTACTGCGGAGCGTGGTGATCCAAAATTGAATCGACAATTTTTCTTAAAAAAAAAAAACACAAAATTTAATGGAAGATATTTCGGAGAAAAAAAAATACAAAAAATATGAATATTTCTTGAATAGTTTCGTTTACATTGACCACGATCCGCAGTAAAACGGACACTAAATCATATTTTACAAATCTTTCGCTAAGTATTTGTCAATTCTGTGAAAATGGTGTCAGTTAGATTAGAGGTAATATTGTCTAATATAACCTCGTACATAAGATAGTAGATAATCTTTCAAATTATATGTTCTGAAACGTGTTAGTGTATAAAATGTTGTGTCCCGTTACCACAAGGGATCCGGTGTGCTCTAATCGGCGAAAAATAAAAATGCTTTACTTATAATAACTATATTCTTATAAATTATATATGTACAATAATATATTCATGTAAACTTACTTCGTGTCTATAAAAGCAGTATATTCATAGTTGACTCTTGAAGTATCTCGCTCTGTAGCGTATGTATGGGATGAAAATAAATTTGTGCCTAATAAATCTTGGAATTCTTCATACATATATGTTAGTATTGCTCAAATAATATACTTTAAGCTGGTAGCGTGTATAGATATTGGAAAGTTATATATATCGTAAGATAAAGTACACCAGTCTTGCATTTCCCGCGCAGCGCAAAATCTGATGTACAGGGTGCCCCCAAACGCTAGTATACGTTTATTCTAAAGTATATTATATTGTATATTATAAAAAAAAAATCTTCCATTGCATTTAGAATGTTCATGTCTAATTGGCGTTTGATTTACAAAGCAAAGTAACCTTATGAGTCATTTTATAAAAAAAAAATTGTCGACGAAATTTTATCTGAGTAGTGAGTGTATTTATTGAGTTATTGTAAACTCAATATTATTAGGGTTACATTAAGGCTTAGTATACTAATTTAGGCTTGTATATAAAATATGGTATACGATATTTTCGCGAGACCAGTGTCATCAGATTTTGCGCGCGATCTATGCGTTATCTTCACATTTTCAAACTTTGACAATAAAACATAATTTTTTTCGCTTTTGCAAGAGTTTGGATCTCCCAAAACTCCCTTATCTCGATTTGAATAAACTTTACGTGGTCGCTGACTCTCGTTTTTTTGTGTTCATCGCAAAATTTGTGAACCAACGATGAAAAGCAATATTATATCTATGTATAGTGGAAATAACGCTCAAATTAGTGTGTTAACGACTCTTCTGCTAATAAAAATTAATACGCCACCTTGATAACTTGTAAAACTCTCAAAAAATCTCTAAAAGTAGCTTACATTTCTCTCATAAAAACATCGATGTAACTCTGGTATTACTAAGTTTTTCGCGTTCAAGTTATTTAGCCCAGATGTGTAAACACTTAAGCACTCGATAGTCTGCTTTATTACTATTTATGTCCAAAAATATTTTTGTCTAAATTAGCATGCAAGTGAAATTAAAGACATACTTGTGATAATTTTGTATACTAATTTTCAAAACCTGCTGAATGTAATGTTGGATTTCGGTAATTTTTATTAGCGGGGAGAGAATAAAACCCCATAATAATTTAATAAAATAACATCGAATTTAAAAGTTAAAAATAATGCTTCAAGTTGTGGCTAATCAATAATTGGGATTATCAGGGTTAAAAATTTTCTTTTAGGTGTGTATAAATAGATTTGAAACGCCTCTTTATGGATCTGTCTTTTATTTTGCTAGGCTTTCTCTTTGTAGCCTATAGTGGAACCACTAGTGTTTCCTATGGAGGTAAAATTGTATATATATGTATGTATAAAAAAAGTCATAAAGCAAAACTGTGAGAAAAATTAGAAGCTATATTATAAGAAAAAAATTAATATCATAGGTGACGTAGAGTAGTTCACATTGGTATATACATTATGTATCGCAATCAATATGTGCTTATCGAATCGCTTTTGGAAATAAGGTTATATCGGTTCATAGTTATTACGTATTTGTGGAACTTGTACGCAATTTCACCCATTGAAATACTCAGGAGCTTAACTGTCTTTTGGGGCACAAAGTGTCCGCCTACCCACAGAGCCGTGCTTCATACCTGCCACTGTTAAAATCGATACAGCCGTTTTCGATTGAAAATAAATCGCGTAAAGTGTGCTCCAGATAATTCCAGTATGTACAGACACAAATACTAGTGTATATATAAGTTGATTCGATTTAAAAATATATGTTAATTACAGAACTGAAAAAAATGTTGATATTGTTATGTTATTTGAAAAATTAACTATTAATCTGTGTATTATATTATGTATGTACTGTTGTTTTAATGTATAAGCCTCTTCTATGTGTAGGACTTCAAAGTTTCTTTCGTACACAATACAACGAACTCAATTTACAGTTATTCCGATACATTTATAGTACATAAAATTACATGTAATCGATGTCTGTAAAGCTCATTTATAACCAGAGTCTGGATGAGAATAAAAAATATTCTTTACCGTAGTTATATTGAAATTATGGATTTTCCGCGTGTATTTAATTTCGTCGCTTCCAATCCAGATTAATTTAATTAAATTAATCTTTTTTTGTCATGATTGTATTCGTCGAAATTAGATGTACGCAAAATACGTTGTTTTTTTATTCTCTCCAGACTCATCGCAACTGTAGTGTAATGATAAAATCATTCGTTGTTGAGGTAGCTTTGTCATGTATAATTAAAAATATAAATTTAATACAAATGAATTCGCACAATTTGAGTAAATTAACTAACATAGGTTTAATATAACTTATAAGCGGAGTTAGATTACTTGTATTAGATTCAGAATTTAGTTTTCGGATGCAATTAATTTTCTGTGTCATTCTTGGCTAGCACATGGTACGTTATGTTACCAAAAGTTGAATTTAATGTAAAGAAACCTTACACAGCTGTTGCCAAGATTGCACGGGTTGTAAAATATTCCGTTTTGTAATCACGCGTTGATTGTAAATAATTTTCTAGATGTGAAAGGAAATGGTCCATTAAATTTTATAATGTAATATTATTCTTAGGATGTGCGTGTATACTTATTCATATATCGTACGCTTACAGTGAAATGCCAAATTGTATATGGAGACAAGCTTACAATATTCCATTTCTGTAGTTATCATCCCGAGAAGTAGTGGGTTGTTTGTTACCATCATTAAACTCAATTTAAATGCATTTTAAAGTATGTATTCGCTTTACTAACTTTCTTAAACGCTGTTTAATTTGCTCCATTCTACGAAATATAACGGGACTAATATTTGCAACGATGTCGAGTTTTTGTCGCGCGTCCGAGTTTCATATAAGCGCTATTCGTGCTATTTGCGAGCATTCGTCCCGCGTCTGAGTTTTTCAGTTTACCAGGCTTTAAGTGTCGTATGTATAATTCGGAAAGAGTTGATGGAACTACCTTTTTCCGCTGTAATCTAGTCTATTGAAAATAATACGAACAACTGCATCTGTCAAGCTTGTAATCCCTTCGCGTTTCTTTTAATGATACCTGATTATACTATATGTTATACAATACCAAAAAAAAATTAAAAAGAAGCTCTTAAATGGAGAACACATGATCTCTTTTCTGTGAACGCCAAACGACGTTTTGGCTTACCAAATAAATTCAATTTGTATTCTAACATATAAATATCAATTGTATATATTAGATGTATTGATTTTGAAACGATTGCATCGTGAAATCGATTGACGTGGCGTTGCATTTCGCGGCGCCATTTTGGAATGAGTGATGCGAGCACCAACTTTGACTGAACGAAGTAAACTTTGTACAAATCCACCATCAGAATCACTCCGTGTCGACCTCACGATTTGATATGTCACCGGTTCTTTCAAAAATCCCCGGGGCCACCCCGGACGATGTATAAATTATTATCTTTTATTTTTAAGATACTTATAATACATTGAATGTATTTAGTCGTATCTAGTGTTACATTTTAGCTCTTAACTAATGTAAGTATGTAAATTTTGTAATGTTATAGGTTTCAACAACCTTATATGTACCTATATTATAAGGTATAAGATTAAATCCAGTTTTTAAAAAATACATTAGATTTTTATTGTAACCATACGTAATTAAGTCTCCGAATCCCTAACCTACCTTTCCTTCCCTCTTTTATACCAATGTAATACACGAAAATATAATTGAAATGAGCAAAACCCTATAAACAATTAATAATATTTTTTTAAATTTGGTGGTAAACCAGAATTGCTTAATCACACATCAAACACTTATGATCAATCAGATACTAAAGAACACACATAAAAGACTACAGAAACACAAAAACGCTGTCTATTCTTCATTATCATCAGGCTATATGAGTCATACTGCTGGACACAGCGTCCTGTACAACTGAGATACTTTAGGCCTTAATTAATCACACTGGCTTCATTACTTAAGCCAAACATAATTTTACCCATACCTTGACTTAATATCAAAATACAGCCATTAACAGCATTCACAAATAATAATTCTCTTAATTCAGTTATCTCAATGAACAAACCTACTTAGGATACTATTAAAAGACAAGCAGTTCAGTACCCAAATGCATATTATTACTATCAATAGAAAAACACTGCTGCGAAATTTAGTACACCACCAATTACTAATGGTGATGATGATGATGATACTGCGCCTAACCATCACTGCTTACTCTGGGAACCAACTTCGACGCAAAAAAGAAAAGAAGCGACGAAAAGTTATGCAGACGCACTCTAGATACTAAATGTTAACCTATTTGGAGGGTAAAAAAGCTGGTTAGTCATTCTATACAACCTGCCTACACTTTGCTAGAACCCAAAACTATATAACACAAATAAATAAATATATCTTGTAAGCAACTATATCGTTCCGAAAATTATTCGGTCTATTTACATCTTTTATGATTTTATAAATAAGACTTTTTTTGAACAAAAGTAAAGTTAAAAAGATCCAGTTTTAATTAAAATTAGATAATATTGACCACATTAAACTAAATACTTATTTTACCCTTCCTAGTAATACTTTAAATACCTTTGTTTCTCAGTATTAAATTGTTCGAGGGATAACAAGTCCTATACTATTGTCTGCATAATAAATATCCTCGCATACCATAAATCTTCCATAGAAAATTTTCATGCTCCAGGCTTCCCTCGTAACTTCAACAAACAGAAAGAGTTTCTAAAACGTTCTAATCTTCCAAGTGGAGCTTGCTAGAATATAGTATTCGCAGTAAAGTAGGGGACAAATGAAGTTACCACTAGTTATAGACGGTACGTGACACTGGTACGGTAATCTACCAGGAACATTTTAAAATTACATTCAGTCTTGACTTAAACTCGGTGCAACTCATGGAATTACTTGAAAGAATTCTTTACGCTACTTTAGTAAAATTATATTGCATTTAAGAGGTAGGTATTCGGGTGTGTAGCTTAATTTGAGGGAACTTAGAAATTATACTTATAAACGAATGCTAATAAGATTTTTTTTCATTACGTATGTGTCACAACCGGTTATTAAGATGATAATAATTAATTAGTTACCTAGTTTTTATATTAGAATGATAGAATAGAAGGAATGAGACGCAAAATGCGTGGTATCTATTGAAAAAATAACTACAAATTTTGACAGCCCCGTGATGCAATCGGCTAGATACCAGCTTGCGAAATGTGAGGCCGCGTGTTTGATCCCCAGTCCAGTACTAATGTTTGTATGATTTACAAATATTTTTTTTGTTTGATTTTTGCAGCATCACCTATTTTAAATCAATACATTCAGATAACATTACAAACTTCATCCTGGTACAAAGAATTCCTGATGGGAAAAACCCTAATAAACTTCTTTCAATCTTATGGTTTGATATGTCCGAAACAAGAATTTTTGATTATATACGCAGCTTATCACCGTCCACTGCTGAACGTAGGCCTTCCCAAGAAAGCGCCAACCATCCCGGTCTTGTGCAGCACTCATCCATCAGTTTCCCGCCACCTTTCTCAAGTCGTCGGACATTCAATTTACTATTTTTACTTTATTAAACTTAATTAGTCAAACTTATTAGGATGGATGAGGGCTGCAAAAGACCGGGATGGTTGGCGCTTTGTTTGGTTGAGAGTCAAACCGAAATGCTTGACATTATACTTAAAGAATTCATAGTTAAAATTCTCTACCCCATCAAGGCCTCAGCTGCATAATATAAACAATTTGGTAGATCACGAGGTTACGTTTCCTCAGTACGGAGGTTTATCACCACGTCCTGTTCGCTGAATGCTAACGAATCTTTGTTCCGCATAGGATGTGAGTTTCTTATCAGTTGTATTTTCCTTTTTCCTGCACTAATTAGTTCCTTGTTTTGTATGTGATGCGCAGAAACATAAAGATTAGTGAACTTCCGAAGGTTATTATGGAGCATCGTTTCAAAAATTTTAAAGAATTAATGAAAGAGAATATCTAAAAAAAACATATTACTTTCCAAATATCTTGAAGTATTATCTTCAATGAAAGGTAACAACGTGACGAAAATTTAACAATTAAAGGCTTTTAGAATTTTTTGATTCCGGAATGTTTGAGTTGTTGGTAGGCCCACACTAGGCCAGCGTGGTGGACTAAGGCCTAAACTCTCTGAGTTATAGAGGAGGCCCGTGCCCAGCAGTGGGACGTATATGGGCTGATTATGATAAAGCAACAGAGCAGTGGTTATTGTAATTTATTTACCATTACAAGGTAATAATGCACTAAATTATTACCTCAACAATGTAATTTGTAGACAGTTCCGACAGATGATTCGGTTAATTAATTGTTCTTTGTTTCCGCGATCGAGTACTTGATATCTTGTATATGAGCCATTTATATAAACAAGTTTGGAGGTTGCCAATGGATGGATTGAATGTAGTCTGCTCCTGAAATATAGTCTGGGAGTTTTTGTAGATGGTCGATGTCTACCAGTGATCGTCTTTTACACGATGATGATGATGAATCAGTGATATAAAACAATAAAAATGAATGTATGTATCCTGTGTGTATGTGGGTATGTATATAATAATAATAATATAATAATAATATAACTCTTTATTTTACAGCACCATAAACATAAAGTAACAATAACACAAAACAAATGACAGATTAGGCACATAAAAATTGGCGGCCTTATCGCTAATAGCGATCTCTACCAGGCAACCAGGTAGGGAGAGGAATACAAGTAATAGATGGGCGGTGCTTACAAATGAAATAGAGAAAATAAAGATTATTTTACAAAAGACTCATAAGTGCTTTGGACAACACATATACATAAACATTATATATACATATATATTTATACATACATACATACATATAAATAAACATACATACATATAAATACACAAACTTACAAATATACAAGTATAGAAAGAAAAATATATAAGGATTTATTTGTCTATGGAAAGGTAATGAGCTTTAACCCTTCGTTTAAAAGTAACCAGCGAAGGCGATTGCTTTATATTTAGCGGAAGAGCGTTCCATAGCCGCACTCCCTGGACAGCAAAGGAGCGGTCATAAAAACTGGTGCTGTGTGCTGGGTACTTCAACATTAGATTCCCTGATGACCTAAGAGAATGAGAATTTGCAGTGTGTAGGAAACTAAAGCGTTCCTGAAGGTAGCGCGGTGACGAAGGATTGAACAGTATACTGTAGAGGAGAGATAATATGTGAACATCCCGGCGATGCCGTATAGGAAGCCACTTGAGCTTAATGCGATATTCGGAGACATGGTCATATTTGCGTAACCCAAATATAAACCTTATACAGAAATTTTGAAGACGCTCAAGCTTATTCAGCTGGGCCTCGGTTAAGTCAAGATAGCTGATGTCAGCATAGTCAAGAATAGGGAGTAAGAGAGACTGTGCAAGCGCAATTTTAGTGGCAGTCGGCAGAAAGTTACGTAGCCTGCGCAAGGATCCCGCTGACGCAAACAATTTACGATTGACTGCCACCAGTTGAGGTCCCCACGACAAAGTCCGATCAATATGAATACCGAGGTTTTTTTACTGTGTCACTAAATGGGATGTTTACCCCATCTAGCAACACAGGCGGCAAGAGTGTCCAGTCTACTTTGCAGATCGTTCTTTGGCTTCCTACAATGATTAATTGTGTTTTAAGGGGGTTTAATTTCAGGCCATGTGCTTTACTCCACTCTGACAGGATTTGTAAATCACTATTCATTGTATGAATAGCATCATACAATTGTCCAAGTGGAGCTTGGCAGTACAATTGAAAATCGTCTGCATACATGTGGTAGGACGAGGCAAGATTCCGAGAAATGGAATTAATGAAAAGAGAAAAAAGCAGAGGAGATAAAACGCCACCCTGAGGTACACCGACATGTGTGTCAAACCAAGAGGAAATCGATTCCCCAAGGCGAACACATTGCCGGCGTCCGTACAGGTAAGTATGAAACCAGTCAATCACATTTGGAGATATGTTGAAGGAGCGTAGTACAGCAAGTAATATGTCGAAATCGACGGTATTAAAAGCGTTGCTGAAATCTAGCAGTGCCAGCACAGTTAACTGGCCATTTTCCATCCCCAGACGGATATCGTCGGTGATTTTAACCAGCGCAGTAACTGTGCTGTGGCCAGAGCGAAAACCAGATTGGAAGGGATTGAGTAGGTCATGAATGGATAGAAAGGAGCTTAATTGGTTGTGGACTAAGCGTTCAAGGACTTTAGATAGAAAAGGAAGAATGGAAATAGGGCGATAGTCAGTCAGAGATTTAGGATTGGGTTTTTTAGGTAGAGGAATAATTTGTGCTTCTTTCCATGCAGTCGGAAACACAGCATTGGAGATTGAGAAATTAAGGATATGACAAAGTATAGGGAGTAGGATGTCAATAATTGGGATAATCATATTGCGGCTGATTTCGTCTGTACCGGTAGCATTAGACGCAATTGAAAAAATACTCCTTCGAACATCACAAAGTGTGAATTGACGGAAGATGAAAGAAGACTTGTCAGGAGTGGAAATATTTGAAAGGGAGTTTATCGTAGCATTTTTAACAGACTGATCAATAAAAGTCGAAGATGTAAAATGTTGGCCCATTAAATTAACATCAAATTTAGTAGCTGTAACCTCTTGACGAGACTTTCCAACTCCTAGTGACCTAAGGAATTTCCAGACTTTTGCTGGATCATCCATTTGAACTGATTCGTGAATATGGCGTCGTTGAGCGTCCCTACACAACATGTTGCAGCGATTTCTGAGCGTTACGTAGCGTGCCTTGTTGGTCTCAGTCGGGCGGACCTTATATAGCGGGACCGTATATAGCGGGTATTAGAAACTTTACGGTGTCACAAAAACCCAGACCCGAATCAAATATTTGTGGAACACACAATCAATTGTGCGGGGATCAAGGTTATTAACTGTACCTTGGGGTCATCAACAAAATCATCGAAACAGAATCTAAAAAACAACCAAAAAATCACCCAAAACTACCCTAACAAAAACGTAGTCACAGTCCCATAACTTACCCACGGCCCAGCCCAGACCAACAGATCGGTTGCAATCTGCACGCATGTATATTCATGGATCTTATACACAGCGGCCATAAAACGCCCCCGACACAGTGCCACAAGATTAATTTCGGCTGGGCCATTAGCATTCATTCGGTGAGGCCAATCTCCTGTTACTGCGATATTGAATTAATGAACTGTTAAATAAAGAGCACTGTGGAACTATGGAACGTGACTGTTGAGAGACTGCATTGATTGGATGTATATGAAATAAATATAGTTTTAGGTTGATAAGTGTGAAGAGGTCAAGAGGTCTTAGGTTCGATTGCCAGGTGAAAATGTTTTGTATGTGACCGAAATTGACAATTTTCCTGATTGAAATCAATTTAGGAGAGTAGATAATATTTTAATTCAGAAATCAAATTTGGATGTACCATCAAAATTGCTAATCACGAGACCAATAGGGTAAACTAAATTTCAGTATTAATTTAAAATACGAAAAATGACGCAAATAGACTTTGACAAGTCAATGAGCAAGTTAATTTCTCTACCAAACAAAACTAAAGTTTATTCAGTAATACCTACCTAAAATATGTCATGAACATGCGAAAATATTGTTTTTTAATTAGCGCCCCTCTGGCCCACATTAAAAATGCATTCAAATATTTAATGAAGTGTCAAATTTTTGAAACTTGTTACGTCGAGGCTGTACGACTTTCGACCTTCGCTTGTTCGTTAATTGAAAAAGTAAATTGTGTTTCTTTGCCCAAAGGTTTTCGTGAAAGTTGAGAAAAAATAAGCGATATTTTTTTTTGAGATTTGACGTAATACTTTTTTATCCTTGATTCTAAAAAGGCCAGTCTTTAATAAGTCTTACGAGGAAAATTACTTTTGAAATAGGAACATTTTTTTTTTTTATAAAAATACAAAAAGGTAAATGCGAGATTGGTCAGTAATATAAGTCTGCTTTGTATAAAGTGCGTTTCAGGTTTTTAAATATGATTCAGATTTGAATCATCAGAATAACATATGGAGAAAGGCTTTTAAAACAAAATAGCTGCAACAAAGTTTTCTTCTTTATCAGCCCATGTACGTTCCACTTCTGGACACGGGGCGGGTAGAACCCGCGACCGCTGAGATTCCCGACCGGGCGTCTAAACCTCGATACCATCACTGCTTCAGATTAGTTTCTTCTTCTTCTTCGTCAACCCATATACGCCCACTGCTGAGCAAGGGTCTCCTCTACCATTGAGAGGGTTTAGGCCATAGTCCACCACGCTGGCCGAGTGCGGGTTGGCGGACTACACACCTAAGAAATTCCTAAGAACTTTTTAGATGTGCAGGTTTTATCACGATGTTTTCCTTCACCGTTAAAGCAAGTGATAATTCAATGTGAATACACACATGACTTCGAAAAGTTAGAGGTGTGTGCCTGGGGTTCGAACCCGCGACCGCCGGGATTCTCGACCGCGCGCCTAAACCTCGAGGCAATCACTGCTTTAGTTTCTACTAAAGTGTAAAAAGTAAGTTGCAAGTCTATTTCACCAGTGTTACCCTTCTATCAGATATAGTGTTGCCACATTGGCCTGTAAGTGCACAGAAAAATATTATAATATGCAAATATGATCATAAAATAAACACAATGTATTTAATTTGATTACATCATAAAATAAATTACATTGTCATAATGCCTCGTGTAGTAAATACAGCAAAAATGAAAAACTCGTTACTAGACTTATTTATTAATATGGGGTTGGAAGTATTATTGTTGTTCTTATGTAGTTTAAGCATTAAAATTTTGGTCTTTTTATACCTAAATTGACGTGTGTCACACAATACTCTTTTAATAAGTCTTGTGGTTAACGTAAAAAGTTTTCAATCAGAGACTATAGGTAACCCTTGTCGGGTTCAATCCAGTACTAGTCTATTATTTTGGGTTATCACAGCGTTATAATAAAGCAGCTCAACGATAAAGATCCGTCAAGAGAAGTGAAAAGAAGAGAAGAATCTGGTCACTTAAGTCTCTGATTTATTAGCACCGTGAAAAAGCAGTGATGGCCTAAAAAGCAGTGATGGCCTCGAGGTTTCGGCGCGCGGTCGAGAATCTCAGCGGCCGCGGGTTCGAACCCCAGGCACACACCTCTGACTTTTCGAAGTTATGTGTGTATTCAAATTGAATTATCGCTTGCTTTAACGGTGAAGGAAAACATCGTGATGAAACCTGCACACCTAAAAGCTCTTAGGAGTTTCTTAGGTGTGTAGTCCGCCAACCCGCATTAGGCCAGCGTTTCGGACTATGGCCTAAACCCTCTCAATGGTAGTGGAGACCCGTGCTCAGCAGTGGCCGTATGTGGGTTGATGAAGAAGAAGAAGAAGATATTAGCACCGTACTTGTTACTAGATTGGGTGTTCTAACTTTGCTGTATTAGCATAAAAACCATCTAACACATATTATATTCGAGCTATAAATCATAGAAGAAAGTCTAATCCTACAAACTATCGACATCCGATGAGATCCACATGCCATTCAAAGATAACCTTCCCAACGATGTATTCTTGTACGCAAAAATACAATTTATCAAAACATAATCCGCAATGAAATAATAAAAATTAATTACACTCAATCGAGGCAAAGTGATGACGTCATACGCCGATCCATATCAATCGATTACGAAACATGCGATAAATCGACAAACAAACATATGAGACGACATCCAGACGACCTTCTCGTATCGGAATCGTGTCGGACAGAGGGCGTCCGAGAAATTAACTGCGAATATTAGTTTTTGAGTAGTATAGGCTGTAGAACTGAATGTGCCTATTGCCGTCCACTGCTGAACGTAGGCCTTCCCAAGAAAGCGCCAACCATCCTGGTTTTGAGCAGACCTCATTCTTCCGTTTCCCGCAACCTTTCTCAAGTCGTCGGACTATCGTGCTGTAGGACGTCCCAAACTACGTCTGCCCAAGTACGGTCTCCACTCTAACTAGTATGCTCCACCGACCGTCTGACTGTTGGCAGACATTTCTAGTAATACAACTGAAATAAATGACAAAAATAAGATTGCCTTGTTGCTCCAGTGGAAATAAGAGGCCATAGATTTGGATGTTGGTATTGAATTTATAAATGGCCTTTGAAATATAGGTAAAAAATTAGACTACCTCGTGGTCCAGATTTGGTGCATCTTTAATAAAAAAAGTTAATGCCTAACCCGTTAAAATTTAATTTTTAACCGACTTCAAAAAAGGAGGAGGTTATATAATCTATGCGTTAATCCAGGTTGAAAGTTATTTCTCTGTGTTAAAATCGATTAAGCCGTGGGAGCGTAAACAAGTAACAAACTTAGGATATAGAAATGATCTTTATTCAAAATATTTCTAACCAATAAAATAACTTTATTAAGCTTTCACGCCTAAAACTTAAAAAAAAATACCGTTCAAACCGAAATTCTTATTACGTTAACTGACAAAACTAGAACCTTTTATACAATTTAAACTGCAAAAATACATATTCTTAATTAGCTTATGTCATGTAGCCGGTACGTTCATATAATTTACATGCATTACATTAAGTCTATTTGATTAATTAATAAACGAAGATTTATTGCTTTAACGAAGAATTTAATGACGACAATTTATTATTTCAAACACTCATGCAATTTGTTTATTGATATTAACCAGTATATATTAGCTATAAATTATTATATTTGTACCAATTTGCTTGACACATCTAATTTTTTTAATAGTAAGTATAATTAAAATGTCACTTATTGATTTAATTATCGCACGGCAAAGTGGCTGCACTTAGATCTGGGTGTAAAATATAAATTATAAATTGATTGAGTAGAGAAACATTTACCTACAAATGTAATTGACTTGTGACGGCCGATGAGATCAGATCAGATTCCGTGATACAAAATATTTTATGTGTCTAGGAACTGAGGCCCTTTGATCGCATTATGCATCCTTCCTTACAAAATTTCTCTTGATATCTAACTTTTATCAAGTTTTTTTATTTACTTTATTATGTTCTTCTGATTCCTTACAATACTGAAGACAATTTCTGAGGTCTGAATCTGTTTTTAGTTAAGTTACGTTTAACACTTTCGTTATTAGATTAATATCAATTATTCTGTCTGCGTGCTATTGTTTTCTATTTTAGAAAAATCTCATATAAAACATACTTTAAATTACTTGTGAACAAGCTGGACTCAGCCTAAACCGGTTCATTCCTGAGTTAAAAAACACTGCAAAGTAAATATGTAAGTAGTAGAATAAACTGTCAACAGATAAAACTCTACTTAGACCTCAAAGTCATTATAAAGATCTATTTAGAATAATATATAAAATAGACACAAGTTGTAGTACTTTACATTTTAGTAAATAACATACAATAAAGTAATCAAAGCAAGAACATTATTAACAAGCACCAATGACCCAAATTACGTAGCCTAATAACGTTGTAATTATATTGAATACGTTTGTATAACATTGAAAATCGACACGATACGACGAAGGGCGCTCTGCATTAGCCAGAAATCTGCAGCGAGCGTGTTCATTGTGTTGACTCACTTTCAGATAAAGTACAAGGTTGCATATACGTAGCTGCTGTTAGTACGGACTTGGGTTATTTTATCGAGCGTTTTTTTAGATACCTAGATTTGAAGTGAAGGTTTTATTGACCAAATATGAAATCGAAAGAATGATTTTTGAAGAAGAATTTAAACTGGTCTTGCATTTTAGTCTTTGTATTCTTGTACTTCTTTTTCAATTATAAATATAGAGATTAGTTTAACGTGAAAAGAAAAAGCTTTCATTGATCAATGATCAAAAATATTCTATTCGTGTAAAAATGGGTATGGCTGCATTAGAATAAGATAACAAATAAATATAACTTACATTCGTAATTTAATAGTAGTTATACTTTTTATAGCCCCAACTCCTTTCGACCGTTAGGTTTTTTTTTTTAATTCTGAAGTCATGATAAGCCAAGATATTTACAACAGCTTTTGACTGCATCTTCTACTTCAGTCATCGTGTACTGGATGACGTAGTATTCGATCGTGTAGCGTGAGCGCTACTTTGCACATTTTCTCATAAGAGTTTCATTGTTACATCAAGAATATATTATGATATTTGAATATTCGCATAACTTCGGAAAGTTAGTTTATGTACCATGGGATGGAACTCATAGTTATGACAGTCCCTTCCGGCCTAAACCGCTATTGGCAATTTGTAGAGCTTGCCAACTTACTTTTACTACTTGAAACAATCTGCACTTTGAATCAATACTCCTCTAATGAATACTTAGGGGGTTAACAAATAATGATATAAGCATGATGATAAGCAGTGATGGCCTCGAGGTTTGGGCGCGCGGTCGAGAATCTCGACGGTCGCGAGTTCGAACCCCAGGCACACACCTCTGACTTTTCGAAGTTATGTGTGTATTCACATTGAATTATCACTTGCTTTAACGGTGAAGGAAAACATCGTGATAAAACCTGCACACCTAAGAGTTCTTAGGAATTTCTTAGGTGTGTAGTCCGCCAACCCGCACTAGGCCAGCGTGGCGGACTATGGCCTAAACCCTCTCAATGGTAGAGGAGACCCGTGCTCAGCAGTGGGCGTATATGGGTTGATGAAGAAGACAAGATAACAAATAAACATTTCTTAAACGTATGCCTCTTTTTATCAATACAAACTTCGTCAATTGCTAACTACAAAATTTCGATGTGATCATGATAATGTAAAGAAATTATATTATATGTTGGGGGTGTATTTATAGTATTTTTTTTTTATACCAAAATGATCACTGGCGAAACAACATTTCCCAGGTCACCTGGAAGCAATACAAAAGAATTTATAGTCACAAACATATTAAGAATCTGTCATATTACGATCAAAAACTCATCCTTATCTTCGTTTTGCTCCAGTTCTTTTACCATCAAGTCCCCAGCAGCAGTGGTCGAACCGTGTTCAATACTAAACACGCGAACCTCAGTTGAATCACACATAACTTCCTACATAATTTATAATTTCATGGAGCTCAGTGCGCGATCGCAATGTATCTGGGTTAATTGCTACGTTCTATGATTCACGGTCGCCTCGTATTGTTTTTTCAACATTATCTACTTATATAATTGTATGGAAAGCAATTGGTGAATTACAAAAGAAACCTCATCTAAATATGTTACAGTTTCTATTATGTTTGTTTTGATTGCCTACAGTTATGATATCCATAATGCTGTTGTGAGTTGTGATATGTTTTCTAATGCTTTATATTCGAATAGGAGGAGAATGCCATTAGATATCATTTCAAGTTAACTCGAGCCGACTTTAATCATCGTCAGGAAATATCGTTTCGTTTACTGTTTTCTATCATCTTTAACATAATAGATTTTCTAATTTCATAGCATTCTTGCATTTCCTCGGCTAATAAAGCAGCATAACTATTCTAATCTTCTTAGCCTTAACCAAGTAGTAAAGTCGATCTTCTGGGCTATAAACTTCTTCCTTCTTGCAAGTTTTTGGTTTTCTTCCAATCTTATGGAATCTCGCAAAATCACTTCACATAATGACGAAGAATCGAAAATGATTTTCTATATTTACTACCTCAATCTTACTGTATGCCATGCCAATGAAATATACTGAAAAACATGAATTAAGTTCAGAAAAAATATGATGTAACCCGTCACGCAGGTCAAAGACATTGATAACAAAATTTTCAGTCCGGCGAAAATTTCCAATTCAAATAAACACAGCGAAAGTGATAAACATTGCCTATCAACCGCCATTAACTGCCAAACAAGCGTATCAGAATCGGATAATTGTAATCTCGTCATATAGATATGAATGGTCAACGAACTGTAATCCGCGCTTTCGAAATATTTAGATTAGCTTGTTATGTTAGGTTAGTAATTTCAGGTCGCTCAACAGGATACGAGAGATGCTTCAGAAAAAAAAATAAAGGCTTTCTTATACCAAAAATTCACATCACAAGATAGTCACATACATCCGTCTGATCCCACACTAGGATACAAGTCCTGCGTCGTGGATATTAGAAACTACGAGAGACTTTTCGGTCTCACAAACACCCAGACCCGAAATAAAGATTTGTGGATCACACAAATATATACGGTACGTCACGTGTCGACTTCAAACATTACGACATAACAGTTTCGACTAGTGACAGAGACCTTGGATCATCGAGCTTGGACTTTTAACGAAGACTTCAGTTGTAGTAAAAATCACATGTAGGTACTTGATTATGTTGAAGTTATTAGACGGACTAATATTAAAAATGTTTTTTTTTTTGAGAATGTTTTTACCTTCAATCTGGTTAAAAAAAACATCGTATTTTGCAGCGCCATCTACGTAAACATAGGCTAAACATTAAAACCTCTCATAATAAACAATATGCAAGGTGAAATGCTGATAAAGGACTGCGGGGTCATCGATCAGTTATCACCGTTTCGTTATCACGATAGCGTTATCACATACTTGTTTTTGTGTTGGCGTTATATTTGGATTTGATAGGAGAAAGTTTCGTCACGTCGCATTTCTTTTTCATGCATTTTCAACATGACTAGCGAAGATGTTATGATTCAAAAATATTTCCTGTGTATATGTGCAAAAGTCAAATGTAAGCGAATCCTGCTTTCTTTTTCTTTGCAATTTGACGTGTTATGACGTTGACGTTTAGACCTAGATATTATATACCTATATTTAATATGATAAATTTAAGCAACATTATTTAAATGATGAAAAATTACAAATGATAGATAAAATCGAAGTATTAAGTATCCTATACTCATTTTGCGTCTGGGTCCTTGTGATTCCGGAATGTTTCTTATAGTTTTTAATACTCCTAACAAGACTTTTATCTTAGTGTGGGGTCAGAATTATGTACAAGGAATTGCCAAATTTATTACTCCTTGTATAACATACATTCGTATATATAATAATGATATCTTTAACCATACAAATATAATTTACTGGCGAAACCGATATTACAAGGATCCACTTGCGTGATCATAAGGATATGTCCACCTTACCTACGAAAGATGGACACGATAATTCTACCATCAATACTTGTACACCAGCAGGAAGATATGTAAAAGTAACAAAAATGCATATTATTTCGTCTGTATTTGGCTGTATTCAGTATGAGTGATTACGATAAGTGATACGAAGAAATTATAAATGTATCGCCTGCATTATTTCAATTTACAACAGTCATGATTTCACACATTTTTTGATATTATGATTCTTAATATGGGCATTGCATGTTCATACTTTATCGTGAACATTTTAGGTATGTTTCCTTATTGAAATTATACGACTGTGTCGTACCTAGAGTCCTTTTCCAACAGCCTGCTGAAATCCTCTTAACTGCCTAAGAATCATCCAAAATAAATAAATGTAATTTTTAATTAGATTCAACTGCTTTCCTTGTTGTTCGATAGAGCGCTTGACCGTGCAATAATAAGGAATAGACGATAGTTAATGAGATTTTCTATTAAGTATTTCTCAGTACGGTACTCAGAATAGCGTCTTGGAATGTTCTCGAAAAATGGATCTAAGGTTGCCTGACCTCCTCCTGTTTCATTTAAAACCAACTGCTGATATGTGAGTCCACTATCTATTGATTCTGCGATATAAGCATGATGCAAGTAATGTTAAAAACTGAAGAAATAAGTAAGTTTTTAAGAAATAGCATCCTCACGGCAAAAGTAAATGCAGTCCGATGTAGATTCCGGGTTCAACTCCTTGTTTTCTCTTGATTTAAAAAGAGCAACAGCAAGCTTCTTGCCCATTCTTCTGTAGTTAATCTGCCTTCCGAACAGGGTGGTAAATTTTTGGAAATGTCTGAATCTCAGTTCGACATTTTAAAGATTCAATAAATATTTCATTTCACTATAACAATATCATCAAGCCTAGGGTTTTAACGCACAGACATCCAATCAGGCCCGACATTAGTGGTGATATTAACCCCGGCTCGCTTATCGCGTGACGCTATCAACCAATTGCAACATACCTCCGTCCCCACGGTTTTACCTGCTGTGATTGACGCAAGTGCACTTTTAGAGATCCTTGGTCATGCATTTCCTTTTATTATTCTATGATATTCAAAAAATGCTTAAAAAGTGTCATCCGATTGAAATAACTTAGGAATGATAAGTAAAAGCAAAGCGTCAGTCAGTAATTTATTCATGATGATAAGTGCGTGGCGGTGCAAGCAGATTTCCGAATGATAAAAAAAAGAGTAGAGGTTTTGTGATATATAAAAATATATTTATGACTAGTATCACACACATAAGCTAAGAACGATTTAGTCATATTTATAGTACCAAACAGACACGCAGCCTTTGGTTCCTAACGAGAATATCCACCTTCAATCGTAACAAATTCTGTTACTTTTCAACCTTAGAAAACTAACTTTACCTTGATAATACCTTGTCATCAGAGTTATAAGTTTAACATTCTTAAAACGAGAAGTATGAATATACCATTAGTAAATTCTCAGTAGCAGCTCAAAGTCCAAAAACAGCTCTAAGTATACAACTAGCAAAAAAATATAACTGCATGTAGAATCTCTGCCGACTCCATCGAACACAGACACGTATAACTCTAATTACTCACGGAACCCCAGTATCTGGTGGCTCCCACCCCACAATTATCCACAATATCGTATACCGAACATAATACTCCACGGGAGGGGTAGGAGTAAGCACTGCTGGTTTTTAATTTTTGAAAGGGTCCTCGGAATGAGTGCGCCCTTAAAGAGAAAATGAGGACGTTTGTTTTCATTTTAAAAGAAACGTCGCTGCATGCTATGCCATGTCTTTTGACACCTAAATGACGTCTTAAAGTTGTACATGTGAGATTTTGATTAAGGGTTTCAAAGGGGAATTGTTTGTATTTCCATTTGGGAAATTAATAGGGTTTTTTAACATATTTTTTTGAGTGTTGTAGTAGATCACCCCTGTGTCTGTTAGAGGTTGGTAGGTATAAAGATATTAACTTTTTTCAATCCAATATTTTGATTTGAAATCCCAATTGCTTACTTAAATCATTCTTTTGGATGTATGTTGTTCAAGATAAGTTAATAGAATTAACCCATATGTGCTGGTCACTGAAGGAAGGTTGATAGCCTGTGGCAAAATGTCATTGTCTTTAACATTTTTTTTATTCAAGCCAATCTTTTAAATCTTTTTATTTGAGATTTAAAAGAAGAAACCATTCGATTTAGTCTAATCATAAGATTTTAAAGCGGCATACGAGTTTAGATCGAAGTACTTTTGCTAAGACCTATAGATTACATCTAAAAAACTCGTTCTACGCACTTCTCGCCGCCTTAAAGTCTCCGCCAGTACAGCGTTATCATACACGCAAGTGCGCTAAAAACAGTGGGATTATGTCGGACGGAAGGATGACGATATTAGGTCACTTATCAAGTCTAGACTTTATCAGTGTTTTCGAACGATTTCATACGATTGTGACATAGAGCATTGACATTGTTTTCATGTCCTGATGGTGACATTTTAACTTATGACTTTGGACTGGATGACTCTTTAAACCAGGTGAATTGAAACTCGTTTCAAAATTTATTGATGTTATTGAATTGCGCATAAGTAATAATCCTTATGAGTATGATCATTATGATGATAACAGGACTTCCTTTATAATTAACTAGCGACCCGCCCCGGCTTCGCACAGGTGCAATGCTGATATTCCTTCCTCTTCAATCACTCTATCTATTAAAAAAAACGCATCAAAATCCGTTGCGTAGTTTCAAAGATTTAAGCATACAAAGGGACATAGGGACAGAGAAAGCGACTTTGTTTTATACTATGTAGTGAAGTTAACTATATCTTAAAAATGAATATAGCTAGTTTTAAGTCTAAGGCCCAAACCTTCTCCATTGCAAAGGAGGCTGATGATGATTCAAAATAAAATTATAGTATCTAACGTTATAACAAAATTATATAACTCATTAAAAATACTGACCTATCACAAGTACCATACAATTTTCTACGGCATGAATAAATTAGCAATCATTTTATTTCATTTCGTTCCTCGTATAACAAGATCAAACAAAAATTTGTCTAAATTTGCTGATTAATTTTAGACATGTTTATTGTTTGTGTATTTTCGTGTTATCAAATCGTTGTGACTGTCGGGGCATTGACATTGTTTTTCCAGTGTCTCGACGTTACGTCACGAGTGTGTCGAGTCACGTTCACGTGCTTTTTCAGACTCGACAAGAGAGTCCTGGAATTTGAGAACTTGGAAACTTTAATTCTGAGAATTTTTACCGCGTTGATTACAGGATTTCTTCTTTCTTAATATACTTTTCACCGTTGGATATGATGATCCTCTGTGTTTTAAGAGAGTCTAAACATTTTCGACCGCAATCACATACAATGGATTGGCATCATACAAAATTTTTAAATCCACGTAATTAACTTCAGTTGTTTAGCTAACTCAGGAGAATTTTATTTCAACTAGCTGTTTTCTTAAAAAATAACACGCTATAATCATTCATAAAAGTTATCTGCTACAAGAAAATAACAACTTTATCTAAAAAGTAAATACATCCATAATACAGGTTCTATATCATCATAGACAGAAATGACAACTACTAGATAAAAGCATTTTTATTTTTAACGATATATTTTTCGTTGTAGGATTCAAACCTAGGATTTGTAGCCTCTAACTAACTTTCGAACTATAAGGGCAGAATAAACCAATGAATGTTAACAAAGCAATCATAATATACAATTTAACATACTATGTCTAAATTCGTAATTCTGATCCATCATCATTTTGTGATGGTATCAATACAAAAATTGTCTATGGAAGTCGTTTAATAAATTGCCACAAATTGATATTACTTCGGAGTGCGTTCGAAATCTATTATCTTTGCTTTTGGTGTAATAATGTCATTATGGCATTGTCATGGCTTCAGTGTTTTAATAGTACTATCTATAGGAATTATGAGCCTTTATTGTGTGAATCACAAACAATAACTTTACGTTTCTTTCAATGATTTTTCATAAAAATAATGTCACCAAAAAAAAGTTCTAGTAATAGGCAAGAACTTTCTAGAAGAAGCAGAATCTAATGTATCATATGTTGGCATAATTGCGTTTAAGACTCGAAAGTTAAAAAAATAAAAATAAGTGGGTGTCTATTTAACACGTACTGTAAAGCATTTGTTAATAGGAACTCGTATCTACGAACACATGACTAATAAAAATATGATGCGATTGTGATGTATGTATACTCAGCCTATCGCCGTCCACAGCTGAACGTAGGCCTCCCCAAGATAGCGCCAACCATCCCGGTCTTGAGCAGCCCTCATCCGTCTGTTACCCGCCACCTTTCTCAAGTCGTCGATCCATCGTGCTACAGGACGTCCCACACTATGTCGTATGATGTACCTATATATATATATATCGTATGTCGTACACTATATCGTGATGTGTGTATTTGCAGAACTCCAAACAGCGTGAGACTACTAACTATCCGAAAACCTTATCTGGAAATAGATCCCGCGACTTCTCAAACACTTGTGCCCATTTACATCAAAGAGCCATCATAAATCGTCAGATTTTTCTCCCAATATTTTATGTTTTCTTTTTAAAAGCAAACTTTTTTGAGAGATTTGCTCGATTAGTATTTTTAATTTACAAAAGAAATTAAATGTTTATTAATATAAATGGAATTGATGTGTTATCGCGATAAACAGGTCATAGGTTAGGCTAGGTCATGTGGTTATGTAAGGCCACGTTAAATTGGGTTATACGAATTTTATGACCAACAGAATGACCTAAATTGAGCATTATCTAAAGTAATAATAGGCGTACTGTTGCTTGTATGTATGTTTGTTTCTAATAGTAATTATATTGGTAAAACTAGCGAGTGGTAACAAGTTCGATTGGGAAAAGTTTTGAATGCTTCTCCTACAGGATCACATTTTTCTAGGCTAAAGACCAAATAAAAGTCAAATGTTATTTATTTAAATAGACTTATGCAATTTAATATTCCATATAATGTTTTAATAACAAAGTTTTCAATATATTGACAGTGTCATAAAGAAGTGGGCATGGAGAAGTGGATGAATTGAAGAAGACAATCGTCATTTGACAGAAATTCAACATACAATGAAAATACTTAAGAAGCAAACGTCATACAACAGTCAAATGTTTGACAACATTATATAAAAAAAAACACACTGATAAAGTCGCGGGCATTAATCAGTATAAAATTAATTAAAAGTTCGTACATATGGATCAAATGAATTGATTATAATTGTTGACATGTGCGAGACCTTGCAATACGGTTGGTATGTCAACGGTATGGAGTGGAAAGGAAACAACTGTTAGAAAGATCGCGTGTTTAGGCCCTAGGTATGATATTTTATTTGTACTTATATTATAATATTACGTATTTTATTCATATATTTGTAGCTATAAATACAAATTAACTAATAAATAGTTGTGATGGCCTCGAGGTTTAGTCTGGTGGTATAGAATCTCGACAGACGCGGGTTCAAACCTTAAGCGAACAAGTCTGACTTTTGGAAGTTTTTTGTGGTGAAATAAGGGCTGGTCTCTCCCAGTTGTAGAGGCCTTAGATTTCTTAATCATCATAGTCAATCCAGTAGCGGAAACATTCTCGTCGGTTTCAAGTCAATTTTAAAAGCAGATAATTATAAACACCGCTAACTCGCACTAGGCCAGCGTGGTGGACTAAGGCCCAAACCCTCACAGTTGTAGAAAAGGCCCGTGCCCAGCAGTAAGATGTATACAAGCTGATGATGATAAAGGTAAATACACAGTAATTTCTCGCGTGTATTTACTGTCCCATGTTTGTCACTTTAACGCCTCTCCGAAGACTAGTATTTGGATATTTTAAAACGTGCCTTTTCCACTGTCCCCGCTCAATGGCACACTCATAAACATTGTGCCCAAAAGGTAAGGTTATTTGTGTTTAAAGGGTCCAAATAAAATCGCCACTACCATAGGAAAATATTTCAAAAGATATTTGATAGGACTTTCTTATTTAATAACTCGATGCTAAGCAGAAGTGATCTCAAGGTTTAGGCGCACGCAGTCGAGAATCTCCGTTGCCGCGTGTTCAAACTTCAGACATCCACCTCTTACTTATGAAGTTATGGGGGCATTCATATACTATCACTTGCTTAAACGGTAAAAGAAAACATCACAATAAAACTGGCATACCTAAAAGTTCTTTGGTGTGTAGTCCGCCAATAACAATGCCCTGCTAACCCTATATGAGCTGAAGATGAAAATAAACCTGATTCTCCATCGAGTTCGATTCGAAAACCGATGTTACAGCCCAGGAGTTGACCCAACCCTTTGGCAGGACATGTGAATGAATAAATAAGCACTGTCAATCAAGCAGCCCCGCCCTAGTCCCGAAGCAATAACCTTATAGCGTCCCTTCGCACCGACTCGCTGATAAATTGAGATAACTCCGCCGTTTAAGGGTTGTAGTGTTTGTAATTTGATAAGACGTGATAGGGGTGGGATAAGGATTATTTTTATGATATAGCACCAGTAATAGCTTGGTGATGTGACTGATAAGCTTGTAGGAGGTGATATGTATTTTTTTATGGATTAAGATAAAAAAAATGCTAAAGGCATTCATTTGGTATTCAATTTAATGTTTTATGTAAAAGCGATTTATTTTTTAATTACCGAACCTCTGCGCAGATTTTAAATTCAATATAATAGGGGACGAGGGTATTTCCGTTTACTTACAATATTTGCGAGATTCTATTCTAATACTAAGAATTTCATAAGACATAAATCTATTACAGGTCCAATGATTCAATTCGTAGTTCCTCAATTGATCGCCCCAATCCAGTTTCGAGCAAACGTTTAGTTATATCTATCAAGAGACACTCAAAATCGATCCCCATAATTCTCCATTTGCACTCAGATCATCAGTTATCAGTCCACGTCTGCTCTCATAAAGAACGAAGCGACCTGGATTCTGAACCGTCCCATTGACGGCGAATTAAACGACGGCATAAACCTGAAGTAATCGACCAATAAACCGGGCACAGCGTCACTAAAACTCTTAACCGGCAAAAGAACTGCAGTATTTGTGTTTAATTAAAAATCGTTTTGGCGCGGTAACACGGCTCGCTCGCTTGATTAACTCCACGTTTCGGGCTTGGCTCGTAAAAAACCGCCAATGAAATGACGTACGCATCACAGAGCCGCATAGGGTGGGTGCATATTGTGTTTCGGCTGCAAATTCCGAATGGACTGGCGAAATTTGAAACGTATCTGCTTTATTTCACCGAACAACAACGCTGTAGGTTTAATTTAAAAACCTGCGTTCGGTATAGCCTTATAAATGCTGCTTTGGATTGCGGGGCGATCGCTTTGTGCAGGCTAACATTAAGTGAAGATATTATCTCATTTTTTTACAAATCTAAAATATCTGAGCGCTTGACAGTTTTGGGACAAAGAGAATTAAAAAAAAGATGAAAGTAAAATATATGACATAAAAATTACTTCCCTAAGACAATCTGTCAAAATAACAATCCTCTGCTTTCACATCAATATTCAGACAAACATTGGTACTTAGCACAGCAGTCGAGACTACATTTGAAGTCGACTCCAGTTTTACTACATTCTAGTCTATAAAATTATTCCTCCCTGTGTGAACCTAGCCGAAAGCAATATTAGACGCGGTGTCAAAACAATTTTCCGTCGTCGTTTTATGACTATTTAAAATGAGGATCGGGCGCACTCTCTACAACGGCACCTATATACGGTTTAAATTTTTTGGCAAAAACATATAAAACTTGTTCAGATATTGAGTGTACTTCGCATTTTATTGCTAGAGTTTGGGCGGATATTGTGTTTCAGTTGGGACTTTCTAGAAATTTTCTTGTTTGGGTTTGTGTTCTACATGGAATGTTGTAGATCATTTTTAAATAACTTGGGTCATGGATTTGCAAATATGCTTAAAAAAGAAATGTTATGACTGACGTCTTATAACAAAAATAAAAATATACATTTTTCCTCTATAAATAATTTCTTTGAAAAAGATTGTCAATGTTGGATTATTTAATAATGATGTCGGTGTTTTTTTTCGCACCGAGTCTAACGTCTGAGTCGAGCAAGATGTTAATGGGGCTATTCCATTAGGAAATTCTTAGTGACTAGAAAAATACAATACACTCGCCCTCTATTAAGTACCCACACCTCTGCCTACCCCTTTGGTGCATACGGTGTGAGGTTATGTTATTCAATTCATTTGTACTCATTTTATCATTTAGTTTCATTTATCGTTTAGTTTAATTAGACCACAAACATGTAACAGCCCAATTAAACTACATGCGGACACCGTACTGTCTGGTATCATATGTTCAATTTGCATAACTAACACCGGCAAATTTTTATATACGTTTACAGCTAAAGTTCTTTAAAGTCTAATTTACTCTTCTTTCTAGATTGTCTTTGTTTTCTTATTATTTTACTGTTGAAATTTATCTGTACAATTCTGTAGTATAAAATATTCTAGACCATTCCCGAGCAATTCTTATGCAACCTAAATCAGAACTTGGTAAACAATACCCAAATCATTCGGAACGGTTCCTGCATGAGCATAAAGCATTGTCACAAATAATTAAAGCGATGCAATAAAATGCTGAACCAATATAGAAATTCATTCAGATACATAGTTGCATACAAATGGAGTCGACTCTTTATGCAACGCTGTTTCGGGGATTCACGAGCGTACACTACCGAAGCTAGTTAGATATAAATTGCTGAGAGCCGAAATCTATTATTATGTAAAAGAGGCAGTCGGGTACGGTGCACTTTTTGTACTTTTCCCCCGCATATAAACATGCCTCGTGTCGCGTTTGCATCGCCCTGCAGAAGCCACAGACTGGAAACAATGGCCGTGTTGATAATATTTTTGGTGCTTTCATTCCTGCATCTAATTTGCAATCATCAGGTTTTGCAATGTTGTCTTTTGCGTTTGTTTGAGCTGTGTCCTTTTTGTCGTCATTTTCATCATCAGCTGTATGATATTCGAAAACTGAGGTATGTCTTGTACATATTAAAAAGTGTTGTATTTGACTGTAGATTGATTTTATAACTATCTAAGTATTTTGCCACTATGGTTTTGAAAATTCCTCATCTAATTTCAGTCAATACAGATTTTACAAATGATCAGAGTTTTTAATTGTAAAAAACAGCCAAATGATCATATATCACTGAAGTAAGTAATGACCTTTTGAATTTTTTTCTGTATCCTTAACTTTCTAATAATAATTTCTTCAATACTTTTATTCAAAGAATAGTATTCTAGCATACTGCAAGTCTTCCATTCAGCTAAGCTGTGCGAACGCAAAGGAATTCTCGTTACAGAATCCGAGATAAAGTTAAAATATTATCGTGTAGGATCGAAGCGGACGTATCTAGCTCCGGCGCGAATAAAATGCACTAATACATTTGGAAAACAACACTTCAATTCACATCCTTCCTTCTTGTGCTTCTGTATTGGACCTTAGGGTTGCAGACCTCTTAAATCATTTCAAGAAACTTAATTTAATCTAAATTCCTTAGTATTCTGTTCTTAAAATCACTAATTTATTTTTACGCTCATGCTGCATGCATACGAAAAAGAACCAGTTGACCTAGACCAACTTTTTAAGGTTTAAGTGCTTTGATAGTCTAGGACTCTAGAGTGAAGGAAAACATCGTGATGAAACCTGTACGCCTAAAATTCTTAGGATTTTCTTAGTTGTGTAGTCCGCCAACTCGCAATCGACCAGCGTGGTAGACTTCATCATCATCATCATCATCAACAGCCCTTAATTCGTCCACTGCTGGATATAGGCCTCTCTTATAGCACGCCACTGGGCTCGATCTTCGGCTCTCCTCATCCAACCGCTGCCAGCCACCTTGCCACCCGTAGATATATCGTCGTCTGGCTAGGTGGTAGACTTAAGCCTGAAAAAAGAAAAAGGAGGCCCAACAGTAGGTCGTTTAAGATCTCATAATGATAATGATGATGAGAAGTAAGTCTTTCAACTAAAGAGGATTTCTATACCATGCGTAAGGCGTGTATGTATCGAAGGAAATGATTAAGATTTGAGATTACAAAATTTTTAAAGAACTAATTTAATAGCATCCAAATATCTTCTTTATCCATCTGCTTCTAAATGCTGGCATAATAACTTCCATCGGTAATAAGAAATTTTGGTTGATTCTCGCCAGTTATTGCGGTAGTACGACCGAGTTTCGGGGTCACCATGGTTGCAAATTCGATCCTTGCACTGACAAATATTTGTTTAGCCAAGAAATATTGGTTAAGATTACAAATATTTGTCCAGGTCTTGATGTTTGTAAATTGTATATTTGTGTTTTTAAATGCGCCTATGATTCTTTAGAAGTCATAGTATTTAATAGTGATATCTTTTTAAAACGATATTGCACAGTCAATGGCCAGTAACAGACATTTTCTTGTTTATTTTTTTACTGTTCGATTTATCAAAGTCAATAATTTCAAGTAAAATAAAATAAATATAATTCTTATAAAACCTGAAACCAGTTACAATACAAAGATCATATCAGTTGATCGAGGAAGAACGGACACAGTATATCACTGTCTCCATATTTGGCGGCCGGATAAATTGATTAGAATATATTGCCAATTTAACTCTAGAATTTTCTATATAAAGTATACTATATACATAAACAACCGTCTATGGAGAGCGAGGTTAGAGATCGTAGCGGATGTACAAATAAATTAAAATGTAAAACTAACTTGTTGGTATAAAGATATACTTTCAGGACCCTGCTTCGATGTTTATAATGGCAAAAATTTAATCAGATATTTCTATCATTAAATGTAAGTGCTTAAATTGGCCTGATAAACAGTAAAAGACCCCTTTGACTTATATAAGATTACCTCATAACTGAACGGGGATTTAGGAATGTATGTAGGTAGGTAGTTAATTTTTCAAGAATATAAGCAGAACTGTACGATTATTTTAAAATTATCGTATCGTATTCCATCGACGCATTCACAGTCTGAAGCTACGACTATTTCCATTTGGAAGTACGCATGAGTGCAAGTATTAAATCAGCAATTTTAAGTTTAAATTAGCTTTACCAAGCTAAACTAAGCCCATGAGGCAAAAAAAGTAAAAGATCTCAAAGCCATTCCTTCCAAATAGTATTTCCTTGGCGTGGCAGCCCTAAGGCCCGGGTATTTAACCGGGAACACACCCGGCTATCCGGCCGTCTGCCGGCCAATATTAGAATGTCGGAACGGTTAAGGATCAGCCTCGCTTCTTTGGTCTTTTTTCGAGAACAACTTGTGATAGAATTTAAAGAAATCCAATTCAATTGTGCCCGCTTTGGGTCTGCTTAGCGGTTGAGTGGTTTACATTTGGATTGATAGTCGGATATCCTTGACATATGTAGATTTTAAAGCTTAAGTTTAGCAAGTTATCAGGGTGATAGATGTTAATAAAAAAAGTTTGTATAAATTATATTAGATTACAAACTACGTAAGTATTTTAGGTTTTACAAGCACCCAGATCTGAAACAAACATTTATTGATAAAACATTGAATCCGTGACTTCTCGTTTCGCAAGCTGATATAATTCTCGTAGACAGCTACTATATGGCATTGACAAACATCAATTTTTAAACTTCATAAACTAATTAACGCAAGGAAAAAACTATTATAAAATTCATACTACATATTACACAGGAACTGAAAATTCACTTGACAACTACATTTTTAGTCAGCAACTTGGATAACATAAGAAATTTGAAGAGAACGCGAGGCACGAGTAAGGCCGGCTTAAGACACCGATGACTGGGCTCAAGGGGCTTAAGTCCCGAGCGGCCTCTGAACATGTGTACACACGGCTCGCGCGAGACTTAATGTTTTAAGGCACATATTTAGTTTCCTAGCTTTCACCTATTTTACAAAGTCATTTATTTATTCATATACAGCCAGACTCATAAGTCTGACTTTTCGAAGTTATGAGTGTGTTTATGATGAATTGTTACTTGTTTTTATGGTGAAGGACTACAATATGATGAAACCGGCTCATTTAAATTTTTACGAATTTCTTAGGTGTGTAGTCCGTCAACACGCAGTGAGTCAGTGTGGTGAACTAAGGCTCAAACCCTCTGAATGATTGTAAAGGACCGTGTCTAGAAGTGGGCGTAATAAGCTAATGCTGACGAAGAAACTTAAATCTAACCCACTATAAAAATATAATAAAAATATGTAAGTATTGTTTTTTTATTACCTTAAATAAGATGTGTCTGAGAACCCTTGCAAAGAACTAAACAAAGCAGACCCACAAAATATGTCCAGTTTCATTAGATTTACCATATAAATACAAAATAATCCGTAAAACATGCAAAAATCACTCCCCAAAGAAGTATACACTAATTCTCCCCCGTATGCTTCCAAAGCGGATTTGTTGACGCGAGATTCGAACCCACTCTAGACGATTGGAAAGCTGTCACTCGCCGCGCATGCAGAAACGCGAGGCGCCAATTGTTGTCGGCTTTCCCGACTATGTTTAGTATGTTGAAAGGAAAAATTTTCCATTTTCGCATGTAAAACAAAATTCTCGCATTTTCGTTTCGATTCGCACTGAGACGATGGCGTTGACGGGATTTTCCTGGGGTGGCCATGATTGTGATACAATTGGCATCATATTTTACCGTTGCCAATAGAATAACCTTGTATGATAAATACAGGGTGTATTTAGACCGTGATCGAAAACTGAGGCAGACAATGGCGATGGTGATTACAAACTCCCGTGCATTAAAGAAAATCCCGACAAAATTTTTTTTTTTGATGTTTTCCATACAAACCACATACTTTTAACACCGATGGTTGTATGGAAAACGTCAAAATTTTTATTTTTTGTCGGGATTTTTAACATCGCCACTGGTTTTGTGATCACCCTCGCTATTACCTGCCTCAGTGTTCGATCACGGTCTAAATACATGCTGTATGTAAGTCTGTATCTACGACTGTGTCATCCGTGATTGACAAGCTTACAGTATACTAAAACATCTTAGCGTTTAAATTGATAAATTGTTGAACTGAAAACCCAAAAAGTATTTAAATTACGTAAAAAAAATAGCTTAAAAATTTAAAGCAATTAATTATTGCAATACTGCAGTATATAGATCAACATCGGGATAGCGGACTACACACCTAAGAATTTCCTTAGAATCTTTTGGTGTGTAGGTTTTATCAAGATGTTTTCTTTCAGCATTAAATTACTTGATAACTAATGGTGAATACCCACAAAGGATCAAAAACTCAGAGGTATGTGCATGTGTTCAAACCCACGATCGCCGGGATTCTCGACCGGGTGCCTAAATCTCGACACCAAAACCTGGTACTTAAGTTTACACATCTTAAATTAGATACTTAAAATAATAATAAATACACCCAAAAGTCACGTACATATTCCTGACCCCACACTAAGATACGAGTCTTGTGTCGTGGGTATCAGAAACTACGAGAGATCGGTCTCACAAACATACAAAATATTTGTGGATCACACAAACATTTGTCTCGGTGCGGGGATCGAACCCGCGGCCGCTCGTTTCGCAAGCTGGTGTCTAGCCAAGTGCGCCACGGGGCTGTTATAAAATTATTGAAACTAGGGCCACTTATCGAATAATCTCTCCAAAACCAGTTTGTAGACTGTCCGATCTCCGGCGACGGCGTGGCGGCCCCACAGTCACCGGCAAATAGTTTCGCAGCTGTCAGAAGGTTTTGAAGGCGATTTATTATTTCCGTTATTGTTTTGCGCGCGCTAGTGGCGAACTTATTTCACAGCTTAAGTTACTGGCCTCCTCGCCTTATATAGGTGTTATTAAAACTGTTTTTATGCCACTTTTGCCAGTTTCAGGATCTGTCGCAACGGATTTACGGCCTTTTGAGGCCTTCTTTTTTAGCTTTTTTATAAGTTTGTGGTGTTTAAGCGTAGTTAATAGTTTTATTGATTTTGAAATTAGAAAAATATGACCGTGCTAAGGATATAAAAGTATCGCTAATGCTATTAGAAAGGATTGCAAATAAAAATGAGTTTTAATGGCATATACACCAATACGTTTTGTTTCGCGTTAATGTTTTTAATATTGAAAAGTTTTTCACAACTTTAGACACCTTCTAAATATTACGACGTATTTTTTTGAGCAAATAATAACGAAGAAAAATTGCATAGATTCATATATGAGTATAATATATCCCTGCACACACATAACCTCTTTTCCAAAATCCGTGCGAGATTTAAAAAGGCTAATAGAAGACTATAAACAAAGCGACGTCACAACAGACGGGTATTTTGCTTATATTTTGAAGGAAAGAGACTCACGTCCGCCGAGGAAATTGTGAATTTCCTTCCAACGAAGCATGCTTGGTGCATAATATATTTTTAAATTTAGACCTTGATGAACGCCAGAGATGAGCAGTTTCGGCTCTAGTTTCGTCAAGCTTGGAAGGCGGAGAAATTCTAAATTATATTCTAGGCAGTATATTTTCTGAGTGGTTTTTTGGTTCGAGAATGATAGATGCTTGTATGAATAAGTAGTGCTTATTATAAAGTATATCGAACTCTATTTTTAAAAAATAGCTTTGAAGGATATAGGTGATACTGGTGGATAAAACTAACATAATTTTTATTTACTTTATATTTAGCGTCGCTTAATTTAACAATTTAACATAATATAGTACATGTAAATAAACTTGATTAATTAGATGTGCCCCTCGGCTCTCTAGTTAGAGAACTGGTAGATTTTAGGTTAATTTTTTTTAATCTTACCGAATACTATTTGCTTCGTCTTGAGCAGTCTTACAAATAAGTAAAGCAAAAATGACAAATGCAACAAGCAAGTTTTTTGAAGATTACGTATTAAATTCACATCAAGGATACATTCGTTTACACCACCAATTCAATTTAAGATGTGTATCTAAAATCTTTTCCATAATCTTCACAAAAAGCAGTGATGGCCTCGAGGCTTGGGCGCGCGGTCGAGAATCTCGGCGGTCACGGGTTCGAACCCCAGGAACACACCTCTAACTTTTCGAAGTTATGTGTGTATTCACATTGAATTATCACTAGCTTAAACGGTGAAGGTAAACATCGTGATGAAACCTGCACACCTAAGAGTTCTTAGGAATTTCTTAAGTGTGTAGTCCACCAACCCGCACTAGGCCAGCGTGGTGGACTATGGCCTAAACCCTCTCAATGGTAGAGGAGACCCGTGCTCAGCAGTGGGCGTATATGGGTTGATGAAGAAGAAGAAGAAGAAGAATATTCACAAGAATTTGAAACTGTAAAGTCAAAATTAAGGAAATTACCATCAACTCCTATTGAGAATACCGAGCATTTAACTATCACAGATCAATTTAACGCGGCCGGAGTAACTTCTCATCCCGTCGAAAACGGCTTTATTAAAATTCAAACTAGCTGAAACTTGTTAGGGGAAAGCCTTTGTAATTTTAAAAGTCCACCGTTTTGCTTGGCAATTTTTTCACAGTGGATTTTCTTGCCAACAGATTGCGGTGGCTTGGGTTCGCGAATTTTGCATATTTCAACGTCGGCGTGTTTTCATTTTACGTAAATGTTCGAGTGGAGTCGAATAACTCCAATATTGTCAGGCTGATGGATCGTGAACTGACGATTTAAAAGTTTCCTTGGCTTGTTTTGATTTTACGATTTTTGTATCTGAACAGAGTATGGTAACAAGTGGTGACTTTGTCCTTCGTTGTTTAACTCAATATTGATCAATATGAAACCTTCACGGTCGAAATGCCGTGGATTAGAACTCCAGACACACATTTGACTTATGGAAGTTATGTGTGTATTCGCAATGAATTATCTATCAAATACTTTAATGGTGAAGAAAAACATCTTGATGAAACTTGAACAACTAAAATAATTCTTAGGCAATTCTTAGGTGTGCAATCTACCAATACCCGCAATAGGCCAGCGTGGTCGACAAGAGTGAGCCCTATATGAGCTTCCAATTATTCACATATCTTATCTTGCCAATTTAGCCTTGAATAGTTCCGTATAATTTGCAAAAATATACTTTTAACAAAGACCTTCATCAGTTTTTTAACAAACAGAAGAAAGTTTCGAGAAAATGATCGTAGCCGGTCTTAGCAAAATGGATTATCTTGACAAGACCCCGAATCAATTTTCATTAGCTCTCGAGTAAATAAGAAATTATTTTTAGAAATGTTTAACTAATCACTAAAGAAGGGCACTGAAGCCAGTAATAACTACAATCAGCCATCTCGATTTTGGAGTTGTCACTCAAAATTCAAAACTCAGTAGCATTAACAAAGATATGTACATCCTAGAAAGGGTAGACAGAAGTGCGATTACGCAACTTAATGTTGTGACCTTTATTTTAAGTCTAACAGAAACCACAAACGCACAAAAAGTTTTAATACAAAGCAAGACTCTTTTGTTAGCTACAAACATTTCCTAGTTTCATGGTCTTATTGGGAAAGTCCTTACAAAAAACCCTTACATGACGTTGCTCGGAAATCGTCTCTCCCTAACATCAACTAAACCATTCAGCTACTATAAGCAAATAGACTCCTATAAAAGATAAAGTCTCATCAAGTCAGCTTAAAGGTATCGTGTTGGAGTATTTAATTCGTAGACTGCAAGCGTGGAGCGGATAAAACTGCCCGTTGGAGCATCGCATAGTTGTCCTCGTCGAAATAGAGTAGAAAAAACCCGGGCATAATTGAAAATGCCTTAAATAACGCACCAGTTGGGTGAGATGTAACATTTCAAACACGATACGATTTGTCGTATCCATTTTTTAATAGACTGAGACTTCAGTGGCGTAAATGTTTGATGAAATCAAATCTCATAATGGATTTTTTGGATTAAATTGTGCGCATTAAGTACAAATGAGAGGATTTAGGCTTTAGTCCACTTAGTCCTCTAAGAACTTTTAGGTATGTAGGTTTCATCGTGGTGTTTTACTTTACCATTAAAGCAAGTGATAATTCATTGTGAATGCACAAACAATTTCTAAAAAAACCTGAGGTTTAAACCCACGACCGCCGAGATTCTCGACCGCGTCTCTAAACGTCGAGGCAATCGTATTTAAATATAAACGAGACGATACACGACACTCTAGTCCCGCGAGCGTGGTCGAGCTTCAGCTTTAAAAAAATTATAAAACAATCTGTGTTATACGCAGAAAATATTGTCATCACTTCATTTTTAAAAGTATCAAGAATTTTAGCCGAGATTCTCTATTGATAAATATTCTTTTCGCGTGTTTAAGATGTTCCGTTTTCCATGTATATTTTATGTATCGAGATTATGGAAATTTTCCTAAGAACCTTTCAAAATGAGTTCCTTAGCTGTGTTCCAGAAGCACTAAGCTAGCATGTCTGACTTTGGCCTAAACCGTCTCAGTTGTATACAATTGAGCAAGGGTCAGCAGTGGAACGTATCTATATATGCGCTGATAATGATCCCTACTACAAAAACAAAGATTCGTGATAATGATGATTTTGCTACCAGTATTTCGAGTACACATCTCTAACAAAAAAACACACACAAATCCTTGGCATCTAGAGGTATAATTTATAAAAATATCCGAGTAACGGTAAGAAAATTAGCATCAAGAGGCGCCTCATCTTGGGCGGCGGGAAAGGGCCAGTCGTAAGGGTCCTTGGTAGGTAATTTTGCTTTATGACGTCATTTTGTGTAATCTGCAAACGAATTTGCCGCGCCGTTTGCGCGTATCTATCTCGGCGAGTCATTACATGGGTATTCCACACCTTGTTTTGTTTATATTGACTTTTATATACATGGACTCGAGGTGTAGGCGTGGAGGAGAGTTACAGCAGTTGCAAGTCAAATACCAGGCACACACCTTTGACTTTTGTAATTTATGTGTGTTTACAATGAGTTCTCACTAATTACTCAAACTCCATTAGACCAACTCGGTAGAACAAGATCAATTTTGTGATAGAATATCTGCCTTTGATTCTGTTACTGGCTGCGGAGAAAGTACAAAACTGGGACATTCGACCCCATGAGCTTATGTGGAGCAGAAACCAAACTTCCATAAGCCCAAAAGCCAAATTCTGAAAAAATATCTTTATGTCTAAAAACTTTATTTCACAAATGCAATTTAACATACATGTAAGAGTATTAATATCCCAACCATCATCATCATCATCATCATCATTCTCCTGCCCTGATCCCAATTCTTGTTTGGGGTCGGCGCAGCATGTTTTGTCCTTCCTTCCTATATGGAAGGACAAAACATGCTGCATAAGAGTTTTGGCAGATGTTTTACGGCCGGCCGCCTGCCTGACGCCAACCCTCCTTGGGAAGAAGTATTAATATCCCAACCCTACATTAAAATATTGTAAACTATACCTTAATTAGCGTGTAAAACTTTTGAACTTCTATAAACACCACTAATGGGGAGAAACCTAACCTCACTCAACCCTGTAGAAGCACCCAGTGCAACGTAAACAACTTGATAAAGATATTATTTACTGTTATTCCTAAAGTCGCATATGCAGAGATAACACAATGTGTTGCAACCAACATTATCTGCAATGAAAAGCTTATAACGCCAGTGAAATAACATAGTCTGATTAAAATATAAAACAGTGATCGTTGTCCTTGCAAAGTTCATTGGACGATACCGCGGGACTGCTACCGCGTTGGTGCGAGACTTAGGCGATAGCGGTATCATACGCTTATCGGTGGAGCGATTTTAGGGTAATAAATCACGTGTATTTGAGTGAGGTCATTGACAAGAATCAAAAGGAAGGTTGAAGAAACTTTAATAGCCAATACTTTGGATTGCGATATCAGTTCATATAAGAAACACCCATGATAATGATACATGCTCTAGCCATTCTCTGGAATCATGTAGCAGGGCAGTGCCTTGCGCCAAGAATACGCTCGATTTTTATCACAACACTGCCAGTGCTGGGACAAATATGGGTGATGATGATGGTGATGACGACGGTGATGACTATAGTACCTATTAAGAGCCTCGGAACTATGGATACGCTGCAATAGTACCGTATTCCGTAAAAAGGCTGAAGGGGATTCATTAGGGTCTCTACTCGTCTACAACCTTTCCTTCTACATCACGAAGAAGATCACCGCGGTGCTTTAGTTTCTGAAAAAAAAAACTATCAATCACTTAACTTATTTTTGCCTTATTTATTCTACGGCTTAAATTGGTAAGCTTCGATACCCAGGTTATCGATATTATTATTATCTTTAACCATAGAAGGTTCTCTATACCGATACAAAAATTTGAAATTGTCCCGAAAGCTCACCCCCTATTACATGGGTCTTTGAATGCATGCCAAAACGTGGGTCACAAAAATAGAAGGCAAGCATTTCTTACTCTACTAATTGTTTCTTTCTCCTACTAAATTATTGCTGTACAGGTAGATTCAGACCGTGATCGGAAACTAAGCCATTGATCACAAAACTATTGGCGCTAAAAAAATCGCGGCAAAAATAGAAATACAACAATCGGTATCAAATGTATGGGCTTTGTATGAAAGACGTCAAGATTTAAATTTTTTGTCGGGATTTTAACGCCAATAAGTTTGTGATCACCGCAACTATTACCTGCCTCAGTTTCCGATCACGGTCTGGATACACTGTGTACAACCTCTTGCGCTTATCACTTGGCCCGCGCTTTCAGATAGCCGCTCGTATCACAAACAGTTGTCAAGGTGTGAACTCGTAGACGAAGCGACGACATGGACGATAACAATGTTTATTTTTTTTTTGTGTTATCAAATGATAACGCTCTGTGAAGGGCACAGTGACGTGAAACCGCTGAATTACCACTCTGCATCTGAAAACGACGGGCAGCTGTAATTAAAGATAGTTTTTTTTTATGAATAGAGGTTTTGAGTTTCAATATAAGTAATCGAATTAATTGACTGTATTTTATTATGTTTGATTAATGTTCACAGACTCATATAGCTAAGCTTTTAGAAACCCAAAAGTTAGGTATTAGTTTCAAACAAAATTGGTAGATATAATACCTATACAAATACTACTTCTACAAAAGACCAAAAGCGCCACTTGCCCTACAAAATTCCGAATAGTAATCTTCAAATTTTTATTTAACAAAATCAATTTCAGATGTAAATACTACATATAACTCTCACCAATATCCAAACTTTAAAGTTACATCATCATCATATTATTTCAAGTACAGCCACTCCTGTTTGTAAAGTGTAAAGTCTGACTTAATAATTATTCTTCTTCTTTATCAACCCATATACGCCCACTGCTGAGCACGGGTCTCCTCTACCATTGAGAAGGTTTAGGTTTTTTTGAATAATTATTTGAATATATTCAAAGCTTAGCATAAATCGTAGCAGTATGATTACTGTATCTTACGATGGTGAAGGAATATCTCGAGATCGAGCTATACGCATCATACTCATCACCATCATCATCCATGATGATGAAGACGCATCCTCGGCTTCGGGAAATTTGATTCTATTTGAAAATCACCAGCAAAATTATATTAGAATAATAAATGCCATTTAAACATTTTCACATATAAATTACTTAAACATATGTGATAATTATTCAGAATATTTAAATAGGATACTATTTTACATACAGACATCAAAGCAAATTTTGCTTGTTTTATTGATCCTGTACTGTAAATTTAAATATCTTCAATATCTAGTATGACCTTTTGTAAACAGTAATTAACAACTATTAAATCTTATTAGAATCGTTGACGCCTCGAGGTTTAGGCGCACGGTCGAGGATCTCGGTGGTCGCGGATTCAAACCCTAGGCACTCACCGAAGTTATGTGTGTATTCACAATGAATTATCACTTGCTTTAACGGTGAAGGAAAACATCGTGAGGAAACCTGCACACCTTAGTTCTTAGGAATTTCTCAGGTGTGTAGTCCGCCAACGCGCAGTAGGCCAACGTGGTGGACTAAGGCCAAAACCCTGTCAATGGTAGAGGAGACCCGTGCTCAGCAGTGAGACGTATATGGGCTGATGAAAAAATGAAAATACCCTAATTAATTACAATATTAAATCTTCCGTTTTAATTTGCAGTGACTATGAACTATGGGCCAAATTTAGTTCCTTCGTAATGTCCTACAAATCTGTCCCGAAACGGTTCACAAAGTGACCGCACTGGAAGTGCTTTGTCCCAAAACAATATTTGTAGAGACTCATCTTAATCCCTCTGTCTGACGGGCCCAATAAATATTTATTGCCTTCTAAACGCACTTCGGTAATTCACGAGCGGAGAGCGATTTTGCATAGGCGTTCGCGGGAGCGACTATAAAAAAATCCTATACATCATAAATATGTGTAAGTTTGTCTGTTTGTTTTAGTTAATCGGTAATTTGTAAAAGGACTTTCATTGTTTGGTTAATGTAACAATTTGTATTTTTTTGTTCCTTAAAATAGGGTGCGGACCTACTGGCAATTACTTGACACAATTCATACTTGCTCGAATGGCACCAACTCTTATATCACGAGGATAACGACGAAAGATTTTACTCCCTTGGTTAGTCATCAGTTGACTCGTACAGCCCAGATTGAATTCCAAAATGAGCTGATTTCTTGAATATAATTTGCTATGAATATTTACAGATACAGGTATTGATGATACAGTAATTTATTCGGTAGATTTTAACATCGGAAATAATAACAAAATGTGGTCATTAAATCTCTAAATATACCATTTCAAAAATTAAAAATAACCCATCGCGTAATCTGTCACTCGCACCACGCACCACAGATATAAAATCTATTTCTGCGGTACGCTGTTGATTTGTCAGAAGATTGCGTTGTAATTGTACGGGGGCCCTTCCATCGATCGTATCTGCGTAATGGCCGAGTTTCTCAACTTATTACCCATTTCTGATTGACTTGTTTTTATTAATTGCCACCCCTTGACTTCCTGAGTACGCCATGTGAGCCGGGTAAGGGGTTGGGTTAAGTAAACTGGGGGCCTGACCCCCTCCGGCGTGAAATAAGCCCTTTCACTATATTAATTAATAGTATTGAACCGTTATATCAATAGTTGAAGGATTAATTTATGCTTAGTTATTTTTGAATGGGTAATTGTCGAATTGAAGAAATATTATTTCGGCCTAATGCTGGAAGGATTCACATAGATTACTCCCAGAAAAACGACAAGCTCAAGAGGAGTTTTAAATAATGTATGGTACAGAGTGGTATTTACAGAGTGTACTAAGACCGTGATTTAAAACTAAGACAGGTGATTATTTTAAACATATTGACGTTAAAAATCCCAACTAAAAATAACATATGGCGTTTTCCTAATCACCAAAAAAAAAAAAAATTCTCAGGATTTTTAAACATGATTTTTCTAATAACCGTAACTATAACCTATCTTGGTTTTTAAATCACGGCCTATTTACATACTCTTTTTATTTACTTTTCTTTTTTTAATTACAAAAGACCCCCATACTTATGTCTAGATTTTCCCCCTGTGTAAGACAATCATTAGCGTCATTTTCGCTCATTATCTAGCCTGATTTATACAAATTAATCTAATGCTATGAGTACTGATGGAAAGATTAGGTCAATATCATTTACAGTTAAGGCGTATTAGGGAAAATGAGCAAATATTTTAGTTCCACCTCTTGTGGGTCAGTTATGTCTCGATTGATTTGTACCCTCTTTCCTTAGAGTAATGGAAGGCTTCCAGATTACGACTGTAATTATTTTGTTAGGGAAATAAATAATGTGGACACTGCTGTAATATTTTGACTTTTTATGAAACTGTTCAATTATTTCTCAACTCATCTCTTTTTCACTTTGCTTGGCCAATATTTTGTTATAATTTGGCTACCAACACAGAACAGATGTATAGCACTAGAAAAGAAATTTCAGTATACTGAGCGTGCCGATCATATGATTAGGCTATCATATCTGTGACACAACCGCTTCTTAGTAATTCGGGTAGCGTGTATAATCAAGATTTTATAAATGTATGACAACCAATAACAGTCGCCCTTTATTTGGGCACCAGAATTTTTCTAAAACACTTAAGTTTCACCAGAATTTCTTTAAAACACTAAAGTTCGATAAATAATAAGATTTACTATTAAACTAGCCTTAAATGCTCTCTATGTCATTATTTAAACTTCAATAAATATTTTTTATTTTATTTTATTTTTTATAAATTACTTTGAAAATTGGTCATGTAATCCTATTAGAATGAATAGAAAACAGACGAGCGGCGACACTCGTCTCTAAGCAAAATACTGCCGATTTTCCTTCTAATCTAATTCAGCTGTTCTGCTGGCAATATTAGGTTTTATAAAAAAATGCTATAACTTCAACATCAGTTGATATTATGTCGGCATTTCGAACTGCTCTCCCATAAGCCACATAACTGTAGCATCCATTAAACATTTACGCAACAAGTAAAAGCGTAATGACGTTATCAGAACGTATGATTAATGACGTCATTAAATGAGTTTGGTGTACTTAATCGGAAGACGGTAAAGTTTTTGCTCGTGACGTCGATCACAGTGCAATAAGAGGGATCCTTAGTTAAGTGTGCTGGGGATAAGATATTCATATCCCAGATGGAGAAAAAGTATTTCTTTTAACCTTTTGCATAACTTTTGTTCTTTTTGGTTTACGAAAAGGGTTTACTGAATTGATCTAAATAAAATACAACTTACCTCTATAAATTATACATAAAATATAGCGAATTAAAAAAAAAAAAAAACAAAAAAATAGCGGCAAAAAAAAAACAAAAATAAAGTTATTGCCTATTTCGTTGATCCCTGAGCATAGACATAGATATTACTTTAGCCTACACTTTGGGGAATACAACATTGAATGCTAGTATAATTTAGGATTAAATACCATGTAGATTAATTATTAGGCTTTTGAAGTTTTACTGCGCCTTGATATTTGTAAACGAAATAACTAGCGTATAATAATTAACTATTCTCATTTAAACTATTAACATTCGGTCTTACAGAAAATCGGTCTTAAGATTACTTATGAATTACATAATTTATTGTTTATAAATTAATTATATATTAATGAAGGCTAGTCAATAAACTATGCAGTCTTAACATAAAACCTAGTCCAACAGCGTTGAAGAAGAAAAAATCTAGAAATTACTCGTACTAAGTTATAAAATAAAGCTCGCTACACACCTGTGAAATAAGCATAACCAGAAGAGACAGATTTCCGTTTTTATAGCGTCAATAAAACCCACCATTTAATATCTTTTAAAACGTATTACATGTTCTCACAATATTTATTTATTCGAGCAGCAAAACCTATGAATATTAATAACTCAGAACGCATAATCACAGTTTAGTGTTGCGAATTTATTAAACAATTAAAATAAATTAATGTTTGTCGTTGGTAACAAGTATACATTATTTTTTTACTGAATTTATTACTTCACAAGTCACGTATTTTATGCTTTGTTTTATTTTCTTCAACACTTATGACTTTAATTGATTTTGCGGCAAAGGTGCAGCTTGCTAGCTTAAAACACATTTTGTAATTGTAGGTACGATGTTGAATTGTAAAATGTTTTTGAAATTATTGTCTCACGGGTTTATTTCTTTCTTTTTATCATCATTGTGATGATTATTATCGTCCTAATAAATACATATGTCCCTCTGACCTCTTTCACAACTGAGAAGAGATTGGCCCTAATCTATTACGCTGGCCTTGTGAATACTATTTACACCTAAGTAATTCCAAATAAATTCTTCGTTTAGATTTTTCCATTAGGTGAGAGTATGTACTGTTGCCTATCCTTAATATTAAATATGATCTTTATAATAAAAATAAATATAAAAAGAGTGTAATAATAAAGACGCACTCAGATGACATGTGTCTATCGAATAATATGAGATAGGAATCTATTGCAAATTGATCCTCTATTTAAACGTCACAGTAATAATAACTGTTATTTTTTCACAATATGAGTACTAAATAAAATATTTTTATCCAAAATTTGTTTGTATGTTATTTATATCGATATTTCTAAGCCTTCACTTGTTTCTAGATTTTTTTACTTTCTCGAGCACCCTATCAGATAACCTTCAAGTTAAATTATTCCAAGAATTTTAGTGCTAATGCCGAAGCTACTGTCGAAACTTTCCTTTTTCTCAATGCTCTGAAATGGGTCGTCAGTGACTTTTTAAGACCTCGTTCTTAAGAACCCTTGGGAACAATATGGGATAACATTTTATGAAGATTAACTTTGTTATTTTTTTAATTCATCATTTGGGTGCTATTAACATTTTTATTACTTTTTATATGTTGAAAGTTGATTTTTTTTATATTCCAACTTTTTTGTGAAGCCTTTATACAGTACTTTAAAGGCTCGTAATAGTCTAAGAACGGCTGGTGAAAGTTATTAGAAACTGAGGCTATAGGTGAAAAACTTAGGGTATTGTCTTGGTAGGGTACCTCCGTCTTATTTAATTTGAATTTCTTGATTTTCTAATGAATTGATCTGTAGAACTAGGTCGAATAGAATATCATAACCCGTAAAACTCGGTACTATTTATATAAATATTAGTCAGAACTTTTAGATAAATAACAAGATTTAAACCGAATAGCTGACATAGGCAAGCTGACGTTTTGAATTAAACACGATTTTATTCTCTCTTCGAACAATTCTCAATAGTTTAAATGCATCCAAAGATAAAAACTGCGATTTAATCCCCATTTAAGTATTCAATAGCAAACTTCGGTGGCACAGACTTAAGCACCTTAAAAGTTTTGATTCAGCAGAACTTTTCAATCAAATTTCCAGTATAAGCTAATTGAACTTTGGGCAAGTGAAAAAGCTCTGAACACTTAAAGCTCGGTTACTTTGTAAGTTTCAAATATGTGGCTGTTCGGGATATTTGCGTTTCCATCTTATTATGGTGAGTCAAGATTTCGCGAAGTATGTTGACGCTTCATTACCTAAGTGGGTGGACAGAGCCAATATTTTGGATTAGTCTATTCCTGACTATCGTTTCCTTTGTCCTGCTGCCAGGACCAAACAACAATGTAAGCAGTTAGTTCTTTGTTACCGAAATACCTTTTCCAAGTGTTTTACCTCGCCATAACGATTTCGTTTTGCGATTTTGTAAATTTTGCTATTCACTTAGATATTTCGACTTTGAAAACATTTTTGATTTAAAATCTATAAATGTCAAAAAGTTCTGGAAAGTTTTAATAGTACCAAACTTTATCTCAATTAGGTCAAATATGGAAAAATAAAATCAAAACGTCAAACTCATAAAACCAACCTCTTAAATTAAACGGATGCAAGGCTCTTTAGATTTAAACATCCCACCGGAACAAAGGTTGATTTAGATCTAAAATAAAAGCATACCGGAAAGGAATTTATTTTCCTGTCTACCCTCAACGGCGTCGATAAAGCCGACGCCCGCGTTCTCATTGGCAGCAAATTTTATTTGTCGTCCGAAGTAAAAAACACAGGTGGATGGGTTTTTCAACGAGTTGCTATAATGCGATTTCAGTGTAGTACCTAATTGCGCAGTAGAGCTGATTTTGGCGTTTTCGTCCAATAACGTTTGTATACAGGGTGTGGTTGTTTTATTTTCAACTCGGTGAATTCGGTTAGTAATTTGTTGACATATAAATTTGTTTATAATTCTTCGTTTTACTGTGTCTAAGGTACGGTACGGTAGTACGCTATGAAGAACAATGTTATTGAAATTTTTAGAATATATTTTCATTCGCCAACCCGCTCTTGGCCAGCGTGATAAGCCCTAAACCTCTCAGTTACTGAAGAGGAACGTATGTAGGCAGATAATGATGATGATGAGTTCCATGTTAGGTAAGACTAAGTACTTATATTATTTAGAAGCTCTACCGTGTACGTTATGCTCACAGCCATATACAGGATGTATTTAGACCGTGATCGAAAACTGAGGCAGGTAATAGCGCGGGTGATCACAAACCCAGTGGCGATATTAAAAATCCCCACAAAAAATAAAAATTTTGACATTTTCCATACAACCATTGCTGTTAAAAGTATGTGGTTTGTATGGAAAACCTCATAAATTTTATTTTTTGTCGGGATTTTCTTTAATGCCAGGGGGTTTGTAATCACCATCGCTATTACCTGCTTCAGTTTTCGATCACGGTCTAAATACACCCTGTATTATTTAGAAGCTCTACCGTGTACGCTATGCTCACAGCCATATATAATTTTAATACATTTCTTGTTAGGCCTCCATGAGAACTGTCCGCTTGCTACACCGGTATATTATTACCAACTAATAATTTTCCGAAGCCGAGTATCGCGAAAGGGTAGTACTTTGTCAATTATTCATGAATATTTCTTTGTTACGTATGCAACGTGTTTATAGTAATCAAGTATTGTTGTAATAATTATGTCTTCTAAGCTTTAAATTGGGTTTAAATAATAAAGTTATTAATAAGCCGTATGCATTTTTTTGGATAGAGGATATTTGTGGGATGAAATAATATTTATTGAATCCATAAAATGTGAACTAAATGTACAATACATTAAATTATGTTCGATCATTGCAAAACTTATATTTCCACCCTGTTCGAAAGGTAGACATCCTCATTAGCCATAACCCTAAAACAGAACGTGACCACGGACCAACAAAATATACCGAACTCTACAATTTCCAACGAATTATTTGATTTCAAGTATCTTTCAGCAAATACCAATTCTCACAAAATCAAGCCAAAAATATCAGCTATTGTTTGTATTTTAAAAATTGTTCCATTTTAAATTTAATTCTCTCTAGACCAACCGCAGGAAAAAGACAGTCATTGTTTATTTATAGATCCATATTAAAGTTCAAATAATAATTTGGGATCATCCTGTAGGTGGCGTTCGATCCACCTGCGCTGGACTCAAGTGGAAAAACAAACAAAAATCACTGCGGACCAAAACTAGTGGAGCTTCGATGCACTAATACCGAAAATCACCTTACATTTCAAAATTAAAATTCGCATTCACCTTTATCGGCGTTCTTGTGAGTTTTATTGTAGTAGTGGATGCGACAGACTTTGTTCTGTATACGATTTTAATTTCAAAATCCCAAAAGTATTAATTTTAAGATTTTTTCCAATCTTAATCATTTTCGAATCTACCTGAAGACTTAAAAGAAAAATTGTCTTCAATTGAACAATGAGTTTAAATGTTTAAAATTTTGGAGCTCAACTAGGACTTGATCGCAGCGCCACATTGAGGATCCAATCGCAAATCTAAAACATTATGTAATCCACTTGAATACACAAAAAATCATTCGCAAAATTTACTTTAATTTAGGTATGTATGTATTTTAGTAGATAGAATTTGTGTAATTTCAAGCTAGTAAGCTAATTTTATACTTTTGATTTTTGTCATAAATTGCGTAATGACAAGAAAATACTTAAATTTTTCGTCAATAAGCTTAGATTTTATTGAGGTGATGTGACCACGGGGCTCTGATAATAAAATTATGACTCATTATTTTTTACAAGTTTTGCAACCGGTAGGTAATATTTCAGATTTTGTGGTTATATAATTTTTATGGATCACACCTAGAAAACTTATTGCTATTGCAGTATTAATGTAAGTCAATTGATAGGGATATACCGGGTCCCGAACCCGGGTCAAGTAATACTATCGATTTTCTCTCGGAAAATTTCTCAAGAAGCAGCATTACCTAGTGGAAATTTAAATGCATCTAACGTTACATAATTATTGGAAATTATGCACGTACATGTCTGACTACTCCTTCGCTAATAAAGATTGAAGAGCGAAAAATTGGAATTTAGTTGACCTGATATTTGCCTCTGAAGTTAGTCTAACATACATAGCATCCAACTTTAACCACACATTTATGAATCAACTGATAAAGGACATTGACCTCAAATATTATTAGTATGACGCAATATTTTTAATGTCGAAATGTAACCAGCGTTCCGCGACCCATATTAGCCCACACCGCTCTTTTGATAACCTAATTTGTCTAGCCCAATTCGCTATATTATGTTTATTATAAGTGACTATACATAATATAAGAAGAGGTATAGAAGGCGCTATATGATAAAAACACAGGAGTTTTGTCGTCATATTAAATAGGACTAGTGTGGTAATTTTTCTTTTCAATCGTAAGGACATCCTTTGACTAAACGTGGATGGATATGAACATATTAACTTATTGAGCCCTCAGGATACGTGGTTGAAGTAGGATTGAGAGGACCTAGGTCAATGTAAGGTATCATTGGGTTTTTTTATTTATTTATTTACACTTCATACAATAAGTATAGGTGGACTTAATGCCAATGGCATTCTCTTACAGTCGAACCTAGGGTGATGCAGAGATGAAGTTAGGCAGGTGTATAAATATAATTACGGTGTAACTACATACAAAATACACTTACATATAATACAACAAATACTTCATTGATAAACAAACATAAATACATACAAAATACATAAATATACATATAAATATAAATATATATTAAAATACGGTAATTTACTGTTGTGAAGATTCTGCATTTTCATTAGCTAGTTGCTCACGAACCTTGTGCTTAAATGTACAGCGATTCGAGCACATCCTGATCTCTAAAGGGAGCGCATTCCAAAGACGTATTGCTTGGACTGAGAAAGAGGCATCAATAAAGCCAGATTTGTGGGATGGGCAAAGAAGGAAAAAATTATTAGTAGAGCGAAGAGATCTATCGTGGTTAGAGTGTAAGAATTGAAAATAGGGCGTTAAGTAAGAAGGTGGAGAGGTAGACATGAGAATAGAAAAAAGAGTAGTAAGTGCGCGTAGATTACGACGCTAATTCCATTAAGGATTTCTCAGTAGCAGCTTGGAATCAGGATTTCTCTAAGAAAGGTATTTAATTAGCTCGTTCTATATTCTGTAAAACTTAAATAATTAGCAAACAAGTGTTAAATGTTAGGTGTAGATATAAATTAATAAATACTTCCAACAGGCACATACATACTTCTGACCCCACGCTATAGGATAAAAATCTTGTGTCGTGAGTATCAGAAACTACGAGAGACTCTTCGGTCTCACAAACAACCAGACCCGAAACTAAAATAAGTACATACATATGTCTCGTTGCGGAGATAGAACCCGCGCCTTTTCGGTTCGCTTGCTGGTACCAAGCCACCTCTGCCACGGGCCTTTTAGAAATACACTTCTGTGCTTCTATAGAATGAATTCAAAACAACACAAAATCTTAACATACTCATAATTAAAATCAGCAATACCTCTAACAATATGCAAAAAATCTACCATCTAAAAATAATACACATGACTAAAAGAGACCAATTTATTTTCCCTCAGGCAAGTTTGTTATTGCAAAATTTTCAATACATCACAGGCCGCGGTGCACTCGGCATAATGTTATTCACTCGAGCATCGAACCCGCTGTGTCCTTGGCCCCGGGTCTTTGGCATCGGACCTACGTGGCCGGCGCGGCCGCAGACCTACAGACACTTGATGAGTCAGGTTTGATTTTTATTGAACTCCCATTCTTATAAGTAAAAGTGATTCTGGTGATTGTAATGCTACATATGTACTAAATATGTATGTAGTGATGGCCTCGCCGGTCGCAAGTTCAATTCCAGGCGCCACCTCTGACTTTTCGACTTTGACTAATTTTAGAGCTGAAGGAAAATATCGGGAGAATCGCGTGGTGTAAAAATTCTCTCAGTGGTAAAGGATGCCTGTGTCCAGCAGTATTTGTATTTGCTTTTTTCATCTTGAAAGCAAGGAATTACTTAGCATCCTTTTACGCGATCTTTTTCTCAAACTAAAAGAAAAGAGGGCGTATACCTTACTATAGTATGGCTTAGACATAAGTTTTCATCCTTACCACTACAATGCACGGACCTTCTCTGCACCTCAAATCTAAAGCTTCTCTATGACGTGTGTCTCCATGCGACGAAATATTAGGAGTATAGATTCCGTCACGATGTTTACCTTCAGCCATTTAACGACAGGATAATAATAAAACAATATGTCGACTGATGATCCTAGACTAGGAACAAGTCAATGCCACTTAAACAACACCTGACCCTTCCACCACATGCCACCACAGTCATTCGCCTTACAAAAACATACAAATGCAAAACTTCCCTTTATTTCATCATTATTTATGTTTACATCACCGATGAAAACAATATTATTTGTTTAGTAATAATACCGCAAGTGTTGAACTGTTATTAATAATACAAATAGAAAGTTATAAGTATCGGAAACAATACTTGCAATTATAAAAGCGATGTATTGTATGAGTGTTTGTTTTTTAATTATGCTAGAACGGCTGAATGGGTCAGGATTAAATTTGGCACATTCCCAAGAATTGTTCTATACGGACCTCTTAGACATAAAGGTTTCCTCAACATATTATCCTTATTTATTAATTTAATGTTTTTTTGTCTACCATTACTCTACCAAAGCCGTAGTCCACCACGCTGGCCAAGTGTCAGTAGCGGACTACAATAAACCAAATCTTATCAATAAAAATTACCTTGTCCCATCTAGTACTACTACAGCGCGTGCGTGTTCTAAGGGCAGCCCTGACCGGTGCTCGCCGAACCTTGTTTACGTTGCTTTGATTTTATTTATTGGAAAAAATAAAGTTTGCCGGCCGCGCAGCCCGCACGGATCGGACGTGCCCGCCCCTACTCCGCGCGGTTCTCGCATTTCAGTAGTCGACGTGTACAACAATTGCTGAGATACAGGGAAATGTTGCCTGCAAAGGTAGATTTATCTGTGGAAGGTAGTGAGGAGTATTCTTTGATGGGGTATTTGGAGTTTAAGAAGGAAGTAAAGAGAAAAATAATCTTAGTAACTACCTAAACACTTATACCTATAATATTTTTTTTATTTGACTCTGTAGAAATTTTGAGACAGAGCGTTCGTTGCATAATTTCATTACATTTCACTTACTTTTATCTTAGTTGAGTAGTCTGCCTAAACCCCTCAGTTGTTGAGGAGCCCAAAAACCTCCTGTAACCTAAAATGGCAGGCCCAGCAGTAGGACGATGATGATGATGATGATGATTTAACCACTATTCATCACCACTATAAATTACATTGCAAAAATTCAAAACCTCAACGCTAATTAAAACCGACAAGACCAGAAAAGGTCGAGCCCCGATCAAAGACGGCGTCAGATTAGTCATATATCAGCACCGTTTAAAAAAGGTACAAATGATTGTAATTTTTTATGCAAACCATACGTAGGTATACCTAAAGGTATGGGGTCAATGGGTTCGACCGCGCCGATACCCGCTCCGTCTGGCACTACCTTTACCGAGAATAAAAGTATAACATGTAGGTATACTAGTGGCAATTAGCTGTATGCCTGTGTTGAGGATATTGGAGGTTAATAAGAAATGGTTTGGTTGGTGAGATTTTTTCTTGTAGTCGTTTTAATATTATATTGAATTTATAAGTATACCTCTTTTTCTTCTGTACTATATTGCGACGTGTTTAGGTGTATGCAATGTATGTAGGGCGTAGGTACATATATTAATGTAATACTATAGATTCTAGTACAGATATTTAAGATTAGGATATACAGCTATCAATGTTAATCAATTGTCTAAATGCTAACTACTCTTTTTTATACTTATGAAGGTATTGAAACATAGCGTTCAACAATCTAATTTGATTAAACAGAAAATATAAAAATTTTAGAAGCGATTTGAATAGAAATAGTTCCAATAAAACTTAACTAATTATATTATTCATGTCTTCCTGGTACATTCGGAAGACGAAGTATCAAAGACTCGTATTTAAAACTTCATAATTCGAAAAATATAATAGCTAAATCTAATAATTCCAGACATTATTCCAACCATAATTAGCCACATGTAAGTTTACCACCGTGAATATTTCTAAAGGCATATACGTAGGTATGTTTTAAGTCACTTAGGTTCAAGTCGATACCTAAAGGTCGTTCACAGCGCTCCCCCAGCCGTCTGACTGCTCCCACCAACTTCTCAGTAGATTACTCATCATCAGAAAAGGAAAAATTTAATGTTATATGATACGATTGACGCTATTTTTATAAACATACATTGAAGTGAGCCTTGACTTTTTACTTGACTATGTTTTATTTAGTTCATAATTTATACGTGGATAAATACAGTCGATTCTTGGGGTCGGCGCAGTATGTTTTCTCCTTCCACACATCCCTGTCAGCCGTCATGTCTTCATTCACCCCTTTCTTTTTCATATCTTCAGCTACGAACTCCATCCATCTCTTCTTTGGCCTTCCTCGGCCCGCCCATCCATCCACTTTCATATTCATCACCTTTTTTCCTACATATGATTCATCCCTTCTCATAATGTGCTCATACCACGACAGACGGTTTCCTTTCATCTTTTCTATCACAGGAGCTACTTTCAGACTTCCCCTAACGTATTCATTCAGGACAACATCATTGAGGATTTAATTAAAATTGTAATTGGTGCCTAAAATGTTGATCCGAAACAAATTTTACAGATGAGGTTAGTAATTTTTTTTTGAGAGATGCGAATATTTATTTAATCCTATATAAGTTGTAGACCTAAACACAGGCCTCCCCTACAACTGAAAGGTTTTAGGCTTAAGGCCACCATTTATTGACCAGAAATTAATTGATACTTACTTTTGACTTTAAAACAAGTAAAATCTTTTCCTCGTTAATTAATAATCTTCAAGTATTAATACTTAATATTTCTTAGCATCCAAACTCGTCCTATTTTTTTATCTAAAGGACCACCAACAAAGTCACAAACATCTCAATAATGCAACCACATCCTGTGGAGCCACCTAAGCAGGCGTGAGTGATGCAAATATTTGTACATTGCATTTCCGTTTGCAATACAGGGAGATATTTTGATAGATTAAGCCATTTCCTTCCATTTCTAATTATACTGATATCATCATCAGCCTTTAAACGTCCCACTGCTAGGCACGGGTCTCTTCTATAGCTGAGAGGGTTTTGGGCTTTCGTCTACTACGGTGGCCTAGTGCGGACTTAGGTTAAGGTTTTAGAAATTTTAAATGTTTGGGTTTTTTCACGATATTTTCCGTCACCATTAAACCTGATGATTCATAGTGAATACATACTTTTGTATGTTGGAAGTTATTTTCCAAAAGTCAGAAGTGTGTCGCTTCTGTGAGATTCTAGGTGTATTTGCTTATTTAATTACCTATACTATGTAAAAGTATGTATATAAACAATCTCGGTGATGATGTATAATGTATGTACATTGTACACACTCTCACAGCACTATTTACATAGAAAATAAATTACTAGTTTTACTTTTTGACTAGCCCAGAAGTCTTCATTTCAGTTACTGGATAGGCATAAATTGTTTTTTTTTACACGCCCCCTGAAGTCTGGATAAACGTAGCTAGCGAATCGTGGTTATAAAAATACTCCTTTGGTATCTGATCAGAGGTACCGACACAAAAGTTTGTAATATTTTTTATATGTATGCATGTCCAAAGCATATAAATAAAAAAATAAGGAACTCTTGATTTATATAATGTTGATTAACTCCTGCGATTCATCATTGTTGGCATTTGGGTTTTTATGCCATTTAAGGTGGTTCTAAGGTCACTGATAACAGATCAAATGAGGTTCGCATTTTATTTTTGCTACTTCCTTTATTAATAATTGATTATTCTGTTTATCACCTCATTAGCCTCGTCGAGTAAATATTGGAGCTGAGTTTTTTTTAATACGCTCAAGTGAATAACAATCATAGGGTTCAAATTTGCATGATTTTTATTGGTTGCTAGTTGGTACTCGTAACTTCTTGTACGAAAATTAGACTTCAAAAGGAATATTCTTTTTCCATTTTTATGACATTTTCCATTAATTTTTCGCTCCTATTGGTAGTGGCGTGATGATGTATAGTTTTAAGCCCTCCCATTATATGGATTGTCTAGCACTGAAAAAAAATTATAATATGGTAGATCGCTCTTGAGTTAAGCAACTTCAAGATAACAAAAAAATTCTTCACTTTAATAATATTGGTACAGATTCGTCAATGTATACAGGATTATATTTTAATGGAATATACAAGAAATTAATATGAAACGACGTCCGTAGTTTTCCACATTGCTTGTATACGAGAAAAGTAGAGGTTGATTTCTAAAGCTTGTTAGTTTCACCATAGTCTATAGTCCTGTGTTTTAAGGTATCATATTATTCCTATTAATCGGGGATAGTTTCAGTCTCAAAATACCTAGGAAGTAGTAATAGTAGGAATTTACTAATGAAAATACGCCATCATTATTTTGACACCCCCGTGGCGCTGTTGGCTAGACACCAGCTTGCGAAACAAGCGGCCGCGGGATCGATTCCCGCACCGAGACAAATGTTTGTGAGACCGAAAAGTCCCTCGTAGTTTCTGAAACCCACGACACAAGACTCGTATCTTAATATGGGATCAGGACTATGTGTGTGACTGTTGGGTGTATTTATTTTATTATCTCATCCGGAAATTGACTCTAAAAACCTTAGGTTATAAAACACACATTTATACCTTTAGACCAATAAGACAGTTATTTATTGCCAAGATAGATTACGATACTATTGATGTAATATCTGATCAATTGATTCCTACCTATAACCGATAGGGCATGATGTCAAGTAAGCAATGATTTGCAGACTCGCGTAATAATATTATAATTGATGCATACGTCATCTATGTGATGACGCCATCTTGCTTAATGTCTAACGGTTTCTAGTAATGTGATAATTAATTTGTTGCAACATCCGGTACACGATTTCACTGTGAGAAATTGATATATTTTTTTATATGGAGCAGCCAAAAATGGAATATTGTCATCTGATTGTCCTAATTATAGTCATGTAAAAAAGTACGGAATATTTTTTTGGCCGCAACTACTCACATTCATGACATAGGCATACACTTTTGACAGTGTCCATAGTGTCATCACCAGCCCATATTTATCCCACGGTTGGACACGGGCCCCGTCTACCATTGAGAGGGTTTAGGTAATGTAACGGTAGCTGCAAATACGTTTTACGCACAATTTTTGCGAGTCTGGTTGTGTAATAGACCTAAAAGTTACTCGCGGGGAGATTTTTAGGTATATTTAACTTTTTTAGTGGGTAGTGCACTTCTTAAGGTTACACGCTCCAATTTTGACCCTTCTATTAGATTCTTCAACGTATCAGAAGATATTTCACTTTTGATGGGTGGTCCATGGTGAGCAGTCGTAGGTAAGCTGTGATTGAAATGTCGTGTGCCCCCTGCTACCTTTTCTGGATACTTTACGGTAAAGATCGCTGACTCTTCTATACTTTTTTCTCGTCATCCGCAAAGGCCTGCAAAGAAGTCAATTAGTATTCCCAAGAAAACAACTTTTTATAGGTATAAAAAAATTACAGAGACCATTTTCCTTAAAGATACATTCAAATTGTGGCATGACCTAGCACTCTCTTCGGATTTTCCGTTTGCTTCAAGTTTATTTTTTTAAGCGCCTGATTCACCAGATAAGACTAAATATACAATATTTGTTGAATGAATATGAAATAATCCTACTGAAATTTATCTAATTTCTTGTAGGCTCTTCAAGATAAGTGATGATTCTATGATGAGAATTACTATGAAGTAGAAGAAATCCTTATCACGTGATTGTTTACATTCTAGAAGATATTTATCAGCATCTACATCGCGGAAAAAAACTATTTTTTAGTTTAAAATTAATAAGACTGTATTTATCATGCTAACCTATTGCATGTTGGTAAACTGGATATGACAATATGGCAAATTTATTCTAGACGAGAAGTTTCAAGTACGCAAGTTTTTCTTTGATGAATTTTCTCCCAAGTAATCAGCAAAATGAAGGGGAAATGGTTGATTTGTGGTTCAAAATCGTTAGATTTAACCAACAATATGTTAATAGTTCTCATTAACTCCTTTTTGTTATATAGCATGAGTAGCCGATGAAATTGGAAATACTGTGGTTACATAGCATGATGAATTTGTTATTTCCAAACAAGTAGTAATCACCGTATGTATGACTAATATTATCAAAATCCGGGTACTTCCCAACAATTTCACAATGTTATGATTTTTCACTGCCACTTGTTACGCCATTAATAGTAAGTATTAAGAATGTACGATACAAAGCTACCGGGTTCGATAAAGTGTTTCTGAGATTTAGAAATTGAGAAATCTTATTAGTGGTAGCCCCAAAATCAGTGCTAGTGTGGTTTTGGTGTGATCCGTACTACACAGCACTTGAATCAAACCTAGTGAACCGTGGGTGCAGAAAAACACCTGGAATTATCTTTTGGGAGATAAATGTGAGAGATTCTAATTGAATGGATCGTATAATTTACTCTGAAGATGGAAAAGCATTTTTCTAATTCCAACTGACTTCGATTTTTTTACAATTTTTATAGTCATATTTGAACCAAATCACATGAATATTGAAATTTTGTAGAAGCACGTTAATAAATATACCCGAAAACAGTAAAAGACCCCTCATTACGCAAGACTAAAAAAATAATATCGGTGAAACGTTGAAAAATACAACTACACGTACCCCTCTTTTCAATACAGTTGTAAATGTATATGTGTAAGAAAAACCGATGGTATCGTAAAGCCCAATTCCAATAGTCCTAGAATGCGGGTAGTTAAATAAACTACGCTATATGACGTCGTTCGCGGGGATCCCAGACACGAACATTTCTCGCGCGCCTTGCATTTCTTGCATCGCATTATCGTGTTGAGACAAATATGCCGAACTAGCTTGTTCTATCGTGTTGTCGGTGTTTTTCTTCATAATTGCTTCCATTTAACTTTTGGTTCAAAATATTAACGTCTTTAAAAATATAGGATCACTGGCATAACATATATCTTTTTAATTCATTGACTGTCCTATTTTAAGTCTAAGGAAATGTTCAGTAATATCTCTTGGCAACAAGGAATCAAACCTGGACCTCTTCCTCACCCGAATACCTTGAGATCAAAAAAGCAACGGTAGCAATAGGTATACTGTACTAACTAATACTGCACTAATAACATCTAATTTTGACTCTTCGAAATTATGTGTGCATTTTCAATTTATTAACTTACTTTAACGGTGAAGAAAAACAGCGTGACGAAACCTGTACACTTAAAATTTCTTAGGAATTTCTTAGGCGTTTAGTCCGCCCACTAGGCCAGCGTGGTCGACTAAGGCCTTAACCCTCTCAGTAGTAAAAGAGCCTCGTGCCCAAGTGTGGGTCATATATGGACTGATGACATAACTTTAAAGAAAGTGTTTTTGCTCCTCATCTAGTGGTAACACAAGAAACAATCTTATAATAATTGCAAAGTACCCAGCCATATACTTAAAATCACTCACTATACCTATTTATATATAACCTGAGACGGACAGACTCGTCGGCAGTAAGGGAGGAAACCCAGCGCCTTGATTTACGGGGCCAATATCCCTACACCGCGGGTGATAGTTTAAAAATGTATTAGAAAACTTGTGTGATTTATATGCGGCGAGTGAGATCCTCTGTTCCTAATATTATTGTAATGGAGTTCTGCGGGTGAAAGTCGGCGTGGTGTTTTCAATAATTGAGTATTTTTGCTTGCTTTGATGCATTTCATCATCATCAGCCAATGTATATCATTAACATTTAGGTATTAAAAGAAAAGAAAAAATATCGTAAGGAAACCCGTAAATTTAAAAGTTCTTAGGAAAGAAAGAAGTATAGTTCTTCAGCCCGCATTCAGCCAGAGAGGTAGAATAAACCCCCTCAGTTGTAGAGGAGGTCCGTGCCCAGCTATGAGATGTACATAGGCTGATAATGATAGAAAACGAAAGCAGGAGAAGCAGCATTTTAAAGTCTATCAATATTATTATTGATAGACTGGTATTGTTTTATATTTGTGAGGGAATAAGATAATGTCACATCTGGTGGTCAATTCAGTATAGTCTAAATAGACGAATGATAAAATTTACATTGATGATTAATCTACTAATCGACATTGTTTTGATGGCCTGATAACAACAGGACATACAAAGGATAATAATCACTAGTTACATAATTTTTTACGCACTTATGAAGAGTGATCAAGTCATATTGGCATTTGATAGAAAATAGGTTTAATAAAAATTTCGACTTAAAGAAATCTGATTAGCTGTTTCAAACATTAGGCGGATCAGATATTCAAATAAAGGTACAGAATTTTTTTTAGGATGGAATAGATCTAGTAAAAACTTTTAATTTTGTATAATGTTCCAAGATTTTTATATCCAATAATGTCTATGACATTTTACGTGAATTCGATACCCAAATTGGTTAAATTTCACTGTGGCTCTTTAAAGATATTCTCAAGGCAGCAAGTTAGAGGTGAATGAAAACATCGTGGGGAAACTTTGTGTAAGAGTGTGTAAAAGTTCTTAGGATTTCTTTAGGTAGTCCTCTGACTCACAACCTTATGTGGTGGACTAAAGTCTAATTTCACGCAGGTGTAGAAGAGGCCTGTGCCAAGTCGTGAGACGTATATTTTTGATTAACACGACGTCTAGATATAAATGCTAGTTAGTGATAAAAAATAGTTGATACAGACACCTCTGCCTACCTCCAAAGAAACACGCATTACCTTGAGCAATTCCGTTGTTCCAAAAACCTCGTTGGGGATGTCCTATTTCAAACTGTTTGTCAAACACACACTGAATGGGCAAGTTCAAATAGAAAACAATAGGTTCATTACTGTATTATTTTTTTCTCTATTATGTGCGGGTTCGGTGACCGGGTCGACGGCCAGGTGTAGTGCAACCACGGTTGACAATAACAAACTTACAGCCTACTGGCTTTATGGCGGTAATAAAAATTATGATGAATTTTAAATTGACTTTGTCGGCTTTACTCGACTTTAACCTTTGACGCAGTATTTGAGTGATAGAGGCTCACAATAATGTAGATATTAAATGATACAATTTTATTGTCTCGAGGTTTTAAGACACAAATATGAGCCGTGGTCCCGAGTTCGATTCCCGGATTGGGAAAAATGTGATTGGTTTTTCCATTAGGATTCTCAGCAGCGGCACTGAGGCTGACACATACTTGATGAAATGTGGGTGCAGAAATGTACTTCTTCTTCTTGTATTTTACTTGGGGTGGGAACTGAACTTGTGGTCTTTTGGTTTACATTCTAGAATCTAATCAACATACCCCAACTGCCATTTTGTAATGATATTTTTAAAAGCCAAAAACAAGGGATGCGCAACATCCCGCGATATCGATATAAGTAGAAAGTATCGACACTCGATGCCACAAACATGAATACAATTTGTAAGATAAAATAATGATTAATCTTACGAAACGTTGTGTCACGAGCGGCCCGCGAAGCATGATTAAACTTGCAAAAGCAAAGTACAGCCGAGTAAAGGTTAGCTGTGCCCTAGTAACGAGCTATGGATATGTCGATAAAGTCACTTTTATGACATATTGATACAATATTTATGACACCTCCCTTCTATTTGCGATTTCATGTGCAGGATTGTAAAAATATTGAATCTGAAATAAAAATATGTAAGTTAATTACAAAAGTTTTGGACAAATAAAATGTACTTTTTTGATAACGCTGTAGAAAGATAAGTTTATGTAGCCAATGAACTTTAACCACTTTCTCTGAAATTAGATAACAAAAGTACACATGCTTAAACACTCTTTATTGTCTCATAAATACACGACACATGAGTCTATATTATATACTTATTACACTGGAAAACAGCATATCTGTTGCATGAGATTTTATACATTAATCTGAACAGTTTTTTCACGCTGATTTCAAAAATATATGCCGTTTTTATGTAGCAGCTCTAGTTTTGGAGTTATGAAGTGACATGGCTTTTCATTGAAAATGCAAATAGTTTAAGTTTAAAAAATCAATTAAATATATTAATTCCGAATAAAATTTTCTTTTTTTGGATTTTCTAGAGTCAGATGTATTATGAGTACAATTTTAAATGCTCCAACAATAGTCAACCGAGATATGTTCATTACAGTACCCCCAATACCGTTCCGTTATAGTGTAAATATTCTGGTAAAAGCGCTCTCCTTGTTCCTCGCATAGAAGTCACCGAGATTTTCAGGAAAATGGTCTAGATGACTGTGAAGGTAGTGAAGCTTAATACTCATGTTCCATCCAAGCCGCTGGAAGGGTATCAGCAACTGTTCAGCGTGCTGAATGCAGCCGTCAGACATCCTATTGCCAAAAATGTTTCTTTCCTTCAATCGGGAAGCTAAAATTTCTGTTGCTGTTTTGGACAGTCTAAGGTTCCTGATTAAGTCATTTAGACCATCATTTAGTGGTCGGGGACTACCGTAGCAAATAAAATCACTGTCATTACCACCGTCGTCGTTTTTGGTTTGTCCACTTCACTGGTCTGGATTCTCCGAAGATGGACGTGACTGCTGTGGTGATGATTTGTCACTAACATTCAAGACTGGTCTTATGGCAGATTATAAGTTGGATATATCCACTTAAAGCAATTTTTATGGTTTGAACGTATGATTTTCGTTACACAGAAATAACAGTCGTCATGATAGTTGGATAGTTCACGCCAAATCATAGGAGCTTTGAATTTAAAAGTGGGTATTTTTTTTGTTGGCCCACAGTCGCAAGGATTCAACACAACTTTTACATAAACCAAACTTGGTATACAAGATTTAACGTTTAACAGCAATAGAATCCCAAAGTAGTCGAAATATGCCTTTTTTACAAAGTCCGACACGTTTAAACGAAATTTTTGAACATATATTCTCCACAAATAATCCAAAAACAATCAGGATTATTTAACCACTTCCTTATTGAGGAAGACATAATGAAATTTAGAAAGGAAATAGTTAAGTTACACCGCTATTGATAGAAACTATCGACTTCTTAGGTAAATTCAAGACGGTACCTGTATCTCACTAACTAGAGCTGCTACAAAAAATCTGAGGCCAGATATGAAATCAGCGCACCCAAATTAGTAAACAACAGTTGAAAAACTTCATGCAACACAAAGAAAGTTTGATTTTGTTGTCCCGTGTTATCGGGGCTTTTCAGAATGAGTCAGTACCTGTACGATTAATAGTAAACCCGTATAAGATTGTCCACTTATAAAAGTTACACAATCGAATAAATTTAATAAATGTCGTAGTTTAACGAATTTTTGTTCAATTAATTCCTTTTTTTGTTATCTTTCTTTCTCCATGAAAATTTCTATTTTATACTATGAATTAAAATTTAAACCATTATCGATAATTTACATCGAGGCGCTCACATCACTAAGATCTCGCTGTACCGATCATTGTCAATTGCTTCGTGACCAAAATATACGTATCCGCTTATTATCTTAATAATTTTGTATAGCCGAGTTAGGCTGACTCATTTTTAGCACATCCAAGGTTTTCTAGATAGATCTTTTAAACTGGACCTAAATTATCTACAAGACCATTCTTGATTAGCTTTGGTCTGCAAATTGCCGTTCTTGGATTTTTTCACGATCTGTCATTAAATCCTTAAATGGTGGCAAGGCCTTGTTTTATAGGACACCATAACTTGAATGGTTACTGAAAGTTTTCGAAAGGTGTCATGTATCTTATTACATACATACACTTACGCCTTTAGGGAAAAATATAGTCAGTCGCATTTTTACACCCACGATTTACCAGCTATTTTAGTAGAAATAGTAAATTAACTTTTTCGTGAACATTGCCATGTTGCTGCTAAAAACTTAAAAACCGAAAACAGTACCCGATCTGAACATCAAATCGTTTGACACTAAACATTGATGTGACTTACTGAGCTTTCATATCTATACTTTTGTTGGCAGTATCATGACGATTTTTTTAATTCATTGCATCAGCATATATATACTATATTATGTTCAAACATGTAGGAAACACGTAATCGAAAACTACACGTCGGTCGCAGACGCAACATGTCTCGACTTGTTATCGAGTCGCGACGCACTCCACGCATGCGCGATGGACGTTAGATACGTAGAAGGTGTGTCCTCATATGAGTAATAACATAGCAAGAATTATTTTCAACTTACTAGGAATCATACGTCTTTAAAAGCAACTTGTGACGTCCCATGAAAAAATCTTGAAGACATTTGCATATCCAAGTTATTGATTGGAATTTCTTAGGTATGCTTAGTTCACGTGCTGTGACTATAGCTTCATCATCAGACCTCATATGTCCCACTAGTGGGTACAGGCTTCCTTTACAACTAAGAGGAGAAAGGTGAAGGAAAACATCGTGATGAAACCTGGACACAAATAATCTTAGGAATTTCTTAGGTATGTAGTCAGTATGGTGGACTGTGGGCTGATAGTAGATTAAGATTAAATTATAATTTGCCACGCCAGAAAATATCAAAATTAAAGATGGGAACTCTCTAAACTTTACCAGCACTGCGCATCCCATGTCAACGTTCGGAACTGAGTCATCAGCGCCTGTTACCGGTGAGTAAGAATTAATTAAATCCACGCCGATTATAATAAAATTTATGACATATAGAAAAAACACTTTATCGCACTAGCAATAAAGTTTAACATTAATCGGCAAAGTCGCACAGTTACCGTTAGGATCTCGCCAGGGCTTCTCCGAAAATCGTGCCAATTTAGGTTTTTGTTTTAGTTTTGACTAGTTCTCGATCCTGGATTTGTTTGTTTAGTCATTCATTCAACAGGTTTTGATTATTACTAAAAGATACAAAATCACTTAATAACTTTTATCTCTTGTGAACTGGATTTTTTTATTTATTTCCTTACTAGAAATACACCCGGTTTGTTCGGAAGATATTTTAAGAAAAAAATGTGTTCTGACTTTATTCATAACAATAATTCGAAAAACGTGTTTACATAAGAATTTAATAATTTATGAAAAAATAGTTTTCGCCCATACCCCATTTTTGAAGTCACAATCACACTAAGTAAGCCTTCGCTTACTCAAGTAGGTAAGTCACTTTTATACAGACAGACGAACAGTATAACATTGCATTATGTGTGTAGTTTTTTTGTAATGTTTTGATCCGAACCGGTGACCCTTGGGTCCGTATTTTATTAAGTCGATCTCGTGGGCAAAAGTAATAAATACTTATTATCTTAAGTGGATTTTAACACCCACGTGAGTAAGCGTTGTTAAGAATCTTCACGACTAAATATGTAACGGAATAGCAGATACTACAACATATTATACAGGGTGTATTTAGACCGTGATCGAAAACTGAGGCAGGTAATAGCGAGGGTGATCACAAACCCAGTGGCGATATTAAAAATCCCGACAAAAAACAAAAATTTTAACGTTTTCCATACAACCATCGGTGTTAAAAGTATGTGGTTTGTATGGAAAACCTCTAAAATTTTATTTTTTGTCGTGATTTTCTTTAATGCCAGGGAGTTTGTAATCACTATCGCTATTACCTGCCTCAGTTTTCGATCACGGTCTAAATACACCCTGTATATTGTACCTTGTCATCGAACTTAGTATGTTGTTTGTTGTTAATGATCTGAAAATTATAAGAATCTAGATTTAGGTTATTTTCTGTATTATTTGCTACTTCTTTTTCAAAATTCTCCGAAAGGCGACATTATATATAGTTTATTTATTTTAATGAAGGAATTATTTCTTAAATATACACGTTAATATTTTGGACCTTCTGGCCTGTATCCTCGAAAAGATGATCAGCGGTGCATTTCTAAACTTAGATATTGCTAGGTGTAATAAATTTCTACATTACCGGTGTTAAGACTGTTATAATTTTCCTGACCAGTTCCTAAACCGGTTACTGTTATTAAAATCTTCTAATGAAACAATAAAATCGACAGCCCCGTGGCGCAGTTGGCTAGACACCAGCTTGCGAAACGAGCGGCCGCGGGTTCGATCCCCGCACCGAGACAAATGTTTGTGTGATCCACAAATATTTGTTTCGGGTCTGGGTGTTTGTGAGACCGAAAAGTCTCTCGTAGTTTCTGATACCCACGACACAAGACTCGTATCTTAGTGTGGGGTCAGGACTATGTATGTGACTGTTGGGTGTATTTATTTATTTAATAAAATTGTTATTTACGTGGTAATCCAACCTGAGGCATCTCCAAAACAATTATCATTTTCTCTTAGTCTTTCATCATCATTATAATCACCGCCAGCACATACCCACTGCCGGCCACGGTTCTCCTCTACCATTTAGAGGGTTAAGTCTTTCACTCCGCAAAAAAACATATAAAAATTACATTGCCTGGGATGGTCAAGGCCTTATCGATTTTGTTCAATCCGTTTTTTATCTGCAAATGTTTTATTGATGACTCAATGTCGCTACTGCGTGCTATCTCGATCTAGTCGGACAACATTGTCCAACAATTAGTCAACACGCATTTCTCTTATATGAGTGATAACGATCTTGAATTTCAATCGGGAATATGAATTATATTAGAATAGATCGGAATAAATGTTAGTTGTAGAGGAGGATCGTGCCCAGCAGAGACGTATATGGATTGAGGAGAATGGTTATGAACACATTTTTGCTTGATTTTTTTTGCTTGCTGTCTAAAACATTGCATTCTAGTGGTCCTAATTTCAATTTCCAGGTCTGGTTTATAAGCTTTTTGGCCAGAAAACTCTTGGTAGTATCACGGACTCTGGATATGTGCCCGAAATTCTCAGCAGTTCAATATGCATATTTTTAATACTACCAAGAGTCACATACATGGTTCCAACACGATACTAAGATACGATTCTTGTGTCGTGGGCATAAGAAAGCACGCGAGATATATCGCATCACAGCCCCGAAACAGATATTTGTGTTTATGTTTCGTCAGTAGCAATGCTTATCTGCCCCATTTACTTAGTCTTTCTATCCCGATATTCGATCACTTAATCTGGAATCTAAGCTGTTACAACGTCCTCTTTATTACGCTTTGCCATTTCATGGCAGTCACATTAAAGCATATTAATAACCAATTACGTCAATAAACATTGTATAAAGTAATCTATAAAAATCCAAGCTCATATTCCTAAAGCTTTTTTCAACGAGGCCAGTTACAAAGTGTTACGGTAAACTTGACAATTATATAAATGCGAAGTTTATGCAAACAATTACATTCATTTCCATAGATTGTACTTTGCGTTTACGTGTCAAGGGCGGTGCAGATGAGATCTCGACGGTGTTACCGGCTCTAGGTGCAAATACTGAGTTTTGGGATAAATGTATATGTAGTGCTCTGGTTGTAGTGATACCAAGATGAATAAACATGTGAACTAATGTGTCAAAAGGTCACTCGCATGGCAATAATTGTGTAAAGTCGCATTAGCTCGATTATCTGTTTAGACTTACCATCGAGTGTAATTTAATCAGGTTTACTCGTTGTCTTCTGGTTTCTACAATGTTTATATTTTAAGGCCTGAGAAAAGCACAAAAAAGTTTTAATACACAAAGAACCATAAAAATGTTATACAGCTAACTTTGACGTTCCTGTATAGAACTTACAAGGATATTTACGAATAGATAACCCCTTAATCTTTGAAACCAGGATGACTATCTTCTTCTTCTTCATCAACCCATATACGCCCACTGCTGAGCACGGGTCTCCTCTACCATTGAGAGGGTTTAGGTCATAGTCCACCACGCTGGCCTAGTGCGGGTTGGCGGACTACACACCTAAGAAATTCCTAAGAACTCTTACGTGTGTAGGTTTCATCACGATGTTTTCCTTCACCGTTAAAGCAAGTGACAATTCATTGTGAATACATACATAACTTCGAAAAGTCAGAGGTGTGTGCCTGGGGTTCGAACCCGCGACCGTCGAGATTCACGATCGCGCGCCCAAACCTCGAGGCCATCACTGCTTCATCGGATGACTATGCTGGTTTTTATATCATTTAAACATACACCGTGTTATTGAAATCCTTTTCGGCCTCTAAAATATCTAAACTTGAAATAAGACTGTGAAATTTTCAACTTTAATTGTATTTGCTCGTTCTAAAACGATATCTACTCATTTCTCGCCCTTTGTATTACAATCAAATATTCAAGTTCTATGCTTTTTTCAAATACTCCAAGCCTTTTCGGAATAATCGCAGCGCTGCCAACACCGCAAAACTAAGTGTAACCAACACAAACTGAAGTTAGTTGGTGCTAATAATACAATTATAGGAGCATTAACTCGCTGTGGTATTAGCCGCACCTACCCAACAGCTTCGGAGAATGGATTTGTGCGGTCATCATCCACCATCGTATGTCCTTTTACATTATTGTATGAAATAATGAATTACATGATCGTAGAATCGATTCTTGATTTACTCCTGGTACAGACAAGCCATATTTCAACGATAAAACCGCCATACACTTAAAAACTGGAATGAATGAATTATTTATTGATAGCACAATTAACATCCATATTTCACGCACATAACATAAATATTCCGCTTTCACGCACATGTTCAGACTAGTTGGTCGTAGGTCTTAGGGAGATGAAAGTAAACGTCACTTTTATCTATCAGATATGTACCTATAATGTATGTACTCAGCCTATCACCATCAACTGCTAAACGTAGGGCTCCCCAAGAGAGCGCCAACCATCCCGGTCTTGAGCAGCCCTCATCCATCCGTTTCCCGCCACCTTTCTCAAGTCGTCGGACCATCGTGCTACAGGACGACCTACATTACGTCTGCCTAAGCGCGGTCTCCACTCCAACACTTGTCTGCTCCACCGGTCGTCTGTTCGTCGACAGGCATGGCATTCCACTTTAGTATAGTTAAGTAGTAGTAGTAGTTAGTAAGAGCAGTGATGGCCTCGAGGTGAGGGCGCGCGGTCGAGAATCTCGGCGGTCGCGGGTTCAAACCCCAGGCACACACCTCTGACTTTTCGAAGTTATGTGTGTATTCAAATTGAATTATCACTTGCTTTAACGGTGAAGGAAAACATCGTGATGAAACCTGCACACCTAAAAGTTCTTGGGAATTTCTTAGGTGTGTAGTCCGCCAACCCGCACTAGGCCAGCGCGGCGGACTATGGCCTAAACCCTCTCAATGGTAGAGGAGACCCGTGCTCAGCAGTGGGCGTATATGGGTTGATGATGATAGTTAAGTATAAGGACCTATAAAATAAAAAAGACGATTCGTGTACATTTTCGATATCCACTGATATTTGTAGATTTAAAAAGCCTCTTTCAGTGTTTGACACACATAAGTCATGTAGGCATTAACGCCGTATCAAAATTATATACGCAACTTTTATTATTATATAGAAATAGTATAATCATCATTACAAGAATACTAGTAACTAATTATAAGCTTTACTCTTTATTTATTAAACAATTACAATGTTAATTGCCTTGTTTACAATTATAATTGTTTTCTCACTAAAGAATAAAATTGCGGAAGTTTGTTGTAATAGAATTTGCAAACCATAAAACCGCCCGTAAATATTTGCCCATTGTTATTACACTGTAAATACATAAAAACTAATTGAGTTTGTGCAAATTGTATATTTAATCGACTAGAGACAGAAATTGGAATATTTATTGGCCTAAAACATTTTAATTGCAGTTCAGAGGTTAAGGCTTGGTGAGATCTGGGTCACTACTGGTTCATAGTACACTTTAATGGATTTCTATAGTATACTAGTCCAGCAAGATAACAGCTTATTTTTAAATAATTGCTGTGTTAGTTACAAAGCCTCGCCTTTGAATTCGGGAGGTTTCTTCAAATAACAGATAGATTCTGTAATCATAACGCGTGCTTTTGCAATGCAAGTTTTCTTTCGATGTTTTCCTTCACCAAAAGTACGCAATAATTCGTTCTGAAAACACTCGTTACTTCGAAAAGTCAAAGGATTGAACTCTCGGTCACCAAGATTCTCAACCACGTGCGTTAACCTCGAAGGCATAACGACTCCATGGTTAATTCTCTATTTAAATATAGGTCTTCTCATCAGTCAGTCAATTTGCTACTCCACAATAAAAACTCCATCAAATTGCCTTGTATGACCTTAATCATAAATAGTTTACGTGCACATTACTAAAGCGAATCACAGTTTGACCTTCAGCTCATCGAGTTTCCTTTCACAAGCGATATCCTACACTGTTAGTGAAAAACGTCCATATGTAGCCTTTATTGAATGCCAATTCAGTTTGTTGCCAGGTAGCAACCGGCGTGGGAGGTTTTTATTCAAACAGATTAATTTATTGGTTATTTGAATTTTAGTATGATTATTTGTTTTGATAGCGGCACTTCTAAGACTAGCAGTGAAGATATATAAGCATGAATGATTTGAGAATAGTGGAATAATATGACTTTAAGAAAGTAGTAGGGGAGACAGTATAGTTATTGGCCCCCGTACAGTTATTAGCCATTTCAACTTTGCTACCAAAAAACTAGCAATATTCTATACTAATAGTAGATTTAAAAATTATATAATGGCGACACTTTTATTCTCTGTCATAAGTCTCATCGAAATTCCGCTAGGTATGTGGTTTGTTTATTTTCCGATGTGTAATGTTTTGCCGGAGGGAGAAATTCAGTTAAGCGATTAAAAATAATGTTAAGACTGCATATTTTTTTTGGCGCTATATTTTGAAATGAATATGTAGTTTGTCAATGATTTATACTTCATAATAAATGGTTTTTGTGCATTATAACCATATTAAAGGTGCAATATAACTTACTTTCTTTATAACTACTATGTTATGGCCAATTACTGTGATTTTGAGTTTAATATTTTTGAGTTCACACTATTCTTAACATGTATAGTGAAAGTTTATATAAAGTACCTTCTTTTGTAGTACATTAACAAAGCAACATAATGTCGTGAGTTTTATTTATTTTCAGTAAGGATATAATTTTTTATCTATGTTTTTTTACCAACTGGTCGCTTAACTGGCCAATAACTATACTGTTTCCCCTATGTTAGTTTTTGAATGGATAGCCAAAGTTAGTGTGTGCGGTTAGAAATGAAAGAAATGAAGAAATAAAGTTGAATGGTTTTGTATTTTTGGTTGTTATTGAGGATAAATGATTTGATGCTATCTTAATGAGGTAGTCAAGATGGTAATATATCATACGTTGTTCGATAGGTAGACTTTTCAAAACTCCGTTGTTTTTGTTACTTTTTCTTACTAAACTATAGTTTTTAATCAAATTTAATTAATTACATTAGCCAAGTGCACATGTAAAAAAATAAAAACAAAACCGTGAAATTTCAACGAAATATAAACCATAATTAAGTGTTTCCAATGATGCCAAATGTAATTATTTCATTATAATAAAAACAGGAAAATAGAGATAAGCCGGTTAAACGTTAAAGTGCGAGATTAAAGTCACGTAGACCATGAGTCATCCGTATTTAGAATAAAAACTGAAGAGTTATCATCGCTTCCATGCACTACGCAATTGGCAAAGTTCATCGTTATCTGCATAGCTGACTCTTTGAATCACGTAGGCAATTTTCTCGATGAAAGATGATATTTAATATTTTTCTTATAAAAAAATATCAGCGCGATCTAGCGTTGCTCGGTTCGATTCCCGCGTCGGCCAAATTGTTATTAGTTTCTCAATTAAAAAAATCTTGGTAGCTCGTCCCCTATTACGTTTGATACATAACTTTCTTGGAAAATATGGTTGCAGCAAGACAATTGTACCTAACTCTATGTGATTACAGGCGTGGGGATATGCAATATGCATGGGTTGTTTATTTAATAATGCGGGATTTTTCGATATAGCCTTAACTGTCGCGAATTAAGCATCGCCTTAGACTTCGAATTTAAGCAACAGTTGTTAGAATATTCTTAAATATTTAGTTCGCGAACTAAACTACAAGAAAATTCTTTGGTATGTGCTGTTCGCTAACGTTCATATCAAGCAGTGCTATATTAAAGTAAAATCGCAACATTAAGCTTTCCCCTAAATTCTATCGAAATATTGAGCACAATGCGCGTAATACAGCAGCAAAATTAACCTAAATCCATAAATTCTTGAGGCACTGTCCATGGCATTTGCAAAGTTTATTAGATAAGGATACAGCAAACGTTTACAATGGTAGTAAAGATTAACCTTCTGGTATCCCGATGTATCGTGGATGCAGTATATCACACAGCCCACTAAAATCCCAAAGCCATGTAGTATGTCTGGATAATTACATGAGGATCATTATGGCATCAATAATTGTAAATCCAGTACGATGCTGTCGTTAATTGACTGTCTTAACCGCTTGAGTGCGTGCCGAGTTGACGCACGGTGGAAGGTGCTTGAATAATTTAAATTGGGTTATAGTTTATTTATAATGTTTATATATTTTTTATTATGGTTGATTCGCAAAAAAAATATTTATATAATAATATAATAGAGAAAAAAAAACTTGGTGCAACAATGACTAACCGGCGAACACCGCATGAACCATTAAATCTGCTACAGAATCTAGTGACTAAAATTAATTTAAAAATATTATTATCACACTGTCACGTGGTCGATCGGTGATTAGGCTCGCCCTCTATAACATGGAACTGATAAATACTCGGCAAAATGTGAGTGCAGAAATGCATTTCTGCCTACAAAGGGTTTCACTAGCTGTTTCGTAAATCCCAAGAAATAGTAGACGTGACTTGATCTTTTATCGTTATGGTGTTGCGATCTTTGACTGAACCTGGATCCTCTAGATCACACGGCATATTCTTTGCAACAACACCACGAGTCAGTCAAAGGAATATGTAAATATATTCAATGTTGCTTTCATTGCGTGTCTCACTCCACATGCGCTTACAGACCTATGTAACTCATTAAATTTTATTGCATTGATGGCTTTATAACTGAAAGGCTTTATTGTGTGTCTTGAATATATTACGGATCATCACGCTTCAAGCTTACATCGCCAGAGTGCGTTTAAAATGATGAATTTATCTTAGTACAGTTTTAATATTCAGGAGAGGAGAAAACCGTACTGAAGTATGAAGCATAGAGTAATATACATAATACATATAGAATTTAGGAAGTTAAAACATTAATTAATATCAGATTTTTTAAATCTTTTATTTTTAGTAAAATATATTATGGATGAATGGTCAGGGGATGCCTTTTCTATGGTCAGGGGATGCCTTTTCCATTGATCTAGCCAGTCATGGAACAGGGCTACGAGTACGCGAGCTCGGCCCCCCGAGCTGTTACAGTCTCCTAATACTTCCTTATCCGGGACTGTAGCATCCTTACCATCAGGCCAAATATCCTTTCCCTCAATATCCTTTACCCAAACTCACGCTATCCCCACACCATTCCCTTTAAAACATAGAAATTCCCAAGGAGGGTTGGCGTCAGGCAGGCGGCCGGCCGTAAAACATCTGCCAAAACTCTTATGCAGCATGTTTTGTCCTTCCACACAGGAAGGAAGGACAAAACATGCTGCGCCGACCCCAAACAAGAATTGGGATCAGGGCAGGAGAATGATGATGATTATGGATGAAAAGATCTGGACCACAATACCGCATATTTACGTTAGTTTCATAAAATATTTTATTTTTTTCTTAATATTTGACATTATACTTTATTCGTCCTAATTTGGTCTTCAAGGAAATCAAAGTTAGTAAAATGTTGTACTAGGTTTTTACCTCAAAAAAATAAGTGTAAGATATAACATAGAATGATACTCAAATATTACGGGTGAGTAAATAAAAAATCTCTCGGAAACTGAGGTTAATCATTCGAGTCATCAGTGGACCGCTTCCAAATGGCTACGTCATCAGCATTTCCGGAGTGATGACATTACAGCAACACGTCATTAGGGAAAACAATATTTTCTAACTGTGGTGTAATGATTGACGTCAATTATATATGTACATGCCAAGATTCAATTTAACAACTTTGACTTACGGATGGATACAAAAACAGATCATAATAGATTTGTTACGAGCTACTTCCACGAGGCCTAGGAGCGCGGTCGCGGGTTCGAAACCCAGACACTCACTTGTGACTTTTCGAAGTTATGTATGTATTGTTGACAGTGAATTATAATTTTTTTTAACGTTGAGGGAAATCGTGATGAAACCTGCACACCCAAAAGTTCTGATTTTTTTTTGAGGATGTTATTTAGGTTTCTTCCGGCAACCCACACTAGACCACCGTGGTGGACTAAGGCCTAAAAATCTCTCAATAGTAGAGAAAAAAATCCTTACTAAAGCTATGATACCTAAGTTTCCACATGAAGTTGTGTTGGTTTGTAAAGTCAATTTACGCAATATGCCAACGTTGTGACTGCTTAAACTCTTCAAGGAGTTCTGTGCCCAGCAGTGGGACGTATAGGGATAGAATCAAGTGATAAATTTAGCCAGCTCTTGGTAAGGACTTGCGTGACAGATGCAACTCAAATACGTATTACACATCATTTCGAGCGATCATCGCGTGTTCTCTCAGGCGTGAATTTACATTCCGAGAAAACTTCATTAATCTCGATTCATCGTCATAACTGGGGAATTTTTAGGTTTTACCTCAAACTCAAATTTGACCTTTCATGCTGGGATAATTGCTGTTATCTCTTCCTGGTAATTTTATCAGGATTTCAGTGACGCTGGACTTGTTCGTCGTATTTTTTAGTTTAGATTCTATTGAATAAATTAATAGCTACAACCTTTTTGGCGCAACAGCCATGTAGCGTGCAATCTGGTAGATCTAGGTTCGATTCCCGGGGGAAGGGGGGTAAAACTAATTTCCAAGAAACAAAATAAAATAAAACAAGCAAGTCAAATATTGAAATTGGACTGAATCTTTGTTACGTTCCCAAACGTGTGCCATGAGATCTGGAATTGTCGGGTTCGATCCTCTGAAAAAAACATTTCCATTCAGGCTATAATCAGTGGCGGTACTTCCATAGAAGCCCGAAAGTCCGACTTGCCTTACATAGTTCCGAATAACGAACTTAACGATTGTTTATTTATAAAATAACGCTATAAACGTGAATGTAAGTACTAACCGGTAGGTATTAATTAGTCCTACGTACCAAAAAAAAATATGCTGCTACTAAATAAACATTTGAGCTTGCCTTAGTTTGACACCGTAGGCACGCCACTGACTATAATATAAGCATTTCAAATACTGGACACGGGCCTCCTCTAAAATTATGCTCCTCTACAACGGAGAGGTTATGCTATGCATAATTATTGACATAAAAATTTGTTATAAGTAACGACATTATAATCATAACAAGGGCAATAATGTAGTAGACGTAGTGTGGGACGTCCTGTAGCACGATGGACCGACGACTTGAGAAAGGTGGCGGGAAACGGATGGATGAGGGCTGCTCAAGACCGGGATGGTTGGCGCTTTCTTGGGGAGGCCTACGTTCAGCAGTGGACGGCGATAGGCTGATTGATTGAAGGGCAATAAAAGTCACATACAAGCAACATAGAGCTGCTCAAGTAAATCGAAATTTAATTGTGATAATAAAAATTGCACGCAATACATTGCCCGTTCTTTGTGACTAAACAGGCTTGAGAGAAACCTTTATAAACCATTAACGCCAACACAACGCGTTAATTACATACTAAAATTAATCGCCAGTATCGTAAAACGGTGTTATTTTAACTTTATAGCATGCGTGAATTCTGTTTGTGTTCATCGCGTTATCTTCAATCAATTGTCAATAACATTGATGAGTTCATTGTTGGTTAAAAATCGGTTCACCTAGTCAAAAGATCTGAGATAAAAACATCAATAGAGAACATCCTTTTTTGAAGTCGGTTAGAAAAGGAATCCTTTTTCATTTTTATCTAGTCAATGGTTAAAGATGTAGTCGGAGTATTGACAACCTTACTTCCCTTTTTTTAGGTTTCCAAGTTGATTCAAAATAATAATAATAACTTCGAAAAACCAAAGGTCGACTCTGAGCCACTGTCTACAGTAGTCTGTTTTTTTTAATAGCCTATATCAGATCCCACTGCTGGGCAAAGGCCTCCCTCTTTTTCTTCCATACCACTCTATTTTGCACACTAGAAGAAAAATACTGCTGCTGCATGGAGTACCGGAACAGCCCAATGAAGACACTGCTACTGTAGTTGTAAACACACTTGCGCAGCGACTGCAGTGTACCAACTTTGTAGACTCCAGCATTTCTCGGTGCCACAGAATGGGTAAAACTCAAGATCCTGATAGACCCCGGCCCATTCTATTCAAATTGAGTGATATTAGTCTTCGTGCTAAAATCTGGGCCTCTAAGACCAAACTCAAGGGATCGGGCTATACATTATCTGAGTTCCTCACTAAGGGACGCCACGATTTGTTTATGGCTGCCCGGGAACGATTCGGTGTGCCAAAGTGCTGGACGCGCGACGGTGACATCTACGCACTGGGTCCAGATGGTGTGCGTCATCGCGTCACGACCATGGCGGAACTGGATCGTCTTGCTCCGAAGACCGTGCCTGCGGCTTCCACGAACAAAAAAAGCCAAGCAGTGCCTAAAGATCCTGCAGCTTCCACTAGGCCGAAGCGTACAGCGGTCGCCAAAAAGTAGTTCGCCATGGTTCATTTTAGCCGTTACTTGTTATAAACTACCCCTTAGTGCAATTATTTTGAATTATCTGTTTTTCACACATTTGTTTATAAGATTAACGTAAGGTATGCACTTGTCTCTTTCTAGTTTTATTGTCTATTAGTTTATTAGTTTATAAATTTAACCTAGGGTATGCACTTGTCTATTTTGTTTTTTTTGACAGCAACTTTTGTTGTTTTTTTAACTTTGATGCATAATGTTTAGGCTAAGGACAAATGCATACAGCCACGACTTTTTAATTCTATCTTTTTAGTTCTGATTACGTTTCGTTTCTGTTATTATTTTTTTTTAAATTTCTTTTATAAAAACTTTGTTGAGTGTTTTGTTGTTATTTAATACTTTATTTTTCTTTAATTGTAATCTTTATTACTTTTGTTATTCTTATTATTATTATTTTTTTTTTTAATTCATTTGCATTAATTTTATTTTGTCTCTATGAGTTGCATTGTGTTCAGGGGTAGTTAATGAACCATTATGCTTAAGTAACCAATATGTTTTGTTAGCTATATTTGTAATATTTTTTTATTTTATTTCTTTTTTTTTTATTTTTTAAATTTTATTTTATTTCATTTTTTGTTTTTTTTTTTTGTGTTTTTTAGCTGTTCTCTCCAAGTGAAACCGGCTGGTAGAGTGAATATTTTAAATCTAGATTATTATTATTATTATTTTTTTTTATTTAATTATTATTTATAAGTTATTGTATTTATATTATTATTATTATTTCTTTTTATGTCTGACGATTTAAATTGTTCAGGTAGTAGTGATTATTTGTCAATTGCCTCTTCTTCTAATGTCAGTGATGATAGTTTTATGAGCATCCCTTCGCTGTGCGAAACATTGGATACACATTTCTCTGATGTTCCTAAGAATCTGAATGTAGTTCATATTAACGCGCAAAGCATCCCGGCCCATTTTTCAGATATGCTGGTGTCTTTTAACAATAAAAATATCCACGCTATACTAGTCTCCGAGTCATGGCTTAAACCCTCCCTTCCTTCTATTTCTTACACACTACCCGGCTTCAATCTTATTCGCAATGATCGGATAGGCAAAGGCGGTGGTGGGGTGGCTATTTATTTACGTTCACACATTCCTTTCTCTGTAATTAGCACCTCAGACCAACCACCTTTGCCTCACGTCGGCGAACACCTTTTTATTGAAGTCATTCTTTCTCATACAAAGGCACTGCTCGGAGTCTATTATAGTCACTCTGCCCATAATAACTATTTTTTCTCATTCGAAAAACTTTTAGAAAATTTAAGACCTTGCTATGATCATACGATAATCATGGGTGACTTCAATACATGTCTATTGAAACGTGATTATCGGTCTTCTTCTTTAGAAAGCATAGTCAAATCATCCAATATGTATATTCTTCCCCTCAATGCCACCCACTTTTTTCCAAACTCTTCTCCTTCCCTACTTGATCTTGTATTAGTTTCCTCTCCAGAACTAGTCAGTAAACATGGCCAATGCCATGCTGATTCTTTCTCGTACCATCATTTAGTATTTCTTTCTTATAAACTTCGGCCTCCTAAACCTAAACCTACAATTATTCTGCAGCGTAATTTTAGAGGCATGAACACTGAGGCTTTACTAAAGGATGCTGGATCTTTGGATTGGGGTCCTGTGATGACGGCCACCTCAATCGACGATAAAATTACAATTTTTAACAGCTTGATCCTTCAATTGTACAACATCCATGCTCCTTTAAGAGCTATAAAGATCAAGCATCTTCCTGCGCCTTGGATCACTGATGAAATTAAGGCTCTAAAAAAGAAAAAGGCTGCCGCCAGAACGAGGTATAAGGTCCGCCCGACTGAGACCAATAAGGCACGCTACGTAACGCTCAGAAATCGCTGCAACATGTTGTGTAGGGACGCTCAACGACGCCATATTCACGAATCAGTTCAAATGGATGATCCAGCAAAAGTCTGGAAATTCCTTAGGTCACTAGGAGTTGGAAAGCCTCGTCAAGAGGTTACAGCTACTAAATTTGATGTTAATTTAATGGGCCAACATTTTACATCTTCGACTTTTATTGATCAGTCTGTTAAAAATGCTACGATAAACTCCCTTTCAAATATTTCCACTCCTGACAAGTCTTCTTTCATCTTCCGTCAATTCACACTTTGTGATGTTCGAAGGAGTATTTTTTCAATTGCGTCTAATGCTACCGGTACAGACGAAATCAGCCGCAATATGATTATCCCAATTATTGACATCCTACTCCCTATACTTTGTCATATCCTTAATTTCTCAATCTCCAATGCTGTGTTTCCGACTGCATGGAAAGAAGCACAAATTATTCCTCTACCTAAAAAACCCAATCCTAAATCTCTGACTGACTATCGCCCTATTTCCATTCTTCCTTTTCTATCTAAAGTCCTTGAACGCTTAGTCCACAACCAATTAAGCTCCTTTCTATCCATTCATGACCTACTCAATCCCTTCCAATCTGGTTTTCGCTCTGGCCACAGCACAGTTACTGCGCTGGTTAAAATCACCGACGATATCCGTCTGGGGATGGAAAATGGCCAGTTAACTGTGCTGGCACTGCTAGATTTCAGCAACGCTTTTAATACCGTCGATTTCGACATATTACTTGCTGTACTACGCTCCTTCAACATATCTCCAAATGTGATTGACTGGTTTCATACTTACCTGTACGGACGCCGGCAATGTGTTCGCCTTGGGGAATCGATTTCCTCTTGGTTTGACACACATGTCGGTGTACCTCAGGGTGGCGTTTTATCTCCTCTGCTTTTTTCTCTTTTCATTAATTCCATTTCTCGGAATCTTGCCTCGTCCTACCACATGTATGCAGACGATTTTCAATTGTACTGCCAAGCTCCACTCGGACAATTGTATGATGCTATTCATACAATGAATAGTGATTTACAAATCCTGTCTGAGTGGAGTAAAGCACATGGCCTGAAATTAAACCCCCTTAAAACACAATTAATCATTGTAGGAAGCCAAAGAACGATCTGCAAAGTAGACTGGACACTCTTGCCGCCTGTGTTGCTAGATGGGGTAAACATCCCATTTAGTGACACAGTAAAAAACCTCGGTATTCATATTGATCGGACTTTGTCGTGGGGACCTCAACTGGTGGCAGTCAATCGTAAATTGTTTGCGTCAGCGGGATCCTTGCGCAGGCTACGTAACTTTCTGCCGACTGCCACTAAAATTGCGCTTGCACAGTCTCTCTTACTCCCTATTCTTGACTATGCTGACATCAGCTATCTTGACTTAACCGAGGCCCAGCTGAATAAGCTTGAGCGTCTTCAAAATTTCTGTATAAGGTTTATATTTGGGTTACGCAAATATGACCATGTCTCCGAATATCGCATTAAGCTCAAGTGGCTTCCTATACGGCATCGCCGGGATGTTCACATATTATCTCTCCTCTACAGTATACTGTTCAATCCTTCGTCACCGCGCTACCTTCAGGAACGCTTTAGTTTCCTACACACTGCAAATTCTCATTCTCTTAGGTCATCAGAGAATCTAATGTTGAAGTACCCAGCACACAGCACCAGTTTTTATGACCGCTCCTTTGCTGTCCAGGGAGTGCGGCTATGGAACGCTCTTCCGCTAAATATAAAGCAATCGCCTTCGCTGGTTACTTTTAAACGAAGGGTTAAAGCTCATTACCTTTCCATAGACAAATAAATCCTTATATATTTTTCTTTCTATACTTGAATATTTGTAAGTTTGTGTATTTATATGTATGTATGTTTATTTATATGTATGTATGTATGTATAAATATATATGTATATATAATGTTTATGTATATGTGTTGTCCAAAGCACTTATGAGTCTTTTGTAAAATAATCTTTATTTTCTCTATTTCATTTGTAAGCACCGCCCATCTTTTACTTGTATTCCTCTCCCTACCTGGTTGCCTGGTAGAGATCGCTATTAGCGATAAGGCCGCCAATTTTTATGTGCCTAATCTGTCATTTGTTTTGTGTTATTGTTACTTTATGTTTATGGTGCTGTAAAATAAAGAGTTATATTATTATTATTATTATTGTTTTTATTTTTTCTCGAGAGAAATCTCAGTAAAACTGGTACTAGTAAGGTGATGCTTACGGGCCGAAGCCAAGTAGGCATCCCTTGTTCGATTTTGCGGTCAGTCTGAGGGCGCAACTGTAACGGTGTCTACATATGGGGTGGATTCATCAATCTGCATGAACTTTCTTACTATTCTACAAGTGTTGAGAATGGCTGCTTTTTGGAGTTGTATATAGGTGTTAGGGTTAAGGTCTATTAGCTTTATGCTATGGTGTAGGTGTTTTGGTATTATTCCCGTGTTTGATATTACTATAGGCACAATGTAGACTTTATTTTGTTTCCATACTCTAATAACTTCATCCTTCAGATCTGAATATTTATGAACTTTTTCTGCAATAGTTTTTAAGATGTTATGTGTATTGGGTACGGCTATATCTATTAAATAAGTTGTCTTAGTTACCTTGTCTGTCAAAGTGATATCGGGCCGGTTGTAATGAACTGTCCTATCAGTAAGTATAGTGCGATCATAATATAATTTGTGTCTATTGTTTTCTAGGATAGCCTGAGGCGTGTATTTATAGTACGGTACTTTATTATCTTGTATTAACTGATGTTTTATGGCTAGTTTTTTATGAATAATGTTAACAATTTGATTGTGTCTGTGAGTATAATCAGTTTGCGCCAGATTTGGGCATCCCCCTATTATGTGCTGGATATTCTCAGAGTGTATTCGGCATTTGCGACATCTATCGTCTGTTACTGTAGCGTCTTTAATTATGTGTTTCCTATAGTTTCTTGTATTAATAACTTGGTCCTGAATTGCAATCATGAAACCTTCTGTCTCTGGGAATAATGTACCTACTGTAAGAAATTTATTAGATGCTTCTGCGTCTATGTGTGTCTGTTCTAAGTCATTTGGATGTCTACCATGGAGAACTTTACTTTTCCAATTTGCTATCTTGTCCTGTTCGAAGTTGTCCTTATTAATATGTACGGTCGATGTGACTTCTTGGGATAGATTCAGAGGTGTGTAATTTTTATCATTATATTTTACGGCTTCATGGAGATCACTACTTTTTGATTTATCAAGAAAAAATGTTTTAAGTTTTTGAACCTGACTTTGCCACAGCGAATGTATGTTTATTAACCCTCTGCCTCCTTTTGATCTATTTATGGATAGCCTTTCAACTGCTGATTTTGGATGTAGATGGTTGTGTTTAGTGAGGATGGTTCTAGTTTTACGTTCTATGCTGTTTATATCTGTTTTACTCCATTTAATTATGCCAAACGAATATGTTAAAATAGGGATAGCGAAGGTGTTAAGCGCTTTAAAGAGGTTTTTGCTTGTTAATTGGGTCTTACATAAAGCATTCGTTCGCCTGGCGTACTCAGTTAGTAATTTTTGTTTAGTTTTTGTATGGTCGATACCTTTACTTTCATGATACCCTAAATATTTGTAAAGGTCATTTGGTTCTATTGCTGATATTACTTCCGTTTCATTAACTATATAATCACCGGGCTGAATTTTACCTTTAACTATATGTAGCGTCTTACATTTTTCTAATCCAAATTTCATATTTAAATCATTACTAAATTTTGCAGTTATATTTACCAGTTTTTTCATCTGTTTATCGGTGTTTGCGTAAAGTTTAATGTCATCCATGTATAGAAGGTGTGATATTATTGTATCCGTATTATTATGTTTAAGATGATAGCCCGTCTGGCAGTCTCGGAGTAAGTATGTAAGAGGATTAAGGGCGAGGCAAAACCACAGAGGGCTCAAGGAATCACCTTGGTAGATACCTTTTTTAATCGATAATTGTCTACTAATTATGGGACCAGTATTACTATTTATATGTAAAACGGTTTTCCAATTTAACATTATATTTTTAAGAAAAGCAACTATTTTCGGATGGATTTTATAAATTTCTAAAATTTTTTGCAACCAACTATGCGGAATACTGTCAAAAGCTTTTTGATAATCAATATAAGTGCAGTGTAAGTTTCGTTTATTACTTGTTGCGTGTTTGTGGATAGTCGAATCAATGACCAACTGTTCCTTACACCCCATGTGGAATCGACGACATCCCTTTTGTTCCTCTCCTATGATATTGTTGTGTTCAACGTGTGTATTTATTTTTAGAGTAATAACGGATGTAAGAATTTTATATAGAGTGGGTAAGCACGTAATTGGTCTATACTGCGATGGGGAATCTATTTGTTTACTTTTCGGGAGAAGATATGTTACACCTTTCGAAATGAATTCTGGTATATTGATTTGTCCTAAAATAAGATTTGTTATGTTTTTAGCTATAGGTCTATGGAGTACATGTAATTTTTTGAACCAAAAGTTGTGGATTTTATCTAGGCCTGGTGACTTCCAATTGTGAAGTCTACTTGTAACTACTTTTATATCTTCCTCTGTTATTTCTTCGAATTCCATCTGTTCTATCTTTTGCCATCTTTCTTCTTCCTGAGTAATCCACTCAGCCTCGCTATTGTGATCTATTTCGTTTTCCCATATATTTGACCAAAAGGATTCTATTGCTTCAACATTTGGTGGAGTTAGTGTATTTTTATCATCATTTTTCGCGTTCAAATTTCTATAGAATAATTTTTCTCTATTAGTAAACAATTGGTTATCGTTTTTTCTCTTTAATGATTTATTATATCTCGCTAGTCTACCAGATTTTAATGCCAATTTTTGTTTTAACGTGTCTAGAAATTCTTCAGGCCTTTTATTGTTTTTCTCGTGACTACTGTGTACTTTTGTATTTTTTAATATTTTTTCTACCTTTTGGGCTAGTTTTTCAGATCTGTTATTGTTAATAAATTGAGTGAGTCTTCCAATGTCGGCCCTAAGTCTCGCTATATCTGTTTCAAGTCGGATTTGCCACGGAGGTTTCATGAATTTTTTGGGACGTACGGGGTGAGTTTTATTTGAACAGGTATAGCCTAATTCCTCTGATATGACAAATGCAGAGCAATATGTGATAGTGTGAATATCAGGTAAAAGGGAATCATCAGATATAAATTGGGTTAAAATGTCATTATTAAAAAGATTAATAAGGCGAGTAAGCTGTTTACTGTATCTTAGGTTTGGTAATTTTGGTCTTACTGTTGGATCCATTCCAGAGTATTTGATTATAGCTGTTTGAAGTTTATCATACAATTTTTGCGTTGTTACATCTGGGATAGGCGTCTTTAATATTTCAATGTCGCTTTCTATAAATGTAAGAATTGATTCAGTTTGTGTTGATGTGTGGTGTATATCAGCTTTTTCTAATGTATTTTTTTCAGGCGATCTATCAAAATGGACTAAGGTTAATTGTTCAGCTTGTGTTGTTTGTTCTGGCAATTCCGGTATAACAGAAATTGGATACATTTCTCTATGTTCAGGTTTATCTAATTCTATTCGAACCTCTTCATAAATTTTATTAAGTGTTGAATCGGGAAGTAATTTATTTCGAATTATAACACGCCGTTGATCAGAGATTCTTTGTTGTGTTACGTTTATACCTGGGTATTGTTTTAAAAAGAGTTCATGCAGAGTTTGTCTATACGCTGTCATGTCGGTTTCTAGTTTGGTGATTCGGTAATAGGTACGCATTATGAATATATTTATATCTTGAGTCCACTTCATGCGTACTCTTGCTTTCCCTGCTTTAGTGGACGCGGGTAAAAAGGAATTAACCTCCCGCGTAACATCAAAAGCTGGGTTCGGGGATGGAATACTACGAGAGTCGTCATCAGTAGTACTAGGTACATACGACCTAGTACTTGGGCTATATGGTTCACAAATGGAAGATGTGGGGCTTTCTAGTCTATCGTCGGTCTGTCGGTAATGTGTATTGGCTGTAGTATTTTCGGGTGACCCGGTGGGAGCCCGCCTATTCAACTCCACACCGCTGACGGTCCGTCCACTGTCACACCCAGCGTCAGCTCCAGGTGTGCCCCGGCGATCACCCCCGGGAAGCGGCCCTATACGTTTACTCTTACTACGTGTCTCCATTGTTGATGGGTTACCAGCGCCTTGTTAGCCATGTTAGTGACGTTATACACATGTGTCCGCCCCCTACGTGGGCCCGATGGTCGGCCCGGACGTAAGGTTGGATTTTAGGGGGCTTATTATTATTATTATTATTTTTTGCCAACTCACGCAAGTCCCTGTCAAAGGTCTCTAGGTTGTCTTTCCATCGCATTTTTGGTCTCCCAGTATATAATCACAGTAGTCTGTTATTTTAATTAATTATTTTGACTATTTTAATAAATATACCTATCACATTATGGATATAAAAAACTAAAGCTACCATTAAATAAATAAATGTACTCAAAAGTCACATAAATTAATTACAACTATTGCATAATTTAAGAAAACTATCACGCTCCACCAAATTCGAATGTGACAGTACTAAGAAAAATTGGCACAACTAAAATAGGTACTCAATTATATAAATATATTGTCCTTTTAACCAAATAAATAAATCATGCATTTTCCTGTATCAATGTGTATATTTTTATGATCATCAATCAATCAATTGTCGAATTTATCGTCCAGCGTTTTATGGTAAAAAAATCACGTTTCCATGATTGCCGACTGTTAAAAAACGACAAGTTATATTTTCTACCTATTTCTCCTACATCAATCTAATGACACGGTTAATAGCGCAGTCTATTAACGTATATATATGACGTACATAATACGTACTCGTATCTACATACAGGGTGTATTCAGACCATTATTCATATCTACGTTACAAGGATGTGTTAAAGCGGCACTTAAAGGCTTGCGGTGTAAATCCAGAGTGTTGGGAGGAGCTAGCATCAAATAGGTCGGGCTGGCGGTCGACCATCTTCAAAAATATTAAAAAATTTGAAGATGGTCGTTTGGCAGCATTAGATCAAAAAAGGAAAACCCAACAACAGAGACCTAAGCTCTTCTATACCTATACATATAATACCCAGGGCCAACTCTATTGCTCTTCCTGTGACCGGGTATTCAAAACCGAGTTCGGCTTAGCAAGCCACATCAGGGCTCATAATCGCAAGTAATGGTCAGGGTCGCCGTCACCGAAATCGGTGTGGAGGGCTATATATATATATATACATGTATTCAGACCATGATCAGAAACAAAGGCAGGTAATAGGGATGGTCATCATAAAACGCCAGGCTGGTTGAAGAAAATCCTAACATAAAATCTCGATGTTTTCCATACGTGGGTATTAAATGTATGGTTGGTATTGAAAACGAAAAAAATATAATTTTGTCTGGATTTCCTGTAACGCCAATGGTTTTGTGATCACCTAGCTATTACCTGCCTTAATTTCCGATCACGGCCTCAATACACCCCTTCATCAACCCATATACGCCCACTGCTGAGCACGGGTCTCCTCTACCATTGAGAGGGTTTAGCCCCCCCCCCCCCCCATAACGCAATACACCCCGCATAACGTATAAATACGATAGACATGAACAAAATTGATCGCCCATGCTTTTATGATAAAAAATCACGTTTAAATTTAGTTCCAACTGGTAAAAAACGACAATAAGTAATATTTTCTACGTATTTCTCTTACATCGATCTTTTTACATGGTTAATAGACCGTGATATATGACGCACAATGTTCTTATGTATGTATATATAGTAATGAAATGAAATGAAACGCTACGAAATTATTTCAAGTCTTCCCCTCTCTAAGAAGTAGGTGCATTTTGAAGACCTAAACTTTCTAATTGCAAACCTGACATTAATATGTTGGGCAAATAAAAAAATAAGCTTGCTTTAGAGGCTTATTTAGTCATCATTTCGAATTTTACGTCACGAAATTTAAATACGAGCATAGACCTTCAAAAACAGCTTTTCTCTAACTAGGGAGCATCGAAATTCATCTGTCTTACTTTCTACTTTGTAGATATTAGTGAGAATACAAATTTTCTCTTAGCAATACCTACCTACATAGTAAATTTTAGTCCCTTTAGTATTACCAGACAGATGTTGAGTGCAGTAGGAAAAATCACCGGCGGCGGAGAGCGCGCGGCCGGCGGAGAGCGCATCGTCATAATTAGATCGTAAACTGTGCGCAAGAGTCGCCATTTTGCGCAGCGCACGGATGTAATGCTAGCACGTCTAGATGTGGCACTTATTTATACTGATATTTTTTAAATTCAAATTTAAAAGCCTATACAGACCAGTCACCGGTTACATCTATTAAAAATCGGTTTAACCAATCGAAAGTTCTGAGATCACAAATACAGACGATTTGATAACCTTCTCCTTTTTTGAAGTCGATTAAAAATAAAAGAAAAAAGAAAGCTAGCATAACAATTAAAATTATTTTAATCACAAACCCATCAACAAGCTTCGTTGAATATTTAACAGCCATTATTATTTTAGGTTCGAAACAAACTACAATAGCTCACCTGAGTTTCAGAGTGTCATCTACACATGACAAGGGACGCTGTCAAGAGCATTATTTACTTTATTCAAAGCCTGACCTTTCGTGGCCCTCGAGACCAGTAATCTACAGACAGTCGGACTGTCGCGACAATAAAATTAGTTATTAAAACTATCACCACAATTGTAAATTAAGTCTTTCATTTCAACTCATTCAATAAGAGATAGGAGTATTTAATTTGTGCAAAGAAACAATCCTATTAATTTCGATATGTATGAACGAGTTTGTGTTTAGAATGGACTTTGAATTTAAAGTAGTTAAGTAAACTTTTTCCTTCAGGAATTCAATTTGTTATACTTGAACATTTCTTAAATCACGCTAGCGTAGGATTTTATATAAAAATCCTTGTCGATAAATGTTACCTCATGATTACCGCATGATGGCCGCAAGGCTATTCAATTAAAATAACTCGGCAATTCAGTTACAAATACCAGACACCCATCTCTGAAAGTGAAAAAATTAAGCAGTGATGGCCTGAACTTTGGGCATGCGGTCGAGAATCTCGGCGGTCGAGGGTTCAAAGGCACATTCCGCTGTCTTATCGTTATATGTGTAATCACATTGAATTATCACTTGCTTAAACGGTGAAGGAAAACATCGTGAGGATACCAGCACACCAAAAAGTTCTTAGGAATTTCTTAGGTGTGTAGTCTGCCAACCCGCACTAGGCCAGCGTGGTGGACTAAGGTATAAACCCTCTAAATGGTAGAGGAGGCCTGTGCTCAGCCCTGGGATGTTCCACTGCATGCATTATTAACACATACATATATGTATATGGGCTCTATGATGACTATGATCTCTGAAAAAATAGTCAACGATTATTTTTTAAGTGGGCTGATGATGATGATTTTTATCATCTACATAAAAAAATAGTCAACGATGAATTTTTAAGTGGATTGATAACGATGATTTTTTACAAGAAGAAGAAATAAATACTTGCCTCTTCCAGTATGATTTAGCCATACCGTCCGCTTCATCTGTATTTATTTATTTGAGAGCAGTTCGTCGTCCGGCCGACGCTCCGCGCTGACCTTCACCCGCACGCCACCAAGGTCTTGAGCGCTGGCCAGGGCTCGCCTTCCTGGAAAACCGTCCCACTCTACTGATTAATGGCATAATGTAGCCGTTCACGTCATTATATCACTTCAACGTTCTTCAACAATTATATGCAGTCGTTTCCTGAAAATTACTATTGGGTTAGGAGATTCCAGACTATTCTGTAGTTCTATCATTGGTCAGGAGATTCCTGAAGATTACTGTTCTGAAGTTCTATCATTGGTTTAGGAGATATCTGAAGATTACTATTCTGAAGTACTGTCATTGGGTTAGACTATAACTGATCTTTGGAGATAGTGGTAAATCATGAATTGACATTGAAAAGTGAATCGAAGACGGTCGGTTTAGGTTCCTAGATTGGGATAACTTTAAATATAATGCATTATTAAAAGGTTCTTCGGTAATAACTAATATAACTCGTTTAGGAAGTTCGTTACTTTAAGCTTTCTTAGTTGGTAAGTTTACATTTATTAAAAATAAATAAATCGACAGGTACAAAACCTAACGTCTGTATTCCCCAAAGGGGTAGGCAGAGGTGTATTTCTACACTCATATTTCAATATGTTGGTATCAGTCCCACGTAATAGGCTCCCTGACATTTTTAGAGCACATTTCCAAAATTCATGCTGGTATTGAGGATTTCCTAAAAGATAAACCCAATAACACTTTTCCCGACCCGAGAATCAAACAGGACCTTTAAACTCATATGTGTGCAGCAAATAAATCGAGATGTGCGTAATAATTACTTTCCGCTCTACATCTATTTAAAAATGGTTATTCTAAATCAGTTTCACAACGATTGTTACTCTACGTTTTCACACCTCGTTGATTCGTTTCTGTGTAATCTCTCTTATAATAATTTACTGTACATTTTTTATTTTCTATTAGTAAATAAATACGAACCTAATTCAGAAGGTGGGAGAATGTTGAATGTTGAATCTTGGCATATTTATTTTTGTAAGTTTCTTAATTGTAATCTTTAGAACATATCACTACATAGTATAAAACAAAGTCGCTTTCTCTGTCCCTATGTCCCTTTGTATGCTTCAATCTTTGAAACTACGCAACGGATTTTGATGCGGTTTTTAATAGATAGAGTGATTGAAGAGGAAGGTTTATATGTATGATAACATCCATTAAATATCAGCATTGCACCCGTGCGAAGCCGGGGCGGGTCGCTAGTCAACAATAAGACAATTTATAATGAGATAATTTATTACACTCTTCGAAAAATATGTTGATGTTGTTAATAGTAATCAATTATTACAATTTCTACTTTCATAAGGTCAGGAATAAGGTACATGCGCCTAATAAGGCCCATTTTTTGTAATTGTTAAATAATTGTAAAATGATTCTTTTTTTATGAAAACAAACTTTATCACAAAATTCTTTATTTATTTATGAATAAAATTAATGTACAAATCAACAAGTTTAATTAAATTTTTAAACAAAAACAATAGTTTTTAAAAACCTCTAAATTGGGCCTTTTTAGGAACATAGGTCCTTAACATTGCCCGATATCAATCAAGTAATTAATAAGTGCTATCAAAACAAACAACAAGCTTATACTGAAATATTACCCTAAATTACGATATTCTTAGCTAATCAGTTTCTCACAATAGTTTTTTTGGTAAAAAATTGGGCTGTGGGCCATCTTAGGCTTAGGAAAACTTAATAAACGTATAAAACTAAAATCTGTAAATAAAATCAGTAAAAAACATTTTTCTGTTATTATTTTACCGATAATTAATATTATAAGCAACAATTTCTAAAACAATTGACAAAATATTTTTCTTTATAATTTCGGTGGGCCTTATTAAGAGTGTAAAAAAGTCTGTGAAATTTACTTATATTTTAGTACCATTCTGGGCATAAAAAGTTCTCTAAATAGTTCTTAGTTAGTCCGACACATTCTTCGTGGTATTAAAAAAAAATATTAAATCTAAAATTTGACCAAAAAAACTCATTTTCTTCAAAAAAATATGACATCCGTAGTAATAAGGCCCGGGCCATCTTAGGAACCCCTGTGATGGGCCTTTATAGGCACGTTACCCGGTAATAATATCAACTTCTTTTGAATTAAAATTAACAAATAATTAAAACAACACTTAGCTTCTTAGGAATGCCCACAAATCAAAGTAACTTTATACATAAAAGAAATTACACAAATAATTAGTTTTTCAAATGAAAATTAAAAAATATTTTGAACATGAGCTTATAAACTGATAGCCGTTTGCAACGTGTTTAACAAACTGCCAAATACAACTAAGATGGCGACACCCTACCTTTCAAATACACTTGCAGTTTTGTCTAAGGCATTAATAGAACATGGGTGCAAAATTTAAACTAATTCTACTTAGTAACTTCTAAAATTTCGAAAGTGGGCTATCTTAGGAACCGGGCCATCTTAGGCGTAGGTACCTTATTTAATAAAACTGAGATTTACGAACCCTTTTTTAATAAATCTTGTGAGTACTTTAACTGAATTTTATGTCGTTACAATCTGTAGAAAATACTAGCTTGCGAAGGAACGAGACAAAAGTTTGTGTGATCCTCTTACATTTTCTTGGGGTCTGGGTGTTTGTGAGACCGAAAATTTTCTCGGAGTTTTTGGTACCAAAGATCCAAAACTTGTATTGTGTGGGGTCAGAACTATATATGTGACTGTTATTTGTTTATTTCCCGATTTATAATCACCACGTTGTTTACAGCGTGACTATAGTACATAAAAATGACAGGTATATGACGTACTCAATGTCAGAGCATTCTAGCAATATCCTCACGAGAGCGTGTTTGCTCCAACCGTTCAAATATTTAGTTAAAATATTTGCAAGTATTTACGTTGGCACTACAATCGCTCCACGCGCACTACGTAGTGTCAGCCAAACATGTGTCAGTTCTATTTCTTTGGCACAACACTTTCCACAAGCCGAATTTCGTCCGTAGTATGAAAACCCTGACCTCCCCAACACTTGTGACTCCCACACATTAGTCAATAATCAAATAATTGACAGCGCAATGAGTCAACGCCACAGTCAACTGTTATCCATGATATGGCTGCGTGCCAGCCTTCACAGACATTAATTTGCAAACTTTTCAATAGGTCTGGCATATCTGTTGCCATTCGCGGCGTTTGGCATCGGCACCGAGGTGACCTTGGCCAGGCCCTATCGGAGACCACCGCGTTGTCACCTTGACCTCACGTGAACACCCAAGGTCAGTCGCCGAATGCTAGGATGTGCGGCCTTGGAGCCAGCGAGCGGAGTTTCAAATTTTGATTAGTTTTTGAGACGGCCCCAAACTTATTGTTATTGATATCCTTTGAAAGTAATTTCAATTTGAAAGTGTAATATAACTTGAAATGGAAACTGGATTTCGTGCCAAATTGTATCTTTGTTAATTGTGTGATTGAGTTACAATGTAATTAAGAACGACTCTTCTGAGTTATTTTACTTTAACAATAGTCGGAACGATAAAGAATTGCAGGTTTATTTGCAAATTATCTAGATTTATATAATACCGAAGTACAAGACAATAGATACAATTTGAAAAAGTTAGCTGAAGTTGGTACCGTAGCCTCACAGGAAAGTATCGTTACTTAATCGAAAACTTGAATCTATGTATTTATGAATTATAAGGAATTCCCCTAGCAAATCATAGTTTTAATGGTTTTAGGGATTTTTATTTTCAGCGAGTATAAAACAATTTAGTAATAATCATACCTCCCGCCTGATTCACCAAAGGGCTTGAGGTAGGTGTAATTTTGTACCCAGGTTATGGCAATCGTTGCCTGTACATTATTTTTTAAATTTGACGATTTTCCTTTAGGAAAAACTATTTACACTTGCTCGACCCTAGAATCAAACTAGGGAATTTACATCACAAATCAGGCTTAGTACCTAAGCAAATTATAGTGAGCTAAAAAAGTTTTAACACATGTATAATGTATATATTATGTGATTGTGCGAAATAAATAAAAATTAAAAAACGGATTCCGCTACTATCAGTGTTCATGGCCACACATTAAAAATATTTTTCTGGGAAAATTATCAGTTCCACCGGGCGCTTTGTGGTACCGCCACCACAACTTGGTGACAAATTAGTTTCGACTAATTTCCTTTGAAACTCCCTGCTTTGATGTGGTACGAATCTTGAATTTTTTCCCAAAATCAATTATCTAGCGAGCTTCGAATGGTCTTGTGAAAAAAGCGTCCGGACGTTTCAGTTTTTTGTCCCCCATTTTCAACTCTGTAATTATTGGAATTTGCATTAAATGTTTCGTAATTGGTGGTTGTATATTAGTTAAAACGTTTATAAAGTTTTTGTTCGATAATTAAAACGAATCTACAGTGAGGTACATTTAGTAAATGAGGAAGTTCATTATTAAAAAGTTGATGTAAAGTTATAGACTTAAATAGCTTAATTGTTAAAACCCTTCTCTGTGATATAGAGACTTTAAGGTCCCTTTAGAATAAGATACATGTTTAGGCTTCAACACTAAATTGACAGGCTAGCCGTAGCTTGCAAAACGAGAGGCTGCGTGTTCGATCACAACAGTGAGACAAATTTTTGTGTGTTGCACAAATATCTGTTTCTTATCTGGATTATGTATTTGTAACACCGAAAATTATCCCGTAGCATAGGGTGAGAATGATGTACATATGTGACTGTTAGGTGTAAAGTTTTATAAAACAATACTTATTTCATTAATGATGTCACTAATTGCTACATCCTTTTGGGAAGAACTGGAGGGACTGAGATTCTTGCCATCTCCCAGCAAACAATTATTTCTTTACATATACAACATTTTGCAGTTTACAAACGCATGTCCTATCTAACACTACGAGGTGCCACAGGTACATCATCGTCCAAAATAAACCATTTGCTCGCACAAAAAGCAGCGTGACGGATTCAATCAACAGCCATTGTTTTGGCATCGGTAACGAATCTCTAGAGTCGATTTAGTTCGCATGTAAAAAACTGAAATGGGCCGGAGTCACGGAATCTTCGGACTTACGGTTACGACGGTTCGAAGACCGGTAGACCAGTTATTGTATGGTTTGGTGTTCTACGCGTGTAGATTTTCATTAATTGTACTTGGTTTGCATTAGTGTATGAAGGCTGGTGCTTTCAATGGCATCATAAGCCCATGTAAGTCCGACTACTGAGCACGAGCCTCCTTTACAACTTAAAGGCTTGAGTCCACTATGCTGGCCTAGTTCCAAGTAAAAAATATCTAAGAACTGTAAGGTGTACACGTTTTTTCATATTCTTGTCACCGTTAAAATCCTTTATACTTCATTGTAAATAATCACATAATTTCGAAAAATCTTAGGTGTGTGCCTGAGGTTTGAACCCGCAACCACCGTGATTCTCGACCACGCATTTAAACCTCCAAGTCATCACTAATTGCTGCTTTGGCTTAAAACAAGAAGATCTCTTTAGCTGATCCTGAATATCAGATATGGACTTACCATTACACTTTGCGCATTTATTTGGCCATATACGTAATAAATGTATTCATAGCGAAACATGAGGCCAATGCCCACTCTCCATCAAAGACAACGGCATAAAACCACCATACTGAAAAAAGCTGATTAAATTCAATCGTAAAATCCATAAACAGCTCCCTGTATGACCGCAGTTTAACATTTCAAACGCCATAAAAAAAGATAAAACATCACTCGAACTAAATTTGGATCGCGTTAGAACGTTGCAACACTAAAAATATGGTATGCATAAAACTTACTCGTTGTAAATCTTTGAGACATTTATTCCTATCATTCTTGCAGTCTATTGGTTTTATAATACAAGTATAGATCTGTATTTATTGATATTATGGGCGTATGGGGTCGATTCACACACTCACGGTGCGTTAACGATTAAAAATTAAATTTTAGATCGGATAATGTATTTTTTTTCCACGCGCTATAAAACGAATAAATTAATGTGTCTGAATACCTAAAGATTTAATATAATAATCAATTTATGTATTTAGTTTATGTGTTTTAATATAGGCAGTTATTAGTTTTTGTATTATTTTTTATTATAAAGTCTTTAAGCCCAATAATTATTGTGTGTGCTACCGGTCTTCAAGAACATAGGGTAGGTAAAAAAATAAATAGCTTATTACCATCTGCTTTTATCTCGATGTCAAAAATTAACAAAATCTGTTTCAAAGTGCAAAAACGAACAAAATAAAAATTACTTGAAAATTTCAAAGGACGCTTTGGCTCGATCTGAAGGCATAACTTTGTAGTCAAGTGTTTCCGATAGTGCAAAGCAGTGAGAAATCTTGACGGTGTCGTCACGTGGTCGTGTACGTGTCGTGAACATGTGCAACTGACTTAACAAATCGTAAACCCAGTTACATGGATCTGGTATGGAGTAATCCTATTGGGCGTGAAATGCGCTGGTGAAAGTCATAGGATGTGGCGGCTAGCGGACGGTATTTCTATATGTATTAAGTTGAGAATCTCCTGTGGTAATAAAATTGTAGTGCTAGATTTTTTGACATCGAAAACAGAGGAATTCAATCTATGGAACCAGCATAATTGGATCATTTGGTTGTCGTAGCTCTTCAATGTCGAGTCGGCTATGGATCACGCTGTGTCATTGTCATGTCATGTCATAACTTTGTATTACATCAAAATCGTCATTATCATCAGCCCATATAGCTCTTACTGTTGGGCTGCTCTGCAACATAGAGGATTTGGGACTTAGTCCACTACTCTGGCCTATTGCGAGTTGCCGGACTCAGGGTTGGGCAGTATTTTAATTACTTGTAATTAAAATACGTAATTGAAATACAAATACGTATTTTGTATTTGTATTTCAATTACTTCCTTAAAATGTAATTTGTAATTCGTATTTTAAATACTTGAGGCTTTAAAATACAATTAACCACCATGAGTGCAATAGTGGTAAGTGGCGAGAAACGGCATAATCCTCTCAATGAGTGAAACTAGGACCAGGCCTCCAGTCCCCGGCAGCCCCACTATTCCTGGTTACGGTAGCGGCCATGGTAACGGCGGGGCAAGGGGTGCTAAGAATCCCCGGGTTGGCCCCGGCTACCACACCCAACGACGATTGGCCATGGTTACACACAACATACGCACTTTGAGGACAAACGAGAAGATTGTTGATTGAATTGAGTGGATAACACTGGGACATACTGGGGTTGTCGGAAGTCCAAAAAATCGGGGAGGACATGACATCCTGAAGTCCGGTGTCCCGAGAAGGAGTCGGATTTCTCATTCACAGGTCTCTCATTAACATCCAATGAAAGTGTGTCGAACAAGGCAGTGTACCTCATACTCAGAATATTCAAAAGATATTCGTTGAAGGTCATACAGTTATACGCGCCGACCTCGACACACTCAGATGAAGAAGTAGAGGAGATCTATGAGAACATACGTCGAGCCATACATACTTCCAAAATGTACTTCAATGTTGTTATGGGAGACTTCAACGCAAAGTTGGGCATGAGAAGCGATGCGGAGTTGAAAGTGGGGCAATTTGGACATGGGCAACGCAACCGATCCCGGTGGAAGTCATTGGGAGAGACCTATGTTCAGCAGTGCACTTCGATAAGCTGATGATGATGATGATGAATCTTTTTTTCCTCATCTTTCCAGACCATGCAGATTACTTATTAAGTATTTTGTAATTTGTATTTGGTATTTTAATTACATATAGCTAAAATACTGTATTTTGTATTTTATATTTCAAATACCTTACTTAAATGTATTTTGTATTTCGTATTTTAATTACTTGTGATAAAGTATTTTGTATTTTGTATTTCAATTAAAGTAAAGCATGTATTTTGCCCAGCCCTGGCCGGACTACATCAAAGAAAGTTCTAATGAATATGAGGTGTGTAGGTTTCCTCACGATGTTTTCCATCACCGTAAAGTAAGTGATTATTTATTGTAAATCAACTTCGAAGATTGAATGCTTCTATTTTCCTTTATCCTTTATTATAAAAGAATTGATTATAGCCAATAACGTCTTTCTCGTCTCTAGTCCTTATGATTAGATCTATTCTATTTCTATCCTACAGCAATCAAAAATCCAAACTTCGTCCTCCCAAATCGCCGTATCCTTGAAACTTGGGGCCCGTGTCATGCCGTTTATACACCAAGGATAATTTTATAGTTTCTTTGAAAATAATTATGATCATTTGCAAAACACTTACGGCGAGCATGACTGATTGCGGTGCTTAATGACTCCTGTCACGCTTGGATACGATTCGATACACGTTTTTCTGTAAAAATAATCTAGTCTCAATAAACGATGATGCATAATACCCCATCATTCATGACTCTAACATTATCATGACAAAAACATTTATTACTTCATCTTCTGATGTTAGCTCATCTTCATCATCTATACCTCAGAAATCTGTTTAACTTTGTCTTTGGATGATTGCTTTGAGTATGATACGCTTAAAGAAATAAAACTAAACATACTAAAGAGAAATCTCTCGTGGGTATGGCGATACAAGACTTAAGTATATAGGAATCCACCAATATAATCCCACAACTGGTTATGGGCCTCCAATACAATTGAGAAAGAGTAGGCCTTATTCCCCTATGATTGTCTAGCAAGGATTGGCGGATTACACAACTAGGAAATCCGTGAGAAGAATAAGAAATTTACTTTAAATAAGGTTACTTATGACTATAATACCAAAGTACTTTTTATGTCTATAATAGAGTTAACATTGTTTATATATTGCACTAGTAAAGTAATAATGATCATAAATTTGTTGTTGTTTGAAGAACATAAAAATTTACTGATAATTTTGTGTTCAAATAAGTTTAAATCGCTGAGAAAGAGAAGTTGTGCAAAAGCACATATAACTTTATTCTCGATGTTACATATCTCCTATGCTCAGAGAACTGAGAGCCAAAACAAAGTCACATTCCACTATCAGGATCTCTAATAAAGAAGATAAAAATCTATAAAATTGACATAAACGATCATACGATATTCCTGTACCTTATATCAATTCCATACAGTTTGTGTTCTTTGTTTGCGAATACGATGCTTCAATGTTACATTGTTGCGGTCTCTTTATAATCAAAGAAATATATATTAGATAGAGTGATTTTTGCATCCACGTCTTGCTAGCTGTGTTTGTATTTAATACACCCAAAATACATACGTGGATATCATAAATTAATATAATTAATAGTCACGTACATAACTCAAACCCCACACTAGGATAAAATTCCTGTGTCGTAGGTATCAGAAACTACGAGAGATTTGTCACTTTTGAGAACATTTGTCTCGGTGAAAGGATCGATAGGCTTCAACAGCGCCACGGGGATGTCAAAAGGTATTTTAAATCCCACTAATACAAAAATTCAACATCACATTGTCGGAACCGGCAATTGAACCCGCGGCTTACTGATAGTTCGATGCTTATGGGGTTAAGAATTAAGATAGTCTATATTGATATGTATACCCCAAAATTGAAACATATTTGCCACCGTAACTCGAATTCATGAGCTTATTGTCTCGAAGCCACTCATTTTTCTGTCAAATTCATAACATTCAATTTATTTTAGCTCGGCAGACGAACGGAAATTGACTTTTTTTGTCCCCATGTCGAAACATTTCAATATTTACGTTAATGTAACGTTATTTATAAGGAATAAATGTACAAAGGATATGGAACGCAATTGTCAATCAATCCCCGATGTGCTCCGAAGCTTCGACGAAACAAATTTACTTTGACGTGAAAAATTCCTTTGGAAATCGTAATTCCTTCCATTTACAATTGATGGTATAACTGAAAAGTATTCGTTTTTCTTGAATGACTAAAATACCTCGAGTTTTCGGTCAGGATAGGCAGAAGTGTATTTCTGCACCCGTATTTACCATTGTATCAGTTCCACGTAAAACATAGTTAGGCTATTGCTATTTTTCGGGCACATTTTTAAACTTTGTGGGCACTGCTACAGATAAGTTCGAGTCAAGATATAAACAAACCACGGTTCCATAAATAGTTCAAAATACATTCTATTTTATTGTAAGGTACATGCCTCGGTCGGAGGTAACTGAAACTTCTAGAAACAGACCCAAAACGAATATGATAATGAGCTGCTTTTAGTTTCACAAGCTGTCGCTTACTGAACAATCAAAAATACGTAATTGTCCATGTCTTTACATGTACGTTAATCCACGACAAACATCAGACTTGTTGTAATCAAACAGTTCATTTTAAGGCGCAAATCATACACAAATGGAAGAGGTGAATGCCCTATATTCATGCTGGATTAAGGATGCTGTGAAATAAAGGGTCGTTTAGTACCTCCTCTAGCAGTACACAAGCCATTACATCTCCAAACGTTTGCTAATTAAAACAAAGTCCTTTCTAGGTGGGATTGCATTTAAATCCTACACGAATCCAGGCGCTTTAGTTGAATTAAAACTTTTTAAAATTCAGAAGTTTCCCTCTTAATCTGTTACTAGTTCGCACGGTCCGCGTCCTGTATTCACAAATATTTACAGGCATGCCCCAGCTGAGGTCAATTTAATCGCTACGTATACCATAAACGACTTAAAAAGCCCCCTTATTTTATACGAAACCGAACCGTACCCCTTCCAACATAAACGACAAAATTGCATGAAACTATCCAGGTCGTAAAATGGTGATTGCATTATACATGCAAACAGAATTGTGCCTTAACTTTATAGTTTAAAGTTGAGTTTGGAGTGACAATACTAAGGAAATCTTCTCGAATCTAAAGTGATTTATGAGCGGATTCACGTTTACAGGAATATCGGATTTACTAAAACAGATATAGAGTCGTTTTCGCCGTGCATCATCGAGATAGTCCAGTGCACTCTGCGTGATGCACCACAGCACAGACTGATTTATGGCCACAATAAATATATGAGTGTTTAATGTTGAAGATTATCTATAGCGAGTTATAAAAGATTGTCCGTGTGTATATTTCTATGCTAATGTGTTTTTTGCGCGTCAAATTACAATTTAAGTGCGTTAATCGAGTGATTTTGTGCTGATATAAGAAAACTCATATTTCTAGGAATTACGGACCATCACACTTTATTTAGTTTAAGTACGTTGGGTCTTAGATTTTCATTGGTCATAACAAAGAGGAATTAATCTTGCGAACATTGTATAATTTATGTTACATTGAGCCCAATGCCGCTTATCAGGCTGGCAATCATAGTAGGTAATTTGAGACCTGAATTTCTGGGAACGGTTGCGTAAAATCAACTGCAGGGCAAATTATGATTCCTACACACATTTCTTAGATAGCAGTTATGTTCAAGGAATATCAAAAGATCTGTTAGTAGGAATTTCTTCTCGACTTTTATACCAATTGACTCAAATCTTTTGGGGATAAATTATAGCCCTAGTGTGAACAGCCCACCGTAATTGAATCTATACTCGATAATCGATTTAATACTGATAACCAAAATTGTAGACTGGTAAAAGACTGGTCGGTTACCTAAGCGTTTCTTCACAGTCGATAATTTATTTATTTATTTACACCTTATACAATTAAAGACATAATTAAAAGGTGTACTTAATGCTTATGGCATTCTCTGCCAGTCGGGCCTTGGCTGATGTACAGATGATGAAAATAGATGTACAAATAAAATTAATTTAATTAGATATTTCAATTATCATCCCTGTTAAGTAACTTACTATAGAAAAACCCAAGTTTCAAAACAAAATTCAAATCTTTTAGATTCATTCTATCATTTAACATCGAAAGATTAACAAATTAAAGTGGCAATGAACTTTATGTCTTCCTAACAATCGATTTGTTGGGGTAAACGAGTTCTGGAGTGGAGACTGCGTTTAGGCAAATATGTATAGTACTTCGGCTAGACGGAGCGACGACCTCCACCCAGACGGGATCTTTGGGGTATTTGACTTAGTGACCTGATGTGGATAACCTGAACCCTAAGGATATCTAGGATAAATATGATTAAAAAGCTGGTCTTTGAATATTGATCAAGGAATAAGATAAATGATTTCCCGTAATAGGCTCGTGATGTAGATTGAGGCCTCAACACTGCCAATGGAAGAGGGTGCCCGTACCTGGGAGGTATATCTGCTGATGATAATGAAAAAAGATTGATATGATCTTTGAAACGATTGAATTGAGTTCTTATGAAAAACACATAATGTCCTTCCATTTGGTTTTAAAAGTTATATGTCTAAATTTATTGGATCAGTAAGTGTGGTGGTATTTATTGTGGACGGACAGATTAGTTTCTAGCTCTTTCCAATTTTTATTTTGCTGTACTTAATGTTTTTACTAGTTGAAGATAATATTTCATATGTCATCATCATCATCATCAACCCATATACGCCCACTGCTGAGCACGGGACTCCTCTACCATTGAGAGGGTTTAGGCCATAGTCCGCCACGCTGGCCTAGCGCGGGTTGGCTAGTTGGGTTGGTTTCATATGTACATAATATAAAGTATCGCAAGCGTTCACTTATGTCAATTTCTATGCATTTTCGCAATTCTGGTGTATTGATTTGCAGTGTAACGTGATTGGTATGGTAAGTTCTAAATTACAGGTATTTTATATTCCTGTAAAAAATCTGTTTCGGTTTAAGGAAAGTATGGTGTTTTCACAATATGCTAGGAATTTTATACTACGTTGAAGAAGATTCTATGAACAGTTAATTATTACTAGAAGTGTTGCTACTACGAATCTGTTGCATATACTGAATGAGATAATTTGAAGAAAAAACAGTCAATGTTAACATGTATGGTCAACATTTGCTAGAACTTATTTTTAGTAAACAAGGCTTAATTTAGAAAAGAAATAGGGGAAAGATTTTTTGTGAAATGATTTTTTTTTGTATTAACAACTAACAATGTATGATTTATCAAGTTTACATATATAAAAACATTTGTTATATTTGTTCAATAGCTATAATTCTTGTTTTTGTAAGATTTGAAATATGTTTAGGCAAATTTAGCATACGCGACATACAATTTATGTACAAGCAATTACCAAGGAATATTTCAACCATATTCATCAGTACTCATAAAAAACTACCATATACCATATCTCCATCAAAACAACGATACACAGAAGCGGAAACCCAGCACTTTTGTATTGCAAGCTGCAGTGGCGATATAATCAACGGTAGATCGTAAATAAAACGTGTTTATTTTATCAAGATATTGTTTGGTTCGTGTGATTTTCAGTTCTCCGGGTTCGGCTGCGTTTTGTTTATAATAAACCGAGTGCCGACGCCGCGTACCAGGCGCTTTTACCACAAGCGCAGTTTGAGGTTGGCCGTTTGAAACGCACTTAACAGCTGCTGTGTGGTCACTTTGAGGAGGGAATAAAAAGCAGGCGTTAAAATGTAATGTAAAAGTGCACGTTTGGTAAAGCACACCAGACTTTATATTAAAGCGATCTTTCGTTTAGTCTGATTTCATTCTTTAATGAAACAGTAGATGAAGTTGGATACTAAAGCGTATTTTAGTCCGATTTTATATTTTAATTCCTGAGATTTTGTTGAATTGTGGGTAAGACTGTGGCCATGGAGCGGTAAATATGAACTGTACAATATTATCACCATCATCCAGCCGAAAGAAGTCGACTGCTGGACATAAGTCTCTATCAATGACTTTCATCATGCTCTATCAATCAGCATGCAGACCTTATTTATCTCTATCCCACCACACACCAACCACTGTAGCTCTTGTGCTCCAGGATCGACAGCAGCACAGTAATGACGCCGAGCTAAATTGTCATAATCCCGCAACGAAGTTAATCTGAAGGACAGTAGATGTAAAGGAGGAGTTGGCAAACAAAGAGTTGGAAGCAGCCTGCAGCCAGGAACGCTTTGAGATGTGACGTAGCCGGCTGATGACGGGCAGCAGCGTCATCAATGCAAGTCCCCTCCTGCGCTCGCCCCCTCTCAATGATGGTACAATAACTTAAAGAAAAATACCAGTACCAGTAATAATTCTAAAACATACGATTTTTTTTGAGACTTATATATTGAAGAAGTAATTTCATAACTTGAATTCATTTGTTTTTTCTACTTAAACTCCAAAGTGATAACAATTTACCAGAAAGTGAACACAGTTCTGCCTAAATAGGGGATTAAGTGGGCTTAGATTTTTATATTCCGTTAGTCTACTCAATAAAATCAGTCTGCTGGGATACTTCTTCATTCTACGCATTAAAATACTCAAGAAATAAACAAAATGAAAAAGGCATTCCACAAATAACGCACCTTTAATAAATCTAGACTTTATCGATGCTATATTCCAAGGCGAAACCTTCTGTATGATGTACATGAAGACAGAAATCATTAAAGGCAACACACAAACACTCTTGGCTCCAATCGACACCAGATATCGAGTAATAAAGTTATTTTCGATCTTAAACACGTCTTGTTTATTGCACGAAGGACGGGCAGGTCAAAAACCGCGCAGTGAAAACATTACGCAGGTAAAGTCTAGAATTTTCTTCCTTTGGTTATCTTTATCTGGGCAGATACATAAATACGGGATGTATAAAGACCGTAATCGAAGCTAAGGCTATAGCCACGGTGATTACAAAGTTACATGAAAAAAAAAACGATAAAAAGGTGATTACGATCATTTCTCAAAATTCGCCTTAACTTTGACGGCCAGTTTGACACGATTCACTATGCCGGTATCACAGCTCACAGTGGTCATTATGTTATACAAAATCATAAATTTATTTGGTCTGGTATGTCAATAATAAGATTGAATTCTGAATTAACAAATTCAACATTACCTCACTTTAAATCCAAATATTTAAATTTTGGTAAAAAAAGAAATTCATAATTGTTGTAACTTTGTACACAATCGGTCGTAATAATACTTAATGAATAATGACACAACACACGCCCAAAGTCACGGCCGTAGTGTAAACGCAACATTTTCCTCCACTATCGTTCGGAGAAGTTAATAATGAAAAAACCGCATGTTTCTATTAAACTGAAAACATCAGGAAATCCGTCATTACAACCGAATTCTTACATTGGATCGGAGCCAAGTTCAAGAGTTTTTGCCCATTGCCACTATTTCACAATAGGTGACGATTTGCTAAAACATCAACTCGATTCGAGAATGTTCTGATTTATTTCGTTTAGTTTTAGTCGTGAATTGTATCCATGTGTGAATGATGCTGGGATATTGACTGTTATATTTTTATAAAACACTAGTTTTGTGGGGTTATTTGTATAGAAAAAAATATATTTTCGCGGCATGACTCTTTTAAAACTTTCATTCTAATATGAGGTAGGATAATTGCATCCGACATCGGCTGTTGAACTCTTTCAAAATATGAATAAGATTATTAAGATAAAAAGATAATAATAAGAAACGCTTACTTATAAGTATCTTAATTAATAATATCGATTACCAATATCTCATTAAGTATGACCATAACAAGGACTAAAGATTCAAAAATAGTCTAGAAGGATAAGACCAACAGAAACGATAAAAAAATACACATTTAAATGTTTCTCAGTATTATTTACCATACTCTATAAATAAAAATCAAGACCTACACAAAAAAAAGAAACATCTTATAATAAAACAAATAATGATCTATATTAATGGCGGCGTGGATCCAGTAGCGACATCTATTATCCGATTGTGTAACTAACGCAAACCTTGACCGACTGTCGGGGTCGTCGACCCCGCTCGCGAATTGCCCGCGGCCCGCGTGTCTATCGCACAACAAAACTATACTGCGCCGGAGTTCGCGTAACACACTACTATTTTTTATTTAGTGTTTATAGCGTGGCGTATAAATGATGGGTCGCGGGTTCGATCCCGGACGGAGTAAATCATGTTTGATACATTTTTGAATGATGACTGCCTTGTCATGTGCAAGCATGTGTCATACGATCTAGAGGCCATGGGTTCGATTCCCTGTTCAGGTAATGTGTTATTGAGTATTTCCATTAGGAAGTTCTTAGTAGCTTTGAGAACACAGGGTTATATTAAATAACATTTCAATAACTTGGAGGTTAGCGGGGCATGATTGAGAGGTCCAAGTATCGATTCCCGGGTTGAAAGTATACAGTTGCACTAATAACGTGCGATATAAACACTTCTGTCTACTCATTCAATGACACCGGCCTGATATAGTACGTAAAAATGGTGAGTAATCCCAGATGTAGACACAATTACAGTCTAAAACTAAAATACAATGACTAAAAGTATCACTAATTGTAAGAAAAGTCTTACAAGAACCTAAACTATTGTTAACTATTTGCGTATCTCATATAAACATTTGTCACATTTCTCGTTTCGAACCTGCAGCACCTAAAGTCAAGTACACCACAATATCTGTCAATTATTACTGCTATCATTTGATAAGTTATGGGTCGATGAATTCTATTTGCCGGCACCCGCGGCATAAATTCAAATAGTAAAAACGTAATAAAGACAAATAATAATTGAGTTAATAATTCGTATAGGACAGAAGGCCGGTCGTAATTGCAAGAAAATTGTTCTTAGGCAATTCTGGTACAGCCGCACGGACAATGCTTTCGCGTTACCTTTCACTTTTATTTTATATTCTATGGCTATTGTGGAAAGAAAATAAGCAGAATTTAGAATAAAAATTCAACTTTTGCCCATTGTGGAAAGAAGCTTAGCAGAAAATAGAATCAAATTAAAATAGGTTAAAAGGTATTGATTGGTAATATTTCTAGTGCCTTTTCTGGTGGAAGAATATTCACATCCATTTTAAATGACTAAATTAAGTGGTAAACCTGTTACAGGGACCCGAAAATGAGTTCTAGGAATATCTTATGTGTAATACTTACATGGCCAGGTGGGGTGGCGATATCCGCCAGGTGGCTGGCAGCGGTTGGATGAGGAGAGCCGAAGATCGAGCCCAGTGGCGTGCCATAGGAGAGGCCTATGTACAACAGTGGACGAATAAAGGCTGATGATGATGAATACTTACGAAAGGGTGAAAGACACTCGTAATATTTTTGTCTTTCCTTCATTTACCAGTAAAAACAAAAAATCGATATCGTGAGATGTCTCAGTACTGAACATGTTGAACTTTCTTATACCATTAAAAATAGAACATTTTGTTGCTAATTTATTTCAACATCGTGATGAGACCTGTACTTCTAAAAATTTCATTTATATGCCGTTCGGCAATCCCCAATAAACCAGCGAGGTTGACTGCCTATATTCCTTCACGACTGAGGTGCCCCTTAACCACGAAGAAACGTCATGAAGAAGCAGTGTAAGACCAAGTATATTTTTTCTTAAATAACCAATTACACCAGCACTTGTGTCGACAACTGTGTCCGCAATAGCCCGCTCCCCTGACGAAATATTTAAATTAAGTTTAATGATGGCAATCAGTACGGCCACATCTCGTTTCTTTTGTTCACACAGCCTATATAATGAGCGTACAAACTGGCACAAAACCATATTCACTGAATAACGGTCATCTGTGGAATCATCAATATTTGAATCGAATTATTTCTTTTGTGCGTAATTCCCGCGGGGGTATTCGGTTGTGGTTGTCGAAAGTTTTCTCATTCAAATTACATTCTGAGTGAGTAATGTTTAAAATAAATTTGCATGCCCAAAGAATTTTCTAACTACATATACAAAAAAAGCGTCTCCCCCGTATTATCCAAAGAGGTAAGGGGAGATGCATTTCTGCAGCCACATTTAACCAGGTCAGGGATGCTCCCATCTAGTGGTCATGGCCTACCCTAGAATGGGTGCTACGAGTACGCGACCTCGGCCCCCGAGCTGCTGCAGTCACTACCAACCTTCCCTTCCGTGACTGCAGTATCCACTCCTACAGGCCATACTTTCCTCTCCCATAGCCTCCTCTCTTCTTCACTATTCCCTTCCCACCGCTTGATGACGGGCAGCAGCGTCATCAATGCGCCTCCCCTACTGCGCTCGCCAACCCGCTTGCCAAGCGTGGCGAGTATCGGCAAAATCCCCACAATGAAGGAAACTAGGACCAGGCCCCCAGTCCCCGGCAGCCCCGCTATTCCTGGCTACGGTAGCGGCCATGGTAACGGCGGGGCGGGGGGTGCTAAGAATCCCCGGGTTGGCCCCGGCTACCACCCCCGACGACGACTGGCCCTGGTAACACACAACATACGCACGTTGAGGACAGACGAGAAGATTGTCGAACTGGAAGAAGAATTGAGCGGGTTACACTGGGACATTCTGGGGTTGTCGGAAGTCCGCAGGATTGGGGAGGACACGATAACCCTAAAGTCCGGTAACCTGCTCTTCTACCGGGGGGACGACCAACAGTCCAGAGGAGGTGTCGGATTTCTCGTCCACAGGTCTCTCATTAACAACATCGTATCCATCGAAAGTGTGTCGAGCAGGGTAGTGTACCTGATACTCAGAATATCCAAAAGATATTCGTTGAAGGTCATACAGGTATACGCGCCGACCTCGACACACCCAGATGAAGAAGTAGAGGAGATGTATGAGGACATAAGTCGGGCCATACATACTTCCAAAACCTACTTCAATGTTGTTATGGGAGACTTTAACGCAAAGTTGGGCATGAGAGGCGATGCGGAGTTGAAAGTGGGGCAATTTGGACATGGGCAACGGAACCCCAGGGGTCAGAGGCTGGCCGACTTTCTGGAGAAAGAGGGACTCTTTGCGATGAACTCTTTCTTCCAGAAGCCGCCTCACAGGAAATGGACCTGGCTGAGCCCTGATGGTTCCACGAGAAATGAGATAGATTTCATCTTGACGACGAAACGACGGATATTCAGTGATGTCTCTGTGATCAACAGGGTGAAAACCGGTAGCGATCACCGAATGGTTAGAGGCTCATTGAATATCAACGTCCAATTAGAAAGGCGTCGCTTGATGAAGTCTACGCTCCGACCTACTCGCGCTCATATCCAAAACCCCGAAAGCTTTCAACTCGAGCTGAAAAATCGCTTCGAGTGCCTGGAAGAAAACCTTGCCGTGGACGAGTTAAACAGCGGTTTGGTAGAAGCTGTCCATGCGGTGGGATCTAAGCATTTTAGACCTCGCCGCAGAGATAGACCTCAAAAACTCTCGGTCCACACTCTTGACCTCATGGCCGACCGTCGATCTATGGCGCTGCAGTCTTCCGAGGACGCCGAAGCATATCGTCAGCTCAATAGACGGATCTGGAAGTCCTTGCGACACGATGTCCGTGCTCACAACACTGTGAGCATTAAAGAGATAATAGAGCGGAACGGAGGCTCCAAAGTGTTTGCAAGGGACTTGTCTATTGGGCAAAGACAGTTGTCTAGGCTGAAGACGGAGGGCGGCCGCGTAGTGTCGACGAAGGCAGAGGTTTTAAGGGAGATCGAGAGGTTCTACGGACAGCTTTACACCTCGGTTGCCAAGCCCGCTGTTCGCTCAGCCGAAGACCCGAGAGCCGAGTTGATCCGCCACTTCAGCGATGATATCCCGGACATCAGCCTGTGTGAGATTGAGATGGCCCTGAAGCAACTTAAGAACAACAAGGCGCCGGGTGAGGACGGGATCACTTCAGAGCTTCTGAAAGCGGGCGGAACGCCGGTACTTAAAGTCCTTCAGAGGCTCTTCAATTCCGTTCTCCTCGAGGGCTCAACGCCAGAGGCATGGAGCGGGAGCGTGGTGGTACTGTTCTTCAAAAAAGGTGACAACACCTTGCTGAAGAATTACAGGCCCATCTCGCTCCTGAGCCATGTCTATAAGTTGTTTTCGAGGGTCATCACAAATCGTCTCGAACGCAGGTTTGATGACTTCCAGCCGCCCGAACAAGCTGGTTTCCGAAAAGGCTTTAGCACCATAGACCACATCCATACGCTTCGGCAAGTTATCCAGAAAACCGAGGAATACAACTTGCCGCTTTGTTTAGCGTTTGTGGACTATGAGAAAGCCTTTGATTCGATCGAGACGTGGGCGGTGCTAGAGTCTCTCCAGCGGTGCCACATTGACTGTCGGTACATCGAGGTGTTGAAAAGTATATACAACAATGCCACCATGTCGGTCCGAGTACAAGATCAGAGCACGAAGGCTATTCCACTACAGAGAGGCGTGAGACAGGGAGATGTTATATCTCCGAAACTGTTCACTGCCGCGCTGGAAAACGCCTTCAAGCTCTTGGAGTGGAAAGGATTCGGCATCAACATCAACGGCGAGTATATCACACACCTTCGGTTTGCCGACGATATTGTAGTCATGGCAGAATCGCTGGAGGACCTTAGCACTATGCTCGAAGACCTCAATCGAGTCTCCCAACAGGTGGGTCTTAAAATGAACATGGACAAGACGAAAATCATGTCGAATGTCCATGTTGTGCCCACCCCAATCGCAGTTGGGGGCTCGACTCTCGAAGTTGTAGACGAATATGTCTATTTGGGACAAGTGGTCCGGTTAGGCAGGTCCAACTTCGAGAGAGAGGTCAATCGTCGAATCCAACTCGGTTGGGCAGCGTTCGGAAAGTTAGGAGACGTCTTCTCGTCCAATATACCTCAGTGCCTGAAGACGAAAGTCTTCAATAGTTGTGTGTTACCAGTGATGACATATGGCACTGAGACGTGGCCTCTCACTAAAGGCGTCATGGGTCGGCTCAGGGTCACTCAACGTGCTATGGAGAGGGCTATGCTCGGGGTTTCCCTACGTGATCGAATCAGAAATGAGGAGATCCGTAGGAGAACTAAAGTAACCGACATAGCCCAACGGATTAGCTCGTTGAAGTGGCAATGGGCCGGCCACATGGCGCGGAGAACTGATGGCCGATGGGGCCAAAAAGTTCTCGAGTGGAGGCCACGAACGGGAAAGCGCAGCGTGGGACGTCCCCCAACAAGGTGGTCCGATGACCTTGTCAAGGTCGCGGGACGTCGCTGGCTGCAGGAGGCTTCCGACCGTTCCCGGTGGAAGTCATTGGGGGAGGCCTATGTCCAGCAGTGGACGAATATTGGCTGCTGATGATGATGATGATTTAACCAGATATGTATAATTCCCTTGGAGAAGGTGTCGACCGTAATACCTTTTTCGGGCGATTTTCTTATGCTTTTTTTTAAATCCTTTAATACGTTTTGACATAATTAATTTAACATTCACATATGAAGACCTAGGAATTTCTAATTATTTTCACTAGCACAACAGAGTAACTTTGATATTACGCATTCTAATTAGATACAGATTCAACTTGAAAAATACGCCTACGCCTAAAATTATTGTACCGTTCTGATACTAATTAACATTACAATAACCACTTAAAAAGCCACAAAATATCCTCCCTTAAAAGTAAGTTATTCCATCAAAATAATAACCTAAATCAATGTATATAAACAAAAAATACCGAGCTAACCCAATGGGTGAATTTTTACGAGTCACTAAAGCAGAGCCAATGCAAGCCAGGGAGCTTGTGGCAGCCCTTCCGACACCGTGTTGGCAATCCGATCACGTACTGTTTTTACGATCATAACACAGACGCAAACATTAAAAACCGTTTCGTTAATTCGCCATTTCATCATCGTTTGAATGTGCGGGACATAATGCTCAAATGTTTCGGAATTTACATTTAGGTTTGTTTATTATGAATTGAAGTTTGTTTTTGGATGTTGTGTGTCATGTCTGTATCTAGGTTTAGACGGAGGATCACGTTTATAATTAAGACATGAAGTGCAAATAAATATAATAAGTGCAGTGATGGCCTCGAGGTTTGGGCGCGCGGTCGAGAACCTCGACGGTCGCGGGTTCGAGCCCCAGGCACACACTTTTGACTTTTCGAAGTTATGTGTGTATTCAGATTGAATGATCACTCGCTTTAACGGTGAAGGAAGAGTTAAGAGTGAAGTTAAGAGTTCTTAGGAATTTCTTAGGTGTAAAGTCCGCCAACCCACACTAGGCCAGCGTGATGGACTATAGCCTAAACCCTATCAACGGTAGAGGAGACCCGTGCTCAGCAGTGGGCGTATATGGGTTGATGAAGAAGAAATAAATAAATATAAACTATTCCTTTTGTAAAGAAGTAGGTACCTAGAAGCATAGGAGTGTTGAGGGGTTCAGCAGTCGGATAAATAAGGCTAAAATAATATTTTAGTCACAAATGCTTTCCGTGCAATCTACAGAATTCGATTTGGACAATATCATTGATGGTTTTTCAATAAAATAATCTTACTATGTAAATTTTGCGTCTTAAAAACGGGAATGGAGCCTATTCCCGAGAAGAGTGACTAAGCCGTGGAAGTTAAAACACAGTAAATAAAATCTGGATACAGAAATGCATCTCAGCCAGCCACTTCAAAATTTGGAGATGTTATTTTAGTGTGCCTGTCAATCGCTCTGCTTGGAATTTCAATGGAAACTTATTTTCCTACATTAATAACAAAATACAACTTTATGTCACCGATACATAAAAACAACAATTTCCTTACAAATGTCATTTGCGCTACAATTGAAGGGCATCAAGGTCATCACAATCAGCGCCAGCCCAACCACATTGAACATTTGTGAAATAGTCTTATTGTTGATAATTGCGTGAATATGACTTTTTATCTTGCATTTTCCGGTTAGAAAAGAGAAAGTAAAATTCATTATCCAAGCAGGCCTACATCTAGAGATAATCGAATTACATTAGAAGATAGACAAATGGAAAGATAGGTAAACTTCTAATTTAGAGGTGTATTCATATTATAGCCTATACAGAAACTCTCATAAAGTATTTCACAGCATAATACTGATTTAGATGATTTCACTGACGACTGTTTTTTTCACACGTATTATACGATGCAAGCAGTGATGGCTTCGAGGTTTAGGCGCGCGGTCGAGAATCTCGGCGGTCGCGGGTTCGAACCCCAGGCACACACCTCTGACTTTTCGAAGTTATGTGTGTATTCAAATTGAATTATCACTTGCTTTAACGGTGAAGGAAAACATCGTGATGAAACCTGCACACCTAAAAGTTCTTAGGAATTTCTTAGGTGTGTAGTCCGCCAACCCGCACTAGGCCAGCGTGGCGGACTATGGCCTAAACCCTCTCAATGGTAGAGGAGACCCGTGCTCAGCAGTGGGCGTATATGGGTTGATGAAGAAGAAGAATAAGATTATACGATGAAGCAAAACATCGCGAAAAATCTTTTTAGGTACATGTAGAAAGATTCCATTACGTGATTTGACACAAAATAATACTTTATAAATGTGCGCAATCAAGATTGAACCCGGGCCAATTTCTCTCCGAGCTAGCAATGAGCCACCACGTCTATACAGAATGAGGTTGGGGTAAATATTTGCCGAAGAAACAATATTATTTCGGTTCACAACCGGCACGGGCGTTCATGCAATTTGTAGTCGATATCGGTCCGTTTGCCATAGAATAAATATGGTAATTTGTTCAGATGTGACGTAAATACATTCTATTTATGCCTAAATAGATTGATCCTCTGGGTGCTATTATTAATTCAACTGAATAAAAATCAAAGTAAAAAATGTTCTCATACTGCAGTCGATAAAAATTTTAAGGGTTGCTTAAATTACTTATTAACTGCGATTTAACTATGTAGTGTTTTTACTTGACCTGATTTAAATCTTATTACATATGCGTCAGATACCTATTGGTCGATTATTTGAGTTAAATTGCTTGACCGTTACATAACAAAATCTCAGTACAACATAAAACCAATGTTTTCGTTCCTGCAGCCATTACGCTAGTACTACGTAATAAACAAAAACTATCATAATTAGACCAAAAAGTGACAAATGTACATTACATTTGGACTGTAAGAATGTTGGCATGTAATAATCATTAAACTTATATTATAAAGAGATAATATAGATAAGAATCTAAAGACGAGTCTACCCATGTATTCATAAAAAGTTTAAAAAACCCACCAAAAAACTGTCCTATCTACCCTCCATCCATATTCTATGGGAATTTGTCAACAAGTCCGGTCACGTAGGCCCACGGTCCGACCACCGTAAGCTCGCTTGGAGCGGTGAATAAAAACTAAGCTTTGCTTTGAACTTTGAAATTCAAATGTGTAATACGTCTATACGAAGCCGATACCGCGCTGAGTGCTTCGCTCACCTCGCTTTATGCTAAACTCGTAAACGAGTATGCGTAGGGAGACCCTGGATTTAGGAGATTTGATTTTCGGAAATGATAGTATGTCTATAAAAAAGTCTTGATAGAAATAAAAAGAAACTCGTTTCTCTAAAAATCATGAGTTCTAAATACATTAGAACTCAGGATTTTCTCTCTCATACATATCTGCATACGCATGTGGTGGTTAAACAAACGTAAAAAACATATATTTTTTTGCCGGTTTTTTTTTTAATGTCTCGATTTTTGTAAAATAGTTGAATAAAGAGTATTTTGACTTTGGCTTTTAACTTTGACAAAACTTAGGAAAGTCCCTTCAAAATTTGCTACTCATACCTTATTAAATAAAACTTACTAATAACACAATATTGATGTGGATATTCCTTAAAAACGAATGGGAAATACAACACACATTTTATTATTTGTTTAGTTTCGTTTTGTTTACACGAGTATCACGCAATATAATTTTTTAAGCTCTTAAGTCACCGAATGCTCCAAAAGTTATATTTAGTTTAATACAAAATATGTCAGTGCAACGTGAGAAATTTTAATCTCAATTATGTATTACAATGATATATTTATAAGATGGTCTCGCACGTCCTGGATGTTTTAGGGATCCGTAGGGAAATAAATAGAGAACCCACATTTACGTACTGTGGTCTCCAACCATTAGTTTTTCTTCTCTTCTACTTTCCTAACATACATAGTAATGGGTTTATATTACTTTGGATGTTATACTTTAACAACTATAAAGTCCCTTTAGTTGAAAAATTTAGTAAGATTTTGACAAATTTCCATACAAAGACGGTGTTAAAATATTTTATATTTATTTTAAAGTAAGAAAAATATTGAGCATCCCACTGGTTGAAACTGCAAAAAACTGCTTTTTCAGGAACGTCTAACTTACTATGCGGTTAATTACATATTTACAAACAAGTAGTTAGTTACCAATCACAATGACTCAGTGAAAATGCGCGAAATTTTCCTCCTTGATTATCGCATCACAATTTTCCTGTTACAGAATATACGTAGGTATGGCCACAATTTTCCTTCAGGAAATTTGGCTTGTCCGCTTTATGTTTCAGGAATCCTAATATACTCCATGATGATGTTACAGGAAAAATTATGTCATACTGTCAAGCTTGCATCGCTAAAGGGGTAGGCATAATTGTACTATTCATATAAAAAATATTTCGCCTTAAATTAAAATTAATATAATAAGTGTTTTATATCTTGAATTTTTATGCTGCTTATAGTATCCGTATAGAAAAATCGATTGCCACTTTACCACTAATTTATATCATGGGACTAAAAAGACAATGACCTAGTTTTAGTTACATCTAGTTTTAGCTTATAAGGGCAAAATCCCAGTTTGAAAAATGTATCGTACAGAACCAGGTAATTCAAAACAAAATCACCCCTGTTGGCTATCATTTCGTTTCTCTTTTGAGTAGTAATGAAAATTTACGAGGCCGCTCGGAAACTTTCGGGAAAAATGCGTTCGAAATACACAAGCCTGCGATGATTTTTCACTCAGTGCTGCCAACATTGCAACTCTACATGTGTTATGTTGGTATAAGTGATATTATACTTTTATTATCGAGATATATAATTTTGTTTTTTACATAAACCCAATAAATGTCGGCCGATGACAAAATACAGAGAATTGGCAGGGAACGGGTAAATACGTAAATTGTTTGCGAAATAAATGTATATTTGGGAATGTTTCCAAAAGGACTTGTGGGAGACTGTAAATAGCTGTGTTGAATCGGTTTTCTTTTAAGGAAATTATCGTGTAATAGTGGTATGTTGAACTAAGCCTTATAGCTTTGGATATGATCCGTGCCTAATAGCTGGATATACTATCCCATACATGTTCCATGTCCTAACGAACCTCCTCTATACCCGAGAGGGTTTAGACTTTGCACTAAAGGTCCTCGACTCTTTATAGGTTTCATTTAAAAAATAAAACCCTACGACTAGGACGTAAAATAAAACGAGAGCTAATGGTGAAAGATTTTTTTAAGCACTACATAATACTTGCCAACCCGCACTAGGCCACGGTGATGGACTAAGGTCTAATCCCTTTCAGTTATATAGAAGTTCCATGCCTAGCAGTGCGACGAAGTTGGGCTGATGAAGACCATAATTCGAAGTGTTATTATAACAGATGCAAGCTTTACGTCTATTGCCAAATTACATAAATTCTGCCATGCGTTTTAAATTGTTCATAATCTTCGCGATATCATCGAAGTTCTTAATCCATTCATTACCAAAATAAATGGCGACACAGAAACCCAATAAAAATAAAACCGTACAAACAATGCGTTTCATTGCAGCGTTAATCTCCTTCGTTATTGGTAAACATCGGCCGTTTAATAAGGCCATCCTTATTATAAGCAATAATGTATTTTTAAGTATTTTTTTTTCCACCTGACGATATAATTTTCGTCCTATCTTGAGTTATCTTAGGTGAACACGTTTCTTAGTTAAACCTTGTATATAGAGATATCAAGGCTTTACTTCATATTCTGATAAAACAATTTATGATGGACATTAAACCATCATTTACCACGCGCAGATCGATACACGAGAAATAAACATATGTACAATTTTAGTGCACCTTTTTATTCTATGACAGTATAATGAAACTCCACTTTCATACTTGAGGCATATAAGTCTATCAAGGCCACTTCTTTCCAAATCTTTTTGTAGAAAATACCCTTTTTTTTTTTTTTTTCATTCGGGTGTCATGTCGGGGTCACCTTGTAGAAAATACCCTATTACTATAAAGCACTTCAATCTCAAAAGCCCTGATTCTACGTACATACTCCTAAACCCTATCGCACTTAAAAATAACAATACAGCATTAAACCAAACACAGCACACGTATCATCAATTTACTCACACGATAGAAACCACACAAGTTTAAATCCAACCGCATCGGTGTAACTACACTATCGCCGACGCGTCAAGCTAATTGTGACAGCGACATTGACGCTAGACGTCTCCTTGACGCGGCGAGCTGTCAACGGCGACCAAAGAAGTAATAACTGTCAACTGGGACACCCTGTAATGATCACACTATACTCGGATTAGCAAGCGGTGTTGCTGACTAGACTGCGGGTTTCGTACGCTCTTGGCTTAGAATATTCAAGCAGGGACGCTGGGAGGAAATGGGCCCAGTAACAATGTATGTACATGTGTAGAAGATTTGGTTTACTGTGTTATTTCTTATGTAAGTTATTAATTTTTTCTAGTGTAATAATTTGCAAATAACATAACAAAAACTCTTAATTTACGTTGGATTCTTTATAAAGCAGTAGTTTCACCAAACCAGCTCATTAATACTGATAAATAATTGCAATTGAAAATTACTTACTTCATAACACTCGACCATCTTCCACTTTCTTGAAATCAGTCGTAAAAACGAATAACGAAATTTTAATACCAGTATAGGAACTTGCATTAAAAGAGACTAGTTTTCATTTGACCTTACCTAATCACTTATCACTCAAATTTCTTTGGAACATTTACAAATTTTCATTTCTACCGTTAACACACAAACAGACAATCTTACATTACTGTAAATACGAAACACAAATGGCAATACTTATACAAATTTGGCCGTGCACTATTAAAGTCAACCTTGGGCGTAGATATAATTTTGTGAGAATATCTAGAGCAGATTGAACTGTCCTCATACATTACGCTGAGATGTACCGATCGCGTGACTTCAACGCTTCATATTTAAATTGAAAGTACGTGTTGCAACGCCTGACGTCACTATATGGGTGGAAAAAATAACCAAAGAGGTTTTTATGTGCAAGTGTATGTACAATGTACATGTATACTAATATTATAAAGAGGTAAGGTTTGTGAGTTTGTATGTTTGTATGTTTGTGACGTTGTAGAAAGTAAACTCGCGATCTACTGAACCGATTTTGAAAATTCTTTTACCAATAGAAAGCTACATTCTTTCTGAGTGTCATAGGCGATGTATAAGTCCAAAAAATAATAAGACTTTTTTGTTGTAGCAGGATTTGCGAAGTAAGTCGGAGAAAAAACGGGCGGACGAAACCGTTTTTTGCAAACGCTGCCTTACCCATGAGAGATATATAGTTAAGTCCTAGAGAAAAGTTGTAGAGCTTGATAATATCTACAAAAAAGTCAGCGGTAGGATATGTCTGTATAAAGAGGTGGACAGAGAGGCATTGTTGGAACCATTAGCCAGCTTTTTAAACACAATTCAAGAGACTTCTCTAGGGTCAATTTAAAAAAAAATGCTAGATACCAGCTTGCAAAACGAGCGGCCGCGGGTTCGATCCCCGCACCGAGACAAATGTTTGTGTGATCCACAAATATTTGTTTCGGGTCTGGGTGTTTGTGAGACCGAAAAGTCTCTCGTAGTTTCTGATACCCACGACACAAGACTCGTATCTTAGTGTGGGGTCGGGACTATGTATGTGACTGTTGGGTGTATTAATTTATTTTATTTATCTATTAGGGTCTTTAAACAATTAGTCATCATCATCATCATCAGCGCATGTATGTCCCACTGCTGGACACGGGCTTCCTCTACCAATGACAGTGTTAAAGACTTAGTCCACTACGCTACCTTAGTACGGTTTTGCGAACCATAGTGAGGTCTTAGTCTTCATTACGTTTATTTTTATAAGTCGTATTTTTCATAGACAAACTTTCTTACACACAAAAATCATTACGACTCTTTCAAAACCTATTAAAAATCTCCACAAACCAAAAACCTTTAAATAAGTCCCCGAACTCAATTCACAGTAATGAACTAAAGCTAGATTTACAAGTCGTGTAAAACGGGTAGCGCGGCCTGCATCGAATCATTTATTAATAGTGAATTTTTCAAAGAGCCATCAAGGCCCGTACTGCGCCCCGGTAGCTAGTGGCGTGTCCACCCGATGCTAATAACAGCATATTACCATATATAATTGAAGGTGGCAGCAAGTGTACATTTTCCCTGGCTCTATGCAGTCTATGCATATGTAGGATAATTGGCGGGAAATTCGATGTGAATTTTTCAGTGGCTTCGGATTTTAGCTGATAAATTGTTGGTTATTTGAAGGTGTTATCCTGTTTTTTATACGTTTTCGTGTTGTTGAAAATTTGAAGTTGTTTTGAGCCTTTTTTTTGTACACAAAAAGAACTAGCATGAGATGGTTACATAATTTATATTGATGTTAAATTAGTGACGACTCTCACTGGTTTACAAAATAACGCCGGTCAGTTACTAATTGTTTGTTGTTGTTCATTTTATAAAATCTCTGTACATTTTTTACTTAGTTCAAAAGCAGATAGGTGAGACGTAAGGTCAACCGAAAAATAATCGCCGAGTGGGTTTGATTTCTAAGTTAAACCTTAAACCGAATATTATTAGACATTTCTTATTTATTTTACATATATTTAAGTCGGTATACGTTCCACTGCTGGGCATGATCCTCCTTTACAACCGAGACGGTTTTGGCTAAAAAATAATTTATTTAAGTTTATTCTAATTTGATTAAATTAGGACATATTTCGTTCGCAAAAAAGGCCAACTCAGGTGTTTTCTATACACATAATACCAAGGCTAGCAACACAGCTACTATAATATGTAGTGTAATTTTGCCGTTTCAAATAACAACCTTTAAATAGTCGACATAAAGCCAAAGCGAATTCAAGACATTGTTTTATTCATTCCATTTTCAAACAAACACACAAATTGGTTTCATTTGTGAATATTTAAAAATAGCAAACTACTAGAAACGACTGCTTTTTGATGTGTCTAACGACTTAATTGTAAGACTGGTGGCGGTGGAACACAGAAGAATTAGCGTTTAATAAATAAATTTGAGTTCTATAATAGTATGTTTTATAATAACAATCCATCTACTAATGGAAGTCCACGACTGAACCAAGACCTCGCCTAAAAACTTCCATAGCGATCAGCCTGACCATCTCATTAATGAACGCCTGTGACCTTCATCAGGTCGTCTGACCATCTCGTTTGCAGACTCCATTAGAGAATTTTTTGGCCCCATCGGCCATCAGTCGACTATTTTAGTTCTGTTACGAATCTCCTTATTCTTGATTCGACGTCGTAGGCAAAGCCACGTCTCGGTGCCATATGTCTTCACTTGTAACACTCAACTATATGGATATGAAGATGTAGTACTTCCCTAACACTGCTTTATATTTATTCTTATAAAGAACATTCTAAAAACGATAATGTTAATTTAGGAAATGCTTTCAACGTGGTATTTCGCGCTCTATAGTCTCAGCCTACCCCAACGGGAAACAGGCGTGAGTTTATGTATGTATATTTTAACCGTGCAGGTTTTCTTACCAGGTTTGCCTTTACTGTTTAAATACGTGATAGTGTATTGTAAATACACAAATAATAGCAGTGATGGCCTCGAGGTTTAGGCGCGCGGTCGAGAATCTCGGCGGTCGCGGGTTCAAACCCCAGGCACACACCTCCGACTTTTCGAAAGTTATGTGTGTATTCAAATTGAATTATCACTTGCTTTAACGGTGAAGGAAAACATCGTGATAAAACCTGCACACCTAAAAGTTCTTAGGAATTTCTTAGGTGTGTAGTCCGCCAACCCGCACTAGGCCAGCGTGGTGGACTATGGCCTAACACCCTCTCAATGGTAGAGGAGACCCGTGCTCAGCAGTGGGCGTATATGGGTTGATGAAGAAGAAGAAGAAGAAATACACAAATTGCTTATTGTTTATACTTTTGTTACTGGCCAGCAATAAAATCTTTCTTCTTTTTTTACTATCAAAAGAAAAGCTAATAAGACAGACTCATATTTGTGGTATTCTGTTCCTTCTTTATACAATCTGCTAGCGGTTTCAAAAGAAAACGTCCTTAACTATTATGGTAGGTTATCGTATTTTTCTCCATACAATTCGCTAGTTCTCTCACCTTGCGCCGGCCGACTGCACCGCAGGTAATAAGAGACGTTTTACCGCACCGCTCAGTGCACTTATTAATTAATTGAAATCCATTGATAGGCTGATTACAGGCAGCGGTGTTACATCGCCTCACGTGGCACGCGTGTTTGCACTACCACTATCGATTATTTAACCTGATGTCTATGGCTGAAATAGGCTCTAAAGTCAGTTCCTAAAAGGGCTGTAACATGAGCATTCTTGGCAGTTTGTTGTCCAGTCTTTGTTAAAGTCTTACAATTCTAAGAGATAGTTTGTTACAGTAATATTGGAAATCATAATCAAACATTATTTTCATTCAGATAGGTATATGTATAAATATATTCGTCACACAGTTGAATAAAATGGCATGGCGGATTTTGTATTTTTATTTATACGAATAGACCAAAATACTTGCTTAAGAACGAATTAGTACTTCGTCCGATCGAAAAAGCGCACAATTTAAATATCTAATAAATCATCATAATCATCATCAGCTGAAAGACATCCACCACTAGACGTAGGCATCCACAAAAATTTATAGAATTTATATCCTGGCTTTTTATTTAATGTCAAAATTTCACTCTTTACGTGGCGTAAATAACAAAGAAAAAAATAATACTTTAAAATTTTCCTCCTCTCATCCCGTAATCCTTTCTTCGACATTTGAATAATATAAATTATATGTAATTGCACCCATTAACTACTATAAAAGGTGAGGTTTAATGAATATTATTGTATGGAGGTCGCGTTCGTGTGTCATATCATAATTATTTTTTGTTCGCCGTGACTCACAAGTGGATTAATGTAACAGAAATCTTGGAAATATATTTACATGTTAATATTTTAGTGTTTGCGCTTGGTATTATCGTAAACTTCGATATGCATCGTAAATTTATACAACATAATTAACTTCTTTGAATTGATGATGCTAAATTTAAAATATCTTCTTCTTCTTCATCAACCCATATACGCCCACTGCTGAGCACGGGTCTCCTCTACCATTGAGAGGGTTTAGGCCATAGTCCACCACGCTGGCCTAGTGCGGGTTGACGGACTACACACCTAAGAAATTCCTAAGAACGTTTAGGTGTGCAGGTTTCATCACGATGTTTTCCTTCACCGTTAAAGCAAGTGATAATTCAATTTGAATACACACATAACTTCGAAAAGTCAGAGGTGTGTGCCTGGGGTTCGAACCCGCGACCGCCGAGATTCTCGACCGCGCGTCTAAACCTCGAGGCCATCACTGCTTTAATTTAATTTAATTTCAATTTTTCAATTTAAAATATATATGTACATAATATAGTATTCTACTTATTCCCTGAAGTATATCCTTTTCTTCTGGTTAGTAAATATGTACATAAACCCAACATATAGGAACATAGATCTGAAACCACACTAAGAAATAATTGTTTCTTGTATTTGATCCCGCGTGCCTCTATTTCACAAGCTGGTGTCTAGCCAACTGCGCCACTGGTATGTTATATGATTTCTGTGTAGAATAAAAATATGATTTTAAATTAATTATAATACTTTTAGTGTCCAAAAGCAATGATATCGTAAGTGTTACAATCCCCCAAGATACATACATGTACCTATAGTTATCGAAAAGTGTAAGAGATTTTTCGGCATTATAAAACTTTATGGTTTGACCTAGATAGGTCAATTATTACCTATCGTGGATACCAATCACTTCTAATATTTCGCGACTGTGATTTTGCTGTGTATCAATATATAAAAATGCTAATTCAACGAAGACAACACTAATTTTTATCGTTTTTCTTATTTAATCATCGATCCAACTCTTTATTCTGACAGCCCCGTGGCGCAGTTGGCTAGACACCAGCTTGCGAAACGAGCGGCCGCGGGTTCGATCCCCGCACCGAGACAAATGTTTGTGTGATCCACAAATATTTGTTTCGGGTCTGGGTGTTTGTGAGACCGAAAAAGTCTCTCGTAGTTTCTGATACCCACGACACAAGACTCGTATCTTAGTGTGGGGTCAGGACTATGTATGTGACTGTTGGGTGTATTTATTTATTTATTTATTCTACACGGAAAGACAGTAATATTAAAACAAAATACAAAAAATAATTACAAACAACTCTCTATTTTATTATATATACACCAAAAGTCTAAACATGGAGCGAAAGCTCAGTACATCGTGTTTAAAACAAAACAAAGGCGGTGATTTCAAGGCGAAACCCAATATTAGCCCGAGATGCAGTCCTTTATACAGATATTCAGTATTAATTAGTATCGCGATGTGAACCCGGAACCTCGGTTAGGCACAGTGCCAGCGCGCACAAGGATGTAACATAGAAATGCTTTCTGTCATATTCGCCTGATTAACATATAACATACATGCCTTCCGGATTTTTCCATAATTGTTTCGCCCGCATAGTATGTTTGTCAATGCCAATGGTGTGACGAACTGTACTGGTTTGATTTATTTAAATAATATTCTTAGTTGGCCTAAACCCTCTCAATAGTAGAGGAGACCCGTGCTCAGCAGTGGGCGTATATGTGTTGATGAAGAAGAAGAAGAAGATTCTTAGTTATTTAGTCTTCAATACATTTTGTACGATGTTCTCAATAACTATGCAACTTTATACAATAATCAAAGTAAATGAGAAAGTTTTGAAGTAAGGTATGAATTACGGTGCAGTCATGAAGATTTTGTAAATTTAGATTAAACTAAAGAATGGTTACCAAAAGCGCCATGACAAAAGTTCAAGTTATGGCTGTACTAACGCAGCGTACCACCAAATTAAAACTACATTAACAATCTGCTCTAACTCCAGACCAAACCTCGAAACTTCACACACTTTTATTCATGGCTCAAAGAGCATACATAATATTTACAACAGAATCAGTACCATACTACAAATTGGCGCGAAGAAATTGCTATTTATAAGCGAATTACACATAAAAGTTGAAACAAAGAATAAACTTTGTCAATTTAACTAAAGGTTAATTGGATAATTACCTCAGTTGGGTTACTTACGCCCGATGCGCAGTTGCGACTAACTTACTACGCATCAGATAGACGCAGTTAAATTTGTTACAGTCAATTCAGAGATTGAGGTGGGCTTGTAAACATTTCAAGAATATTTTCAATAAATTATACAGGGTGTATTTAGACCGCGATCGAAAACTGAGGCAGGTAATAGCGAGGGTGATCACAAACCCAGTGGCGATATTAAAAATCCCGACAAAAAATAAAAATTTTGACGTTTTCCATACAACCATTGGTGTAAAAAGTATGTGGTTTGTATAGAAAACCTCAAACATTTTATTTTTTTGTAGGGATTTTCTTTAATGCCAGGGGGTTTGTAATCACTATCGCTATTACCTGCCTCAGTTTTCGATCACGGTCTAAATACACCCTGTATATGAGTTATTTTGTCCGTAGTTGGAACAGAGAAGGAATATAAAAGGACCATTACAAATAAACTGTTACTATGTATTTATGAATGTAATGTAACAGAAGACAGATAATGCAATTACGGGCTTTGACGTTTTGAGGTATTCGTACATGATGAGAAAACTTAGTAGCTATCTAAACGTTCGCTTTATGGGGTAACCTTGTTTAAAATTTTATGTATAAATGCTTTATTTAGTTTAAACGTGTTTAATAATAGGACTTTTTTATCTGCATTTCTTCTACACAAATAAATTACATTGCTCCTCCTTTACATTGCTTTTCTGATTAACTTCGTTGCGGGATTATGACAATTTAGGTCCCCTTAGATTCGCTGAGCTTCATTGCTCGGCGTGCCGCTGTTGATCCTGGAGTACAGGAGTTGCAGTGGCGGGTGTGTGGTGGGATAGGGCCAACACAAATAAATTCATTTCAACCCTTATAAAACTTCGGTACCACTACGAACATTACTAACATCATTGTTTTCATTATAATCATCATAAAACAAAACACCAACCCTTGGACGTAGACCTTCCCGAAAGACGTCCACAACGTGAGTTGAGTGAATTTTTTTGTGTGAATATATAGTGAAAAAATTCTCACCAACCAGACATTCGACCAAAATACCAAAACCCCCACAAACCTGCGACATATAAATGTCGGATTAAAGTCATTGTCCGGCTATGTCGATGGACATAAACTGACTCATCATAATATTCGCAGCGAAACGACAAAATTGCCGTCGTGTAATCAATGCGTTAAAATTATATTTGTTTGCATGTCTTGCACAGAGTTGGGATACGCAGAAGGGACACTGGATTTATATTAAATAAAAAGTATTGTTTTATCCACAAATATTTATTTCAGGTCTGGGTTTTGTGAGATCGAAAAGTCTGTCCTAGTTTCTGATACCCACGAAACGGTGAGGTCAGAATTACGTTGGTGACTGTTTCTTTTGTTTTGTTTTTTTTTAGCGTTGATGTGTTTAACATCACCGTAACTATTACTTGTCTTTATTTTCGATCACGATCTGTTAACACCTTGCAAACACACACATTCATTAGGAGTGGAAGACAAAGGTATAGAACTAAGTTCAGGTAATTAAGGGTCCACTTTTCCAGTTACTGAGAATTTTGAAAGGAATACCGAATAATACTTTCCCTGGCCCGATAATTGCACTTAAGCCCTTAAGACCGCACGTCACACACTGTTTGGCGTGAACGTGACTGCCTTTATCATAGTAATAAAATATCTTTACTTTCAACGAATGACTGTATTTTTACAAATTAAAAGCAAAAATATAAAATTATGAATGGCAAACTCCGTCACTAAAACCTTCTTTCTAATTACATTTAAACACCAAACTATGTATTACGTAAAATAAAAATTTTAAAATACCTTACCAATGGGAAAACCTTTTATTATGCCGCCATAATTATAACTGCTAGATGTTAATCGTAATTGTTTCTTGATACCCGTTCTAGATCATTTACTAGCAGGTGTCTGAGCGGTCACTTCGCTGGCGCCCATAAAAAAGATATGGTCATTAATAATATACATTGAATTCTTATAACAATATTGAAACAATAACATTCCGACGATAACTTTTTGCATGTGCTCGCGCTTATATCTATGAGATAGGTAGAGGTGTATTACATTAATTTGTGGCTATTTTTGGGATTGTTTTTGAGCTTTTCCAAATGCAAAATAAAAAAGAAATCATTTTTCTGAACGCGAGAATCGAACAAGGGGCTCCTCGATCGCACGCACCGCACTTATGACCTATGTAGATTCTTAGAGACTATCCTGAGAAAATTGACGTCGTCGATTTGAGCCCTGCAGCGAGACAAATGTTCGCGTGATCCTGTAATTCACCTCAAGTCATAAAGTCATTTGCAGATATTCACGATACTAGTTTTGCATAATCAATGTGGGATTAGAACTATTTATCTGATTGTTTTGTTTTATTTATTTAAACAAACATGCTATATTGTTAACATCAGCCCGTATAAGTCCTTTTGCTGTGCATGAGCTTCCTCTTTTATTAAAAGCCTTAAGGCCTTAGTCCACTACCCTGGCCTATTAAGGGTTGGCGGACCACAAACCTAAGAAATTTCTAATAGCCATGCACGATTCATCACGATGTTTTCCTTGCGACAATTCGTTGTGAATACACGCTTCTGGCTTTTGAATCCGCGATCGAGATATTATTGTATGAAATAAACTCCAACTATAACAAATGACGTAGCATTTGAATACTCTGTGACGGAAGCCAAGGTTTCCCAAGATGGCGCGAGCATTTCGCCGGCACATCAAAAGGAAGTCCGAGTATATTTGGATCGCAATGTTGAAGCGGCGAGCGCCAAGGTTCTGCGATGCACTTTCCACGAGATTTCCATTTTTACATAAATATTAGCATATGACTAGCAGCGGTAGTTCTATAGAAGCGAAAAATCGCAGCTTGCCTTACAAAATCCCGAATTTTATGGCTGTTATCTTTATTTAACAAAATTAATTTGACATTTATAGTAATATTCTGACCCCTCAATAAGGAATTATAAATCAGACATTTCGCACATCTAAGAAGATTCTCAGATTTTTTAATGCGTGTAAGTTTCAATACGTGATAAATCATTGTGAATACACACATAACTTTGATAAGTCAGAGGTGTGTGGCTAGGGTTTTACCCACGACCTTCAATATCCTCAACCGCGCCTAAATCTCGGTGGCATTACTATTTTTTTGTTACTTCATTATAAAAAAAATCACTTTGCCCAGCAGTGGTCCTACACGTCTCGTTATCTGCCTACATATCCAATTGTACCACAGGATACAGCACAGACACAACACTAAATGAAAAAAACCATTCGCTTATTAACGGGGTAAACGGTCGCGGCCGACCTCGGCTCTGGACGCCGGCCCTTACCTTCGTCTTAATTATTGATTGATTTGAGACTTTTAGCGAGTATATTATACTTGTTAATATAGATTTACGTGTGTAAAAATTAGGAGTTAAAATTATAGAAGATGTGATTGTCGTCAAATGAACAAAAAAATTAACTATTAATTCCTCCTTATCATCATCATTAGCCTTTATTCGTCCACTGCTGGACATAGGCCTCTCCTATATCTTTAATTCCTCTTACCTGGTGGAAATGTGGTGGATTAGTGCTTATTGTATTTGATTTTTAGATCGAAAAAAGTGTTTTTAGGTTAGTCCATTAACATTTTTAGTAGCATTACAAAGTCTAGAAATGTGCCCCAAAATTGATGGTCTATACTCTATAGTATTACGTGGGACTTAAAACATAGTTAGAAGAATATAATTCCTAAATATCATCTCTGTCAATCCTTTCAGGACTACAGATGTGAATTTGAATATCATCATGCTTTTCAGCGAAAATAATTCTGCAATCACCAGATTCCTTCAATAACTGTACTTAATCCAGCCACACACGCAAATTTAAGAAAATCATCTTCGGAGCCCAAATAAAAAATGCGTAAATGTAAAGTAAAACGTCCAGCGTGCATGCTAGTGCTTCCAGTACTTGCGCCAGTGGTGTCAGCCAGTAGGCATGCGAGCCGCGCCGGGCGTCGACGTAGAGTGGCCATCGCAACGTTTTTGGCAAGCGTTCAACTGTCACACGCATGGTGCTCTCAGCTCAGGAATGTGGGTGATCCACTGCATGTTGGAGATATTATTTCATTGCTGCGGAAGTGTATTAGAAAATCTATTTATAGTCTATGTCACTCAATGTCCGATGAAGCATTACGAGTCTCAGCGTGCCATGGAAAGGACGATGTAAGAGTGGATCTGCCGCCAGGGGAATGACAGTTGTGGTAAAGTCACATGAATTTTTAATTATGATACAGGTAAAAATAGGTATTTTATTAATATTTGTAAGGACGGTATTTAAAAATTCGGCCGAATAGTGCGTTTGTCAAAAAACATTTTGTTGGCCTGTTTTTATTAGTCCATCTAGGCCCTGGCACCTAGCCCAGGGGAGGGTCATAAGCCTCATGACTTTCCGTCGAGGCCGTCGATGAGAACAAATTCTCTCGTAGACTTGTGTTCTTGTGTGGGATCAGAACTATAGGACTATTGGGTGTATTTATTTATTTATTAATAATTCGTCTGAAAGACGAACCTTTGCGTTCTAGCATCTAAAAGTAATTTATTTATTTTCCATATTCTTATTACATTCTCTTTCTGAAAACTTCGTTGCGGGATTATAACAAATTGGGTCGCCTTAGATTCGCCAAGCTTCATTGCTCGGCGTCATTACTGTTCGTGCTATTGTTCCTGGAGCACAGGAGCTACAGTAGCAGGTTTGTGATCGGGCCAAAAAGTGTCTAAAAATAAAGCATTTTCTATTTACTACATTCAATAGCGTATCTCCCTCTGTACAACATTCCCAAACGCGTTGCAAAGGAATTTCTATCCCGCGCGAGTCGTATTAATCCGGCCCAAATATCTCCGTCCCGGTCGTACATATTGTTAAACGCACCGTGTAATGCTCGGAATTGTATGAAATTGTACAGTTTTAATTAATAACACGTAGTGCATCCCGCTGATTAAGTTTTTATGAGACATTACGCTCGGTTGGTTGGAAGGACTTCAAGAAAAATAAAGATTTATAATTACCACTGTTTGCTAGTCTAGTGTAAAAGAAAGGCGCTATTTTAACAGCTACTTAGAAAATATATATTAATACTATGCTTGGTCTGATTCCCTGGTCGTGAAAAGTTTTGTTGGGTTATCCATTACGCAATTCTCAGTGGCAGGACGATATCTGGAATTGTCTTCGAAAAACAGCAAAAAAGCTCGCCTCCTTAATACATTCATCTCTGCCCACGCCTATTCCCCGAGCCTATTGTTATGTATATAATATTGAAAATAGATATGCAATTCTCTCACAATGTTTTTTCCTAACTGATAACATAAGTCCCAAGACATGTAATTACAAGTGACTGCAATGAGAGCTTTGGATTTGATCCTGCAACCATCTACTCAATTCCATCTGTCGCTTCACTACATAGTATAAAACAAAGTCGCTTTCTCTGTCCCTATGTCCCTTTGTATGCTTAAATCTTTGAAACTACGCAACGGATTTTGATGCGGTTTTTTTAATAGATAGAGTGATTGAAGAGGAAGGTTTATATGTATGATGACATCCATTAAATATCAGCATTGCACCCGTGCAAAGCCGGGGCGGGTCGCTAGCACTGTAATAGAACATGAAATAATTATACCCTGAATACTAAACTTTTGATTAGACAAGAGCAATAGTACTAGAGTTTCGTGCCTGTTATTTTCTAGTAAACTAAATTTTTTAATGACTGAATCTACAAGTACTTAATAAACATTTTATAAATTCAACGAATATTATTTAATTTTATTATAATCAATATTGAAGCTAATTGAATAATGTAGAGTAATGCGTTTCCTTGAGTCGCTAGGTAATTGTACTACTTTTAATATAAAGTGTTCATAATGCAAATGGAAAAAAAATCATAAAGAATTGATTACAGAGTTTGAATAACCTCTAACCTCATCAAAGTAATTATACGGCCATGAAGACAGCGTTATAATGTAGTATTTTTTATATTTTTTCGTAGCCCGACTTTATAAAAAAATTCTTCTTCTTCTTCTTCATCAACCCTTATACGCTCACTGCTGAGCACGGATCTCCTCTACACTTGAGAGGGTTTAGGCCATAGTCCACCACGCTGGCCTAGTGCGGGTTGGGGCGGACTACACACCTAAGAAATTCCTAAGAACTCTTAGATGTGTAGGTTTCATCACGATGTTTTCCTTCACCGTTAAAGCAAGTGATAATTCAATGTGAATACACACATAATTTCGAAAAGTCAGAGGTGTGTGCCTGCGGTTCGAACCCGCGACCGCCGAAATTCTCGACCGCGCGCCCAAACCTCGAGGCTGCTTTTTAACTTCACGACTTTTTTAAAAAATTGTAGGTTAGGAAAAGTAAAATTAGTAAGTTCAACATACACTTATTTGACAGCCCTATAGCACAGTTTGCTATATAGCAACTTTTGTAACTAGAGCTAACGTGTTTGACCCCCACACCGAGATAAATAAATAAATAAATACACCCAACAGTTACACACATAGTCCTGACCTCACACTAAGATACGAGTCGTGGGTATCAGAAACTACGAGAGACTTCGGTCTCACAAACACCCAGACCCGAAACATATATTTGTGGATCACTCAAACATTTGTCTGTGTGCGGGGATCGAACCCGCGGCCGCTCGTTTCGCAAGCTGGTGTCTAGCCAACTGCGCCACGGGGCTGTCATAAATGTCATAAATGTTTGTATTATAAACAAATATTTATTTCAGATCGGGGCGTTTTAGAAACTGAAATGTCTCTCATAGTGTCTGATACCCACGACACAGGACTTAAAGATTATATCGATATTTTATTAAGGCTAATAAAGACACGATTATTATGTATATTATCTGAGTACATGCGAGTATCATGTCGTTTATTAGGTTTTAATATGCGATAAATTAACAGAAATTACAAGTATAAGAAATATGAAGGTCAGTTGTTGTTGTAGAGTCATGTTGTGTGAACTACACTATTTAATTTAAAAGTCTTGTTCTATAAAATAACATAATATGATAATAAATGTTTAAGATATTATAACAAGACAATAAGACCTTAAAAATATTTGTCTAGAGTTTTGTATTGAGATATTTGTGTAAATTAGTAACACTAAAGAAATTGAACAAATTAGGAGGCATAGAAATTCCAGAATCGAAAATGGATTCATTCTTCTTTTAAAAGCTAAATAGATGCTAATGTAATGTAATGCTCGTAATTTAGGTAGGTACAGGGCCGAGTATTTCGTCGGTCGTGGGTTCAAGCCCCAGACACGCACCACTGACTTTTCAAAGTTATGTGTGTATTCATAGTGAATAATCACCTATTTTAACGGTGAAGGTTTGTAAGGAAACCTCCACACCTAAAAGTTCTTAGGAATTGCTCAGGTTTGTAGTCCGCCAACCCGCACTAGGGCAAAATGGTAGACTTAGGCCTAAAACCTTTTAGTAGTAGAGGAGACCGGACGTAAGACATGATAGTGATCATGAAACCTCAAATAAGTGTTCAAATAAATAAAATACACCCACCCAACAGTCACATACATAGCTCTGACCCCACACTAGGTTACAAGACCTGTGTCGTGGGTATCAGACACTACGAGAGACTTTTTCGGTGTCACAAACACCCAGACCCGAAACAAATATTTATGGTTCACACAAACATTTGTCTCGGTGCGGGGATCGAACCCGCGGCCTCTCGTTTCGCAAGCTGGTGTCTAGCCAACTACGCCACGGGGGCTGTAAATAAAAAACAATATATTTAAAGTCACTTCCAATGTAGTTACCATGACAAAAAACATATCAATAGTTTTAACAGCAAATACTTTACGTATCCGCTGGTTTCAAAGCTCAATGCAGTGTTCCGCGAAATGAAAAATGAAACAAATGTAGAATGATAAGCAGCGTTCCGCGTACCGTGAATCATCGTTGATAACGGGAAATAAAGTTCGCGCACGTACGTAAAGATTAACTAATGCAATTGTTTGTCCCTCCATGTTCCTGCTATTGGTTTTACTCTTCTTCTTCTTCTTCATCAACCCATACACGCCCACTGCTGAGCACGGGTCTCCTCTACCATTGAGAGGGTTTAGGCCATAGTCCGCCACGCTGGCCTAGTGCGGGTTGGCGGACTACACACCTAAGAAATTCCTAAGAACTCTTAGGTGTGCAGGTTTTATCACGATGTTTTCCTTCACCGTTAAAGCAAGTGATAATTCAATGTGAATACACACATAACTTCGAAAAGTCAGAGGTGTGTGCCTGGGGTTCGAACCCGCGACCGCCGAGATTCTCGACCGCGCGCCCAAACCTCAAGGCCATCACTGCTTTATTGGTTTTACTCGTATTTATATAACTGATGGCTTCGAAAAACAACTGCAGCCTGTTCTTTTATTTGACAGTAAATGAGCGTAAGCTAAGGTTATTTTAACTAAGGCGGGTAACAGCTACCAATGACATAATATATTAAATACCCATGGTAGTTAGGAAAACGTTTTAATTTTTACTTTTTACCGGTACTTTTTTGAAGACCAATGAGTTCATGACCACCGTGGCTATTGCCTTAGTTTTCAAATACGGTCAGATTACACCCAAAAGCTAATGTTTGTTGGCTTTGCTGTATTTTTTTAATTATTCACGCTTCATCAGCTAAACTATTTTTGATAAATTCTTAAATCGGTATAGCCGACTCTTGGATTAACAAATACACTTATCCCGGAAAACTGTATACAGTATTGTAGACACATAGCACAGTTAGTTTATATTCTCATATAAATATTAAAGCAACCTTCACAATGACTTCGGTACCGTTAAATATTTGTGTATAAATTCATAATTATTCCAACGCAGTTACGCCGCATTGTGTTGTGTGCGTGCTTTTGTGTTTGTGTGTATGTGTGTGTGCTTTTGTGTTACAACCGCCTCACTGCATTCTCTCGATTCCCAGAAAGTGCTGTAATGACAGTGTTTTGACACGGCTTAACGGGATGTGGGTTTGATGCTCGTGATGTCACCTTGGGCCGTGATTAGCCTACTTTGCAAATTAGGGGCGTGAGGGGGCAAAACCGCTTCGTGGATGTATGTGATCTAGAGGTCTAAGTTTCGGTTCTCAGATCATGTTAAAGGTTATCAATAGCAAGTTTTTGTCAGGATTTTTTTTTATCACCAAGGATTTGTAATGACTTTAGCTATTACCTGCGTCAGTTTTCGATCATCATAAGTATGAGTTTATAGTTCAGCTTTAAAATAATATCGAATAATTCCCGTCTCCATCGTTTATTAACCCCTGTATAACCATTAAGCAAGGCATCAATCGTCAAATGAAACAAACATAATTACATATTAACAATAATACTGTCAATACGGCTTTATTACTGTGTAACCGTCGTATGCTCCTCATAATTGGGTAAATGTTTGCACGCGACAGCTCGCCTTGTACTGTACTGCAAACGTATCTCTGTGATGAATGAGGAAGTATTACACCTAATTGTCATGTTTATAGTTCTGACACGACAGATATACAAGTCTTGTGCTGTAGATATAAAAAAGTATAAAAAGCTTTTTTTATCTTAAATACTTATTTAAGTAACTGTAGATTAAACATTAGTAAGTCTCGGTATGGGGATCGAACTCGCGATTTTCGGTTTACAGATCGATGTCTAGCCAACTGCTTTATACAGGCGAATAATAAAATCATGAATCGTTAAAGTGATAATTCATTATGATGTGTAGAAGAAATAAGATATTATCTTCTATGATGACGTGAGAATTAAATTTAAAGTAAGTTATTAATTTATTAATAGACACGTTTAGAGAAACATTTATGTTATTTTAAATTTAAAATGGACAATTATTATTCATGGTTGTGAAATATATTAATGTGATACTAAATATCTAATGTTTATCTACTATGATACTATATTAATTAGAATATATCGACTTCAAAGTATTGGTTCCTCAAAAGTATTAGTGAAGGAAAGAAGCCAGTAACTATAAAAATAAAATAAAGCAGATGCCCTCGAACCCGCGACCGTCACGGCCGACAGATTCACTTCTCGCTAAACCATTACTCATTCCCAGCCAAATTCGTGTGAATTAAATAATAATAGCCTCTTTCCAAATGAGTTACCTGGAAATGTGACGCGAACATCAAACGATTTAATGCAGGCAAAAACAGGTTCGTTTTAAATCTAGATTTTCGTATACAAGATCAAAAGAAGCGCCACATTATAAAATATAATAAAACTTAAGTATCACCATTAAATAATTAATACATTGACATTTAGTAGACCACACGGATTTTGTTTTTATTTCGTATGTCTCGAGGAGTCGAATATTTTTTATCTTTTTTAGATTATGCGATTTGTAGGAAGTAAGATGCTATATATACCTATAAAGATTGTATGTTTAAGTGTTCACTCCTAAAAATATTATCAATACCTTATCCTATGTGTTTTCTTCTTCTTCTTCTTCATCAACCCATATACGCCCACTGCTGAGCACGGGTTGGCGGACTACACACCTAAGAGATTCCTAAGAACTTTTTAGGTGTGCAGGTTTCATCACGATGTTTTCCTTCACCGTTAAAGCAAGTGATAATTCAATTTGAATACACACATAACTTCGAAAAGTCAGAGGTGTGTGCCTAGGGTTCGAACCCGCGACCGCCGAGATTCTCGACCGCGCGCCTAAACCTCGAGGCCATCACTGCTTACATACCAGTAACACATTATGTGTTTTACCAGTAACGTATTATGATTTTTAAAAGTATCATGTATTTTTTTTAATTCTAGAAGAATGGTCAAGTGAAATAATTATCTCACTAAATCGATACAACTACGATTACTTATAACGGCGAAGTAAAGAATAAACGTATAAATATTTTTAGAAATGTTGTTTTTTATATGAAAGAAAAAGGGGTAACCGAAGACATGACGGCTGATAGGGATGTTTCGAAGGATAAAGCATACTACGCCGACCCCAACTAAGTATTAAGAACATGAAAAAAGATATGATATTGTTTTTAATGGCATTTAGTTCGCACCAACCATCTCACAGCTCTGTCGGCATCACAGTAATACATGATAGTACTCCAATTTGTCACACGTCGAGTCTAGCGCAACTACAATGAGATGTTACCCGTTGTTTTAGCCGAACCCCCCCTTCTACCCCCATCCATTACATCTAGATAAACTTCTTGCGGGAATATTTTGTCTGCCGTATGATTATCGCTGAGCTGCGGGCAATTTTTTACAGGAATGAGCTTTGTTAGAATGCGGAATGGGTGAAAAAGGTGAAGGTATTTTTTAAAAGTATGGAAGTAAAGTATAAAGTATATAAAGAAATGTGTTTTAGGAGAGCCTAAACCTATTTATTTATTAAAATCTTTATTGCATTTAAAACAATGAAGTGCATCATCATCGTCATTATCACAGGCCGCAAAAGTCTCACTGCTCATCGTTAAACAATTATTATTTAACCAATATAGCAATTTTATTTAATTTTATTAGCAATAATACAACCAACCGTTACATACATTTTGACCCCAGAATAAGATCAAAGTCTAGTATCGTGAGCATTAGAATCTACCAGAGACTTAAAAACACCCAATATTTGTGTGATTCGCAAATATTTGTCTCAGTGCGGGATCGACCCACGGTCTCTTGTTTCGCAAGCTGATGTCTAGCCTTGGCTTAAAGACTTTTAAATTTATGGTAAAGCAAGCATGTAAGCTTAAAAAAAATGCTATGCCAAGTGTAATCATCATCAGCCCATATACGTCCCACTGCTGGGCACTGGCCTCCTCTAACATTGAGAGGGTTTAGGTCTTAGAACACCACGCTGGCTTAGTGCGAGCTGGCGGACTACACACCTAAGAATATTTTTTTCTTTGCTAGGTATACTCCGTCTAAATTGCAAGCTAGCACTACACGCTCAGTAATAATAAGGTGTCCCTCTATCGCTTTCAAAAGGGTATACCAGTCTAGCAAGTGGAAGATTGTTAATTGAACGTCGTAAACGTGCAGTGCGCAGGCGTCGGTCGCGCATTATTAGATAATTCGCACTAATCTACTGCATCAATAGGTGTTAGGGTCGGTGAACTGAACTACGTGTTACTATGAGATTTACTAGTACTTAACATCACGCATGTGTTTTTTTTTTTTTTTTTTTTTTTTTTTTTATAGAGGTGCGGAAAATACTTTTTGCGTATCATCAGGACCAGATGTTATGCCTGGTATGTCGGACTCGTTTCCCCTACCGACTAAAAACCTACTCCTCTCTCTCTTACACCTCTGTTTCCCCCGTGGGACTGCCGTTAGGTATTACTTCACGGGGGGAGGATCTAGTCATTAGACTCTTCCTTCACATGCTTGTAGTCCACCTCTTCTTCCTCATGTGCCTGCTCTGCTGGCTGCTCGCTCCCTTTCTAAACAGCGCAGTTTTTTGAGGACCTCGGTCGCGAGGCAGCTTGTCTCCTCCCAGGCTGTTTCCGATGACAGCATTGTGTTCACCAAGGTGTCTGGACGGAGTTTCTGCCCTAACACGGTTTCCCAGGTATTGCGAAATGACTCAAAACGAGGGCACGCAAAAAATACGTGTTCAGCATCTTCGCTTACACCGCTGCAGGACGGACACTCGGGAGACGTGTCGTGCTTAAAACGATACAGGTATTCCCGGAAGCACCCATGGCCTGATATCATCTGCGTCAAGTAATAATTCACTTCTCCATGCTCACGGTTCACCCAGGTGTCTATATGTGGAATAAGCCTGTAGGTCCATCGGCCATTTTTTGAAGAATTCCACTGACTTTGCCATCGTTGCAAGCTGTTTTTCCGTTCCTCATTCGTGAGTTCTGTTTGGGACAATTCCGTGGAACCTTTTCGCCGGTGGAGGGCACTTCTCTCCTCCGCAAGGATTGTTATGGGCAGCATTCCGGCTATAACGCATACTGCGTCTTGGGATACCGTGCGAAAAGCGCTTGCCACTCTCAACGCACTCTGTCGGTATACTGGTATTATCTTTCTCCGCGCTTCCTGTGTTTTTAATGCGTCGGCCCATATTGGTATGCCGTAAGATAGTACCGACGTCACTACAGATGATAGCAGTTGTCTCCTTTTCTGTTTTGGACCACCTATGTTGGGCATTAGTCGTGCTAAGGCTGTTCTGACTTTCGCTGCTTTGTCACTTATGTGTTGTGCTTGCTGCTTGAAGTTAAGCCGAGCGTCTATCATTACACCTAGATAACGAATATAGGGCTTAGACGTTATTTCTTCTGTCCCGACTTGGAGTGTGATCGTTTCCAGCTGCTTTCTGCTAGTGATAAGCACTGCCTCAGTCTTGTGTTCAGCTAATTTCAAGCCAACCGTGTCCATCCATAGGCTGATCTTCTCGAGAGTAATCTCAAACGCTAGGTTAATCTCTTCGAGATGTTTTCCTACAATCAACACGGCAACATCATCGGCGTACGCCACAAGTTTGACGCCCCTTGGCATTTCCAGTTGGAGTAGTCCGTCATACATGACATTCCAAAGTAGTGGACCTAAAACTGAGCCTTGAGGTACCCCTCCAGTGATCCTATACTCTTTTGGACCGGCTTCAGTGTCGTATTTCAGGATCCTACCAGAGAAGTAGCTTGCCACTATCTTTAGTAGATATTTCGGAACGTTCATGTCGCTGAGGGCTCTCAAGATACAATCCCACTTAGCTGAGTTGAAGGCGTTCTTGATGTCAAGGGTTGCCATCAAGCAGTACTTCTTGGTCCCTCCTTTCCATCTACTCCCTGCAATGGCGTCCCTAGCTATGTTGACGACATAGTTAATAGCATCCAGGGTAGAACGGTTTTTCCGGAAGCCATATTGGTTATGAGAGAGCAGCGGTTCTATAACTCTTTCAATCCTACCGTGAATAATTCGCTCCAGTATTTTACCCGCGGTATCGAGCATGCAAAGCGGACGGTAGGATGATGGTTCGTCAGGAGGTTTTTTCCCTTTAGGTAAGAGAACCAGCCGCTGTTGTTTCCATTTCATAGGAAAAACTCCTTCCCTTAGACACTCATCGAACACCTCTAAGAATTCAGGAGGATCTAATTTGATGGCTTCTTTTAATGCAATGTTGGGAATTCCATCTAAACCCGGAGCTTTTTTATTCCTCACTCTGGAACACGCTTCCATTAGCTCTTGCCCTGTGATAGGTGGAATATCTTCAATGTTGCACTCTTCTACAGTGTATTGGAGTTCCCTTTGTTGTGGAAACAGGGCTGTCACGATGGTTTCAAGAAGTTTGGGACACGTCGGCGACGGCATTGGCTGAGATTTTAGATGTGTCATAACCACTTTGTACGGCCTGCCCCAGGGGTCTTCCTCTACTTCATCAATGAGTTCTCTCCAACATTGTTTTTTACTGACTTTGATGGCTTTGTTCAGTCTTCGACGAGCATTCTTATACTCCATCACAAGTTCCTCGGAGTTAGGCATGTTTCGGCCTCGCTGCGATGTTCTTCGCTTATTGAAGCACTCTATGCGGAGAGCAGCAATTTGGTCATTCCACCAGTGAACCGGTGGAAGGTGCTTGAGTCTACGCTTTCGAGGCATACTAGCATCACAGGCTCGAGTAACTTTCCTCATTATTGCCGCTGCTTTCTCTTCGGCTCCACCAGACATGATAGGGTGGGTATCCATTGCTATCTTAAACGTTTCACAATCAAAGGTTTTCACTTTCCACCCTATTGCATTTGTTTTTTGGGTCTCTTTTCTAGGTCTTCCGCCCATCGATACTTCCCATAGAATCGCACAGTGATCACTGGCAGTGTAAACGTCCAATACCTCCCACGAGCTGTTTTTGACTAGGCTGCTGCTAACAAAAGTGAGATCTATGGTGGAAGTTGCCTCTCCTTTGATAAAAGTAGGTTTATCGCCCGTATTCAGTAAGACCATGTCCAGGGTTGACATAGCTTCTAATAGCGCTATGCCCCGTGCATTAGTTTCTCTACTGCCCCAGTCAGTTGCCCACGAGTTAAAGTCTCCTGCTATTGCAACAGGTGAATGCTGTTCCGCGTCTTTGGTCAGTCGATCTAGGAGTGCCACGAATTCATCTAATGAGAGACTGGGTGGAGCATAGCAGCTATAGAAATTTATTCCACCAAGTTTCGCCATCACAAACCCAGATTCAGTACCATTGACAGCGCCTTGGAACGGGTACTTGCCACATGCCCATATGACTGCCTTAGAGGTATTGTCCGTTTCCCAAGGTTTACTAGTAAGGTGTCTATATGGTTCTGAAATCAATGCAAGATCTAGCTTTAGGTCGCGCACGGTTTGCAAAAGTAAATCGTGCGGCGCTTCACAGTGATTGAGGTTTAACTGCAATATCTTCATACCCGTTTTTGCTTTACCTTCTGGAGTGCTTCTTTTAGGACAGCACATCTGCTACTTCCGGCGAGGTGGTCCAGATTTTTTGTGTTTCCTCTTTCAACGCAGACAGAGCATCTAGCATTATTCTTGCAGGAAACAGCTTTGTGGCCAATTTCTCCGCACTTCGTACAGCAATTGGATCGGTCCACTTCGCTTCTGCATTTGATGGCGAGATGACCGTAGTGCCAACACCTGAAACACTTAGTCAATCTTTCCAGCCTTCTAATCCGGCAATTAACCCACCCAATCCTGATATTTGTACGCTCTTTTAGTATTTTGTCCGCGATGGGTGCAGCTAATGTAAGTAACGCAGTCTGGGTGCCACCGTAGGCTTTACGCAGTGACTTTATGGCATCCAGAGTTATTTCTCCGTCTTCTTCAGCTGCGTTTTGCAGGGCTGCAACGATTTCCTCCTTAGTCGTCATTTCGTCCAGGTCGCGGATTTCAATATCTTCCTGCGGTCCCTTTCCTATCACTTGCGCGTCATCTCCCAGGATACTACTAATGGCCTTTTGCAAACTATGGCCTCTGTCTGCATTTTCTTTCGTGAGTATTATAAGCAAGTCTCCAGTGGCAGTCCTGCGAATTTTGTCCACTGAGGCCCGGGCTTGGTCGTCAGGAACATTTTTCTTTACCCGGCTGAGTATTTCCGAGTATTTTTCTTTTTCCCTTGGACGAACAATAAGCGCATTTGGCCTAGTCACTGTCCTAGGTGGCTTCGTGCGGTGTAGTGTCTTATCTTTTTTAGATTTCACTATCTGCCAGTCTCTTTCTTTATTTTCGGGGGACTTAATTACTTCGCTGGTGAGTGGAGTTGGCCTGGTCTCCTTCAACTTCTTTTTTTCGTTGGTCCCTGTTTCTGGCGACATTCGTTGCCTACGCTTTGCCCTTCGTAATTCTCGGTTGTCCGTAGTTACTGATTCACAGTCAGCTTCAATCTCCGTGTCCACTGTAGTTGTGGTCTCCGTGAGGGTTCGTCTTCGTGGTGTTGCTGGTGCCGCTACAACATTTACCGCCAAACTATTAGGCTGTGTGTCGTCCAGCGCCTTAAGTTTTCTGAAAGCACTGCTAATACTGGCCACTTTGGTTTTGATAGCCTTGTGGACATTTAACTTTGGCTGGACAAACTCGTGAAGGTCATTGATGAGTGTTTCCAGGTGTTTTAGCGCTTGCGTCCTCTTCATATTAGCACTTGCTGCTGCTTGTTGGACAAGATGTCCACTGCTCACCTCCTTTTCTACGTCTTTTTGTGTTTTTGTTTTTGTTTCTACCATTCTGTTCCCACGAGAACCTAGGGAAATATCCGTCCACTCCAGCAGAGCCCCGGTTGCTGGAGTAAGGCCACTGAATACGCCTGGGGTTGGACCCGGTGCCCCAGGGGAACCGTTAGCGACGCCACTTCCCTGGCGCCACGCAGCCCTCGACACGGTATCTTCACATCTTGGCTTGGGGTGTTTTGTCCGCGGGAGCTATTTTATTTCACTCCTACCCTCCACTCTCGCGAGCGGCGAGCATTCCCCTATCCGCAACCTGGGGACGCGCCCCGTAGCAGTAACACCTCTGCCTGGGGACATCACGCATGTGTTCGCGAAAGAGTAGGTAGAGATTTATTTTTACTGCTAGTTTTACGTAATAGGTTTTACGGCGCTATTTTAATGTTTTAGTGAGGGCTTTAAAAATTAAATCATTATCATCACCGACCTTTCACGTCACCTACTGGACATAGGCTATGACATAGGCTATGACACGCCACTGGGCTCGATTTTCGGCTCCCCTCATCCAACAGCTGCCAGCTACCTTGCGAAAATCGTCACCCCACCTAGCCGGAGGACGTCCTTCTCTATGTTTGTCGAGTTACGATATTACAATTAAATATAAACAAACTCAGACACTTTTCCCGACTCGATAATTGAATCCATGAATCTTAGTTAGCTCGCTACTGTTGAATCTTGTAAACTTGTTTAATAATACTGACAAATTCTTTAAAAAAACACTGGTGATTAAATGTTTGAGGCAGAAAAGGTCCAATGATTCCGTTTCATTTACAAAAGATTCTAACTTATGATAAAAAGCACTGAGAGCTGCGGATGAGACAATCACAAGTGTTCCAGGATTTACCGAAATAAACACTTTTGGCGTATTGACTGATGACGAATTTCTTATGAAATGCCATTTATACAGTATTAAGATGCTGTTTTTGCGGTTTCTAGAAAATAATCCCATATTTTAATATTTTTCATATTGTAAATAAAATCTTAGCAAATTAAGTTGTCGTAAAATAAATCCTAACTGTCTTGCAATACGGATTTTATTATATAAATAGAAACTGAAATATACCCTTGTCCCACGCATAGGACCTACAGCTAGAATGTATGTATTATATAATATGTCCAATGATTGATTCATACATTTTATTATAACTATAAAACATATTTCAACATATACAAATCAAGACTCAAATTCTATGGTAAAACTCAAAAATTTAACTTATTTCATTAGAAGGGGAGTCCCATAGGACTTACATGGGTTACATTAAATATTTATAAATACATAATTTTTTAAGTCAATGACGTCTTTACACATTGCTCCAAATATACTTTGAATCAACATCCACTGCCACATTATTAATATTATAAAAAGGGCAAAAAAGAACTAAGCAGAAGTAATAAACCTCGATTCTGATATGACGTTTCTTTCGACGCAGCACGCTCGGCGGAGCACTTGACGAAAAGAAGACATTTATTAAGTGTTCAAGTCAAATTTTACAACTGCACTGTCAAATAATTCGCGACCGTGCCCGGAGGTCGGGCGTGACGCACTCGCTGCTGGTAATTGAAACTGGTGTATTTTGATGTTTTTTGATTTAGCAAGTCTTGGATGGAAAGCGAGAGAAAATATGGGTGCAGTTGGTGACTTTGAGGTTTTGTAATAGGCATTATTGGCTGATTAAGAGTGATTATTTTTTAGAAAAGTTCTAGATGTAATAAAAATCAGCTTTTGTTATCTAGCTAAAAGAAATAGATGAAGATTATTCAACATTTTTTCCTTACATCAAAGTATCACCATTTAAAACTTACCGCTTTCGCTATAAGATGAAGTCGCGTTGGGGTGAGTTTATACTAAACCCTTAAATTTGAATAGTTCTTGATTGAGATCCAGCAATTCTTTACTATTCCTAACACATCTTAAATCGATAACTTAAAAGCAAAAAAAAAACCCGACGTGACTCAAATTAAATACCAAAGCTATAAAACTATAAAACATTATACCCACCTTTAAGTAAATATGCAAATGGTATATCAAAGAATCTGCTCAAACCGACAGACCGTGACATCCGACCGTGTATGTAAAATAATTACAGACATTTTTACATTCTTAGAAATGGTATCTGCAAGTTTTCCTGCTACTGAAAAACTAGGGAAACACACTGACTCATCACCCATTACGTTATTGTCACTTTTAAAAATGCACGTTTCTAAGGAAATTGCATTGCCCTTGAACCGTTCGGAATTGTACTCAATCGCCATTTTCCTGTCGTCGATGCGTTTTATAACAGTATTTGTAATGTGATTTGCTTCAGACTATATTTATCTAAGTTAGAAGACGGTGGTAGAAAAACTTGGCTCACATCATCATCAGCCTATACGACCCACTACTAGACGAGCTTCCTCTACAACCTAAGCACGCCCAAAGAAACTCGTGGTTTAATATAAATAAAAGGTTAACATGAAATCGTAAACAAATCTTCATACTTAAGATCTCTTCGCAATTGTCTCATACAATATGTCTAAAATGTGTCGAAGATCTCGTATCTCTAAATAAAAACATAAATCTTCCCCATATCACCGTATGAGTTCTTGGACTAAGCCAATTAAACTAGTGATCTAAGCTATCGTTACATCTAACTCTACATTATTCAGGGTATTCTCGAATCATAGACTTAAAATGTTTCTTAAAATAATTTTCTACAGCAAATAACTGGTACCAATTCTGGAAATAAACGAGAATTTAGACAATTATTAATGATTTTAGTACAAAAAAGCCGAACTCGCATAAATTACTCAATCCCAAGCAATTACGATGAATTATGAAAACAAGAAATCTTTCACAGACGCCCGCGGATCTTATCACAATATTTTTAAAAAGTCATCAATTAAGCGGGTTTATTGCGGCTTCTGAAGAAGTCCAAATACTTTGTTCACCGACAAACTAATAAACCGGGCTATCAGAATTTAAGATAATAACTCTTTAATGCCACGTTGGGAGCAACAGTACGGTAAGTTAAACTTTAAAGATGGCGACTTGTAAAATAATCTAAATTAAAAATTATTTTAATTTAATAATATATTACTGGATTTTAAATGTGAAAATATGATGCAGGTATATAAATACCACACATAAATTTATTTAAGTAAATTATGCATGTAATTAATTTTAGCATTCCATAAACCACGTGCAGCGTACAATATTTTGTGGTAGGGTTTCGTTCACCGCTAGTGTCAAATTTTACTACGTACATATTTTCACATTCATTCTATTTTATTCACTCAATACCCCGAAACTACAAAATGTTATAATCAAAAAGTTTAGTAGATTTAGATTTTTAAATTGGTCTGATTTCAACGCTCGACTTCTCAATAGCAGGCAGTACACTTTTATGGCACCAACGAGGCATTCGGCAGAAACATTTTTATGACATTTAATTACCTCGTTGATAAGGAAACTGCGAGAAATATTTAATCATTAATATATCTGTCAGACATAATGTTACGTGGGAACAAAAAATAGAATGCTTTATCAATGATTTTTACTCTTTGAATATTTTGATACCACTTTAATTTCTAGTAATTTAAATAAACATCGGCTCTCATACGTCCTCAACTGGACACGGGCTTGTCCTAAAGTTGAGACAGTTAAGGCCTCAATCAACCATGCTGGCGTAATACGATTTTGCAGACTACACACCTAAGAAATTTCAAAAACTTTTAAGCTTACAAGTATACTAACGATATTTTCCTTTACCATTTAAATAAGTGATGATTGCGACTCCACACATAACTTTGGAAATACAGTAATTCAACTAAGAAATATTATAGTCAAACAATGTTCAAGCAGCGTGCATCTAGCTCCAAACGGCCACATATCATACTGTACATTTGTTAAACGTCGTCCATATAAACTGAGTTTACGGTCAATAAAACAAAACAATATTTTACAAACATCAAACGCGCCGCATTAGTTAACTTATTGAAGTCGCATTTACGAGACGGCTAGTTGAAAGTGTGATAGCCAGTGATAGCTTCGAGGTTTAGAGAATCGAGAATCTCGGCGGTCCCGGGCTCAAACCCAGGAACACACCTCCGACTTTTTGAAGTTAAGTGTGTATTTACAATGAGTTATAACTTGCTCTACTTGTAAAGGAAAACTTTATCAAACCAATAAATGCATAAAAGGGAAAATCACCAAAAGACATTTTACACAAATAATGGTAGTTCGTAAAAACATATAGGATTCAGACTGACAACAGTTACTTAATAGCTGTGTATCAAAGTGACCTGACTTGTGAACATGTCTACACACGTTCGTACTATAGGGAAACGCGTTTCAACTTGTTTTATAAACATATCTCCAAAGAAGGCCATGTTTAGTTAGTTGTATTTTTATTTTTTATTAACACAGAATTTCCCGGAACGCCCGCAAAGGTTCACACTGCACCTCTTGTGGATATACCTATCCGAATCATTGGCTATACTTCTATAGAAGCCAAAAAGTCCAGTTTGCCTTTACCAAATATTGAAGACTGTAATCTTTAAGTTTATTTTTTTAGCAAAAAATTTTATACATAATGTAAATGATTTTATTCAGAACCTCACAATAGACAAATAAATAATAATATATAAAATAATTTAATAATATACATCCTACAATTATATACACAAAGTTTATGTCGTGGGTATCAGAAACTACGATAGACTACTCTGTCGCACAAACACCCAGACCCGAAACAAATAATTCTGAATCACGTAAACATTTCAGTGCAGGTATCGAACCTGCGGCCTCTCGTTTCGCCAGCTGGTATCTAGCCAACACTGCTATGGGGCACAAAAATTGTTTTCAAGCCCTAAACTCCCACATACGCCTTTTCGTTACAAAAAGATCATAATATTAGAGTAATCTTCAAAATAACGGGCAGGAATGTAAGGTGATTGCCACGATACAATGTTATGATTACACACAAAATATCAACTTAAACTCTAACCTTTGAGTGGGGTATCGTAAAAATAACACATCATGGCCTGGGGTTATCGCTACTATCGAATGGTCGGCGGCACTATTCGCATTTCTATATTAATCGCCATTTTTTGTCGTATTACTGATAATTTTTACATCATAAACTGATACTACTAATTCTTCTTCTTCATCAACCCATATACGCCCACTGCTGAGCACGGGTCTCCTCTACCATTGAGAGGGTTTAGGCCATAGTCCACCACGCTGGCCTAGTGCGGGTTGGCGGACTACACACCTAAGAAATTCCTAAGAACTCTTAGGTGTGCAGGTTTTATCACGATGTTTTCCTTCACCGTTAAAGTAAGTGATGATTCAATGTGAATACACACATAACTTCGAAAAGTCAGAGGTGTGTACCTGGGGTTCGAACCAGCGACCGTCGAGATTCTTGACCGCGCGCCCAAACCTCGAGGCCATCACTGCTTCTACTGATACTACTGATACTACTCATTACGCCTATGAAATTATTGAAACTTTGTCGAATAAAAAGATACCATTTTTAATTTATTAGTAAGAAATACATGTGTTTCTGAGGGAGTTTCTTGTTTTTTCTACACAGTGATAGCAAATTTCAAAGCGGCAATCGTTTATTTTAAAATTGACGATTCAAAGCAACTTGTAAAGTCTACTTGAATAAACATTATTTTGACTTTACTTTGACTTACGTTCTGTTACTGGAAGTTGACAAACATTAACAAATACACTCGATTCTCCTACGCCAGTCTAAAAAAGAGCCCAGAATATTTTTTTTTTAGTGGAAGGAGGCAAACAAGCTAGTGAGCCTCCTATGAACACAATATTAGAGGATTTTAATAGTATTATAGTTTAATTGCGAATCTATATGGCCTAGTAGACACTGACTATCTTCCTGCAGCACGATGGATCGACGACTTGAGAAAGGTGGCGGGTGGCGGATGGATGAGGGCCGCTCAGAACCGGGATGGTTGGCGCTTACTTGGGGAGACTTACGTTCATCAGTGGACGGCGATAGGCTGAGTATATATGTAGGTATATATAGTTACATATTATATTAGTAGTTACTGAACAATAACCTTCATAATTAACGCGCATAAACAAAACATAAACATGTTTTCAGTATTTAATGCGCGGAAAAACTACCAAGAATTGTTTCCTATCGTCCTGATTGTAAGTGAATAATTTACAATCATTCAGTCGCAATAACAATATGATATTTTTCGTTTGCGGTTTGCGGTCGGCCCGAGCAGGAAAATGGCAGTTAATGTTGCACCATGTACTGGCACTTTTCATAATTGAATAAATCAATTTTAAAACTTAGTTGTAAAATGTTTCGGAGAAATATTTTTTACAACATGACAATTTGACTATAATTTTAGCATCGGCTCTAGTTTTGAACAACGATCACTGTCAATCACTCCAAAACTCAAGTCCTTGCCGAATGTTGTCCTTCGTGGCGATCCACTTTAAAGGTTGAGAAAGCCTCCCCATCTAAAAGTTTCACGAATTTCTTTTAACTAGTCAACCCTCTCAATGGTAGAGGAGACCCGTGCTCAGCAGTGGGCGTATATGGGTTGATGAAGAAGAAGAAGAAGAAGAAGTCAACCAACCCGTACTAAGCGTGGTATATCTAACATTTTAGTGTACACACCAAAGAAATTCTTTATACTTTTTGTTGGGTAGGTTTCCTTAACGATTGAATTAAGTGATATGTTATTGTGGATTCCCAAATAACTTAGAACAGTCCAAAATGTGTGAGAATTTCTGGGTTTTTAATCTGCGCCCGCTGAGATTCTTGACCGCGCTAAATTTTAAGGCCATCACGACTTATCAGTAACATATCATGAAATAACAATACTGTTTCGATCCTCAGCCGTAAGATCTAGAAATCCCAGTATCGACTACCGAATCAGGGATTTTGTTTTTCATATTCTACCGAGAGTTAAAATGTGCCCGAAAAACAGCGTTCACCCTCATTAACTAAAACTTAAAACCCACCATCCAAAAATGCGAGATCAAAAATGCCTACCGAAATATGTGGAAAAATAAATATTTCGCTAAAATTCTCATCGCGTCCAAATTTACTCCGCTCACGTATTTAATTCAATGCAAAACACTCCGAAAATAAACGCTCATTTTTAAATATGTTTACAATTTTCCCACCGATGCTACGTCAGGTGACAATAAATCTGTCATCGGCTCGCAAACGAGACACCGCGTTTACAACACACCAGTGTTGTGATGTGCTTTTGAAAGATACTCGAAATAATGAGAATCGAATTTCAAATGCAGGTATGAAGTCAGGGGATGGAGTAGTGGGTACTGCCCGTGGGAATTTTTGGAGGTTCATTTTCATCACCATCTCTATGGAGTAAATACCCCTGGATAAGAGATTTCGAGAGCGTTCTATAAATCTTACTTAAAGATATCCAGAGTATCCTGTGAGAAGATATTTAGATTCATTTAATAAAATTTGTGACCTATGTTCAACTATCCCCTTAACAATTATAACCATTGAGGTTGGTCCAATTTTCAAATACCCTGGTCTATTAAAAGACGTAAAGACGCCTGCCTGTTTCTATATTGTATTCATCTAGATGTGCACTAAAATATTACTAATTAAATAGATTAAAAAATTAACTTCTTTAACAAACAAAATCCATAACTATAATAACACATAGGTACGTATTCTATAGTCAGTTATCGATATTCTAAGTATTGTATGTTTATCACGGATCAATAGGTATTGTGTGTCAACTATTAACGTGTGCTACTATATTAAGGGTTTCCTCAGAAAAAACTATTTACATTGGAATGATTTCCATCACATCGTCAAGAGCAACCAGGGCCTGAAATTACCATATTTAAAAACCGAATTAAAACAATAAAATTACCCACAATAATTAGTACATCACAAACAGAACGGAGTCTACTACAACGCTAATTTGGCAACAAATTCATAAGGCGGAAATTACACGAGCGACGGTTCTGTCGTCTCGCGGCTCGCACAATAATACTTGCAATTAGAGCGAACAGCGCGGCGAGTGTCGCGAGCCTCCAGACACTCGCGCGTTACGTGACACTACACAGCGGCTGCGTTTGCGCACTGTGGCTTTTGGTGTGGTGGTGGACAAAATGTATTAAAAGAGCATTGTGGGCTTGGCAACTGACATTGGGTTACGAAGGTGGCGGTGGTTGAGTAGGGTCGAAGACATGACAAAGGCTGTTAGTGATAATAATGATGATGACTTTCAGGTGTTTTAGGCTCTGATTAAGCGTAATGTTACAAAAAGTTATATTACTTATTTTGACTTATACTTACTACTTATATTACTTACTAATGAAATTTATGTTTGTTGAAGCCAAAAATCGGTCAAGGAGTTTTTGAGTTACTTGATTAAAAATTGTAAGATAGGTGAGATAATAATAACATTTCACTGTATGGATAAAATTTTCTAAAAAAATCCAGAAGATTATTAATTTTTTTCAATTCGAATTCATTTTAACTCCATAAACGTTTACATACTTCATTAATGTACAATCTGCAGCTGTTTTTTTTCCTTATTTTTGAACCAAAATTAGGCCAAAAGTTAGTTTCCTTGTTCACGCGTTATCTACTGAGTTGAATAACCTTTTGTTTTTATTTATAGAAACGTGATCCCATATACGAGATTTATTAAACATTATTTACCTTTCTACCCGTTACCCAATCTGCATTTTTTTTTATGAAAAATCGAAATTGTAGAAGCATGTCCATTGTCCATACATAGCATTGAGAAGTATAAAGAGCTGTTCATTTAAGTTTCTATCAAGGAGCAAAAGTTTTTCATGAACCAATAATAATATCGTAACATTGACCGTATATTATTCTCATGACTTTTTTGAAACCTTTGCTCAAAACTCAAAAGCTAAATATAAAAAAAATTCCCACTTATTTGTCCAAACCCCGCCAAATTCACAGCACTGTGCGTCTCTAGGATTCCCGCTCCTTACGTTATAATCTCCGTTGCCATTCAGCCCAAAGCTCGCGTGTTCACGTGCATTCTTGAAATTCAGACAGTGAAAAGGAAATGCTTAACAGGGACAAAGACTGGGAAAATTTCTTTTTTTAACTCCACGTCGTGAGCAAACTGCTATGAGTGGTAAATAAAGGTTTCAAAGGTTTAATTCCTCCTTTATGGTTTCTCTATGGAAATATGGAGGTAAATGGTCCTTTGGAGAGGAATACGCTTTTATGTACTGGGGATTTTTGAGACCGCAAGTAAGGAGAGTGCAGTGTGGATTAGTGCCCACTGTCTGTAAATCTTTTTAATTTTTCACTCGAGCTTTGATTAATCTGCAACTTTTTCATAGCCATCGTCAAAGGAAATAAATAGTTATTGTTATTCTTTACTTATGCATTATAAATTAAAATAGGTCACTATACAAAAATTATATTTAAATATGTGAGTCGGTTACTAAAACACATTTTAATTTAAAATTGGTAAAATAATGTCCCGGAACCGTGGTATGATTTAAATTAATAATATCTTAAAATATAAACTCTGCAACATGCACTAGTGCTTAAAACTATTGAAGTATGTAGGGTATTACTTCAGTAAAACAAAATCACGACAAAAACAATAAACAACAACCCAGCGTATTCCATATTAAAAGCAAATTCGCGTAAATAACCAATGTAGAGTCAAGACCTTGTTCCATATAGAGTCGGCAATAAACATTTGTTTTTAAGGCTATCGCTAGTTGTGTGCTCTACGTAACTCTACGTTCGAATCGGCGCGATCAAAGCATAGCACATAGAGTTATGGACGCCGCGCCGGTAGAGTCAAATGAACTTTGGGTTTCAAGGTTTTTTGACTTGATAAATCTTTCTTTGAAGTGACCATTTTTTGATGTTTTATTTTAAAGAATAATTTGTTTGAATAGAGATGTAGAGTATGTCGGGAGGCGTATGGAGAAATTTGAGCAATTATTAATTTTTGTTTACAGTTGGTATTTTTTTTGTTAAAATATTCCGCTCCATTAGAAGTTAAACTATTTAATTATCACACTAAATATTATTTGGGCAATCCTGATTTTTTCTATATCCAAGATCTCACTGCCATTTCTTGACAAACAAATAACTTTTATCATTATGCAATTACCTAAGCTTATTTTAATTTAAAATTAGCTTTGGTCATACGCTATAAATTGTCATGTATTACTAGGAATACTGGGATTCGATTCCTAACACTTTTTATTATAAAAGACCTAGAAGCCCCACGGAAATATTCCCTATACTTGAGTACATAGCTTTCAATACCCTCCCTTTTAGAAGTTATAGGCGTTATTTACTTGTACTACAATACCAAAACCCTACAAAACTCGACCTCTATCCCTCACTTCCATACCACATTAGCACCGCGTAAAAACAACTATAAGTCACAATAGGACCAGAAGTGGCTCGTTTATATTATTTCGCAATTTTAATCTAAGCGGTGAGTCAGTAACAGCTGCGCGTTCAGCTTACCACACAGTCTCGTTTTATACAAATCTTCAACATTATTCGTTACTGTTATTTTATATTTACTTCTCGGGACACGACGCTCCTCTGAATATTGTTGTCCTTGGAACTTGACATTGATAGAATAGAATGTAATTTCTTTAGTAACATACCAATTTTTTTTTTATTTATATGTTGGAATATGTTTTGGAGGTCAATTTTGAGAATTTCATTGTTATCCAGAAATATGATAAAAATAGGATAGGCCATTGAACTTTAGATACAGCGTTACGTAGCGTAGGTATAGAAATAATATTCTGCTATATAATGCGAGTATGTATATTCCAGTCGAACCGGCGGCCTTTCGTCTCACCAGCTTGTGAAACGAAAGGCCGCCGGTTCGATCCCCGCACCGAGACAAATGTTTGTGTGAACCACAAATATTTGTTTCGGGTCTGGGTGTTTGTGAGACCGAAAAAGTCTCTCGTAGTGTCTGATACCCACGACACAGGTCTTGTAACCTAGTGTAGGGTCAGAGCTATGTATGTGACTGTTGGGTGTATTTATTTATTATTTATTTATTTAGTTTTTTACCAACCGAATAATGTTAACTGTAGATATAGAACTTGTATTATGAAGATAATCAGAGCAGGTATATATAGTTTCCTTTTCGTTGTAATTCTTACCGTTTCAATAACCTACGTTTATTTGACATATAGGAAATCTGTCATATTTTTCCAGATCGGTTTAGTCATACCTTCGTGATTATTTAGACAAAATCTAAACTATCGCATAATTATAAAAAGTAGTAATGTCCTTGAGGTATAGGCGCGGTCGAGAAGGTCGTGAGTTCAAAACCCAGGCACACACCTCTGACTTTTCGAAGATATGTGTGCATTCACAATCAATAACCACGAACATTAACCCGCATTTGGCTAGCGTGGTGGACTAAAGACTATATCATCTGATGATAAAATTTATTGCATGAATAATATACTTCTTTACCTCGCATAATTCTTCTCATTGCTGAGGGTAATGACCTCAAAGATCCTCAAAGAATCACATTCTTATGTACCAAAAGTATTAGTTCTTTTCACTACACTTAGCCACCTGTTCGATAAATAATATAAGTACAATAAAATAGCATAAAAAATACCATTTTATGTCAACATTTTACCACAAGCATCGGTTATAGAAATTATGTGTCATACAAGTAGTTTCATAAGGAAATGGACAGCTTCCTTATTTGCATTATAATTGTGTATTGTAATAACTGATGAATACATTATTTATGTTTTTTTATGCTAAATACTATAAGCGGACGGTAGTAGACTTGCTAATGGTGGACTGTCAATATTCTTAGCGGTTCATATCTTCAAAACATTGTGTTCGTATACGTACTACTGTCTAATAGGAAAAAAATGTTAGGGTAATATAAGCTACAAAAAAAATTAAAATTACTGACAATAAAATCAGATCCAAAACTGTCTTATCATAACACAGTCATGTCTTAAAGAACGTCGTAATAGGAGGCTAACTTGTTGCTATTTTTGGGTACATTCAAACTTCGTAATTTTTATAACAATTCAATATAAAAACTCAATACGAATCCACTCACGATTCGGAAATCAGCACATAACACGTCACACATTTTTTCTATCAAAGAAAAAGTATTCCATAAAATTCCTAGGTATAAATACAGAAAGTAGCTAGATTACTTTAATAAGACGAACTCTACCAAAGAGGTATTCCAAGCACAACAATATTCGTAAACCGGCAGCAGTGAATTTGACATTTTAACTATATCTTCGCGAGCATGTGTGGTCGAGCCTCATTGGTATGCACGCTGCAAAAAGATTTAGCTTGTGGTTTTACGACGCATTTTATTTCGAGAAATATATGTATCGTACATTTCTTATAAAAGAAACTCTTAAAAGTACCGGAACTAGGGATCGATACTGCGATTTTACAGTTTGATACTAATACGTATATAAGGAAATAAATCTTCTTAGAAGTGTAATCATGTCAAAGTGTGTCATATTTCTAGTTAGTAGTTACTTTATCTCAGAGGAAAGATGGTAGTAGTCAATCTAACATATGATCACGCTCGTATTATTGATGGGACAGGCAGTAGTCTCCTTCAGTACAGACTTTTTGCCAGCTATGGTCTAAGTCCAATGAAAAGAAAGGAAATAATACTTAACCTAACAGATGCGTTTCCTCACGCTTACTGCTGTGAATAATTTTAAAACAAAACCTTATCAGACTAGGCCTAACCTGGCAATCAAACCCGGAGCTTATCGGTTATATGCGCCACTTTAGACCGCGTGATCATCAAGGTAGTCGCTAATAATAACCATTTTAAATTTAGCCAAGCGTATCCATTATCCATTCCAAAATCCTTATCCATTCCAAAAAGTCTTCTGTTGTATTTGAAACTATACAAAAGGCTGTCATAAAAAAAAACAGATCCTTAAATTGCCCTAAGAGAGATTTTCGGTTTGAATAATCCAAGAAACAGAATTATTACGCACAATTTGTTTAATGGAACGATCTCCTACCAAATATATCACGTTTACTGACAGTAAAATTCAGATGTGAAGCTGCAAATAATAACTCAACCCTGAGGTTTCCTAAAATCCGCGCAGGGCCGCCGCGGGCAAAGACACTAACCAAGCAAATATAATTCGCACGGGTTGAATACACGAGAATATTTTATTATCTGTAAACATACGCACACAGGCGCGCGTGTACACGACGACTGCGACTAAAGTGTCTTGATACTTGAATATATTTTTTGGTTTACTTTTTTAGGTCATTTTTTTTACGCACTTGTAGAAATATATGTCTTATTGTGTTGAAACTTTCGTGAATTGTGTGAAAAGTAGTGAATTTTAAATCGTATTCAAGTTAAATAAGTATGAGACTATATGTTCTTTTGATAACATGCATAAAAAAATGATATTAAAAGCAAAGCTATGATGATGATAACTGTACAGCAACAAGTGAATGACAGATAAATTGTTAATATGATGCCCGTAGTTTTGTTAACAAATTGCGAGAAAATATCTCTCAAAATTACGAATAATATTATGTAAAGTATACAAGCGTTTTTTTTATGTGTAAAGTTATCTTCTTAGGTTTACTTTGATCAATAGTTAGTAAATAGATTTATTAACACATATTGAACAGGTACAAAAAATTCTTAAGCAAACTAGTTAGTCTAAGTTCTAGTTAAGTTGCTATTATTTATCAATCTTTAATCTATGACCATTTCCCCTTCTTGTCGGTGCATATTCGTTTCTTTTATCAATACACGATCTTCACTCAAGAACCTTTCTCCAGTCATGTATCAAATCCCCGTTCCAAATTTATCCAATCCTGTTATCCCTAAACACGACAGTAAAGTTGGCCAACACTTCAAAAACATCGAAAATTGTATAAACAAATCATAAATAAAAGTAAAGTATCAAACCGCTTCCATCTCGCAACACTCCCAGCTGTGTTGATGTAAACAAGCGGTCTGCATGCGCGCGCGCATCTCACACACACACACACACGCACACACAATCACACACACACACACACAATCACACACACACAAGCACACACACAGGCGCGCGTAGCATTGAGACAGGTCATGGCACCCGGCGCGTGCGATCGCCCTGTTGTGTTGTGTGCACCTTAACTGTATGTACTGTTGTGTTGGAAATCTATGTACGCTTCCTTGACTGACTGACTGACTGACTGGCTGTAAATTGACCGTGTGATTTAACTACCTAGGAGACAACTGTGAAATGGCGATGTATTTTTGTCGTTGTAATTTAAAATGTTGGTACAATTCGATCGGAGGTTAGAATATTTAAACAGCCTTATAGATTGTAAAAAAGAAAGGATTTTGCGATTAACTAAATTTTGTTTTGTTTTGCGAATTGCGATACCTAAAGTCTCTCTTAGTTCCTGTACGCTACAGGGTCAAGACCACACATTATGATTGTTAAATGTATTATTTATTCAAGTTGATATTCTGCTATCGTTGCCCTAACAAGGATGTAACATGTAATGCCTGAATTATTATCACAATCAGTCTTGCAACATCTATTAATGCATGTGATTCAGAGGTTCTGGGTTCGATTCCCAAATAAAAAATAGATTTAATTATTTGCTTTTTCATTTGAAAATAATCACTATCTAAAAGAATTAACGTAGTCCTTGGGTCCGCAAATACTGCAGCCAGGTTAATAAACTCTATTCTGTTGTGTAGAATAAGTAGTGTAGGACGTCCTGCAGCACGATGAGCCGACGACTTGAGAAAGTTGGAGGGTATCGGATGGATGATGGCTGCTCAAGACTGGGATGGTTGGCGCTTTCGTGGTGAGATCTTCGTTCAGCAGTAGACGGCGACAGGCTGAGAATAAAGATAGTATTTGTAAATGAATACATAAGAATTAGAATAAGCATTAAATTTTGCAAGTATATGTGCATAATCACGGTAATTCCAGTGTCATGATTATTTATCATCAGTCTCTAGTTGGGTGGAAGCCAGATACATTTTTACAACTGCGTATAAAATTCTTATTTAACCGGTATGAGTCAATTCATGATACAACTATAAGATGAATAATTTGTGATAATCTTGCCAAATACGTTCTCGTGACTACTCCGCAGTGAAAAAGATATATGACATGTAAACATGAGGTTGGCATATTTGTGGCAACTCTATTTGGACTGCCTCGTGGTCTCTCGGTCTTGTGACGTGCGATCTAGAGGTCTGATTTTAATTCCCTAATCGGGCAAAGTGTTACTGGGATTTGACACGTTTCGAAGCGACAATATCGACCTATGCATCGAGTAAGGTTACTCATGACTATAACACCAAAGTACTTTTTATGTCTATAATAGAGTTAAAATTGTTTATACATTGCACTAGTAAAGTAATAATGATCATAAATTTTGTTGTTTCTTGAAGAACATAAAAATTTACTGATAATTTTGTGCCCAACTAAGTTTAAATCGCTGAGAAAGAGAAGTTGTGCAAAAGCACATATAACTTTATTCGATGCATAGGTCGATATGTGGTTTTAAAATCTATTTGAATATTGCCATTAGAAAGAACATGTCTATTTGAATAAAAATAATTTTAACTGTGACTGTCACTCGAAAATTTTCTGTGGCGGCACATAGTCTGGAAATGTACCCGAAAAAGGCAATAGTTTTTACCGAGGAATGATAAGAACCTCGTGAAATGTTGATCCACAAATGCTTATACTCTCAAGGAATTTAGACGTGCTGTTATGAATATATGTCTATTTTATTACTTCTTGGTATAGGGATCAAATCCGCGGCCTCTCGTTTCGCAATCTGGTATCTACCCAACTGCGCCATGGGGCTGTAAAAATAAATAAATGTACTCAGGGCCACCACATAGCTTATGTATGTAATAACTTGTATTACTACAATTAGGTATTTTATCAAAATATACAGGATGTATTTAGACCGTGATCGAAAACCGAGGCAGGTAATAGCGAGGGTGATCACAAACCCAGTGGCGATATTAAAAATCCCGACAAAAAATAAAATCCTCGCTATTACCTGCCTCAGTTTTCGATCACGGTCTAAATACACCCTATATAATATTGGATGATTTTTCTTATTTCTTCAATTTATTTATTTAGCACACAACAACTTAAAAACTATTACTTACGCAATAACTTAAACTAAACACTTAAATTTCTCTTTGAGACTTAAATAACTCTTTTGAGTTAGGTACATAAATTTTGTTTTATATATCTTACATGACAATACATGGCGTATTACTAATTGCTGATTTTAATATCTATTTTACAGCACAATATATTTCCCTCGTCGTAATTATGTACGATTGAAGTTCCTGAGGTTGATTTCCATGGCAAAGTTGTTTCACATTTTTTAATTGGAATTATTAATAGCAGTGAGTTTGAAACTGTTTCCTTCAAACGGTAATCAGTGGTACTTCAAAGCACGGATGGCAATATGTTGATTCACTCTTTTTTTATCCTGGAGAAGGGTAGTTGTAGCTTTGTGCCCCTGCAGTGCGTCCAGCCACCTCAGGCGAAACTTTAAGTCGCCTCTTACGATAGCCAGCGGATACAGGTTTCGTCACGACGTTTTCCTTCACCGTTAAAACAATTACTGTGAATACACACATCACTTCGAAAAGTCAGAGTAATGTTTGGGGTTTGACTCACGACCACCGAGATTTTCGACCTTCCGCCTAAGCTTCAAGGCTATCACTGCTTTTATGGGTAAATATTAATTGAACCTCCTTTTTTTTCGCAAGTGAGTAGCTAAGAACTGGTAAAATTTTGCTCATCTAATTTTGGTCTACCACCACTGCTTGGCATTTAATTCCCCTCATAAAATGAGTATAGCCCATGTTTATAAATTCATCATCACAGGGCGTGCGCAATTTGTATAGCATGTCAAAACGCGGAAGGCCCCGAGTAGTGCACATAAGGAAATGGTAAGGTCACGCTGTATCTGTCGCGTACGTACCGCATACTAATGCTAGACAAAAACTGTTAGATCCTAGATACGCCCGGTACGGCCCCGCAAACGAACGCTTTTGGTACGGCGAAACATAATATTTCTCTTGATGTACCAAGATAGGGGGAACAGTTAAGTATATTTTTTTTAAAAGTTGTTGCCTTTACCTATTTTTTTTTTAAAACATGTAGGTATATATTGATCATCAGCCTATAAAAAGGCTACACTGACACTGGCTTCCTCTACCATTGCGAAGGTTTCAGCCTTAGTCCACTACGCTGGTCTAGTCCGGGTTGGCAGACTACACACCTAAGTAATTCCTAAAGTATTTTAGGATGTACGACGTAAGTGTACAGCAAAGACTAAGTAAATGAATAAGCCCGCCTTATTACTATTGGACGATATTTTATTACGTTTCTCCATCAAGATTTTTTAAAAGCATTATGAAATATAGGAATCGATAAGGTACGTGTTAATACCTCATTTAATCCTTATCACAATGTCCACAAATATTCTTTAGAAAGTCTAGGGTATCGCTTATTATAGTTTATTTCGAGCGACATTAAAAATTATTAAATAAATAATTGTATGTTTGTATGTATGTATGTACCTAATATGTTCATTTTTATTGTACACACTTCTACCCTCCCTTCTATCACTTCTCTTGTCCATCTAATGGTTGTCTCTAAAAAATCGCCTTGCGCGATAAGACCGCCAATGGTACTTCTTTCTCTTTGTTTATTTGATTTGTATATTATTTCTTTGTGTGCAATAAAGAGTTTGTAGATTTCTATAAAAAATCTTAAATACTTTCATAGTAATTTATTAAAATTGTTTTGGTTCCAGCGTATTCTATGCTGATGAGTATAATTAAGTAAATATATTTTCGTCATTTTTTCTGCGTCTTAATACAAAAACCATGGAGCAAAGACCTCATTAATATAAATTAAGAACGACGCAGTAATAAATACAATAACCATTTCTAAAGAAGTTGAAATTCGTAATCTTTTTCTAGAACGAAGGATTTTTCCAGAGAATCTCGCGTGTTTTTGTTCGTCCTCCATTACATATATAATTGTTTCTAGTGTACTAAATGGTGGAAGCAAAAATCCCCGGCGATTGTTTGTTAATGATTTTTACGACAATCTGTGGATAATGTCGAATAACGTGTAGTATATGGAAAATTTTGAGATCATTATTAGGTGTAGTTAACTACGTCTTTGTACAACCAAAACTATCTTTTGACTGAACAGTAAAATTATAACTTTAGACTTTAGTACTAGCACGATATTCAGACGATCTGAGACTGTCTAAAAGTGTCGACCTATTTTTACAACATCTAGAGGCTTTTGCGAATTTAAAGACCTGCATAAAATATTTATCTTTGACATTATTCTTCATGCATTCTATTAATGTGTATTACATAGATCATCACTGGTATGATATTATGTCCTTTTTCAATAAATATTCGTTGTATGAATCTTTAGACTGATCCCAGTAATTGATCCATCAGATTAAAGTTGCAATAAGACTTTTAAAGAGTAATTGAAAGCAATATTTCATTGGGTCATAAATTATCATGTAATTCAGCAGATAATATAGCCCTTTATGTCTAGAGTAAATAATGTTTGCGTTGAGTGAGCATTAGGGTGTCCCAGCTTAGTAGGGCGATTTTTTTTCTCGAAATTAGATAAGCATACCCTCTATATGTTTTCTAATTGACTCTAATAACTCAAATACGAAATATTATCGAAATTGGATAGCGGTAACCCGTGCCGACTTGATGGCAAAGTTTTAAGAAAAAAATTGTATGGTAATTGTAGAGCACATATAAAAACTTAATTTTTATTTTCAAAATTATATCCTATTTCACCGGTATTATATATTTATTATTTAAACAGGAATATTTGTGATATTTTAATCTTAAAGTTTTCTTTTTACTGTTAGGATAAATCACAGGACAAATTGCTTTAGTTTCCCTTTAAAGGTGACTTTTTCACGCAAATGTTGTATCAGTATAACTGCAATTTGCAGTATCACTAGCGACTTTTAGTGTCATTATTTATTTCTTAACTGCTTGAAAAGAAGTATAACTAGTCTGTGAAGTAAGCAACTCATTGAGAAAAGTCTCAAATTTTTTAAAACGATTGAAGAAAAGCAAGACTAGTTTTTGATCGAAATAAAGTCGTTTATGTCTTTCTAAAAAAGTAAATCACGCAGATATCTTTCCAGGGGATATGAATTGATGGATCGTCTTTAGTTAAGCTTTAAAATATTATCATTTTTGGTTCCTGGTCTCCATCATAGTGATATAGAGACAAGACAGCTACTTCATGAACCAAAGACACCATGACTTTGACTTTGACTTAAAGGCCAAAAATGCTGAAAAATATTCTGTATAGTCATTTCTGAGTTAATTTTATTGACAGTTTCCCAGGGTTTCAAAGTATTAGGCAAACATAAGTCGTGGTAAGGTGCCGTCACTGATAATATACAATGCATCCAAGCCTTAACATGGTATATAGCGATGCAAATCTAGATGTCTAATAGTGCGACTTTTTATTAGTAATTTACAATTAAAAAATAAGTTACGACATTTTTAATCAATTAATTGCTTCGGCCATCATGATGTCTGGTACATAGAACTTGGAGATCGAATAGTCAATTTCCTTTCTGTATCACCACCAAAGAATATGATTATAGCTATAATTGTTAATTCTTGATAGCCAAGACTTAAATTTCCTTCATAATTCTGTCCGGTAAAACAATGTATATCTATTTATATAACTATATCTATTATCTAGATTTATTTTTATCAATTAAAGGGCACTGGCGTGTGCAATATACAAAAAGTAGTCCAAGCTTGTAACAAACTCTTGGCGACACTGTACGAACACATCTTGCGATTTTTCCGCATTATTTGTTGATCTCTTCAGAGTCGGTATAAAGCAACTTATTTCTTAAAATTAGTTTATTAAAGCTTTAATAGGCATATAAGCCCTTTAACAAAAAATAGTTAATCTCGAATAGTTAGATTTGCGATTTACAAAATTCAATTTTACTTCACGAATTTTATTAAACAGAACTGCCAATATTTGCTCTTTACAGAGAAGTTTTAAGCCGTTATTTTAATGTTTTGCACCCCCCTATTAAAATTTGCCTTTGAAATCTTAATCTGACATATTATTGATTAAACAAAAAGAGGCGTTTACCAATACAATAAACAAGCAACCACGAAACTTCCATGCGAGTATTGCGACGCGCCAAAGTTCATACAAAGTATGTAAGTACTGAAACACATGAATGCAAGTCGGCACGGGTTGCAGTGGTCCTATGTTCATGAAATTTTATTTATGAGTGTTTTAACACCATTCGAAAATAATTAGAGGGTATGCGTTGACAAAAAAAGATTTTGATTTTTTTGGGACACCCTAGTGAGCATATATCTCACTAGTTATTTTGTGACAAAGACTTGTTCAAAATGAAATTTCCCGCAGTTTTCTATAGTTCAATATAACATTTTATCTTAATTATCAGCGTATACTGCATTGTCTGTACCATTGTTTACGTTCTCATGGCGGGAAGTCGAGTTTTTCCGGTTCAATAAGCTGTCAATACGACAATTTGTCTCCACTATGATCATGTTTACTTAAATACACCAGTCTGACTTGTTTGTCTGATTGCGTGTCGCATCCGACGTAACTTTCCTCTATCTCGGAAACAGATTCATATTAGCACATTTGATGAATTGGTGTTGATTTATTTCGGTATGAAAAGTTGGTGTTGGGTCGTAATAATTGAAGAGTGGAAATTAAGTTGACTACAAACGAGTATTGATTGAGGATTGTACGTCAAAGATTAACACAAATGAAACGCTTTTGAATTTGCAGTCCAAAACCAAATTTGTAATCTGTAATCTTTCGACTATGTCAAAATTTTTACTTGATCAAATTTATATGAGCAAGCCTAGTAATTTTCATCAAAAATGTTGTTAATTACCCTCATGCAGAGAAATAGTAAAGTTATTATTTTATTAACGTAACAGTGTGTAACGTTAATATAAACTGCATAAAATGATGAAAGTATAAAACAATAATGTAAATAATATTTTTATAAATATTAAGACAAGCGCGGTCCTGACCAAAGTCACGACCCGAGGACTCTAATTTGCCAGCCCGAAAATCTGGAAAAGGTGCTTCCAAATCCAAAATTTACTTTATACGTATTTTAGACTGAATACCATGCAAAGGAATTTTAGTTTTCAAACTATTTGCTTCGTATATATAGTCAAGAATCTACGGCTCTACATATCAAGGTACATGGTTAATACTTATCACCAGTCCAAAAATACACATCACGGTGACTCAAACCATAAAGTGAACAGTTAAGGCCCGTCACCTCAAGCGAGGCTTAAGTCAACAAGTACACCTCTGACATAAGGCACGGGCGCTATCTCACATCAGTTCAATAACACCACAGGACAATGGGCCGATCTTTTTATAGTTTTATCGGCGATTAAATAAAAATTCTTAATGCCTCCCAAGTTCATTGACTTTCGCGGATTCAGATGCCATGGGGCCCTGACCCCACAACAATTGTGTTTAAGAAAAACTGTTTTTCATTTTGTAGTCATGTTAAAAATGTGTCAACTAAGGGCAACATATTTTTTTAATGTTTACGGGTATGTATCTTATTGTATTACAAAGAATAAGTATTGTTAAAATCCTATATATATAAACAGCGCCATATGAATCGATCCCTTAAAAGGGTTCCGCATTCTCAGATCAGATATGGTTTGAAATAATGCTGTTAAATCTCCTTAGTAAGTTAGAGTATCAGAGATCCGATTAGTTGATTGCATAGTGTTCTTATCTTGAAACAAATAACCATATTTTGTTTGACTGTTTTTTTGTCCCACGTAATATACATAAAGCGAATCAATTGCCATTTTTCGATTCTATTTCTAGACTCCGTGCCATAATGTTTCAATAGAAAATCCCAAAACGCCTATTTCAATAATTATGAAACAAAAACAATTGTATGGTTTAGTCTCATTAATTCGTTTAAATAAACAGTTATTTCTAAGAATATTTATCCAGTTACTCCAATACATTCCCCATTGAATCACTCTTAGACACACGTCGCAGTTTAACAACTCGACATATTTCTGACATTTTGCTGCACTTTTCGTGTTCGGAGAAACTCAGCCCGTCAACAAATTGCGCAAATATTAGCTTCATGCAAGATTAATTACTTGTCAAAGTTTATTGTCGTGTGCATTCTGATGGGATGCACGTGCACTGGGTTGTAAAGTCGTGTAAATGTTGTGGAAAGGGTGTTTATTATATTTATTAGGAAACAAACGAGATTGAATGTATATAGTACTTAAAATATTTACTTATCGCATTTTAATGATGCGGCAACGTATGGATAATTCGGCAACCGCAGTGTAGGACGCCCTCTGTCTAGGTGGGGTGACGATATCCGAGCGGTGGCTGGCAGCGGTTGGATGAGGAGGGTCGAAGATCGAGCCCAGTGGCGTGCCATAAGAGAGGCCTATGTCCGACATTGGACGAATAAAGGCTGATGATGATGAAGAATGATGAGACAACTCAGGTTGCCATTACTTTCCTCACCTTTTAAACATGGCTTGAGAGACAATATGATTTGTGCAATGAGACCACTTTTAATTTATTTGTAATTAACGCTTTATTTAGTTATGTACCTACAATAACCGTTAAATAAAAAATTAAATTGTTATTAAAATTAACTTTCGCAAAAAAAACTTTTTTATTTTTTCATCAAAAAGTTTTGCTCTTTAAGGTAACTTACATTTCTGGTACTGATTTTTTTGTCCTAGTGTGTCATCTCCGTGACTAGTCATGTACTGATCATTTAGCGTATTCAAGTATTCTTCACAAACAGATAAATATTGACATAAAGACTTCTTTGATTTATTTATCTCTGAATGATGCTCAATTTTCCCATATCTTTAACAATGAGGCTCTGTTCTTCTCCCTCCACCTGAACAAACACTTGGTGCTTCCAGCCGTGACCTTTAGGTCCTCAAGCAGTTCCTCTTGAAGTGGTGATAAGCGTTATCTATCACACCATTGGCGATGAAATCATCTGACACTTCTGAGATTGCGCAATTGCTAACATTTTCTAAGATTAAATATACGCTTATACAGGGTGTATTTAGACCGTGATCGAAAACTGAGGCAGGTTATAGCGAGGGTGATCACAAACCCAGTGGTGATATCAAAAATCCCGACAAAGAATCAAAATTTTAACGTTTTCCATACAACCATCGGTGTTTAAAGAATGTAGTTTGTATGGAAAACCTCAAAAATTTTATTTTTTGTTAGGATTTCCTTTAATGCCAGGGGGTTTGTAATCACTATCGCTATTACCTGCCTGAGTTTTCGATCACGGTCTAAATACACTCTGTATAGTCGGGTTGGCATGTTTGGATTTCAGAATATCGAATGTTATTTATTATTTTAATACCAAATAACACACGAACACGACATAAAAAAATGTAAATAAAAGAAGATTATTTTTATGGCAGCATTTTAAGAAGAAACTTTGCTTTTTGATGCCGGCCTAAATAAAATCGACCGGTGAGGGCTAAGCCTAATCGTTTTTCGCCAGTCGGCACTATTCAAACTAGACTACGTAACCTAAACTAACATCTTTAAGTAGCATTGAAATGAAATGAAATGAAATGAAATAATATTTATTGAATCCATAAAATGTCAAATACATCACTTAGATTCAGTCATTTCAAATTTTACCACCCTGTTCGGAAGGCAGTCATCACTAGAGAAGAACGGGCAAGAAACTCTAGTATTGCTCTTTTCCAATCAAGAGATAGCTTACAATATTGTTACAAGGACTTAATTTCCCGAATTCGAGCAGCTCATTGATACAATATCAGAATTTTGTGTTGCATATTAGAACAGCATAGTCATCTTAAATGGAGAGACTGTTATCTAACCGAGTTAAAATTTCATGAATGGAAATAAGCAAATTAGGCAGACCAGTCCACACAAACAGCACCCGTTCACGAGTATGACGCATGTGCCAGCCATCGGCCTCCTCAACCATTTCATAGGGAAGTGACCGACTCGGCACACGGCATTCTTAATAGAACATACACCATCTAATGAAGTCTCCTTAACTCACCACCGACAATGGACATTGCGTTCAAAATAATTAAAGTACCTTCTCTAAAATCTTTTCTAATACTGCAAGAATTGACTTCTAGAATGTATTCGTGAATAAAATGTATTGAATATTAAGTTTCGATTGAAACCACTTTACTAGTTCATTATGTCGTGCTAATTCCATCCGTGACGCGTATTATTTAGTCGGTTAGTTGGAACGGCGAATAAAGGCATCCATTCATGAGTTATAGAACTGCGACAATTATTTTCATACACCTTTTATTTATTTAGTTCGGGGTTTTTATCAAAAAAGATATGGTAACCCATCGTATCTTTTACACACTTAAATTCACATATAATAGATTAATAAGTAAAAAGAGCATGGGACGCTTTTACTGGATGAATTAATCACCCAGACCCGAAACAAATATTTGTGGATCACACAAACATTTTGTCTCGGTGCGGGGATTGAACCGGCGGCCGCTCGTTTCGCAAGCTGGTGTCTAGCCAACTGCGCCACGGGGCTGTCACACTGTGTATTAAAATACACAAAAAAGTAAACTTCTATTAATATATTGTTTAAATATAATGTTATGATTACAGAACTCATTAAGATACTTTATTGATAAATTTGTGGATCAATATTTGTCCATAGATTTAATGTATCAAATCTATAACCGGGGAAAACCCGACTTATTTATAAACTTGTTTTCTTTGCTCAAGCTGGACTGGTGCCTAAGGAATAAACTGGTCCTTTGCATCGCGATTGAAAAACTGTGGATAATAATTGGGAGAGGGAAACTAGTGGGCAAGATCTTCCAACTTCGAATATCAGGATAAAACAGGTATGATATTTATTAGTCGATAATCACAGCGGTCGCGGGATCAAACCACAGGCACAAATCTTTGCCTTTTCCGAGGTTATGTGTGTATTCACAATGAATGATCACTCGCTTTAACGGTGAAGGAAAACATCGTGATGAAACCTGCACACCTAAAAGTTCTTAGGAATTTCGTAGGTATGTAGTCCGCCAACCCGCACTAGACCAGCATCGTGGACTTAAAACTCTCAGTGGTAGAAGAGGCTTGTGTCCAGCAGTGGGATGGTGTATGGGCTGATAATTATGAATTTAATTAAGTAAAAGATACAATTGAGTTGTCATATTTTTTATTTAAAACTCTCTCACTGATAAAGGAGACCTGTGCCCAGTTATCTTTATGGGATGATGAAAAATTCTTTCGGGGATCGAACTAGTAGCCCCTCTAGATCATGATACCATAAATACCAGAGTACCTTTACTGTGGAGATCCCAGAGTTCCTTTGCTGTGGTGACGGTGGATACCATAAGGATTTTACCCGGTAGAAATCCGGCATACTCCGTTAGCCCTCCCTGAGGTGGACGGGGATCCAAGAGGATTTTCCCCATGAGAATAAAAACGAAAGATCATCACACCGTCGCGTGAACAGCCGCCCTTATCGGCTGCATACGTGACGGCAGACAGCGAGACGCCCCGTCCAATCGATAAACTAGTGTAAAACGTTATTTCATATCATTATTTGTCACCCACTATCGGAACACGTTTCAGTTTTTGATAACAACCACTTGGGAATTGCTAATTGATGACATCATCCCCCTTATGCGGAAATGCTGTTGCGTTTTATTTTATAATAGAAATGTAAAGTGGTGGTATTATAGTTAAAAATGAACTAACAGTCATGGTCATAGTTGTGACTCCACACTAGGATCTCCTATCCTGTGTCGTAAGTATAAGAAAACTAAGACAGACACAAATAAGTTGAAAAAAATAAGCCATTGACCCACTTAAAGATAACTTGTTATACCCCGTTTGTTAACAATAACAACTACAGCCAACACATGGATTCATCACTACACATTAAGGTTAAACTTTTTTCAACACGATGGCTTAATTACCGGCCTACAAGTTTAAGAAATTTACCAACCATTTAAGGTTTACTTACGATGTTTTCCTTCACCGTTAAAGTACTAGGTAGATTGCGAATACACACACAACTTCGAAAAGCCAAAAGGGCCGAGATTTTTGACTCCATTATGTCCCTAAAACTTTAGACCATCACATCACCATCAGAGAGTACCGATTGTCTTTTATTTCTTACTACACGTCCCTCTGATGCAAGAATCGAGAAAATCCTCGTTTATATAACTAATTGCGACGGAACTTTTATTTCCATGATTGATAGACGATTGCAGGTTATTAATTAGTGTAATACAAGTGCCGTTTCCGCGATCGTAGATTATATTGATTAAGGGCAGGGAGATAAGACATGGACACGCTTCTATACCGATTAATGGACATATGTGATTGCTATTCTATAATGGTATCACCCATTATATTTTGAGTGTATGAGTTCTTTTGAGTGAGAGAATTGTAAAATTTGTTAGTCAGTTATTTCAAAATAGTTTGTAGACTTAATATTTTTTTCCAAATATTTTCAATAACAAAAAGTAAATGATTATGAATACACCTATTAATTTTAACCTAGATAAGAGTTACGTGTCGTTGGGCCTTTCTTTCAGTATATGCTCAATAACAGCATGATATACATATAAATATACAAAACGTATTTTTCATTTTCATCTTATATGTGGATATTAAATATAATGAAAAAGAATTAATTCACCTCTAAATGTATGTATAACACTTTAATAATAATTAAAAGAAATGACATAAAATAAATGATTAATTACGAAAAAAGTTGAACAAAATCTAAATATTCACTAAAACAAGCCTATCTCATGCCGATTTAAACCCGTAGTCTCTTATCTAGCTAAGTACCCAAAAAAATATAAGTACCTATGTTTTTTAACTGAATTATACCTGTTGTAGCTAGTATTGATCCTATATCACAAAGGCGAGATTCCAAGAATTCCATCAGACACACGACAGTAGCTAGTTTATCCCTAGTAAAAGTTTCGTAGAGTGTTCGTAAGACAGTTGAGTTGAGGGCTCCAGGCCAGTCAGCCGGCCAACGAAACTAGTCTTGTGAGTGCCAAGCTCCCCGGAGATTTCAACTTGTTAGCAAATTTTCTCTTCACGTCTAACCGTTTTGCTGAATTACATTCCTGTGTGTGTATCATGGTATTATAAAGTGACGGCCTCAAGGATTGGGAAGGCGATTGGGTGTCTCAGCGTTTGCAAGTTGATCAGGAACGCATCTGACTTTTGAAGTTATGTGTCTTTTCAGAGTAAGGGCGAAGGAAGGCGTCGTGGGTAAAGTTACACACCTAAAAACGTCTTGGGTGTGTATATTTCGCCACTGTAGTGAAGTAAGGCTAAAAGCCTCTTAGTTGTAAAAGAGACTCGTCCATACCTGTGGGACATTTACGAGCTGATGATGATGAGTGGGCTTTACTAAGAGACCTAAATACTCTCACCCAATTTACGAGTGATTCGTAATGTTACCTTATTTGATTAGGTATGTAATATGTAAAATAGGTCGCAGTTGATTACGACCTTTCGGCACAATTTTATTCTTCTAGATATGTTAACAATACGACTAATATGTCGTCCTTATAATTGCTGTATTCATAAACACTTAGAAATCGATAAAAAATATAAACTGTTATAAATAATGCAACTCCCTTTATTCAAAAAATTCCTTTTTATAAAACCTTTAAAGAGTTGATTATAAATTCTATACAAGAACCTTCGTATCAATATCACATCATCCGCTAAAAGCCTTCTACTTCTACACATATTCCACAAAGATTATACTCTAAAGCGGTCTGCATTTCACATGTCAATATAAACTTCTCTACCATCGTCGAATTTATGATATATATCGAGAAATACACATCCCAAGCGGCATTTCAGTATCGTGTGAGATGTCTGTAGATATCGACGCTAATTCGACAAGAAACGCGACCGCTCCCGTTCTACAACCCAGTTCCGCACTGCCGCTTTTAAAATTCGTGATTTTTCAATCGCAGTCGCATTGAAGTTGGGTTTCAATTACTCATTCCCGTATTAGATGGATTGTTTAACGTATAACTTGTGATGGGGAGTATGAGTTGTAGGTGGGACGTTGTAAATTAGTACAGTTTTTGTTTTAGAGATACAAAAAGTACACAGTGCAAATAGCAAGCATACACACATACATAGCCTCACGCCTATATCCTCCAAAGGGGTAGGCAAAGGTGCTTATTTGCACCCACATTTCTCCAGGAATGTTCCACGTAATAAGGGGCGAGCCTATTGCCGTTTCTCGGGCAATTTTGTAGAATGCAGCTACTGAAAATTTCTTAATGGAAAAACCCAATAGCAATTAGCTTGATCCGGAAACTGAAGCCGGGACGTATAGATCGCACGGCACATGCTTGTACTGCTAGACCACGAGATCATAAAGCATAGAATAAAATCGTTGAGCATCCAGCAAAAGACAGATTCCTCACAGGTGTTAAGTTACTCATAAAGTGTTATTAGTTTTAAATCAAAAAATTATGAGTAGGTAGAAGCAAGAAGAAAATTTTAATCTAAAATCGCCAACACAAATCTTTTTCGTTTTTCTTTTAGTTGCAGTGATGGCCTCGAGGTTAAGGCGCGCGATCGAGAATCTCGGTGGTCGCGGGTTCGAACCCCAGGCACACACCTCTAACTTTTCGAAGTTATGTGTGTATTCACAATGAATTATCACTTGCTTTAACGGTGAAGGAAAACATCGTGATAAAACCTGCACACCTAAAAGTTCTTAGGAATTTCTTAGGTGTGTAGTCCGCCAACCCGCACTAGGCCAGCGTGGTGGACTATGGCCTAAACCCTCTCAATGGTAGAGGAGACCCGTGCCCAGCACTGGGACGCATATGGGTTGATGATGATGATGATGATGAAATCTTTTTCATTTGAGCCTATTGTGAAATTATTACATGGGACGTAAAACAGCATTAGAATTATAACAACAGAATAACAAAATCACAAGTCTACCTTTCCTTTACGCGACACATGCATGAGTATGGACTATCGATTTGATAAAACACGTGTTGACTTGTTCGCAACGGCTTATCGGTCAGTAAAACATACTTTACATAGATAATAATCAATACGATATTGAGTACTTTGATAACTGCATGCATTTGCATAGTACGTCATGATTGTTAAATATAAATTCAAGTTAATTCCCCGATGAGGTAGACAGCCGAGTTTTTTACAATCTCATTTTGATAGCTTTTTCAAAATTATTGGAAAGCTCAATACTGAAAGAGGTTGCCTATTAAGAACAACTAGAGACTCAAGGTCTATTAAGAATCTCGTAATAAGAAATTACATTGCCTAACTTAGGAATCAAAATAAAGACCTGTCGATTGGATATTTTTGGCGAAAAACTAACGAGGTGTTATCTTTGACATATTTTAATTATCTTATAAGTTATTAAGACAGTCATTTGGATCAATTTTAGTTTTTAATTTAATTACTTCATAACGTTGTCACTTGTCAGGTTGTTTTCGATCAAAAGATCTAAATTACATACTGTAAAAATGATATTGGTTTCTTTCCACGACGGCGCGTTAGGTTTAAAAAACCCAAAATAACCGAGAATGAACCTTCTCTACCATTCAGAAGGCTAAGGCTTTTCATCACGCTGGCCAAGTGCGGGTTGGCGGTTACACACCCAAGAATCTCCTAAGAACTTTAAAAAAGAAATGAAATGTCACTTTTATTGTGTGTAATAACACACAATAAATCTTTACAATGTCATTTTCCATTATTAATCGCAGATTACGCGCACTGCACGTGTATTCTATAATAGTCGTCATTCCCAATAGCGTGTCTTGCCAAACCTGTCGTGGCAGCAAGTTCGTATCCACTGGACCTTATATGGAAGTTAACTTGGCCTTATGACTTCCGCGTGATTTAGAGCTCAGTTGTGAGAAAAATGGCATTTAGTTGCACCGTTCTGTGTGCTGTGATTATTAATGCAAAAAATTAGTATTGCTTAGTGGTGTTGCAGCAAAATTTTATGGTATGACAATTAAAGGTCTTGGGTTCGATTTTCGGGGGATGGTAGTAGGTTTTGATGTAAGGATATTCTCAATAGCTAGCATATCTGTACGAAGTCTGAAAATGGGTCTAAAATTAAGTAATAGGTGCAATACACTTATACAACAAACAACCTAACGAGGGTTATGGTAATAAATCTCTCTTTATTCCTTTAACCCCTTACCGCATAGAACGCCATATATGGCTTCAAAAGTTAACTATTTTTTTTCAACTTATTAAAATACTGTTTTTTCGCAACCAAGGTTGGATCCGTATAAATAATTTCTTCATTGAACGAAACGTATTTTTTGTTGCTTCTGGAATGTGCAATTTTTCAAAATATTGGAGGTTTTGCGCAGCGTGTGCGAACGTTAGAGTGAAATTAATCAGTGCTGATCTTATAAAAGGGAAAATAGCAATAAAACGGTAAGTAAAAATCCTGAGAATTTTAAAATATAATATTTACATATATTTTAATAAGAAATAATTAAAATTTCGGCATTTTTCGTTGTTTTTATTTATTTTTGAGCTTTTATCTTATATTGCCATATTTGGCTTCATATGCATTTTTGTCAGAAACATTATGGCCCATATATGGCTTCGCATGTATGTTTTTTCTTTTCTTGTCAGCTATGGACTCTTTTCGCTTTATGGTGATGGTTTCCCGAGTGACGACGATCTGGCTTCTTACTCTGATCCTGACTTTGAACCCTATTCTCGCCGTGCTCGTCGAAGAAAAAATATTGTTATACCTGAATCTGAATCAGATTCCTCTGATAATGATGATATTAACTCACAAATTTTACTGGTTCCATCGACATCTAAACCAAGAACAAAACAAACCATAGAAAAAAGCAGACTAATTTGGATCAAGAACTACCACTAGATTCTGTACGTTAAGCTAACGATAACCCCGAGTAGACAAGTCGACAAATTTGTCAGAAATGTTCAGAATTCCGTTCGTTTACCAAATGTGGTATACATAAAGTTAATTTATGTTACAATGATAGAATAAATTGTTATAAAGATTTTCATTAAACATAATTTCATTTTTTAATTAATGTATACGAAGCCATATATGCATCAGTAGGACTCTACTAGAATGCATACGATGCCATATATGGCTTCGTTTAATATTTTTTAAATTAAGTACGTAATTTTTTTTTTTCGTATACAGACTGTTAATTTATAAGAAATAAAAGATATTTTCAGTAAAATAAATACTTTTAACCGTCTGCTTCATAATTCATGCAATAAGGGGTTAAGAATATACCCGTTTTAGTGTGTACGTATATTTATATTTATGGAAGCATTAAATGTAGACTACACAAAATGCATTTGTAGAATATACCCATTACCCATGTGACTTAATCTGTTAGCAATCATAGGTCATAAAGATATTTCTTCTTCTTCTTCTTCATCAACCCATATACGCACACTGCTGAGCACGGGTCTCCTCTACCATTGAGAGGGTTTAGGCCATAGTCCACTACGCTGGCCTAGTGCGGGTTGGCGGACTACACACCTAAGAAATTCCTAAGAACTTTTAGGTGTGCAGGTTTCATCACGATGTTTTCCTTCACCGTTAAAGCAAGTGATAATTCAATGTGAATACACACATAACTTCGAAAAGTCATAGGTGTGTACCTGGGGTTCGAACCCGCGACCGCCGAGATTCTCGACCGCGCGCCCAAACCTCGAGGCCATCACTGCAATTTGCAGATATTTGCTTAGAATTAAATCAATTGTTTCACAGGCAGGAGTCGAACCAGCGACGGCACGAAAGCTGTTAAAACAGAATAGCATTGGCAGCAATAAAGTGCAATTGGTAAGAACAGTAGTCGCTATCAGTGAGGATCTGAGCGAGCTGTGTCTCGCAATTAGCACAAGATCCACTAAAAGCATCGTTTTTATATTGTTACGATGCATTTGTGATGTGTTATCTGAATTGCGATCTTGTGGCGGCTAAAATGACTTTATTTAAAGCTGTCTTTTTTTTTAAACAAATGTCGGTCAATAAGATTTTTTTTAACGTTAACTTAATCAATAATATACTGTTTAGCCCATGAATGTCTGCGAGGGTTTGGGTTAAGGATCCACCACGCCGGTGTATTGCGGTTTTGCTGACCACACACCTATAAACTCTGACATAGATTTGGAAAGTTAGAGGTTTGTTCCTCGGGATAGAATAATACTCAGACGGGCACAGGCGTCGAGTTTTTCGACCACGCACTTACCAAGCTTGAAGCCACCATTACTAAAAAACTCTTAACAAAAAGTAATCTATAAGGTAGAAACGGATAGAATCGAATTGAGAATGTAGCCGCTATCCATAATTTCTCAATCCATAATTAATTCATTCATAATTTTCATTTGAACTGACTTTATCGTTTTCACAATTACCAGTACACAAATACAAAAAATCTAATATCAATTTCAATTGAAATAGAACTCTTATTCATTCCAATGCCGACCTATTTTCTTACAATTAGAATACTTAAATTCGTCTAGCACGTAAGCAAATGATGTAAAAGCATCATTTTATCGACTTGCAAGTGGTAAGGATGCGTCGCGGGTGGCTTGAAACGGCTTCAATGCTTCATGTAATGATTATCACTGCAATTAAGGATCGTACGGTTTTATGGTGAAACAATAGAGTGAGCTGCCGACGACTTGGTGCGTAGTTTCACACAGACGCACTTCGCTTTTACGGTCGCAAGCCGTTGGGGTAATTGAAAATTTCTACGGCCTATTGATGGATGCATTTGGTATAGAAAGTAGCGTTTTGAAAGTAAGTGGTCATTTGATGATGGTAAAAAATTGGAGGATTTCAAGCCATTTACTAGTAAATACACGCCTGTTTTGACGAAGAAGAAAGTAGAGGTGTTTTACTGCTTTCACGTTTCTCCCAGTGACAATTTTACATAGAAGCCTAAAAACCAAGTTTTTATTTCACAATTCCTAATAACAGTCTTTAAGCTTTTAACTTTTGTCTCACAAACTAATCATCATCATCATCATCAGCCTTTATTTCGTCCACTGCTGGACATAGGCCTCTCCTATGGCACGCCACTGGGCTCGATCTTCGGCCCTCCTCAGCCAACCGCTGCCAGCCACCTGGCGGATATCGTCACCCCACCTAGCCAGAGGGCGTCCTACTGGAGTGGAGACCACGGCTCGGCAAACGTAGTGTACAAACCAATGTGACACATAAATGAGAAGATCCTGCTCATACAATAAAATTTATATAAAAGACATCACACAATTAACGTTTAACGCTTTTGAGATTCTATGAAATAATGGAAGTAATGTCAATGGTTTCGCCAATTGCTTTAAAAATTCCAGCTTATAACAACTAAGAGCATATAGCCGTTTCCTGGCACATTTCCAGACTCGCTACTGCTGTTGAGAATTTCCTAATGTAATAACCCAATAACGCCCAAAAATAAAAACTGATACCTATCTCTTGGCCTTGCCCTAACCCACCACAATCCCGCCACTGCAACTCCTGTATTCCAGGATCAACAGCGGCACGCACAGTATTGGCGCCGAGCAATGAAGCTCAGCGAATCTAAGGGGACCTAAATTGTCACAATCCCGCAACGAAGTAATTAGAAAAGCAATGTAAAGGAGGAGTTGGAAAAACAAAGAGTTGTCCACTTCCCTCCACAGCAAAGCGGGTGACAAAACATTGAGCTATGAGATTTAACCTCACATAAAGAAAGACAATTACAATTACCAAAAAAAAAATTTGATGCAATCTATCTCTTGGCCTGGTGACCCTTATGAATAAGTCCGTGAGACAAAAAATAACTACAATTTGCCCAGTGTATACGTCATTATTATTATCCCATATAAGTCCCAGCAGGGCACAGGCCTCCTCTACCATAGAGTGGGCGTAGGCCTTAGTCCACCACCATTTTTGAAGAACTTCTAAGTGTGCGGTTCATTACTACATATCTTTCACCTTTAAAGTTCGTAATAATTCATTCGTAATAACTTCGAAAAGTCAAAGGTGTAGTACCTGGGATTTCAACCAGCGACCGTCGAAATTCTCGACCGCGCGCCTTACACCTAGAAGCCATCTGACTTCCAACGAAAATAATACAAATACCCAATAACACTCACGACTAGAAACCATGATCTTTCAGCCTTGTCACAACTTACATTTATACCTAAAAGCCTCGTGCCAAAACATAACTACCATTTGCCTCAGCACGTAAATACTTTTAATTGCGTTAACAATCAGATAATGTATCTATCAAATGTCAGACAGCCCACATCCTGTCTGCAGTCACAGAATTTGTCTGAGTTACCGTATAAAACAAAAGCATTAATGTTCGTGTCGCGAGTAAATTAGATGCACATAAAATCGCCCTTCTAAGCTGCAGTCTTTGTTGAAAACCAATAAAGAGCCACAAACTTGTACATACAGAAGCACTAAGTTTTATATAAGTTCAATTGTACGTTCAAATGAGTAGGATTATTTTATTGCAAAGTGTTAGAAAGGAGATAAATTTTAAAAATGATAGATAAAATTTGAAAGAAATGTTTTGTTTTACGTATAATCCTCATTTTAAGTGGATACACAACTAAAAACTATAAGGAGCGGAATGAATTATATTACATTTTTAAAACGTAAACTAAAAATTGACAAATTTAAATTTATAACTTACTCATTTGTTAGTTACATATAAGAAATCCATTATTAATAACTGAAATCTACATTGACAAAAACTGTCTTTAAACTTATGTAACTTTACCATCAGGTGGCTCCTATAAATAAATCTTAAATCAAATTGAGATTTTTTCTTTGATTATTATTCTTTAAATCGTCTATTACTTTACAATAATTGAGATCCCCTTCTCACGAACTCAAATCACCAACCAACCAACTTGTTCCAACCAAACCTTCTCTACCCCACATAGCTGTATCCGCACACTACATCCGTTGTATAATTAAAAACTAATTCGCGCATGTTCTCCAAAATGTGTTAGCAGTTAACAAAAGGCAATTAATAACACTTGAACGTTACACGACCAGTAAATGGATTACGTGGAAGACAAAGGCTCGATGTGACAGGGACCGTGATCCTTCATGGTCTGGTTATTGTGAGACCAACATTATGTTCTCTCGTGTGTGGTCAGTCTTTATTACACACAAAATTTTTGATCCTGCGTCATAAGCGTGGTATATTCGATCAGGTTCCAAGTTGGGTAATATTGGATTTTAATACAATTTTATTTCTAGAAAATAAACCTTAAATTTACACAAAGAAATCAATAAAGATAGGGTATACCTATATCAATTGGACATGAAAAAAATAATCATCATCAGTCCATATACATTTCACCGCTAGCACGGGGGTGCTCTACAACTGAGATTGTATAAGCCATAGTCCACCACAACGACTAAGTGCGGATTTACAATTAATGATGAGTATCTAAGGGTATCTAACAGACCAATATTGAGACTATTTTTTTACTAATTTAAAAAAGAATACACACACATTCTACCATCATCATCATCATCATCAGCCAAAGGACGTCCACTGCTGGACATAGGCCTCCCCCAGAGACTTCCAAAGCGCTATTTTATATACATTCTACCATAACTAAATCTATTCAGTTCCACATAATGTGTAATTCTATATATTACCTACGAGTAAAATATCCCGAAGTTATAGACGAGGCGTACTCTTAATGAGCTGCTTAATTGTATGTTACACTTTTGTACAACTAAACTTAACTATTTTTCTAGCAATTAAAACATGTTTTAATACTTACTGCTTGAGACTTTTTTTCTTGTATTTTAAAACAGTATTATCAATTTTGCGAAATAGTCGATATTCCCTTTATTTCGGCTTTTTATATCTAAACAGCTTTATCAACGTTGGCAAGTCACTCCACTCGTACCAAAGTACCATCTGAATACAACATAATTGTATGTTATAAACAAAAGCTATCGCAACTAAAGGTCAAAATCAGAGGTAAGAAAAAGAAAGATCTATCAAATGCGATATGTTTTTAATTAAAACAACGCCACGAACCGCTACAAACACTTGACAAGTTGAGGATTCCGTGCAATCATGCCATCTAAATGCAAATTAAACTTTCAGCTAAAGATATAAACCGGTCCATTAGCAAATATATTGCTATTTTTTTTTCTTTCTCTCCCATTCAACTTCTTAACTCCTTAGTGAAGTCAAAGGCACTTTGTTTTACTTAAACCGGGGGTTAAGAACTGTGCGAACTTGGTATTTTCCGATGGGGGCATTTTTGGATTTCTCTTCTCTTACTCTTCATCAACCCATATTCGCCCACTGCTGAGCACGGGTCTCCTCTACCATTGAGAGGGTTTAGGCCGTAGTCCACCACGCTGGCCTAGTGCGGGTTGGCGGACTACACACCTAAGAAATTCCTAAGAACTCTTAGTTGTGCAGGTTTTATCACGATGTTTTCCTTCACCGTTAAAACAAGTGATAATTCAATGTGAATACACACATAACTTCGAAAAGTCAGAGGTGTGTGCCTGGGGTTCGAACCCGCGACCGTCGAGATTCTCGACCGCGCGCCCAAACCTCGAGGCCATCATTTTTGGATTTACATCGTGAAAATTTTACGTAGAAACTTTACACATAACGCGTTTCTATTTTTTGTTCAACCGATTCTTTGTTTTAAATATTAATGCTTTTGATAAAGGATATATAATGGAAGAATAATGGAAAAATCATTTGGAAAGTTATTGAGCAATGTCGACGTTTAATAATAGGATTTGGAAGTCCAGTTAATAAGAAAATAAAAAGACTGTAGATTTTGTATTATAATTAGATATTATGTAATGGTAATTATGTTGCACGTTTTCCACTCAATAATGTAATAAATAAAAAGCAAACATCAAAATTAATATTAAAGAATGTAATAAAACTAATCTTTTTCCTAATATAAAGAGATTGAGTTATAACGGGGGGTCTAACCCGCAGAATACGACATCAAGTCCCGTCCTGTCTGGAGCCAAAGTTTCAGCTATCTGGCTATTAGCATAAAGTTGGTAAAAGTATTAAAGTTTTCTCGGAAATTGATAACGTACCACCTTCCAGATTTTAAGTCGGCTCTCTTATAAATTTATAGCGATGAGATGAATTTATTAAGAATAATTTCTTGAATTTATGAGTGGAGAAAAAATTTAAATGGCCACGCTGGGTTAAGTTGCAGTTATGTTTATTTATTGTGAGTTTAAGTTGGCAGCTATTTGTAGTCAGTAGTTTATTTTCTGGGATTTACTCGACGCTTGTATAAGGATCATAATATGTGTATACCAAAGCGACCTTTTACTGCGAACTAGCTGAAAGTATTTAGGTAGATTTAGGCACGGTGGTCAGTTTGAGACTTGTGTATTAACCCATAGTGTTGAAAGGTGCTGACTTCAAACATTTCAGGCTAGAGGTCGAACATCTTAAAAGTATTTAATATTTTGAACATAGAGGTTTGTCAGCCTTAGATGACGAAAGGAAAACACGAAAATAAAAAACCAAGCTCTTATGGACATACTATACTATCCAGGGCCAACTGTACTGTCCATCTTGTGATCGAGTACTTAAAATCAAATTCGGCGTAATAAACCACATTAGGGTCCACGATGGTTTGTAATGTTTTATTCTTGGAATAAAATGTTTTCAATGTATATTATTATTTAATCTGCCTTTTGTGAATTTTTAACCCAAGCGGCAAAACTTAAAAGCTTGAGAACTTTTCAGATGTTGTGAGATATTTCTAATGCTAAATGAATTATTACGAGTTACAGGGATGAATAAAAATTACCCTATTTTACACGTTAGAAAGAAGTTCCTCTAAGATATTTTTTTCTCTTTTCCGCTTAATATATTAATACTCTTTTCTTTCAATCTAAACATTGAAGAGACTACTCTCATCAAATCCTCTGTAAAATTCAACAATACTTCACGAACAAAAGACTGGAAAGTTTAAAACACCAATACAAAATTCAGCACGCAAAACTCTATATTACGTTTAGGAGCATCTATTGCGACAGGAGCCAGGCGTAATAAAAATAAACGTTTTCTGTGGCAATGTGCTTTACAATGGACATGGAAGAACCATCATATTTCTTTGAATATGGGCCCTGCTTTAGAGTTCCCAACGTTTCCGAGCCTGTCTCTTTTATTGCACTTTTGTCGCTCCCTGCTTTGTGCTGCGTAATTGGGGGTGTTATGTTATAGTTGTTGCTTTGTTCGGCTTTTTGCCTCGAGTTTTTGGGGTGCGCAGCTCTTGCGATAAAATGCCGTCTTGTCGACGTTGCCTTTTGCTAGGAGATGGAGAATGGTGTAATGCAATTTTGGTCCAAATTGGATTGCTGATATTTAAGTATGAGTGGTACGTCCATAGGAATAGACATATTTTGTTAAATAAAGATTTTAAATCTAAATCGGAATTCGGTGAGGCAAGCTGCGCTTTCAAATGGAAGTATTGTCATTGGTAAAAGTATTAAATCAATCCGTTGGCCTATTTTCTTAATAGAAAAGTAAATATCAATAAAATTAGTAGTAAATATAGTGACACTCCCGTGGGAAAGTAAGCTAGATAGCTTACGAACAGAGCGGCCGCGGGTTCAATTCCTGCACCGAACTAAATGTGATCCAAAAATATTATTTTTTTTTGTCTGGGTATTTGCAAGACCGAAGAGTCTCTCATTGTTTCTAATACCTACGACACAGGAGTTGTTACTGTGGGGTCAGAAGAATGTATGTGACCGCTTGGTATGTTTGTTTATTCGTTACAATTTCATTCAATTAATGGTTAATCAGTACAATAAGTGGTTGATATTCAAATTACATTCTGATAGAACACATTGATATTGAACACACCGCTCCTCATTTCTCTTCTTCTAACCTAATGAAACTCCGAGAATAGACTTATGTTTATATTTAGTAAATATAAAACAAGATGTTTTCTTATTTCCCTATACTCAGCGCTTCCGAGTCTCTCTAGTTTTATAGCACTTTTGTCGCCTGCTATTTCGTTATGCGATTCGGGATTTTTACTTTTTTTTTCTTTCGCGCTGTATTTGCACTTTTGGCATTTATTTATATATTTTTATGGCTAATTCTGATAAATCAGCTCACTAAATAACTTCTGAATAAATGTGTTTATGTTATAAAATATGTTTATGTGTGTTATTTAAGGACTTTCCACATGCAGATATTCTTAAGCGAGTGTGTTCGCTACGTCAAGGTCGTAGTATTCTTTCGCCATGTCAGTACAAATAAAAATATGTCTTTTATTGTTCTACAAAAACTTGGACGTTTGTTAATATGAAAAAACCTATTTTTATTCTATTTCGTTTCTTTGCATCAATGCGTTTTTAATCACCGTAGCTATTAACTGTTTTCGTTTTCGATCACGGTCTTTTTATGCCCTGTACCTATGTTTAATTTACAGAAGGTACAGGTTTATGCATTGGTCTTACAACTAACATAAAGATAACTTTAGGTATCCCTTGTCTAGCATCAGTGGCGGTACTTCCATAGAAGCCCGAAAGCCCGACTTGCCTTACATAGTTTCGAATAACGAACTTAACGATTGTTTTTTTATAAAATAACGCTATAAGCGTGAATGTGAGTACTAACCGGTAGGTATTTATTAGTCCTACGTACCAAAAAAAATATGCTGCTACTAAATAAACATTTGGGCTTGCCTTAGTTTGACACCCTAGGCACGCCACTGTCTAGCATATACTAAATTTGTATAAATTTTTCTACATAAGATTATGTTATAAGTTAAACAATCATAAAACCATTACCACAACAGTATTTTAACCATATTCATGTCAATGCCGGTACTTCCGATAGAAGCCTAACAACCCAGTTTACCTTTCTAAAATTATTCCATATAACAATTTGTTAAACAAAGACCCTCACAACAAACAATTACCATACAACTTTTGGTCATCTTCGAAAGTACTTTCACTGATTCTCACTCCCTTCATTCAAGCCAAGTAAGTACTAAGAGTCTAGACATTAAAAATTCACCCGCCTCGGTACGCAGACAATTTTTACGTCTCACACCCGGCGTGAAACACTATTCATGCTGGATGGAGTCAGGTTCCCAAGGGACTGGTGAAAGCTTGGCTTCTCCGCAGGTAAATAAAGTAGGGAGTACCGTATTATGTTCTGTGGTCACTATCATTAATATTGTGGCCGCCGGTGATTGCTGGTGTAAAGTAATATTGCCTGATGCATGGATTTTTAAGACGTCTTGAGGCTGAGTTCATTGAGTAATTCATGAGTTGTGTAATCAATTAAGTGATGTGGGATTGAGTTTCATATACGGTATTGTAGTTGGGATTATAGTGATTAATAAATTTGTTATAGTTGTCATCATTAGCCTATACAAATCAAACTGCTGGGCACGGGTCTCCGAGCACTATTGAGAGAGTTTAGGCCTCAGTCTACAATACTGGCCTAATGCGGATTAACTCCACACCTAAATTATTCCTAAGAACTTTTTAGGTGTAAAAGTTTCCTCACGATGTTTTCTTCCACTGTTAAAAGTCATTGATAAATGAATTCAATTTTAATACATAGCTTAGAAAAGTCGTAAGTGTGCCTTAGGTTTGAACCTACGATATTCTCAACCGCGTGTCTAAATTTCTTTTAGTCTAAAATTATCCCTCCAAAACCAAAACTCTGCAAATTTTCGCGTTCCAACAACAAACCGTTACATCTCGCCATACAAAAAGCCTTTAATAAACCCTGCACAGTACTAAAGTTGCCTAAAACGAAACACATTTGAATCTATGCCCGAAAATCTTAAAAAAACGAGCCAGCCGGCCCGAGTGTCCACAGTTACCCATAAAGCCATAAACCCGCAGCACGTTAGACTAAAAACCCAATAGAATTTGCATAGAAATTGATTCAGTCGAAGCTCTACTCTTCCGGAGCCCCTACTAGTGTCGCGTTCGATAACTATTGTAGTATTTTTTTTTGTTCTTATCTACGTCTTACTGCTCGGTAGAGGATTCTTCAGAAATTATTAAGAGTTAGGTTTTAGTCCTAAACGTTGGTCTGGTGCGAGTTGGTAGACTACACAGGTAAAAAAATCTTTATAGGAAATTTTTAGATGCATAATATGTACTTATTTTAAATTTAAAGTAGGTATGTCGAATTATGGTTTAAAATCAACCTGACGTAATGTGTTGTTACAAATAAAAAAAATGGATTCGCAAACTAGCAACAAACTCGCCTCTATTACGAATTGTCATAATCATGATTCTCGACTGATCACGTGTCAGTGTGGTCAGTTTGCCTCGCAGTATAATGAGAAGTGATAAAATTATAAAATATATTTCTATAGTTTTTATAATAGTCTGGCGTAGTCAGTTAAATCTGTTAGTCGTACTTCATAGTAAGCAATAAAACTCAAAACGTTTAACTTCCACTTCATAACAATATATTTATAATATAAATATCATTTAAAGCATATTTTATCGACACGGACCTACAATATCGATTGACAGCCTTCTAGATTGAACCATAATATTGCTAGAATACACACAATAATGTTAATCATACCTTTGTAAATGTCAAATGACACATGTTTCTATTTGAACACCGATAGTAATCTGAATAGCGTCATTCAGATGTTAAACACGATAAAGGCCGTAGTTAACTTGCAGTCGAGGCTAAAGGTCAGTGGTAGGGGTGCAGAATGCCCCATCATTGCTTAATCCATTTGCACTCGCCACATATTTTCGAGGGCGACCTATTGTAATCGTTTCGTCCTACTTAGATTAAAACGTTAACTTTGCAGACCAGACATGTGGTACACAAAACACACACACGCACACACACCCTTATGTCCTTAAGGTTTTGGGCAGAGGTAAATAGTCATGTTTAGCCAAATTACATAGGTTGAAAGACGTGATAAGTCGTCGTGGCTCAAATTTCAAAGGTTTATTCCAAATGTTTCTGTTACTGACAACATTTTTGAAGTATTAGCAATCCCTTTCCAGAACATGGCTTGTTTATAAAACCTGAATTTTAAATCGATTCGATATAACTAAACCTTAGTAGTTATAGATTTACTTTAACACTTTAGAAACACCAAGAAAAATCTATCTAAGCCAGACCAAACATTGGCATTGAAAATTGACTGAACAATTTGCGCATCTCACCAATATTTTCTTTTAATCTATGCCTGTATGAGGAAAATGTAGTGCTATCGATTTTCACACGTGAAAAATGATTTGAGGAAAATGACATGCTGTGTATTGTTGCCACAATGGTTGGGAGCTCTACAATCTATTACCTGTAGAGAATTGACTTACTTATAGACTCTATGGTAGAGTTCGTGAAATAAATTATTGTTTGACAACCGTTGTTATTGGATTCAAAGATATGTTTATATTTTTATGCGCAATTTTTGAATTTTCAAACAAATTTTGTTGGAATATTATTTTGCATTGTCTTGAGGTAATTTTCTTACTATTTGATGGAATTGTATTCAATCAAGTAGTTACATTTAAAACAATCTAAATAAAGATAACACAATAAACAAGAGTTAAGTCAAAAGGAATCTACAATCATTATCTATTCACATGTAACAAATTATACAAACTAAGCCACCCACCAAAAGTTTAAAATTGGCAATAACAAAGATAATTGTTGACTCTGACTTTTGACTTTGACTTTCGAGTCAAAGAAATTAAGCCAGACAGCCACCTTTGACTCTGTATGAAAATGATATTTCCCTAATAGGAAACCCCTGTCCGGCTCTATCTTGACCGTTTCCCCGTCCGGTGCGCCTCCGCTAGTACTGAAGCAATTTGCTCGCCCTCGTTTGTATGCAAATTCGCAACCGCTTATATATCTGTTTGCTTCACTCTCCGTATTTTTATAGTCTGTGCATTTTAAAAAGCAACGTATTGGAGATACGCCCGCGTTTTAAGTGTTCCCACTGCGTTTTAAATCTTTATCCATTAGCAGCACGGTTTTGTTGGCTAATGTTTGTTTAATATATTCACTACTTGTATTGGATATTGATTTTTATATTGAAATTGCTTGATGACTTTGAACCTTGTATACTAATTAACGCATAAAAAGATATTTTTGTAACGTTTCCACGTCTAAACAACAATATTTATTTAACCAGAGGAAATAAGGTTTTTGGAAAGAATACCTTTAGGCTATTTATTTTTTAAAAAATGTGGCAGAATGAAGTGTGGCTACAAAACTGCACAGGATGCATTTTGATATTATGTCTAAGTTGTCACATGTCGATTATGATAATGATGTTGTTAGAATTGCGCCACGCCTGTATTCCGCCAAGGGTAGGCAGAGGCGCATGTCTGCACCATTTTTTTTATTCATCATCTAAAGCAATAATTTTTTACCAATAAGAATACTAAAAAAATGAATATTTATTTTATTATCAATCCCAAATACAACCCTCGTAACTTAAAATAATTTCACAAATTTACACACTTGATTTCACCCACAAAACCACGCCATCCGTGATCTCCCTTCATGTTTTCCTCAAAAGAAAGCACAAATTAAGATTTACAAATACAACCATTTATTTGTGTTAAGGGATGATTTTCAAGCAACCCTCTGTAGCCTTGGCGACACCCTTTAATGTAATAAAGGCTAAATAATTGAATTTCCGTGTTTTTAAGGTGAAAAAATAAAGGATCGTGATCAAAGAAATCTTGAAGTTCAGCGGGAAATTACATCTGTTAAAGAGGGTATTTGTGAAAATTCACAAAATGCTTTCAGATTTTTAATTTTCTTTAACGACGTTTCATTATACTCATAATTTGTTTTGAATTTTAAACTCCTTGCTATTGTCATAAACAATTATATTTAATGAAATGCGAGAGAATAAATTAAATTTGAAATTGTAATTCATTAGATGTCGTCGGCAGATTCGTCTGTGTTGAGTCCGAGAGACGTAGCAATCCTTCTCGAATTTTTGAAATATTGTGACAATATTGCAATTAATATCTTAAGCGAGAGGAAGATAGAAAACATTAAGAGGGTCGCAAATTGAAACAAAATAAATTACATTTTAAATATATTCTTGGAAAAATCTAATTATAGAACTCTACCATTCATTAAAAAAACATGAACTTAACCCACAAAAAATAATGAAAATTATTCCAATTTACCCATCATGTTTTTCTACTATATCCCAATCCGTTTTCATAACCGAACTCCTTCGCCGAAAACTGTTAAATAAAGTAAAAGAGGTCCTTATTGGGGGCTACATTTTCCGATATTTCCCATTAACAGCAGTTTCCCAGTAAGCGGGCCCTTTGACGGCGGCGCCGATTGATTGTTACATCAAAGCGAACGGCGGCACGTTAATAACCTTCGAATTCTAAACAATAAAACGCGATGACTTCAGTAATCAACCTTTTATTGGCCATTTATCAGTCATTTAAGTGATTTACAAGTTTCTAATAGAAGTTTGTTGAAGATGGATGAGATGAGACTTGAGCCTATAGAGTCTAGGGAGTTACGATGACAACGAAAAATATTAAAATGATAATATAAGGTGATAGTTAAAACTTGTACACGATTTTTTTTCATTAGGTAACTTTTAAATCCAGGACAGAGTCTGAAAAAGTGCCTGAAACATGGCAATAGACTCGTCTCCTTTTACGTAGAACTAATACACGCTTGGCGAAATAAAAAGGAAAACAAGGATAAAAGTCAAGTTGGGCTGTCTCAATTTGGTCAGTCCAGTTGCCATTAATTTTGTACTCTATCATTGTTAATCACGACCAAATTAATTCTTCTCTACAACGCTTGGACCTGATAGGTTTGATGGGCTAAAGATGATCTGTTTATCACAAAAAAAAAAATACTTCACCTAACCCGGGAATGTAGCCCAGGACCTATGTTCATCACACTTATCCAGAACCAAGTCAACAAAGTAGACAATAATCGTAAAATAGACAAAAATACGATTGCATGGAAGCAGTTACAATGCAAAGTTACGAGGTGATATAATCACGGCGCAACGCACTGTAGGTAGGTAGAATAGGTGTGAGGTTACGAGGTAAGTTTCTAGTGCCGCTGCAGTTCTGGTAATGCGTTAAGTTTTGAGCGACGCTCGGTGATACGTGTTTAGGGATGGGGTGGATCGATAATGTCGATAGATTTGGGATTTTTTTTCTCGTTAATTAGTATGGCGTTTTGGCGTAAGATTGTATAAAAGTCAAGCTAATTTAGTTAAGTTATCAGGACGTAGTCTTCGACTATTTGTATAACGTTTTACACATAATACGTTTATTACAGAAAAATGTCAGGTATTTATGATAAGACGAAATTTCATATGTGTTTAAAAATAAGTTTCCAAAAATACATTTTCGTATAAATAGAAGGCCTAGTCTGGGTTGGTGGACTATGTACCTAAGAAATTTTGAAAGTGTAGGTTTTGTCACGATGTTTTGCTACATCGTATAACTATATATTATTTCATTCCGAATACAGACATTACATCGTAAAGTCAGTTATGTCTGGAGTTAAAACACACAACTGACCAATCGATTGGACCTTGCGCATAAACCTCTAGGCAAGTCACGCCTATTAAAGCTGTACTAAAGACAATTTTACCACTGTATCGATTGTTGGTAAAACATTTATATCGATACCATCGATATCACCCCATCCCTGGTAGTTAATAGTAACTCGTCGTCTCGAACGGAACGTCTTTGCTCTCTTAAGACAATTTCCAGGAGTGCACGCCATTGCATCCAGTTAAACCATCGTTTAGTAAACCTATTCTGTAAATGCAGAACGGGGGAAAAAGTTTCAAGTTAACTACGCCGTTTGTAGTATAAGAATATTTGGTCCACTCAGGTAGATGGAACGAACGGGAATTTTGAATTGGTAAAAACATTTGCAAATTGTTTCAAGTATTGTTAGTTGTTTTCATTTTTGCATAGCAAAGTTATCGTTCGAGATGAAAAGTGCAGGTAGATTTAAAAAAAGCTTCATTTGGCAAAAAATGCTGCAATCATCTCCCTCTAGTTGACCCTATCATTCCGGATGTCATTTGTTTGTGAAGTTTTTTTGGGTGCCAAACATATATTATTCGTATGAAATGATGTGGGACGTAGGTAGCTGTAGGTCCTTTTAAAGCCTAAATGTCTGATATTATTATAAAGTAACTATTCTTGCGCATCTTTGTATAGGCACGGTTTAGATAGTATATAAATAAAACAAACTCAACTCTGCATTTAAAATATTATCAAAAGGATTAATTTCTCAACAATCAGAATCAGAATAAGCGTTCGCATTCGGCAACACAATGTAATCCTCGGTTTTTATAGTTACAACCACTAATACAACGGTATCATTTCAGCCAGTTTCCCACGCTGTAACACACGTCTCATACTGTGGTTATCACCCCATGACAGTTCTTTGTCATGTTTGTTTCTGCTATTTGAGTATGTAGAGACGTAAGCGCTTTATATCTCAGCACTGAAGTGTTTGAAGTTTGAATATCAAAGATAAAAGAGTTAAAATTTACTGAGAAATGTCGGTGTATAAAAATTTTAATATTATTTAAAGTTTGATATTCGACGGTTGCGGGGTACCCATAATTTAATATTAAGACTTTGTTGCTGCGATTCTTGGGTTTGAAACGCTATGAGTGTTTAAAATGTGCAAAATAAACGGCAACATTTAAGACTCTACCGGTGGACCTTTTAAAAATATTTTCAACGAAACATTCGAAATACAAGTTTGTCTTCCCTTCTGGTATACATCATCATCAAAATCAAAGTCAAAGTCAAATCTCCTTTATTCAAATAGACTTTTACAAGGTCTTTTGAATCGTCATTTTTATGCTTTTTTTTATAACTAGTCATCAGCCCATATGCGTCTAATTGCTAGGGAAAGGCATCCTCTGCAACTGAGAGGGTTTAGGTCTTAGTCCACCACACTGGCCTAGTACAGACAGTTGGCGGACACCTAAGAAATTTGTAAGAACTTTTAGATGTGCAAATTTCCTCACGATGTTTTCCTTCAAAGGAAGGTAATGGTAATATGACTGCATATACAAGTATTAAATCGAGAACAACGCCTATTAACGTCTCAGTGAGGTATCATTAACATTTTACACGTTCACAGGACTGGTCACGACATTATAAAAACTATAATTAATAATGCATCAACAGATGACAAGTCGGCCGGTTTATATGTAATCGCACAGTTACTTGAGGAAAATTATGTAGAATTATATTTAACTATGATCCAGGCTCCAATCGAGAGGCAACGGCCATTTCTCAAACTATTGGTGTATTTAATACACTGTCTTGGACTGATGATGATGATAAATCGAAAAGAAATGCCTATTCTTATGGCTGAAGTCACGAAATGATAAAATGGTGATGGGAGTTGTATTTCTAGGTTTCGCTATTTTCGATTCAAGAACATTAGAAGAAGCTTTCGACCGTTTTCTAGGTATATATTCCGACCCCAAATAGTAAGAATTACAATTTAACTTACTTAGAAATCTACACTAAACATCTCGATCGCTATTAAAAAATAAAATACATCCAACAGCCACATACATAGTAATGACACACTAAGACGATTTTTGTACCTTGGATACCCAAAACAACAAAAGACTTCAGTCTCACTAACACCCAGACCCGAAACAAATATTTGTCGATCACATCTTTTTTTAGCGGGGATCAAACTACAGCTTTATTTCGTAAGCTATGCAAATAAAAAACGCTTCCTAACCAAGTAATAAACAGCTGAAAAGTTAAACCCACCGGTTAGACTATTTGTGCGTTAATGTCGGAGAAGTTATCGCGTCTCTCGACCGTGAAGACGAAGATTGCAATCTCTGCAACTAGTGACTGGTTGCCCGCAATTTATTGTGGCGGTTACGCCGTTTCGCTTTCAACGCTAATGAAATTATATGATGATAATTTTTATGTGCTGCATTATCTTTATGTCTTAATTTCGCGATGGTTAATTCGGGATGGGGTGTAAGCCCATTGTTTTAAGTACTGTTATTATTTAATTAGAAGGCTTTGTGTGTAATAACTGTCATATTTGACTTTTCGAAGTTATGTGTGTTTTCATAATGATTTCAATTACTTTAACGGTTAAAAAAATATCGTAATGAAAACTGCAGACGTATTTGAAAAGTTCTTACGAATTCATTAGGTGTGTAGTCCGCCAACCGCACTACTAGACTAGACCTAAACCCTCTCGATGATGGAGGAGTCCTGTGCCCAACAGTACGACGTATATGATAATAATAATGACGCTGATAATAATGATCATGATTAATCGATGAGTATCTTAAAAGTAAGTCCTAGAAGATCTAGACTCTTAGAGGTTCCTCTTCCATCTTCTACCACAAAATCAGATAAACGCCCACACTTCCAGTTATCAAACCCAATTCAGATTAAATTACGTCATAACAAATAAATTTTTACGACAACCGCGGCTGGATATGAGTAAATAATTGAAATATCAATTGACCAATTTCAATATTTGAAATTTGAACTTCGTTTGACAGTCAAACAGAAATGGCGATATTGTGCTCTGTATTACCAATCAGCAATGGCCCCGGGGAGCGGCACAGTGCAAAGTTAAACAGTAGGACAGGTTGGTATAGGGGAATATTTATCATGAAATTTTGGATGAGCTGAATTCGTTGCTAATTGCTCGAGGTTGGGCGTTAAATTATCTTTCGACTGTTCAACTTTCGATACCGATGTAATCTCTTACAGTTGTAATAAAATTTTGTACCCAGCAATGGATACCAAAATTAAATTGCAAAGATTTTAATATATTAGGAGTGAAGGATTGGTGAGGTTCTAATGCAGGAGTGTATAAATTTAAAGTGTCAAAAAACATATCAAACTGTGAAAGTTCAAAAATTCAAAAGTTCAAAAATAAGATTTTTGTACGAAAAAACCTTTCATCCATTTTGTCAATGTTTTTAAAAAATAACATAATCTTGGGACACATTATTCTTTTATTTTTGCAACCGGAGTAAATTTTTTAATGGAATAATGACATTTGATATTTCCAGTGGTGTAGTGGAGACCTACATAATATGTCCACCAGTGGACGTAAGAGAAGGCTATTATTGATCATGGTGGGATATTCCAATTATCCTTATACGTTAAAAAAAATTTCCACACTGCTTCCTTATCAACTACGCGACCAACGTTACCAGAGTTAAATAATTATTAGTTAGCTTTGTGCGAAAAATCTGCTCGAAGTAAATGTTTCAATACAAAATACCTGCCATGGGGCGGGGGTTTAATTAAAATTTCCGCGCGTATTGTTCGGCTTTTTCATTGATGATCGATGGTTTTTGTGTCCGACATCACATCGGGATTAATTGTGGCTTCCCACTGCACTATTCCAGGTATTCTGACAATGGAAAGCCTGCGTGGCTAATGCGGTACAGCTAAACTATATATTTAATAGTATTTTATACATATAAAACTTCACGTCTGTATTCCCAGAAAGGGTATAGATTTTTGTGCCTATATTTCGGCAGATATTAGACCCACGTAATGGGAGCGAGCCTATTGTGCTTTTTTCAGACACCTTTTTAGGCACTGCTCTGCTGAGAATCAGATAACGGAAAAACTCAACAACACTTTGCCCACCTTGGGAATCAACCTCGGAGCCTCTAAATCGCACGGCACTTGTGCCGCAAGAACGAGTGTTCAGATTACCGGAATGATGGAGTTAATTAGTCCTTCTCCAATAATTATTAGTAAAATTTTATTTTATACGCAAATTCAAGTAGAGTAAAATTTAAAAAATAAAATATAACAAAAGTATGTGTGTCTCTGTCCTTAAAAAATCAAAATATGAAGCATAAAGAAAACTCATACTCTACCTACCCTTTGTCCATTATCTCGACAATTAATCTAAAAAGTTACATTTTTAAATACCGCACAAATTAGCGGACAATCAGAACATTAAACTTCATACAATTAATGGGATTACACACTCGTAAAGAAAACGGTGAGTTCGAACAAAGACTTTGTTGAACAAAAGATGAGTGGTGTCTTCGTTGGTGGCCATCAGCGGAAACGACTTGGCGTTTACAAATGTGGATTACCAGTGGACTGGACTGTTTAAATGTCTGACGGATTTTATAACCTCCAAGGAGTCTTTAGTCTCGCTTCGATGGGTTGCGCGACGTGACTCGAAGTGTCATTGAGCAGTTCCACCAGGAGTTGCTATTACAAAAGTATAGGCAGAACAGAATTTAAAAATACCCTGTGTAAGGCAATAGGCAACATATAGCCCTACCGGGTTCCTGCAATTCTGTAAAAGTTACATAGTCGTAGTCCTAAGTCTCATGCGTGGTATGTCGATTGGCGTATTTTTTTCGATTGGGGCTTCTATTTTCTTCCTATAGTAAAATTACCCGATATTTATGAGTCTACATTTTCCTTTACGTTAGCTATCTTGAGATTGGTTTAGGTATGTCTCCCCCTGGGCGCATTAAAAAAGCTGACGATTAACTTTAACAATTTCAAAAAGAAGGCAACATTTTACCCTCAACATACAGTAGAAATCAGAAGCCTAAGTCTACAATCTCAAATTATCCCGATCCCAATTTTTACGTAAAAAACACAAAATTTAGACAAAAACCACGATTTACCTAGCAGATAATGCGCGTATTTCTCACGGGTTGTACTAAAATGGGTTCCCGTCACACAACGCCATCTTAATGGGTTTGGATGTAGTATCATTATTTTTTATGGCAACATTTATTGGCAGTTCCGGAGATCGGCGCGGTGCGGCCACGGTTTCATTGAATGATAGTCGTTGCTTTTGTAATGGCTTGTAAGTACAAAAAACTTTCATAAAATATTCTCCAACTGAAACGTGGAAAACTGGCGACTGTTATTGGATATTGTTAGTTTCATGTTTATTTGTATTCAGGTAATAGATTGTCGTTATTTTCTGCTGGGATAATTTGCTTGTAAAGCGATTTGTATAACTGATATTATTCTTTTTCGCTACAATGCGTTAAAAATACGTTTTAACCTGACTATAACAACAGTCAAAGGAGAGTTATGATTTCCATAGGCTATTTCTTTATTAGCATTGATCATGGACCTCTTCTACGAATACCACGCCGACCAAAGAACTCAGGCTGACTGACTTCAACTGACAATGCTCAGAATAATTTTCAAGGATACCGACTATTATTATGCGCATAAGTAGGCTGTGTTGCTGAAAAATTGTTATGAGCTAAATAAGGAACAAGATCCGAAACAACGAAAAACTTTTCAATCTTGCATATAAAAACAAGTATTAGTTGATCACTTTAACGATGTCTCAATGAGGGTTTCAAACTGCAGAACTATCGTATCATAAGCTAGTGTCAAGTTAATTACGTCATTGAGACTATTTGACAGCCCCCGTGGCGTAGTTGGCCAAACACCAGCTTGCGAAACGAGAGGCCGCGGGTTCGATCCCCGCACTGAGACAAATGTTTGTGTGATCCATAAATATTTGTTTCGGGTCTGGGTGTTTGTGAGACCGAAAAAGTCTCTCGTAGTGTCTGATACCCATGACACAGGTCTTGTAACCTAGTGTGGGGTCAGAGCTATGTATGTGACTGTTGGGTGTATTTATTTATTTATTATTTTATTAAAGACTAGCTGTTGCCCGCGACTTCGTCCGCGTAGACTACAGGGTTGAGTCCAGAAAGAAAATAAGTTATAGTCTATTTTACTCCTTAGAGTCCTATTTATGCCCATACCAAAAATCATACAAATCGGTCGAATCGCCGGCCGGCGCCTTGTACATAATTATTGTGCACTTGATGATTATTTTGAAACTGCGATATCTTCTAAGATACTCATTGAAATCAAATGATGTAAAGGCCAAATTTCTTTTAAATTAAATACTTATACTAAATAACGCATTTATTTGGATAAGGATTAATATAATCTTTATAAAAATACCTTCACAAACAATGCTTTATTTTATAACAAATTTAGTTAGCATAAAAGAGGTTATAGTGAAGCAACCCTAACAGTTAGACATATGCTACCGCTGACTTTTTTATAAACATTATCAAGCTCTACAATTTTTCTCTAGGACTCAACTATATATCTCCCATGAGAAAGGCAGCGTTTGAAAAAAACGGTTTCGATCGCCCGTTTTTTCTCTGACTTACTTCACAGATCCTGCTACAACGAAAAAGTCTTATCATTTTTCGGACTAATATATAGCCTATGACACTCACAAAGAACGTAGCTTTCTATTGGTAAAAGAATTTTCAAAATCGGTTCAGTAGATCCCGAGTTTACTTTCTACAACGTCACAAACATACAAACATACAAACATACAAACTCACAAACTTTACCTCTTTATAATATTAGTATAGATTATAGTATATATAGTATATATAGTATATTATAGTATAGATTACCATAATTATGCCAACTACTAGTTTGAAGAGACCAAAGGAACATATCGGAATTTTAACCCTTAAAATACCTTTCCCATTATTTCAAACATAAATTTTATTATTGAAGTGATGGCACATATCCATTTAGTTTATCTTGTTTACTTAGACAACTTTCTAATGGATTACTCTCGTATAGCTACTTTCCTAATGCATATATTTAGTTGACAGAGACGTTAAACAAACAGATTTGATTGATAAATGGGTTGGAGAAATGCAGTGGAATTACCCAGCTTTCTGGTAGCTACCGTTGACGTGATCTTTTGTCTTCTCTGTTTATTTTAAAACTTACATTTAAGGTACCTTACTTTAGAGCCTGCTTAAGTAGTAGTGGTATTAGTAAGGAATTTTTTTAGAATATCATTATCATCAGCCCTTAAACGTCCTTCAAATGGACACGGACCTCTAGTGGTTTTAAGCCTTAGTCCACCACACTGGCCTATTTCTGGTTGGCGGACCACCTACCTAAGAAATTCTTCTGTCTAACACAGGGCGTAAGAATTCTGCGTCCCTAAAGTACTGGAAATCCAGCACATTAGCAAATCCAGCAGAGAAAGCTGTATAAGGATAAGCTAGTTCAATACAGCATACAGGGTGTATTCAGACCGTGATCGAAAACTGAGGCAGGTAATAGCGAGGGTGATCACAAACCCAGTGCCGATATTAAAAATCCCGATAAAAAATAAAATTTTTTACGTTTTCCATACAACCATCGGTGTTAAAAGTATGTGGTTTGTATGGAAAACCTCAAAAATTTTATTTTTGTCGGTATTTTCTTTAATGCCAGGGGGTTTGTAATCACCATCGCTATTACCTGCCTCAGTTTTCGATCACGGTCTAAATACACCCTGTATATGTACATATATAAGACTTATATAACTGTCCGTCAATCTCGCCCTTTCCGTTTATTTAGAAAACCCATCACCTCACGACCTTCAATGATTTAATCTCAACCAATTACCGTGCAAACCATTTCCTCATCAGCCAGCCTATCACATAACATAACCTTGGTAAATATAAGGCGATTTCTAATAAATTAAAGGAATCAACTCCGACCTTCCAACCTGAATCAGGTGACTTCCTACATCGCGATGAATAGTATTTTTCCCATACATAATTTGCGGTACAATCGCTATGTCCATATGTGGTGACAGGCTGTGTGGCGATCGCCGCGCTGTCTGTATGGTCATGCGAGCCTTATTAGTAATTGTATCAGAAAAAATACTTTGTTGTGTGTGGTTCTGTACAACCTTAAAAAGTCATTAAGATGTCTTTCGTGCATTATTTCGGAGAGTGATATCAAGTGTCAATTATTTTAGACTTAGAGGTCCCGGATTCAATTCTCGGTTTAGGAGGAATTAAGAAACTCTCATTAGCAGATCGGCTTCGAAAAGTGCTCGAAAAACGACAAAGGACTACTCAATTCTTCATACAAAAGACCGAAATATACCCGGCGGTATGTTTGTACAGAAATGCACTTCTGCCTAACCGTTTGGGAAATACAATAATGAGGATATTGTTTAGTTATTTTGCATACTTATCAAAGCCAAAACTTATCACGTGTTTTTAGTCATAACATAGGTATCACAGAACGGTTAGATATAATGAAACGGTACCCTAACATGATTTGTTTGCCATATCCATCCCAGAATTGTGGGAATGCAATGACATCACGTGCTCATGCAGTTTGTTCACTTGTAAGGAATCCGAGCTTAGCTCACACTATATTTTTGCTTTTTACGCTTAATTGCTGTCATGTCTGCAGATTAACTGTGAGAATATTATTCACGTATTACTACACACATAAATATATCCCGAGTATAGTGATCTCACTTTTTCGTTTAAAAAGATAGTTGTTGTAAGCATAAAAAACTATTAGAGGGATTTAGGTTTAGCAAACACTCATGTCTAAGTCAGAATTTATTGATTACACAATGTCTTTGGAACCCAAAGCTTATGTTTGCTTACTTTCGTCTAACCAACTATACCATAGACTGAAAAAAATGTTCCATGGCAATTAAAATGTAGCAAAAACAAAGATGAAGCAGTGAAGGCCTCGAGGTTTAGGCGCGCGGTCGAGAATCACGGCGGTCGCGGGTTCGAACCCCAGGCACACACCTCTGACTTTTCGAAGTTATGTGTGTATTCAAATTGAATTATCACTTGCTTTAACGGTGAAGGAAAACATCGTGATGAAACCTGCACACCTAAAAAGTTCTTAGGAATTTCTTAGGTGTGTAGTCCGTCAACCCGCACTAGGCCAGCGTGGCGGACTATGGCCTAAACCCTCTCAATGGTAGAGGAGACCCGTGCTCAGCAGTGGGCGTATATGGGTTGATGAAGAAGAAGAAGAAAAACAAAGATAAGCACGTTAAAGTGGAAGTGGGCCAGCCATGTCTGACGGCCGGCCGATAGAGCAGACAAGTGATGAAGTGGAGACCGCGCTTAGGCAGACGAAGTGTGGGACGTCCTGTAGCACGATGGACCGACGACTTAAGAAAGGTGGCGGGTAACGGATGGATGAGGGCTGCACACGACCGGGATGCTTAGCGCTTTCTTGAGAAGGCCTACGTTCAGCAGTGGACGGTGATAGGCTGAGTATAATATATGCAATAATTAATTATATATCAAAACTTGGGTGTAGTAATACGTCTCTGCCTACCCCATCCGTGTTACAAGCATGCATAAATTTGTGTGCAAATGTGCGCCGTTGTTTTTTTAAACACAATGAATAATAAATAGGTTAAGTAGAAGCTTATCTGCAGCAACTGCGCAGTTCTCTGTATCGCACCTAACGCTAGCAGATAACAAAAACAGCGGTGTGCAATATGTTGTACATAATTTTAATTAAATAAACACAAATAACAGTCAATATGTAGGTCTGGCCCCACACCAAGATTCGGGTTACCAAGATTTAGGAACTACCAGAGGGTTATCGGTCTCGTAAACACCCAGACTGCAAACAAAAATTTGTAAACTACACAATTAATTAGCACTATGTATGTCAAATTATACGATAAACATTTCAGACTTTTAAAAAAAATCTAAATTTAACAGAATTAAGTAAAAATTTACTTAATTCATTTACTATTTTTAGTAAAAAAACAGCCTGATCCAATACTATTCAAGCGCAGTATTATAAAATGCTTGCAGATATATGAAGAATAATGGAGATTTTCTGATCACGAATTGAAACGAAACATTTCTGCATACACGTCTTGCTATGTATAAACTTCTTGCTCAATAAACAAATAACACTATAAAACACACATTTAATTAATCCAATTAAATCTTAGTAATATACTGCATAACACCATCCCGGCAGTCAGCGGGGCACGCACGCATTATCGTAAGTTTCACTTTTAATCACTATTAAAACTAATTAATTATAATAGTTTAGTTTTAATTTTATTATTTTGAACAAATTTACAAGTTTATATCACTTACTGGGGTCTGAACCTGTGACCCGAGATAACAGTACACTTTTCTTGTTGTATTGAAATTATTAGTAGTTGCAGCTCGTGACTTTGCTTGTATAAAATGTAGTAAAGAATTTATTGAGTGACTGCTTAGTTCGTTTAGTGACATAAGTGCGGGTTAGGATCATGGGTACAATTCTTCAATATAACGGTGTTTTTGGGTTTTCCATTTATGAAGTTCTCAGTAAGAGGAGTCTGGTAGTGCTCACCTCTCTAGAAACAGCATGGCAATCCTCTTATAGCTATAAACACTAATAGAGTCACCGCTTATAAGGCGCTTCACAAAATCGAGGTTGTGAAATCTGGTTGTAATAATACATTTCTACTATACCTTCGAAAATACAAGCAAGTACATTATAATTTTAAAAGATCCTCGCTCCTTCCTACAACCTCTTGCTTTCCTTCACTCATGACCACTAAATTGCTCAAAAAAAACATTTTGTAACGCACTGCTCGCCCCGAAAATCGAACCCTAGACCCCTCAATCTCTCACTCTATACCAAGCATGCGTAAATAAAACCAGGTGACAATAACCATGATATTAAACACCCGGTGACGTGTAGAAGCGTTACGGCCGTCCAAAAGTATCGTTTTGGCAATAAAGACGCCATTTGGATCAACAGGCGAATTAAACCCCCATTTTGATGTACTGGCAAATGTTGCCAGTTATATAATGTTTATTGCGTGGTTTTTGACGCGCGGTAATCGCCCATCATTATTTATTATGGCAACATCTTGAGCGCAGTAAGAGAATGATTTAAAAATGTTATCTAGTGTTACCAACTTCGAGCTGTGCATAGACTATTGGTAAAAAGGTACGGTGTAAAAAAAGGCCTTAGTCCACCCTGGACTACAGAAGCTCAAGGCTATGCTTCAAAATATATTTAATTATAATTAAGTTTTCCCTTGATTACAAGTTTGTTCGATACAATTGTCCTTGACGATACTGAAAAAGGCTCTAAAATGTACCTTTTTATACCACGATTATCCTTTGACCATTAAAGAGCTAGGCGGGTTGACGGTATTCGTAAGGTGATAACAGCAGTTGGATGAGGAGAGCCGAAGATCGAGCCCAGTGGCATGCCATATGCGAGGCTTATCTTCAGCAGTGGAAATGAAAGGCTGGTGATGATGACACATAAAAAAAATTTCATTCTCCAGTCAGTCAAGCAAACCACGCGATAGCATCATTATCATCATCATTAGCCAAAAGACGTCCACTGCTGGACATAGGCCTCCCCCAGAGACTTCCAAAGCGTTCTATCGGAAGCGGCCTGCATCTAGCGGCTTCCCGCGATTTTCACTAAATGCACACAACATACAAACAGCCAATTTCTTGGTGCTATACAAACATAAGATAATCGACGCCCAACGCCCAAGGACGCCGCGACGGCCCCACAGCTGCAATAGGTCACCGGTTGTAAACACTACAAATTGCGTTTACAACTAAAATAATTAACACAAATATTAAATCAGTGCTGTAATTGCGATAACCTATTGAAAGATTACACGCGCGTTTAACAGATGGCTGAATGCGTCATTTTTATTTTTGAGCATAGTATTTCGAGTTATTTCTATGAATATTAGGTTGTTTATTAGGTTCTGAAAGGGAAAGATATTATAATTACAATAAAAGATAAGGAACCTAATGATAGGCACTTCCCAAACAGTGAATCAAATTGCGTGAGACTCCCATTATCATCTTCATCAGCGGCATTTATTACGCCTACTGCTAAATACGAGTATGTATCAATATAATAATACAAAAAGCAGAAGATAAACTTTATTGCGTGTGACAGTCAACAAATATAGTTGTTTAGTCGCTACACTACTCAAAAGCCTTAAATAAATACTAATAAATATCTTCTTGAAACGAGCGAATCAAGTATGCACTTAAACGAAGTATAAGAAACGATGTCCGGATGTGTACGATTCAAAATAGGTATGTCAGGAACATAATTTGCATTTCTTTTTGTCGAAAACATAAAAGTCTAATTATTAGATTTTAATCACGTAATAATCCCTTATAAGATCTTCAATTAACAAATGACTGAAGTATCGCCATACGAATCAGTTGACGCCCGCTCATAAAGTAACATTCGTGACGTCAGACGACACTCGTAAACGAAACTTATTAATTTTTTTGTCCGGCATAAAGTGACCTGGTAGTTTTTCGTTTTTCTCGTACTGCAAACGTTAAGCGTTTCACCATATTTTAATGGCGGAATAGTTGGGCCATAAACTCGTGTGATTTATTTTATGACCGCTATAGGTTGGCGGTGCGAGTGGCAGCGGATTGAGTGGCAGCGGATTGAGAAACGATAGAATTGATGAAACTATTAAAGTGATAAGAAAGCCTGTCGCCAGTCTGTGTTAGTTATATATAGTAGTTTTCGTTTAGCTATAAATGCATCTACAATATTCAATTTGTATTTACATTCATTTTTAACTGCATTTTATACTAGGTAGGTATGACATATTGTAATTATATGATTACATCACTTAAATTCTAGAAAATGTATAGTACGAAATTAGCCTATCTACGAACTCATAGATTCACAGACAGAAAGACTTATTGGACTGAATTTAAAAACTATTTTTGCATTTTTTTTAAATACCCTCACTAAATTAACATTTCTAACTATGAAAACTGAATTATTAGCCTAAAGAATAATTCGGTTTTAAAATAATAATAACATTTACATACATTAAGCTAATACCACACTAAGATATAAAACTGAACAAAAACTACGTGAGATTTTCGGTGTAACTCACCCAAACCCTAATATATTTGTAGATAAAACAATTGTCTCGTCGTAAGAATCCAATTCGCTGCATGTCATTTCGCAAGTAGATGTCTAGGCAACTACACTACCTTGCCTTGTATTTATCATCAACCCATATACGTCCCACTGTTGGACACGGGTCTCCTCTACCGTTGAGAGGGTTAAGGCCATAGTCCACCACGCTTCTATTACATTAAAATACAGTCGAAGTCTATAAAACTAAACTCTCGCCAACAGTGAGACCCTACCCGACTCCTAGCAGGAGTTTCGACTGGATTAATAGCCATACCCTTATAGAAAGCATTCGTATTAGATAATGGAAGAGCTCAAAAATGCGAAATTTAACGACCCTCGTGTATATAGTTATTATGCTTTGTTAAAACGTCGTAAAAAATATACTTACTTTACTAAGATACGTGCCCCATGTGGCGTCTCTATTTACCCTGTAATAATGCTTTTATGATAATTGCGTTTTTTACGCCGGTATGCCAATGTTCCCCATCAAAACGTGGTAAGTTTAAAAACATATATGTAGTTTCAACCTTTCGATAAACATTTCGAAAATTGACTTAATTGTACTATTGTGTTCCAATTTTGTATACATGTGTAATTGGCATGTGTTAAATTCGCAAATAAAAAATACACTATTATTATTACGCAGTAGGTAATATACGCATTTATAAATTTACAAGCGATAAGAACTTGCAGAGCGTATTGTGATCGGATCAAAATATAGATTGCAACGAGACTATTGTTTGCGAAATATGAAACATTACAATGCGTTTTATTTTTGCATCCAAGCATGAATAGGTGCTTCATAACTGATCAATTAACCGGGATTCCGGTTCAAAATAACAATAGAACAAACAACAAAACGCTAGCGAATATTAAAAATAGAAACTGTATTCCATTTTTGAAATTTAGTAACACCGTTCCATCAATAATACCTGCCGACTAATAAATCCGAATTATTTTTACGTTCCATTTTTAAAATCCTCTTGTATTTCGTACTCGTTTCCGAACGCCCCTCGGTGTTTAATTAATCTTGCATCATTTTAAATTTCGAACGCGTATTTCGCGCGCATTTCATTTAAATCCTGCCATTTTTAGTGCTTGTAACCGTCTCGGCAGGGAAAGCGCCCAACCTCCCATTCCCAGTCTGGAGAGTATCTATTATCTTTCGTACCATTGTTAACGACCTTCGATTATTCGGATTCCCGTCTTTCAGTCATTTTACACCCAGTTCTTTCATTACGTGTTATATTTTTATCGGATATCGCCAAAAATTACAACTATTTCCAAAAAGAAAATACATAATCTATGTCTTTAAGGAAGTTAATTATGCCATACTTTTCAAAGTTTACAAATCACCATAATATTTAGAATTTCTGTGATGTTTAACACAAAATCTTTTAGCTAAGAACTATGTGATTGCTCAAAAGCACGACACTCTTATTTTGCAAGACGAAGAAGGCAAAAAATAGCATATTTTTATTTTATTTCCTTAAAAGTAGCTCGTAACAAACCTAACTCAATTTCCTTTATTATCAATATCGTTTATTAGGTAAAAAACAAAACCTCACGCGATTGACAACTCCAGTTGCCATCAAATAGACAATAGAATCTTTCAATAGCAATGGCCAAACGTAATCCAACCGTAGATACAGTTACAGGGAATGTTAAAATTAACTGTTTATCGAGGCTTGTTTAATTAAAAAGGGGTTATTTGGAACGTAGACGTCCCGACGCTGATGTGTTGACGAATTCCTGCTATTGTCTAAATGTTTCTCCTGATTAATCGTTCTAATTAAATTCAGGACTCTTGGGACCTCTAAATTAAGAATGGTTAAGAAACATTTATTATTGTAGAAGATAGTAGGTTCAATCCTAAGGTAAAGTTTGATTGATTTGACACTGATAAGACGTATATTTTGTTTATAAAATCAGCAAAATGTTGAGAATTAAAGTATGCTTTTAGCATTATTACAGTCATTTACCGAACTTATATTAGTATCTAAGTGTGTGACATGATAAAAAAATAACAGACTATTTTTTCCCCACATGCACCTATTTGTGTCAAAAAATAATTGTAACAAACGCAAAGCTTTCCTTAAAAAAAGTCCAATCAGGGAATCGAATCTAACACCCTCCATAACTCAATGCAAACGGGTCCCGCATAAAATACCAACCAGCCGACCAAAACACCAATATTACTCACAGAGCTAAACCCTCTTCCAGACAACCGGGAGACGCCGATATGCATATTTTTATCGAATACTTTTAGAATTGATATCCCTATTCTTTCAGATGTCAGCCAGTATCTAGACACGCCGCAAAAACTGTCTCATCCGTCTCTGTCACTCGTAAATGGATTGTATCTTCTGTCCCGCTCGCACACACGTTATCCCGTCATTTTACTATCAAATATAATTGACAGCGCGATCGGGAGCTTATTATTTAATAATGGGAGGAAAAAAATAATGCTATTCTTAAAACTGTCGATATGATGTATTATAAATAGGGTGGTTAGAATGAGTGCCTTGTGATCTGGTGGGTTTAATCTAGGAGTCTCGTTTTCGATTCCCGGGTCAGGCGAAGGGTAATTGAGGTTTTCCATTTTCCGGGAATGTAAGCGTGAGGTTATTTATTTATGTAAAGCCATCATACATCTTTGATCATTCACAAGTTTTCTTCAATCATCATCATCATCATTATCAGCCAATATACGTTCCTCCTCTACCATTGAGAAGTTTTAGACCTTAGTCCACCACGCTGGCCTAGTGTGGGTTGGCGGGCAACAAACCTAAGAAATTCCTTAGTATGTGCCTGGGATTTGAACCCACGACCGTCGAGATTCTCGAGATTTTCTTCAATACATCTTACAATACATTAGTAAAGTCGATCAGCCTTCGACATATCTATCCAAAGACAGTTAATAGCCCCCTGTTTTTGTTCGTCTCATGGTAACGATCGTGCGCCTAATATTATAAGGTAATATAAATAAATTAACTCGTACGAATTACTTTTTTATGGCTCGCCGTGTCAACTTCGAATGTATTTCTACTGGATCGGATATGTGATTAAATTGATGCGCGGAAACATCATTATTGCAGGTCATTATAGCAAAAGTACAATAATTAAAAACTAGAACAAATTTAGAAACGGTAAAACGCTTAATATATGTATGTAGATACATATTTATTTAGATAAAGTAGGTACTAAAATATATATAAAGAAAATTAAGTAGTTGTTTCTAAATTTCTGCACGCAGATGTATAAAAATCAGTTTATTTATTTAAGCAGTGATCGCCTCGAGGCTTAGACCCGCGGTCAAGAATCTCAGCGGTCGCGGGCTCAAACCCCAAGCACAGTCTCGACTAATTATCACTTATTTTACTGTGAGGGAAAATATCGTGTGGAAACCTGTACACCTAACAAGTAACCTAAGTTCTTAGGAATTTCTAAGTTTGTAGTCAGCCAACCCGCACTAGGCCAGCGGGATGGACTAAAGGCTAAACCCTCTCAATGGCAGAGGCCCGTGCCCAGCAGGTGAGCCTGTATGAGCTGATAGCTTATTTATTTACAGAAAACAAAAACACAAAAAAAAAACCAGTACTATTGCCAATCCTATCACTCAAGACTTTCAAAGATAACCATACAAAGAAGGGACAGACGATAGATGTTAATTATGAAAGCCCAATCCATGATTTCGTGCTCCTAGCCTTCAGAGATCAAAGGGCGGCGTTCACAAAGCGTATCGGCATCCAATAATTATCGTTGGACTGTGCCGTGCCATGTGGACTGTCAACTCTACACGCTTTGTACTCGGCTAGCCCCCGGCTGAACACTCTGTAGTCACTTGCATTACAACAATTATTAATCATTTCATCCAACAATAACCTAGGTGACGTCTACAAACTGAAACACAACCTATCTATGACGTGCAGTTTACGAAACGTATTACGAAAGGTAAAAAGGTAGCATTTTTTGGGCTAAAATAAATAAGTACATCCAACACAGTGGCGTGCCTAGGGTGTCAAACTAAGGCAAGCCCAAATGTTTATTTAGTAGCAGCATATTTTTTTTGGTACGTAGGACTAATAAATACCTACCGGTTAGTACTCACATTCACGTTTATAGCGTTATTTTATAAATAAACAATCGTTAAGTTCGTTATTCGGAACTATGTAAGGCAAGTCGGGCTTTCGGGCTTCTATGGAAGTACCGCCACTGATTCCAACAGTACATAGTTATGACCTTAAGATACAATTCTGTGGTAGGCATCAGAAACTATGAGAGACTTTTGGGATTCACAAATACCCTGACCTGAAACAAATATTTGTGGAGCATACATTTGGGTCGGTGCGAGGATCGATACCGAAGCTTCTCATATCATGAACCGATGTCTAGCTAATTTACGAAGAAGTCAGTTATATGCCCGAGAGGGAAGGCAAAGATGTATTTCAAAATTGTATGTGTATTCAATTAAAAGTAGTGATGGCCTCGAGGTAAAGGCACGGGGCCGAGAATCTCGGCGACCACAGGATCATAGTAGACCTGTCGTCTTACTATTCGGATGTATGTGTCCACATGGAACTATCACGTACTGTAACGGGGAAGAAATTATTGTGAGGAAACCTACAGAGTATTTTACCTACACCTAATTCCTAAAGAGTGGAATCCGCCAACCCACACTAGGCCAACGTGGTGGACACAGCCCAAAATTCTCTCAATTGTAGAGGAGGCCCGTACCCAGCAGTTGAAAAAAAATTGATGAGATATAACACTACTCGTGGCATCTTTAGATTTTTTTTTTTTAACTTCATGCTTTCAATGCGATTTACCTTATCGAAAATACCAATTCAAACTACACGACAACCCAAGGTTACTATATCGCACGCTGTATACTTACTTATGTAACAGAATCAAATTGTCGAAACATTTCATAAAATCTCATAAAAAAAAAAAAAATCTCATTACCAATCGGTCTAAGCAGTGATGGCCTCGAGATTTAGGCGCACGGTCGAGAATCTCGGCGGCCGCGGGTTCATACCCCAGGCACACAGCTATGACTTTTCGAAGTTGTGTGTGTATTCTCATTGAACTATCACTTGAAAGAAACCTGCACACCAAAGTTCTTGGGAATTTCTTAGGTGTGAATTCTACCAACTCGCGCTAGGCCAGCGTTGTGGACTAAGGCCTTAACCCTCTCAATGGTAGAGTAGGCCCGTTCAATTTAGTCGATCAAAAACATAATAATATATACTCAGCCCGTCACCGTCCACTGCTAAGGCCTCCCCAAGAAAGCGACAACCATCCCGGTCTTGAGCAACCCTCATCCATCCGTTTCCCGCCACCTTTCTCACATCGTCGGACCATCGTGCTGCAGGACATTTTACATTACGTCTTTCTATAACATAATCATCTCGATACACATGTTAATACGCCATTAATTTCGTTAATTTCGGCCATATTAATTATAAATGACTCCGTTAATGTTTGTCATAAATAAAGCGGTGTTTAAGAACATAATGATGCGATAAATTGCCAGCTTTTTATGAGACATCGGCTTAATTATTTGGGGAAAAAATCTTGAATAGCAAAACGGCGGTGCGTCGCTCGAATGCCTTTGATGGCTTTTATTGTCATTTACGTATTCTGCTATTTAAAAATAAAATATACTCGTATTTTAAAAGTATAGGAATACCTCTATAAGGTGCCCCATACACCTTCAATAATATTGCACAATATTCTGATTGTACAATATTATTGAACGTGTAGGGATAATATTGAAGCATTGCGCCGTGATTGAACAAAAGTTTGAGGGAGCTTAATTTTTATTGAATAATATTTTTTATTGGCTGTGTAGGCTTAATATTGCGCAATATATTTCTTTTTTTTTTTCTTTTCAACAAAATCACCAGCGTGGCTGCCGCCAAAATTTCGTCGTCAGACATGTTGCTCGCACGAAAATATTGATCAGACTGGTTAGTCAATTTTATTGACAGAATTTATTGAACGTCTGGAGTCAAAGGGGGTGTTCAATATTATTGAACAATAAAAAGATTGTGCAATATTATTGTAGGTGTATGGGGCGCCTAACATCTTGCTTATAAACAGTGCCGAAACTTCCACAGAAGGCCAAAAAGGTTACAATATGTTAATTGTAAAATGTATAGCTTATAATTGTTTGTTGTGGGGTCAGGATATTCTAAAATATATTATGTTAAATTGCTTTTGTTAAATAAATATTAAAGTGTAAAGATTATTATTATTATATAGGGAACTTTTTAAAGCTTAATAACGCTAAATTTCGCCACTGCTAATATAATATAATGCAATAAATAATAGTTTCATTGTGAGTACTTGCGTTAATACAGATCTTGCAAACCTTTATTCAAAGGTATGGGCCCACGTTTCATCCACTTGGACACATTTACATCGTAATTTAGTAATTATAATATAAGCATGCTGAATTGCAGTCGGTTGATTGAAGTGATTATATTATTGAACAGTCAGTAACAATTGCCTTTTTCCAATATACAAACAAAAACCTAACTTAAACTTAATAAAGTTTATTAAACTCCATTAATTCTATTGAATAGGCACTAGCCTGAAGTACCTACCTACTTTCATATAACATTGTCCGTACCTACTTATTGACCCTTAGGAATATTTCCTACCATTAACGTTTTAGAAGACTATCCCATGATATGAAAATCTGCTGATTAAAGAAAAGGACTTTTTTTTTAATGACAAGTTTTCTATTTTTCTTATAAAGCTGTAAAATTTAACTAACACAACACTTTAATGCATCAACATCGAAAAATTAAGAATAAATAGTCATCAACTAAATCTAGAACAAGTAATTCTATTAACTAATACAATGCATATAATAAAGTTGTATATAAACACCATAAAAAAGTGATTAGCCCGACGTGGGGCTCGAACCCACGACCCTGAGATTAAGAGTCTCATGCTCTGCCGACTGAGCTAGCCGGGCTTGCATGTTCCCGTAGGAATTATTGCATCAGTTGCAACCCTGTTCCTGATCTCTGTACCTGTGTATTCGAGCAAAACTTAATTGAAACCTTTACGGTACTGAATTTTCTAACGTAGGTGAAGTTTCCGGGAATACATCGGGAAAAATCCTTTCCTGTGCAAGTTTTTAAGTATATTTTTTTTTCTGTATGATCCAGAGATCCTGAATTTGATTATCAGAAGTACATGTAATATGATATTATGACAGCGCCATGGTGCTGTTGCACCAACTTGCGAACCGAGCGGCCGCGGGTTCGATCCCCACACCGAGACAAATGTTTGTGTGATCCACAAATCCATCTCACTTTTCTAAAGATCTTAAATGTGGGGTCAGGACTATATGTGTGACTGTTGGGTGCATTTATTTATCATACTGTGTTCTTCTTTATTTAAAAAAAAATCAGAATGGTCTCAGAATCTTATGGTCCTAGAATCAATTTTGGTTGTGTGAATTGTAACACCTAATCGTCTTTTGTTTCCTTTTTTGAATAGGCCAATGACAAAATCTTTTTTATTTCTTTCATTTTTTTTAAATCAAAAGAAAGTTGAAATAATGTTTACGTCTTCGGAGGACATGATGCAATATTACCAATAAGACTCAATATACGTAGTGTTGCGCAATGAGGAAGCGATGTGTGGTGATTACAAACCGCGTGTTTACTTCCATGACTTATTTTTATGTGAGATTGCTGATAAATCACTTGGTTGAACGCACTAGTTGTGGCCATATAAGTGGGATTGCTGGGCACGCATCTCCATGTAAACTGAGAAGATTTTGGCCTTAGTCCACCACGGTGAACAGTGCGCAATGCGCATCTAAGAAATTGCTGAGAACCGTTAAGATTGCAAGTCTCCGTCCGATGTTTTCCTTCACCGCAAAGTATATGATAAATAATTACAAATATCTACAAAACTTCTTACACTACAATATATACATAAAAATCTTTTAACTTTTACCCATTCACACAAATATTTGCCAAAATTCGTACAGCGTTATAGCTTGATACGCTATTAAACCAAACTGTATCTATTATGTCTAATAGTTTGTTTAAATACATAAGTTCACGTAACAACTTGTTTCGCTATTACACCGAACTGTATCTACAGTACAATCGTTTGCACTCACTAAGCTGAAAACGCTGGTGAGCGCTCCCGGTGGTCAGCGTGTTAATAAAAATAAAATTACTCTATCAGATATCACAGACCAGTGGGTTAGTGCTCTTTAATCAACATTATGCTAGCGGAATTCCGGTGTATCAGTAAATATCGCAGTTATGATACAACTCGAACGTTCAACTTTTTCGTCCTTTGAGCTGCAAGGAATATTTTGGGGGAAGTGCGTTATGGCAAGTGTAAAAGCAGTGATGGCCTCGAGGTTTAGGCGCGCGGTCGAGAATCTCGGCGGTCGCGGGTTCGAACCCTAGACACACACCTCTGACATTTCGAAGTTATGTGTGTAGTCAAATTGAATTATCACTTGCTTTAACGGTGAAGGAAAACATCGTGATGAAACCTGCACACCTAAAAAAGTTCTTAGGAATTTCTTAGGTGTGTAGTCCGCCAACCCGCACTAGGCCAGCGTGGCGGACTATGGCCTAAACCCTCTCAATGGTAGAGGAGACCCGTGCTCAGCAGTGGGCGTATATGGGTTTATGAAGAAGTGCGTTATACCTTAAGTCAACGTCGTAGATTAAAGCCAAAACACTTTTAGCTTGAAAAAGAACTTTGTGGATGGACCCGAGAGATGTTTGTTACTAATGCAGTTTCACTATTTTTAAATTTAATTTTGGAAGTGAATAGTATCGTATGTGCTTATCGGCACTGTAATCTGTAAATATGTTTAATTTAATTTAAAAAAATAGTTCAAAATGACGATATTATAAAACTTGTGAATGTCCATTTGAACAAAGATGATTTGACTTTATCATTAAGTCCATGTGGGGGGGGGATTGCTGATTCAAGCAGCTGGATGCAGGCCGCTTCCAATAGAATACTTTAGAAGTCTCTGGGGGAGGCCTATGTCCAGCAGTGGACGTCCTTTGGCTGATAATGATGATGATGATGATTTGACTTTAATCCTGATCCGTTAAGCTGTTCTCGCATAAGAAACATCCGTACATCCAAATGTTCGTAATGTCAGTCCGACACATGTCTACATCTCAGAAGTGATAGGTAGAGATTATATACAACACGAACGTTTCATTAGCGAATTTCTAGTTCAACATAACACTACAACTTTTCTGCCAAAATAATACAAAATTCAATAATTTCCTTATGATAGAAATAACACCTTTTCTGTATCAGAAAATCGCATCAGATCTTAAAAACTATTAAGACGTCAAAAGATCTACATACAGGGTGTATTTAGACCGTGATCGAAAACTGAGGCAGGTAATAGCGAGGGTGATCACAAACCCAGTGGCGATATTAAAAATCGCGACAAAGAATAAAAATGTTGACGTTTTCCATACAACCATTGGTGTTAAAAGTATGTGGTTTGTATGGAAAACCTCAAAAAATTTATTGTTTGTCGGGATTTTCTTTAATGCCAGGAGGTTTGTAATCACTATCGCTATTACCTGCCTCAGTTTTCGATCACGGTCTAAATACACCCTGTATATTACGTTGGTACACTAGTGAATCTCTAATAGCAATATTTCGTTCCTCCAATTCGAATTCAACCCACAATCAATACGTAATAGTGACCTAGAAACCCACTGTCTAGTAGTAAACAATGCTATCTTTACAGCAGGATATTAGAGCAGTTAATTTAGACAAAGAACAGTTGACCTTGCCCGTGACATTGGCTGCTCCTTCGAACAAGGTCTTTGGAACCGATACGAACATATCAGCTGTTCTGACGTAGTTTTATACGTTTTCATTAATCTACTTTAAATTGGACTTAAATATTAGTGCCGGTAAAAATAAATTATTTTAAACATAGAATAGACATACAAATCACAATTTAGCTTTTTCGATCTATTTTTGGAACAATCATCATCAACAGCGTTATGCCGCCATGATGATGCCATAGGAGAGGCAAGGACCTCTCCAACATTCACCCCAACATTATATGATGATCAAAAAAACATTGGCATACCAGCATGACAAACGAACTTGTGACCTCAATGTCTACTAACTGGCCACTGCTTAGCCAATGTTAAGTATAACCTAATTCGAAATGCTTCGAAATTTAAATTCAATTTTAGTAATCTTTCTATTCCAATTGGTATCTCTCACATCGCATACTGAAACGAAGCGATAACAACCTTATCTTTGCAAGCGACCCCAAGACGTACATCCATTCATCTCTGCCGACCCCTGCGGTGGGATGCTGAGTAATTAGCGTGCATTTGAAATGTGATTCTCGCGTTGAATGCGAGTCAAAGAGCAGACACCTTGGTGCAAACTTGCTGAGCGGTCAACCCCGTTTCAATGACACAGTTCATGTTAATAGTAGGGCAACTTCGAAGTCACATGGTATGTAGCCCTTGTGGTGAAATGACCTGAGTTTGCGAACCTAGGTTCGCTGCCCCTTGATTAGGTTTTTTTGATAGGACTTTCTCGGTAGCAAGTTCTGGAGCTCATGGATGGACACAGCCTTTTTGAACTAAGCGGAATTAGGACTTCGACCTTCTATAGTGGATATAATATATTTTTTTCCATATTTTAGATAGCTTAAATATATTTTTTCCTTTTTTGTAACAAGGTCACTTCACTTTACTTTGCTACATACTAATTCAATTCCAAATTTGCACAGAATTGTCTAAAAGAAAATTTTTATAACTCGATAATAGAATCTATGAATTGTTAATTTAAGTACCGTCACTGTGGCCGTTTGGTGAAGAAACATCACCAACATTTTGACAAATTTATACGACCTCACCGTAATAACATATTAATACAACGTAGACGCTACTATTACCTCAACTGGAGCATTTGGTTGCCAAACACCAAAGTTTCGGAATACAGTGAATAAAGTTGTCTTTGGTTTAACTAATTAGTCTAGCTTGGTTCTGTTTATGTTGCCTCTGTTAACATTATGTATTCTATGTCCGGACTAACTCATACAGCTATGACTTGTGATCTAATGAGCATAGATTCAAACTCGCGCAGGGGAATTGTATGTTATTCTAAATATTATGGGATTGTGTTTAAGTCAAAATCGAATCATCTTTATTTAAATGGACTTTCACAAGTTCTTCTAAATCGGCACTCTTAAACTATTTTTTAAAACTATTACTATTAAAGTTATTAAGATTTATTTAAACATCCTTTTTAAAAAGAAGTTATTTACCAAACGTAAAAGGAAGCCTGTACCCTAAGGCACTAAATCAGATGAAGAGTTGTAGGAAGCTAAGCCGGCCCGAGTCATGGCTAACGATTCTCTGTTACTACTGCTCCTACAATAATCCCTTTACAGCACAATACGAGCGGTAAAAACGCCCGTGTTACCGGTTACGGGGATTTCGCGCTGCCGTCTGAAAACCGCAGTACCGACCTTTGATATAAATAGACGTTTACGAAAAAAACTAGAAAAGTAGCATTTAGCAACAGTCACATGTATAGTTCTGACGCTATCCTAGGATGCAATGTGTTGAGGGTATCAGAGACTACTAGAGGGTTTTTAGTCTTACAAAAACTCTGGCCTGACTCTGACCAAAAACCCAGACCCGGAATAAGCATTTCGCAAGCTGGTATCTAGCCAACTGCGCCACCGGGCTGTACAATTTATGAATTAAGTTTCACAATTCATTAATACATCCTTATCATTTATTACATCATCATCCCAAATAAATACTATCGTTTACCTTCTTTAAAGCTGAAATTGTTTAGGGCTTAGTCCACTCCGATATAACGGGTTTTAAAGCAAATTTTTTGCCATTTTTCAGGTACATAGCTACGCGCTGCTACGAATTTTTAAATACAAAATCTCCATTAACTTATAGAAAAACAGAATTTGTAGAGCGCATGGCACATGATCAATCCATTACACCAATGAGACATTCCATCAAATACCATTCCATCAAGTATGTAAAACGCAAGCGTCCTACCAACGCTAATGAGTAAGTTTAGTTAGCGAACAGTTGTTCTACGGAGCGGTTCTATGGCCGTATCGGCTGGAGCACATAAAATTGGTTTACTTGTGTTCCGAATGGGCGTGGCATGAATAATATCTCGCCGGTGTATAGGCGGCGCCGGTAGAGGTTAAAATGACGGAATTTATTTTGTTTTTTTTTGGTAATTTTCACGTAACGATATTAGTAGGTAAAAAGTGGTTAATTCATTTGTTGCTTGGTGCCTGGTTAATGAACGTTGTCATGTGATCTAAAGTTCCGGGTGCAATTTTCAGTTAAAAAATACGAGAATTCTAGATTTTCATTTTAAAATTTTTACTAGGTATCTCAGAAAATGTATAATATATAAGTTACAGATATCATTTTTGGGTCGGTGTTTCGGATAATAAGTACCACAGTGCATATACAAAAAAAAGTCAAGGACATAGGCCTCCTCCAAAGGGCAAAAAATTAACGGATGGAATGCCTTACCTACTTCATAATAAGATTATAATTAGTCACGAGTTTGATTCCCTAGTCAGTCAAAGTGCATTTGGGTAATCCCAATAGAAGCATCTGTCTCGAAATACGCCCACGACTTTACTCTTTTAGTATAAATAAATGAAAACACCCATCAGGTACATGCATATTTCTAACCTCAAAAGATAAAAATATTGTCTACAGCAAAAACAACCAGAGACTCCACAATCCCCTAACTGAAAACCGGACCCCTCATTCACAAACTACTCTAACTGTCGGTCTATAAAAACCCAAGTCACCGCTTCTAATTACTAAATCAAACACAGTTTACTGTTAAACCAATGTCATTACAAGTAATAAGTTTAATTACGGGGCCATTGGCATCGTAAACAACTTTAATTACATAATGCAAGTAAATATTATATCATAAAAGGGCTCGTGTACTCCGCGAACTTCCAGGGGGTCGTAATAAAAAATAATTAATTAAACCTTGATGTTGTTCATCATTTGCATATGTGTTCAAACATGCAACAGTTCTAACCGAAATGTTTTGTGGACGTTTGGGTACAAAAGTGATTGGTGTTTGAGACTTATTTCTTAAAGAGAATTCTTTAAAAGGATGATTCTTATTTCACGTGGGACAGCCTAGTCTTAGACTCTTAAGTATAACTCCAAGGCTGGACAGTGTTAATGGCATATTTTTTTTTATTTAGGATCATCAGCCAATATAAGTACCGCTGCTGGGCACAGGCCTCATCTACTATTGAGAGGGTTTAGGCCTTAGACCAAAAATAATCAATAAATATGAAAATGAAAATATATCTTTCTTCTTCATCAACCTATATACGCCCACTGCTGAGCACGGGTCTCCTCTACCAACGAGAGGGTTTAGGCCATAGTCCGCCACGCTGGCCTAGTGCGGGTTGGCGGACTACACACCTAAGAAATTCCTAAGAACTCTACAAATAATTGTGTAATTTATAAGTAGTTGTCAAGTTACAAGTCCAATTGCTTTGGTTAAAGAAATATTAAAAGTTGTAAGATAGGCAAGATAGGCTTTTGGGCTTGGTACTACCGCCACTGTTTGAAGCGTCATTATTCCGTATAATAAGAAGCAACAAATAAAAAAAATCAAACCCACGAACATTTCGCTAAACAGACCACAATATTACCTGTAACATTTCGTTAATTATTTCAATAAGCCGCATGACGGACATTTTAAATGGAATGGAAAATGTAGCGCACAATTTTCATTATATCGTGCCGGCATATTGATATTGCTGAATAATTAAACGGGATTTACTCATTTGTAAAATAAATTGTGTTATAACAGCGCTCTGTGTGCCAGTTAATATGAACTGTGTAAATAAATCCTTTCGTTTGAGTGGAATATTCAATGTTTTATTGAATGGTGGGCTCCAGCACTCATCAGGGAAACCTTGTTTCCCATATACCTACACTAATATTAAATGATTATAATATGGTTTTCTATTTGTCATATTTTGAGCATAGTTTTTATACAATTTGGATGGTATTTAATGATGGGAACTTGAGAGAATTCAAAGGATAGAAGAAGTGTATAAATAGATTTCTTGTGTGTTTCTTTAGCTTGTGGTCAAATTATGGATGAATCTAAAGTGATTTTCTAGTAGTATATTCAGTTCTTCAGACTATCGTGATTCAGATTTTTCTCAGTTCGTCTGACTTACTACTACTAAAACTGATGTATTTTTTTTTCGTTATTCTTTGGTTGTATCTGTTATTCAAACTGTAAGGTAAATGAAAAAAATCTCAATATTCCTATCCCAATTCATATATTTTAATTGAAAATTATGATATAACAGCTAAGTTAGCCAGTGTACCTGCACAATAGTATGAGAGATGCGTTGGTAAAATTCGTCCGTCACGCACGAGGGACGCGCGGCCGAGCGTGCGGATTTTTGTAAATCTTCACTTTGGACTAACTTGCGTGCACATTGCTCCACACAACTTAAATTATAAGTTGGTATTCTTCAGGTAAAATAATATAAATAATGCCTGAAAGCTCAATTTTTTTTTTATTATTATTCATTTGACATGTTTTGGTATGGAGACAGTTGAGTCATAGAAAGAACGTATAGGCTATAACCTAAAACGAAGGTTCCTAAACTAGATAATAAAAATAGAAATAATTCAATATACATATGTATTTCTTGAAGTTTGAATTCACCAATAAACACTCACAAAAAGTATAGAAAACTGTGTTAGCTCAAGATATTTATTAAAGGGAAAGCAGGAACAACTGTAGACACCAACAGGAACTTTAATGCTTCAAAAAAATAACAAATTGCCCCAAATTGCTGTATAAATTTAAAACAACGAATTCCAAAACAAAAAACAAACAAAAAAGCTTATGTAAACCCAAATAGCTCGCGTGTAATCGCCACCTAACATTGCTCCAACAGAACAATGCAAGCTTTGCAATAAAAAAAAAAACGAAAAAGGCGTAACTCTACAGAAAAAAAAATAATACGGCAAACAATCTGCTTCGTGAACCGTGACCGTGGACCAGCGCGCCAATTACGCCATGACGTGTCTGCCAGTGCTGCCAACTGACATGGTGATAGAATGCCAGAGTCTGGCAGCCCGCGCGAAACTAATGTTGGCTTGTCCGACATCGCTCAAACTATTGTTTTTCCAGACTTTTTGTGCCAGTATTTAATGTGCCTATGTTAATCAAAGTATTCTTATTTTGTGCCAGTATTTTTATACTGAAGAGGATTGTTGTTAAATACTCATATCAACACAGACCTGATTCCAAACTAAGGGACTTATCTTCTATTGGTGATAGAATCTGCAAGAACATTTCGGTATCACAAGTTCTCGATTGATCTTAAACCAACAGCACTGTGTCACAATCTTATGTCTAGTTAAATACGATACGAGGAACTTCATTGTTGGAATAGTGAAATAAATCATAGAAAATGACATTTAGGATGTGTAACTATGGGAGGTCGTACACCTTATGTTCCTTAGTAACTACTAATAGCTATCTAAGGGGATACAAATATCCTACAACCATTAAGTTGCAAGAGGGTATCCTCTCAGTAATAGAGGAGGTCCGGGCCCAGCAGTGATACCTATATAGTCTGATGATGTAGATGATAATGTAAATTTGTCACCACTACACCCTGATAAAAATCCTTTAAAGTACTTATCCTCACAACTAAAAATGTCCAAACGAGCGTTGAATTTGGCGTGGCCCGCACACCGGCAGACCTTGGAGCTGCACAATGGGCGATAAGGGAAGCCTGCGGTCGGCACTCGCGGGGAAACCTGCCGCTTTGCACACGCGGCACGCACAGACCGGCGGGTCCACGATCTAGGAAGATACGGAGCTGGTACTTTCAATGTATGGACGGTTGAAGCCATAGTCTTTTATGATAGCCTGGTAATGGTGGGTAGATTTCAGAGAAGTAAATCGTTGTGAAATCATTTACCCAACTTTTTTTTCATCTTACCCCCGTCAGAAAAACAGCTGAGTTCAAAAGTCAGTATTAGCTATAGAACAATGGCAATGGACTGGCTCCACAGTAGAAGTAGCAGTATTTTTTATTATTTTTTATTATTTATTTACCATGTAAACTTCAAACGCCCACTGCTGAGCACGGGTCTCCTCTACCATTGAAAGGGTTTAGGCCATAGTCCGCCACGCTGGCCTAGTGCGGGTTGGCGGACTACACACCTAAGAAATTCCTAAGAACTTTTAGGTGTGCAGGTTTCATCACGATGTTTTCCTTCACCGTTAAAGCAAGTGATAATTCAATTTGAATACACACATAACTTCAAAAAGTCAGAGGTGTGTGCCTGGGGTTCGAACCCGCGACCGCCGAGATTCTCGACCGCGCGCCTAAACCTCGAGGCCATCACGGCTTAACTTAATTAGTTTATATGTATTTACATATAAATGGGTGGGCATAAGAAAACTGCGAGCCTTTTTTCTTCTACAAAAAGCAAAACAGAATATGAAAAATCTTTGAACTTTTGAAAAACAGTCTCTCTCCCAGCCTGTCACATCCAAAACTTCATACATCAACGTCCTTATTTCTTATTCACGCTTGCATTATGATGTGGTGTCAATTATTAGTAATCTCCAATAGTCTGGCAGACGGCCAAACGTATGAAAAAAACATCGAAATGTTTACAAGCCATTTATATGCGTCGTCTGAGTCGACTGCCGGTTGCCAGGTGTTTTACTCTTCGAGTTTCCTTTCCATTGAATACTTAATATGTATCGGAAATTATATTTTGCTGTTTTGTGGAATTGGACATGCAATGGATATTATTTTGACGAATATAAATAAATAAATACACCCAACAGTCACATACATAGTCCTGATCCCACACTAAGATACGAGTCTTGTGTCGTGGGTATCAGAAACTACGAGAGACTTTTCGGTCTCACAAACACCCAGACCCGAAACAAATATTTGTCTCGGTGCGGGGATCGAACCCGCGGCCGCTCGTTTCGCAAGCTGGTGCCTAGCCAACTGCGCCACGGGGGCTGTCAATATGAGGCTTAGTTTAGTGTTAATTCCTTATTTATGATAGTTATACATTTAAGTATTACCTATTAACACTTAAGCTTAACATTTGAGCTTGCAGATCTTAATGAGCCACAGTTTTCTTTGTCATAAAGTTAACCAACTAAAATAGATTAAACCGTCATATGTTTGACACGGCCGCTTCATAGTAAATCGGGCAACATGTAATTTCAAGACATACAGTGCGACATCCAACAGCACCCCTCCATTTTTGTTTGAAATTTGTATCATTAATCGTGTGATTGCAGTAGAATGCATGGGTAAAGACTCGTCTCCATACAAAATACTATTTCCCTTCTAATCTTATTCATCTGTTCTATGGAAAACACCCAACACTTGCATGCATATTCCTAACTTCACAGAATAAAATAACTGTCTAGATTCCAAAAACAACGAGAGACACCACAATCTTTTATCTCAAACCAGGTCTTTCATCGGCCAGCACTCGTCAGCTATAAATTTTCTTGGGAATTGCTTGTGTATTCCACCAATCCGCACTAGGCCAGCGTGGCGGGGTAAGACCTAAATAAACCCTTTTAATCTTAGAGGAGGTCCGATACATTGGCTGATAATTATGATGACTAAGGTACTTTTATCACACTAAAATCCTCCAAAGGTTGTCCCCATACAAAACACTGCCTATTTCTTCCAACCTTATTCAGCTGTTCTGTACCAAGACCCAGCGATAAGATTTAATAATAAAACTTACACTAGTGCCTTTTACGGAGCCCGCCCTACCTTCCTGGCTGAATTCAAACGTTATTTTTACGAGGCACACACTTGCGGTGGCTATTATCGCTTGCCAGTTTTCATGGCACATAAAACTGGCAGCTGAGCTGACTTCGGCGCTGGCAATAATTATTTGACATCCGCGCAAAACTTTATGCTCCAACTTGCAGAATTTGGGTAAGTTGAACCAGTCGCATTAAACGACAGTGCCGTTTTAACTGTTGTTTTTGAGTCTCAGGTGCCTATTTGAGAAGTTGGTGCTAGGGGTAGTACTTCCATAGACAGCCAAAAACGTTAGTTGTGTTATGTCTAGTATATTGTTGTTCATTGTGGAAAAGGATATTTTATGCCTGATTGATTTTTTAAAATATTGTTATTGAGAATTTTGTAAAGCAAGCTGGTCTTTTGGGTTTTTATGGAAGTACCGCCACTGATTCACACGGAATAATGTTTTGTGAAAAACTATGTTATCCATCACTGAATATGTATATGACAGAATATTTACATTCTCATTTAAAAACATTTGAGACCTGTTCTATGGCCATGTAGCTCAAACACAGCTTGCTACGATCTGCGATTTCCTAGTCACGTTCTACCAAAATTACGACATTTTGTATTTGTACTTTTTTATTAATATTATAGGTATCTTCTAAATTCAATATATACTACACTTCCCAACAAATCCTTTCAGAATATTCATCTCAATGTTGTATTGAAAAATCCCCATATGAGATAAGGCCACCATTAGAAACTCTTCTCTATGTAACATATATTTTATGATCTAAAATAGTACAATAAATACTTAAATATGCAAATCTGCTTCCAAATACCCAAATGACTCCAGAAGTTTCTGTTAAACGTCGAATTATTCACATTAACAGGAATGGTGGAAGTGAAACCGCAAGCCGAACTCGACACAGGAAACGTAAAAAATCATCCAACACGACTTATGAGACGTGGGTTTAAATACGGCACTCTTACCTTCGATGGTTCGCCAAAATTATCACGTCTTTGCCCCCGGCGCAAGGTAAGAGCGGCGAGAGAACGAGAATTTTGGAATTATTTTGATAAAAATAACGCTGTAATATTATTTGTAGTGGAAAAAAAACAGAAATACAATTATTTGTTGGTGAATTGCATGCATTCAATAAAAAATGTTTTTTATAGTGTACTTATGTAAACAATAATTTTACGTTAAATAAAAGGTCTATAATAATAATTCACCGGTTATTATACCGTGCTACTAGTAAAAATTTGGGGAAAATCTTAATTATATTTTAAAAGACCTGGGAATCTAAGGTTATTCTCTTGATAGCATCACCCACATTTATGGCATGGTATTAATAAGGCACACCAGTGTCAAAATTTGTTTAAGGCCTGAGCTATCACATAATCATACAACTTTTGTCACATATCTTAAGCAGTGGCGATACTGCATACATAAGTTCAAAAGCTATGTAATGTCTACTTTGTAACTGTTTTTTTTTGTCAGTATATTATTATTTATAAATTAAATTACTTTCATTAATTAAATATTTAATCTTTCAAGATTATTATTTGGAATGTTTTAAGGCAAAGTAGGCTTTTGGGATTTTTTTGAAGTACCGCAATTGATCTATACACACTTGATATAAACACAAAGACAATTTAATGTACACTTCTTCTTCTTCATCAACCCATATACGCCCACTGCTGAGCACGGGTCTCCTCTACCATTGAGAGGGTTAAGGCCATAGTCCACCACGCTGGCCTAGTGCGGGTTGGCGGACTACACACCTAAGAAATTCCTAAGAACTCTTAGGTGTGCAGGTTTCATCACGATGTTTTCCTTCACCGTTAAAGCACGTGATAATTCAATTTGAATACACACATAACTTCGAAAAGTCAGAGGTGTGTGCCTGGGGTTCGAACCCGCGACCGCCGAGATTCTCGACCGCGCGCCTAAACCTCGAGGCCATCACTGCTTAATGTACACATGTGTAGAATATGATCTTGGAAAAATATCTTAATGTTTTCACGACGACCAGATGTAGGAAACACGGCTTGCCTCCAATTAATGTAAAAATTATTGCATGCATAAACATGGCTCAAATCATGAACTTATTCCATATGATTCTTATTGCCTCGTGTAATTGAGTAAGTTGTATTGTTTATGACTTTAGTACAATAAAACCGCTGCATATGGTAAATACTATTTCCTTTTAGTAGTACTGAAAATACGTTGGACGAGTTTTATACTAAGCGCCATGGAAATCTAAAAATCGAATAAAGGGATCTTATAATTTTTTTCGTTGATAAATTTAATTCAAAATTAATTAAGTTATTACTCACAAGTCCAATTATTGTATTATTTTATTTCAACTACCTGCTTTAGTCTTTTATTTTTTTTTAATTTATAGTATTTCTTCAAAGTCGTTTACCAGTAATTTGATCTGTGTTTATTTTCAGGAGTCGTTTTTATACTAACCTTGCCTAAGACACAATTCATATCATAAACACGGCAGTAAATATTATATTTATACATTCACACAACAGATTATATTTTAAATCCCGGCATCCGTAACATTAAAAAAATTATATGCCCACGGTTTTTACTCCTCACAAATAACTTTTATTTCTCACTACGTGTCATCATACTCCCCGCACCAAGACAAATGTTTGTGTGATCCACAAATATTTGTTTCGGGTCTGGGTGTTTGTGAGACCGAAAAGTCTCTCGTAGTTTCTGATACCCACGACACAAGACTCGTATCTTAGTGTGGGGTCAGGACTATGTGTGTGGCTGTTGGGTGTATTTATTTTATACCAGTCTGTCATACAAGGCTCTTTACTGGGTACAAGTCTGTTCTATACCAAAGTGGAGTTAGACCATAGCTAATAGTGGAATTTTGGAACCATATCTTAAAAAAACACTAAAGTCAAAACTAATATAACAATTTAAAAAATTACCAACCGCTATCGCTTATACATTAGAGCGCCGATCGAGTGCAACACACCAACTCGGCCGGCCCTGACTGGAGTAAGGACACTCGCCTTATTGTGGCTCCATTCGTCACGCTAATAGCGACGAGCTTAGCGAGCAGCGATTTAATCCCTACAGTATTTCGGGACATCTTTTGTGAAGCGAGGAATTTCCTTAAATGGTCGTATATATATAGCTCACATACATACACGCATGGATATAAATCAATAAGTGAAAACAGTCATAATGTAAAAGGTGTATTTCTCTAAAGAGTAGGTGCATTTCTGCACCCAAACTGCGCCAGTCATGTATTTGTGCCAGGAAATAAGCGGCGACCCTATTGCCGTATTAATGTATGTATGTATATTCAGACTTTGACCGATATTAAAGCCGTATTTCTAACTTTATTAAATACCAAAGGTTGAAGTAATTAGATGTATGGATCAAAAGCTAAATCCATTTCTTTTTCAATACATCTTAATCTTACACCGTATTTGTAATGACACCGTAAATTGTTTCTTCACTCTAAAATTTTATGTAGATATATTGAGACTGCGTTCGAAAGAGATATATACAAAAATATTTCATTAATAAATTTTCATTAGAAAAACGACTAACAATCGTATCCACTAAACAAACTCAAACACAGCCTACAAACATGGCTTTGAAAATCTATAACCCTTCATCGTTTACATTGCATCCTCACCTTTAACAAGAGCGTCGGTTAACAGAGTCATTATGACTATATTGCGAGAGTTCAGTGCATTTGTCTGTTTGCGTACATTAGCACACGAGCCAAGGACACGCGTCCCTGCTCTGCCAGCGATAATTCACACATTTCATAAAGGGACACATACAGCAATGGCGATATTCCTATAAAACCCCAAATGCCTAGTTTGCCCTTAAAAACCGAATAAATAAATACACCTCAGTGACATAGATAGCTTCAGAGCTATCAGCTATTCAGAGGGTTCTGTCCCACACTAGGTTACAAGGCCTATATCGTGGGTTTCGGACACTACGATAGACTTTTTCGCTTTCACAAACACCCAAAGAAATATTGTGGATCACCCATACATTTGTCTCGGTGCGGGGATCGAACCTGCGGCCTCAGGTTTCGCAACCTGTTGTCTAGCCAAAGAATAGTAATCTTTAAGCTTAAAATTCATGTAACAAAAGCAAAGGAGAAACTACAAAGGAGAATTTCATGACCTTAAAATAAACAATTATAAACTAGATATTACCTACATCATCAACGTCTTTTGGACTTAATGTTTTTCACCATCAAAATAATCTTAATGCATTCATGCAATATGCATACAATTTATATTTTATGCATCTGTGCACATCAAATACATTCTCTGGAAACTAGAACTGCTAAATCGACCACTACACCAAAAAACCACCCAAAGCTCAAACAACAACCAGCAACGGATATCAATTTGCATACCAATAGCACTTAAGCCCGAAAATCACTCTTAGACTTTACGCACCCATAAAATCAGCGCCTTAAAATCCCGTAAACAAAACCAGTTCATGATATGAACCTAATTTCCTGGGCATTAACTTTAATTATCCCCCATTAAGTTCTATTGTCCCCCCCCGGCCCTCGAGTTGTCAGACCATTTGAACAAAACGGCTCTCATTCTATTAAGCGTTTAAAAAGAAAATCTCGTTTTTTTTATTCAATTAACGTCGCTTGTTTTCGTGTAAATGCGCATTAAAGTTTCCATTTCTGAGGGGAAGGATGAAGGTTATGTTTTAAATTGTAAAGCGCCGAGGAATTCTTATGAAAAGGTTAGCAAGGCAAGATGGTATCAGGCTGCAGGTCAAAAATCCTTTGCTGGTGCTGTAATTAAATCAAGCTGAAATAGTTTTGTAGTTGATGAGTTTCCTTACTAAATTGGTTAATTTGTTATTTGAAGTATTTAAGTAGACCAGATTTGTATCGATTTGAATATATCTTAGGCCTTTATTTTGTGTTTGCATGAAAGTGTGATGTTAGGTGCAGTTAGTTTAATTGATCATGCGTGTTTATAACACATTCATAATTATTAATTCATTTACAAAAAATGAATAACTAAACCTGGACCCTCAAAAGTATTCAGGAATTTCTTAAGTGTGTTGTAGTCCTCGTACCCACACTAGGCCAGTTTGGTTGACTTGATTGGTATAGATGGACTGGGGTGATCAGAAACATGTTAATCACAATAAATATTAAATAACTTTGAGCTTCTTTACAGTTTCAATGTTCGAACGCTACCAAACAAACACAACAGTCATAAGATTTTTAACACCAAAATAAACAGCACAAAAGCTAGCGACGAAATCGCGTGCAACGGCTAATAAAAAAATATGAATGACAATTTACAACGAACAATGCAAATATAAAACAAGCATTAAAAAAATGAGCACCGAACGCCAGTGGAGCCGCTCATTCATTCGTTCTTTTACATTCGCTCACTATGGTTAAATTGTTGAGGTAGGTCGTTGAACGTATTTATTACTTTACCCGCTTGAGACGTTTCAGTGATGTGCTTTCAAGTACTTATTCGATTCAGTTCTTTTATTTACTTTTGAAATAGTGCAATGAGGACTAAAGATCTCATACACACTGTGATGGCTTGCAGGAGGCAAGTCACACCTTTAAACACTCTATGGAAAACTTTAGGGAAGACTTAAGTCTAATAGTGTGCATCTTTTGACTGTCTGCCTTATAATTTGGTAGTGTTCAGTACGCAAAAAATGATAGCTTTACCAGGCTTTAGTATCCTAACTTAATTACTTTAACTTGAAGGATACCATGAGAACTAAAAGTACTTAGAAATTTCTTATGTGTGTCGTAGGGCTCCCTCGGACCTACACTGTCTTCGTTGTAGAGAAGATTCAGGCCAAGAAGAGGGACGTATATTGCAGAGTATAATATGTATATATATAACGCACCTTTTATGCAATCGATATAAATACGACCCGATGAAAACTTTTCCCATGTCCCAACACTACACAAATACGTCGGAAAAGTCGCGCGAAGCTAGTATAAATGTTCATAGTACAAGGGTTTTTTAACGAACTGCACTGTGCTCGTGTTTGCATAGAAAGAGGGTGGGCTCCACAGTTTTATGCATGCACTAATTTATTATTTAGAGGCGGGCCGATACCCGTCACGCGAATGCATCGGACTCATGAAATTACCAGCAATTGGTTTTCCAACTGCAGACACGGTGGAACACTGTGACACCGGCGCCTTGGGATTTGCTAAGGCTGGACGTCTGACGTGCTCCTTTTCAGTTACGAATATTAAAGTTCGTGTTTCGTTGACGCTTACTAACTTTTCTGACATTTTTGATGTGTCACTTTTGACAGGATGTTTATTTTTCGACGAAGAATTCGGCTATGACTGAAAATGCTTGGTTTTTATTACAAAAATTTAGTTTTAAGACTTTGAAGTATAGTTTTTTGTTGGTACGAAGCATGTTTCATACGAAAACTAGAATGTGGCTGAGTTTAGTTGGCTCATAATGCATTATAGAAATACTAGTGTAAAGTATTGCCACCACTATAAAGTATTACCAGTGTAAAGTATTACCACTTCCCTCCAACGCCTTTCGACATGCGACGAAATAAATGAATATTCATATACCCAAGGAAATCTAAAATTGTATAACCATTATTGTAGACTATTGGCATCTTCGACATTTGCATACTTCGTGCTACTGACAATTTCCTTCCGTAAAAACCTGAACCTGTTCTTTTAGGTACTTACCTAGAAATCAAATCCATAATCAATCAGGCCTTAGTCCATCATGTTGGACTAGTTCGGGTTGGCGGACTACAGACCTAAGAAATTCCTAAGAATTTTTACGTGTGCAGGTTCATCACGATGTTTCCTTCACCGTTAAAGATATAATTATCCATTATTAAATAAACACATAACTTGAAAAAGTCAGAGGTGTGTGCTTGGGGTTGAACCCGCGACCGCCTAAACCTCGAGGCCATCACTGCTTCTAACCACAAAATGTATGTATATTATTACATATACAAACTTGTACCATACAAATTATAGGTCAATATTAGTAACTAGCGACCCGCCCCGGCTTCGCACGGGTGCAATGCTGATATTTAATGGATGTTATTATACAAATAAACCTTCCTCTTCAATCACTCTATCTATTAAAAAACCGCATCATAATCCGTTGCGTAGTTTCAAAGATTTAAGCATACAAAGGGACATAGGGACAGAGAAAGCGACTTTGTTTTATACTATGTAGTGATACGAAACGCTACGTCAAACACAAACACGAACAGACAAGCCCGCAGATGTTTAATTATGCATTGAAAACTGCAATTTTCTCTATCGTATTAATAATTAATTGATATGTAGACGGGAACTGGGAAATTGAAAAATTAATGCCTACAGCCGTTTGCCTGAACTATAGGTAAACTTAGCAGCTAAGTTTGTGGTATGTGTTAGACGTATATCTTATACTTAAGTTCTGTAAAGATTTAGTAGGTTCGAATTTCGCGGAATTTGTATTATATTTTCAAGTTTAAGACTGACTTTTTGCCCTCGCTACATAAGTTTATGCCTTACGCTTTTACGATTTTAGGGTCGATTCTTTTCTCAATAAAAGTATTTTTCGGTTCGCTCATTTAAATCGAAAATCTTATACTTAAAGCAATATGCTTTCTCCCTTTACATATGAATCATAAGAAATAGGTACCAAAAGTGTTTGCAATAGATCGTAAGATTCATATTTTTATTAATGCTTAAAAAATGCATTGCATACATGCACGCAAGAATATGTAGTGTCCTAGTTAAAAACCACTATAACAACACATCTCCAATCTACACAACTCACACTATTATTTTCATAAATCAAAACGCACCCCAATGAACAACATCAAAATCAATACAATACAAAGCTATATCCAATTGGAATAATATTCGTAAATAACAAGTGAAAAACGTTTGAATAGCGGACAAACGTTGGGCGTGCAGTCCCTTTGAGGCGGTGTAAATAAATTGCAGTTAATAACTGTGCTGTGTCGGACTCGCCGCGTCCCCGTCGCTGATCAATAACACTGCCGTTTCAAACGTGTCTGTTTATTGATGCTTTACACCTTCAGGACTATGTATGTGACTGTTGGGTGTATTTATTTATTTACCTTATATTTCAAGTATTTTTGTTTTGATTAAGAACCCCAATAGCATCTCTTCCGACCTGAAGTCGAATCACCTCAAATTAAATCCAAAACCAACACAGCAACTACGATCTCTTACGATACTTACATAATCTCAGGCCTGTATTCCCCGAAGGGATAGGCAGAGATGCATTTTTGCACCCACACTTCACCAGGCATGTATAAGTCCCACGTAATAGGGGGCGAGCCGATTGCCGTTTTTCGGCAGATTTCCAGACTCCGTGCACTACTGAGAATTTCCTAATGGAAAACCGCAATAACACTGCTAGACCCGGAATTCGAATTCAGGACCTCTAAATCGCACGGCACATACTTTCACCGCGTCACGATCTCTTTTAATAGTATGATGACAGAATTAATAGTTTATTTTAATGGGTTAGGACTAATTCCTAAGCCATAGAACAGGTTCGTTCTCAATTAAGCATCTTTCTTTCTTCATCAACCCATATACGCCCACTGCTGAGCACGGGTCTCCTCTACCATTGAGAGGGTTTTAGGCCGTAGTCCACCACGCTGGCCTAGTGCGGGTTGGCGGACTACACATCTAAGAAACTCCTAAGAACTCTTAGGTGTGCAGGTTTTATCACGATGTTTTCCTTCACCGTTAAAGCAAATGATAATTCAATGTGAATACACACAACTTCGAAAAGTCAGAGGTGTGTGCCTGGGGTTCGAACCCGCGACCGCCGAGATTCTCGACCGCGCGACTAAACCTCGAGGCCATCACTGCTTCTTAATTAAGCATAATATGAAATTGTAATACATTAACACAAAGATGCGACAATTAAGCTCTGTTTACTGACGTTTCTGTTTGAACGCACGCAGTCGAATTCCTTCGCAAGGAATGCTGATTCGATGCAACGCTTTGACAGAACGTGATATGTAATTCGGAATGCCTTTGTTCATTACTCTAGCCTAATTTAATCGTATTGGTTAGTGGATTGTCATTTGCTTTGTACCCCTCCCACGAGTCTTCAATATGAAGAACTTAAGCTGTGATTGCATTATGATTGGTTCGATGGTTTATTTTGAATGGGTTGTATGTATTCAATGTAATAATTAATGATAGAAGGCCTCTTAAGTAAGATTAGATTTCACAACTTTTCATGGTGGAAGATAGAACCTAACATTTTTCATAGCACTAGACTTTTGACCGTAAGGGCTCAGAACAATGTATGCGACTATTAGGCGTAATAATTTAAAATACATACTTTAAAGTGGACCAAAATATTTTTGTTGAATTTTGATCAAGAAAAATATAGTTTCCGAATCGGTTATAGGCTACTTTTATATCGCAAGTATTTTCTGTATTTATTATCAGGCCATACAATACGCCCCACAGCAGGGCACGAGCCTCTTCTGCTATTGAGAGGGTTAAGGCCTTAGTACACCACGCTGGCCTAGTGCAGATTGGTGGACAATTACTAAATAACACTGACAACATGAATACCCATCGAAGCCGCGTCTTTATCAACATTTACAAACTACCTATTTATAGAATTACACCCCAAACATCTGAAACTGCGACGCAAATGAACCCGCAAGCCCCCATACAGCAAACAGATTCAAAACAAAAGCATCGTGTTTAGTCGAATTAAAACCCAGCGCGCTTCGCTGATTGATTTCCGTACGGGCTTTGTGGTCGACGCTCGGATTTTGTCGGACAGTTTTTGTGGCTTTGTGTCGCATTCGTGCGTGCGTACGAATCGCTGATGGCCTGATTTGTACAATTTTTATGAATATCACGCATACTACGGCTTTTAGAAGTTACAACTACAATTCAGTTACTGCGATCGAATACAGCAATTGGCAGGAGCAATGTGGCGAACCGATATATCAGTAGATCGGATCTTCATATCATACCTGATACGAGTCCATATACATGCCACTGCTCTTCTTTTTATACTTGAGAGGGTTAAAGCGTAAGGCCACCACGCTACGTACTGCGATTTGGAAAACATACTAACTCTACTACTATCAGAACCAATATTTGTAGACTTATTAAACCACAAAAAAACTGGGACCGAATCAATGTTTATCATGTGACAGTCCTACATATTAGTCCCCTACACCGTACCTAAACACAGAACCATGTATAAACAAATCAAAAAGATCCCACCATCGACTTTGTCTAACAAAATTGCGTTTAAACGCGGCAAAATTAATATCGCGCATTTATATCGTTTACATCCGCCAACAAATCAGCCCGGGAAATCTGTAAATATTTGCAGCGCGCGCGATCCACGGGCTAAAAGCATATGAAAAATCAAAACCAGCGTCCCATAGAGCCGTGATATATGACTGTAGCTTATTATTTTTACCCATTTATAATACAAATGGCCGTATTTTTTGCGCACTGTGGTGATTTTTGGCATGCTGCCGATTTGGGAGGGCGGGCATGCGATTTTATTTGGCCGCACCCACCGCACTCGACGCTATAAATCAATTTTTGCATTTCACTAATTGAATTTACGAGCTGTTTATTGCTTTGGGAAATTGTTGTTAATCGTCTATTATTTTCGGAAAAATTCGCGGGGTTCATGCGATGGGATCAAGCCGAGGAAATCTGAAAATCTTAAGTATCGTTTTTGTATCATAAAATAATTTGGAGGTATTTTAAAAAAGGTTACTCAGGATAACGCTTTTATTGTTGATTACGGCACCCGATAGATGGCAGTACTTGGCTTTACAATTATTTGTTTTTATTTAATTGACTTTTAGTTCTTGTATCTTTAGATGAAGGTATTTTGATGTATTTTAAACTGTCAATGCTTGTTATACAATTATCCCGTTTTTTCGTTGACATTTATATTTTGATACATCGAGAGAACCTGCAGAACCATTATACTTATAGCGTATTTTCACCAAGAATCATTTAGATATTGGAATACATTTTATATTCGTGTGTAGTTTCACAACCGTTAAAAAATATTGTAATTGTAACATGGAAATCCTATGTAAACAGTCATATTTAAGTTAAATCTATTCATATTTATTTCATTCATGTACACTTTATTACGCTCAAGACCGGGATGGTTGGCGCTTTCTTGGGGAGGCCTACGTTCAACAGTGGACGGCGGTAGGCTGATTGACTTGACTTGACACTTTATTATACACAAATATACTTTTTTACACAAAACTAAATTGAAAAATCTACACTTAGACTTTAGTGACAATAAGCGGACTTATCAAAAATTGCGATCTACATAAAATGAAGGTATATGCCATAATTTTCACTAATTAATCGTCATAATTACACATCATTTTCCAAGAAGGAAAAGTTTCAGTGACATGCCATTAATCATTGCAGTGCATAGGGAGTCAGTGACACTGTCCAAAACACTCTAGTGATGTCCCATTTGTTTTTTCGGCAAATTAACGTGAAGACGAAGGTTTTCGTTTCCTCGTCATTTTATATCACTATTATTATAGTCTACTACTATCATCACGTTAAAGAATGTAGTACTACGGGAAACTGCTACTAAAAGCTTGAGGTATACTTCTAAATGTGCAATTATTTTTATTTCAAAACTGTGTTTTTGATCCTTAATAGCATCACGAAGAAATGTACTGAGCATAGAACTAAAGCCTGGACGTTTTCCATTTAGAAATCCTCAGCCTACGGAGTCTGGAAATGTGCCTGAAAAACGACATTAGACTTTCCCCATTTTTCGTGGGACTGATACGTGGTGAAATGTGGGTGCACCTCTATCCACCCCTTTTAAAAATGCAGGCATGATATTACGCATGTTACATATGAGTGGCACTTTTATTAATTTCAATCCCGAAATCTCTTAAAATTCTGTACGAACGCGAAAGCACGTGACATCACTCAGAGTCATTACTCCCATAATGAGAACTTCGCCCTAATTACTTCGGAAATATTTCTTTGATGTACTCTCCCTTTGTATTCCCTCTTATTGTTTCTTCAATTGTGTCATAAAAGTATGAAAATTGGTAATTTTTTTAAACTTTATTACGTCCTGAACGCTGCGACAGTCGTAAAGACATCAAAATATGAAGTTTCGAAGAATTTTTCAAAAGTGTTAATGCATTTGAAGGGAAGTGGTACGGCGGCTGAAATAGTAGGTAATATTATTTTTAAGTTTTGTAAGTTCAAGATAGACAAGTAGATATAGAAAGTCATACTATTTTTTGTATACGTCCTACTGCTGGCCATGGACCTCCTCTAAAACTGAGAGGCTAAGGCTTAATCCGCTACGCTGGCATATTGCGGGTTGGCGGTTTACATATCTATAAAAAATTCGAGATCTTAGGATGTGAAGGTTTTGTTCTTATGTTTTTCTTCAATATTAAAGTGCGTAATAATTTATTGTAATTCGCGACCGCGCGATTAAACCTCGCGACTATCCCTACTTCATTCTGTTTCAAAGTCATTTTCACCCCGACATTAGAATGTTCTTCTCAATAACAATATCCAAATACAAGATGCAAGACATAACCAATCGCCCACCACTGCACGATTTTTCGCACCAAACACCCGTCAGCTGATTAATAACACCGTTTCATTCAAAATATGAAGCTCTTCAAAGCGATTTGTTCCTACAAAACGCTACCAAAACCTCAGTGCATCAGGGATTGCTGAGTTAATGAGCTCAGCCCTAATTGGCCCGCTCTTGAAAGGTAAAAATGAGGATCGGTGTTTTTCAGGAATGCTTTTGAAATTGTCATACGATGAAAATTCATTTCGGCAGAGGTCAATGCACTTGGTTATTTCGACCCAGAAGCTGGGCCGGATTGAAGGAAAAACGACCTAGGCCCATTAAGACCCACAGTGGTAAGTTTCGGTGATTATTCAAAATAGATTTATTGCCTATGTCTAGTATTAAATAGACTATTTCTTTTTATTGAAGAGATTATTGAGGCAAATTAAAAATTATGTTTCTAATGTATTATTGAGGTTAGCTTGCCTCCCGCTTTGCTACGAAAGGAGAGTGGACTACTCTTTGTTTTTTCAACTCTTTCGTTTAAATATTTTTCTGATTAACTTCATTGCGAGATCATGATAAATTAAGTATCTTTAGATTCGCTGAGCTTCAGTTTCTGGCGTCAATACTATGCATGCCGCCGTTGATCCTAAAGCACAGGAGTTACAGTGGCGGGCGTCGCATCCCCCATTAATGATACCTAAATCCGCCCCTGGCCAGCCTCTTAGGGTCGACGCCTCGTTCTGTTGTATGTAATAACGCGTAAATCATATTTTTGCATACTTTAAAGTTTTTTATAAAGATTTTACGCTTGGCAAGGTATAATTTTAGCCGAGAGAATGCATAAGCGATGTACTAAATTAGCGGTTTCCTGCATTACAACCGTATTGGCATGTATTTGACGCATTTAAGAAGATAATCTGCTGTTTTCAGATACGTGACTAAGGTGGACATTTTTAGATGAATGCGAAGATAGCATCTATGATTCAGTTCAAAATACAAATACATAATTTGAATCGTTATTAGGTTAAAAGAAAAAAGTATTGATAATTAATATCACGCCCTTTAACGGCTAAGGAAAACATTGTGCGTAAATCAGCACACCTGAAATTTCTTAGGAATTTAGTTAGTTTAGTTTAGTTTATGATAGTAAAGTATTTAGTTTTTAATATCCTTGTTGTAAAATAGATTATCTGGAAGAGATCTCAGTTAGTGATAAGACCGCCTATTGTCAACCGATTTTTTTTGGTTATTGTTTTTATTTTTTTTTCTTTGTATATTCTTGGTGTACAATAAAGTGTAAATAAATAAATAAAGCCTGTTCCCTCTCAGTTTAAGAGGATGCCCCTGCCAATCCACTACTGGGCAATGGGACAATCCTTCTTCACACTGCCTTAGTGCGGGCTGGCGGATAACAAACTAAGAAATCCCTAAGAATTTTTAAGGTGTGCTGGTTGGGCCTAGGATGTTTTCCTTCGCCGTTAAAACAAGTGATAATTTTGAATACACACATAACTTCGAAAAATCAACGGTAATTCTAGAACCCGCCACCATCGGGATTCTCGACCCCGATACATACGCCCAACACAAATTTTTCATTATAGGCATGATTTTTAAAACCATCTCCCATATGTCACTACCCGACTTTTCAAAAACTGGAAACACGGTTTTTAAAACTCAGACAATTAGAGATATAAGCAATGTGTTTAGGAAGTGCTTGCATCGAGTTTCCTTACTGTCTACCTCTCGCCCAAGGTCGTGAAGATATGCAAATGCAACGCGGAAGCAGCAAGCACCTTGTGTTAACGACCAGCCTGATCGAACACAGCGGGTAAGTAATTTATGGTAATTTTAAATGACTCAATGCTAGTGATGATCGTACAGTTTTATACAATTTAACGTATATTTTTAACTACTATAGTAATGGTATAAAATACTAACAATCACACACTGCCTCATGCTCTCGCGGTAAAAGCATGTGCCGTGCGATCTAGAGGTCCTGGGTTCGATTCCCGGGTCGGGTAAAGTGTCATTGGGTTTTACCAAAATATGTCCGAAAAATGACAATAGGCTCGCCCCCTATTACGTGAGAATGATACATAACTGGCGAAACGTGGGTGTAGAAGTGCACCTCTGCCTACCCCATCAGGGAATATAGGCGTGTGTTAATGTATGTACCCTACACTAAAGTTTGAGTTGTGTCATGGGTATCAGAAACTACAGGATTTTTCGTTCTAACAAACACACAAATATAAACAATTGTGGATCACACAAACATTTGTGTTAGCACGGCGGTCGAACCCGCAGCCTCTAGTTTCACAAGCCGCTGTGTAGCCAACTGTTAAACGTTATAAGTTTAATTCGTCCAGAAGATTAATTAGACCGAAAATTCTAGACTTATTTTAATAATATTTAATTCATAATAACATCAACAGATGAGAAAAAATTCTATTTAGTCTGCGTTCTATTTACCGTAATATGTGCAATTACTTTGTTAGGCAAGAAAAGGCAAAGCCTTGGGTATCCTCCATAAGGCAAAATAAGATCTTGCAGGAAGTTCTAAATAGGCCATAAATGTAACCCGTTTTTAGTGCCGCATTGTTTATCTTCGATTGAAATCTACGTCTAATATCTGCTTATTGGTTGATAATTGTGTATATGTATGTAATCATGACTATAAGAAAATACTGGGTAATTGTTCTTTAAGTCCAATAAATAGGAGGTGAGCAGAATTAGCATCTGAGGTTTTTTAATGCACTGAACATTTTATATTAAAAAAAAAAATGTATTAGATCTAAACATGTTCCGACTTCATGTTTCTCATAAAGAAATTCAAGCGGAAAATCTTAATGACACTGTCCGAATCGAAAATTGAACCTAGAAAAACAAAACATGTACTACAAGACCACTAGAAAGTACACCACATCACGAAGCAAAGTTTATAAAATAATTCATAAAATATCGACAATCGATATCATTCCCTAACTCATCAATAATCGACAATAGGTATGAGGGCACATCCCTACCACGAAGGGTTCAATGCGCCCTACATAATCCTTGTATGTACTTTGACATAGTTCCCTTTGTTATAAATGAATTTTTCCGCGAACAAAGTGACAAAGTAAGAAACAAGCGTGCCTAATTACTGGTGAAAACATACGGGCCTGAATCCCGGACGCGTCGGCGACGGGTAAATTAACGCAGATTTATACGCTGTTGATTTCGATCGCGTAATGAGTAATGTTTTTCGCGAATTAATGTGTAAGGAGATACATTATTTCCAGTTGATACGTACACTTGTCTTGGTTCGTTTATTTGCAAAAATATTTTTTATGTGTTTTGATGTGTAATTGGATAAATTGGAAAGAATGTTTTTTACTTTTATCCTATTTATTTTACTTATTATTTTACTAATTAAAAAAGGAATAAATTATATTATTGAGTTAACTAAGACCATAGAAAATTTTAATAATAATACTAGCTACCAATACCATACCAATTTTATAACTTTGTTATTCAGGAAACACCGTTTTTCTCCTTATTCAAATTAGGGCCATCATATCATCATCATTATCAAAAAGACTTCCAAAGCACATCAGCACCTGCATCCATATAAAAAACGCCAATTCAGGCGGTAAAAAAACCGCAGCGTTTCCAAACACAACACCATCCCATGTACCCCGCATGCAGCACATTCAGGATATGACAATGCACTTTCACGACACAGCAGCGCACGTTTGAAGCTACCCACTTGTGAAATCAGAGATTCGTCCCGCTCTCAGTTATCTGCGGAATTATTCATACGTACATTCGCATTATCTGCCGACCCACATTGTGAGACAACTTGAATGTAAAAACCAGGTGACAGGATGTAAACACAGCCTCGGTAAAGCAAGGGATTTTTTCTTATGACTGAATGGTAGAACCGTTTGTGGTTAGTTCTGTTTTGGTGGTATTATTTTGCTTAAGGGTTAAGTTAATTATTATCATCTTTAGTCTTTTATAAATTCTACTGCTGGGCACAGGCCTTCTACACAACTCAGAGGATTTAGGCCAGATCCCACGACACTAGCTTAGATATCGCTAAAAACTTTTAGGTGCGCAGGTTTCATCAAGATTTTTTTCTTCTACGTTAAAATACGTAATAATTCTTTGGGGTTAAATTTAGAGGCCTGAGGGTTGAATCTGCGATCGTCCAGACTTTCGACAGCGTGCCTAAACCTAGAGGCCATCACGACTAATACATGAAATTTGGCACACATACACACATAACCGACCATCGTTTACTCACACAAAAATATTAAAAAATATCCACGATTCGACACAGACCAATTCGCAAGCCGAATTAACACAAAACCCATTTTTATTTACCAAAGACAGCACAATACGCAGCTGTGCCTCCATTAAATTTCCCGTAATACATCACAATATTTTTCTTATTTCGGGACATAAACTAAGGCTGTCAATCAACATTTATTCATACTAAACTAATGTATTAAACATGATTCGACGAAATAAATAAAGGGCCCGATAAATAAAACATGGTTGAGACAGCCCGTATGGTGGCGCTCGTATGAATAATACATGCTATATAATACGGTGGTAACATCAAAGAAGACTCGCGAATACCTAATGCAGCATGAGATATATAAACTTTTGTCATTTTAGGGACCAATTTATGGTCTTCCTCCTTCCTTTTCAGTAGGCTAGTGAAGTTGGTAAAGGCGGTACTTCCATAGAAGCCCAAAAACGTAACACGTTAATTGTTTTGTGTCTAGTTTATAATGTTTACTGTGTGATTGGTATATTCTCATTTATATGTGAAATAACTTATGTTAACTAAAAAATTAAAGTTTAAAAATGAGTATTTGTAAGTTAGTAAGGCTAGCTGGCGTTATGGGCCTCTAAACTAGTAGAAGAACCCTAAATACTTGTAAAGAGGGTTCGGTTTGAGATAAACGTTTTTGTGATCCATGACATAGGTCGTATTGGGGTAGGTCTGGGTGTTTGTGAGACCGAAATATTATAGCTCTTGTAATTTGTAGTATACGAGTTGCATCTTACTATGAGATTTAAAAATGTTATATGCTTATTGGGTGTATTAATATACATATGGTAAATACAAATGTATTTACCTGTAATAGTAAGAAATAAATGTCTCAAAATATTAGAATCAATCAATAAAAAAAATAAACACGATCGATAGAGTTTCAATAACTTTACCTAACTAAAAAAAATTTTCTAATATTTTTCAAACCAAAAGAATATTCCGGAATTTCAACTACTAGCGTCACATGACTTACTCGTACATTTAGAAATACGCTTTCTTAAAATCTTTAAAGGTTTCCCGAGAGTAAATAAAACCTAATCCTTCCAACTCAACATACGAACAATGCTAATTATCGTGAAATAAAAGCACAGAATCTCATGTAACCGTCGAGTCAAAATAAGTGTGCATGTCCTTACATCGCTTCGTATCAAAATATCTTTCGTTCACATCTCACTTTCACCCATAATTTGCTTTTAAACACAGTGCAAATGTCAACAGTAAGATAAGTCTGACAACTCACGGCTTTTATAAAGTCATTCTCCGTTATTACACGATTAGAAAAACATGTAGATATTTATGGTAATTACTCGATAAGGGTTATAATAAATTGCTTTAACTCGGCAACATTAACAAGTAAGGTTGCATTTAAGGCCGTTATAATTGTGTCTAATGATCGAAATGCTGTTGTCTTTGATCACTGTACGATGCCGACGGAAAACAGCCAATTAATGCATCTGTGTATTTACTTATGAATTTTAAAATCGGTATTTTAGCATTAAGTGTCATTATTGGCTAAAGATGTTACGATTAGCAATTTAAATATTAGTGATAACACGAAATAATCCCTACATTGTAGGTTTTTTAATGACAGCGGTTAATCTTCAACAAAGGCCCGCGAATTGGCGTATCTTTTTTATGTACATATGATAAGTACTGATATACAAAGCGCGTACTTGGCAATTACATAGTAAGCATTTTTTGTGAAGTCACTAATATGTATCGTATTTTATTAGCCTAGAACGAGGACATATTTAAAGTCTTTCAAAAACATATAACTACATACATACACATTTACGTCGATATTCTCTCTAAGCAATAAGCAGATGTTTATTTCTGTTCCCTCATTTCGCCAATTTTGCTATTAAGTCCACGTGATGGAAGGCCGTTTTTGGATTTTCAAACTCCGTGCCTTTTTTAAAGAAATCTCTAATAGAAAAAACAAGAAACACGTGGCCCAATCTAAGAATCGAACCCAGGACCGCTAAGCCCGTACTTATCTTATTAAAGCACTAAAGAAACATTAATCTCTTATTGTAGTCTTAAATTAAAACAAATATAGTATAATATAATATTACGTAGTTTACTATCAAGTAGAAATAAATTACAGTACTACTGCTTACTGATGCACTGTGTCGTCAATACGATACCAAAAGATAAAAACACAAAATAAATAAGCGGAGTCCTCACGACGTGAGACGTGACCTCCAAAAATTTTACTTTTTTAATTTCGCACATGCACTGAAACGTTAACTAAATTATGTATTAACATTTTAGGTTACTATAAGTCTTATACTTATTATCAATTGTATTTTATTTTACTTTTTCAAGGCCTTGTGAGATGTCTCATTGTTGTGAGAATATCGATGACTGCGAATTTGATTGCTGCTTCGATAATCAAAATATTATTTGAATAAGAAAAGTATCGTGAGGAAACCTGAAGATAAAAGATCTTAGGAATCTCTTAGGTGTGTAGTCCACCATCCCACAATAAGCCAGCGTGATGAACTAGAGTTAAACCCTCTTTAAGTTGTATAGAAGATGCGTGCCTATCAGTGGGATATATTTGGATAATGTATATTTCCAAATGGAAAGCGTCAAAATTTTTATATCTTCTTCGAGATTTTTTGAGGCAATCAAAAGAGCAGGATCAAGCATGCTTAAACAGAAGTTAAATTAATTAACTTTTATAAGGCCGTTAGTGCTGTATTTGTAGAACGAGTATGTGACTGTTGCGTGTAAGTTTGAAACACGTCTCGAAACTCCTGAGCGACCTAAAAATAAAAATGTACAAAATTGGAATTTAAAATTACATGAAAGTTACCAGGCAAATACGGGATTGCTGAAATCGCGAATCACTTTTTGGTTATTTTGGCATTCATGATATTCTGGATATTTTCGCATTTATAAGTTTACACGTGGACCCCTGAAAATGGGGTCAAAAGAATATTTTTATATATTATTAGATTATTCTTTATTCATGGCATAAGGAAAATTCAATTTTTTTGGGATTTTTTTCGTACTGCCTCTTCCTTTTCGTAATTTTAAAAAACTCAGTACGAAATTTCTTTTTACTGACATATTCATTAAATGCAATAATTTGAAGGTCACACGTCGAATACTACAGTAAATAAAACACGTGAAAACATTGCAAAACCAGACTACGCGGTCTAATGACCTAAATAGCTAGAATTGATTATGTAAACAATTCTCAGGTTGTTGACCGTATTTTTTATTAGATCAATGATTCTAATATAAATGCTAATTTCCAACAAAAATACAGCCAACAGATAAATAACTTACTAAGATACGAGTATTGTGTCGTGAGTATCAGAAACAACGAGAGACTTTCGTTCTCATAAACTCCCAGACACGAAACAAATATTTGTGGGTCACATATACATTTGTCTCGGTGCCAGGATCAAACCCGCGCGGCCTTGGGAGAGATGAGACATAGTTTGTGTATAAGAGAAATTGAAGTATTTTTCAATACATAATAAATGACTTCATATTCTATTAAGCTAGTTGAGTATACAATCGTCATTATCATCATCAGCTCATATGCGTCCCACTGCAGAACACGGACCTTCTCTCCAGTTTAGATCTAGGCCTGAGTCCACCACGCTGGCCTAGAGCGGGATGTTGGACTACACATCTAAGAAAATAAAAAAAAAATTTGGGTGTGCAGGTTTCACCACGATGTTTTCCTTCACCGTTAAAGCAAGCGATAATTCATTGTGTATACAAACATCGTACCAGCATTAAAATCAAAACTGTTATGTAATATGATGTTTTGTGTCAGCAACCACGTGCTAAATAAAGGTTAATAAACACTAGTTCATTCCCTAACTAGATTTACTCGTGATTCTTGTTCCACTGATTATGGTCATAGAATAAAATATCACTTCGGTAGATGCGACGTTGTTTTGACGAAACAATGCCGATGCTATTAGTGGCGAAACTTGGTAAGACAGGTATCGATAATAATTTGTCTTTATTAGTACAAGATTCTATGTATGAAGGATTAATATCTAGAAATTACTCGAATATTCGTCTTGGTATTAAAAAAAGTTATTATACCTATGATATTATCGTATGAGTAAAAAATCCCTGGAGAATATTTGAACTCACAAGTGACCATATCTATAAATATTCGTAGATCACCAGGATATTTACCTCATTGCGAGAATCGAATTAAATACCACTATATTTCAAATATAACAACAACATCCTCAAGACGTTTTATAAAACGGTAAAAAACGTCACAAATTATTTCAATTGAAAATTCCCAAGCATAACTATATTTTTTTGGGATTGAAACCGCAATCGCCAAGTGACTCCATAACAGATCGCACTATTCCTACACAAATCTAAAAATTAAAAACCCATTCACTGAAACGCAGTGTCCTGCCTGTTACATAATCTGTGACGTTACGCCAAGGTGAAAGAGCAGCGAAGTCAACACGATTAATTATTCATACACACACACACACGCGCACACACACACACACACACACACACACAACCACACACAATAAAGCGCAACGCACGCGGAAGTATAAGATGCGTCCAAGCCCACGCGACTGTTAATGCGCCGCACTCCGACAAAATCCTCCACTATTTTACTTGTAGGAAAATTCCTTATATTCACGTCGTAAAATTTATATGCGAAAGTTAAGCAAAACATTGATTAATTGGCGTCGAAATGTCATAAGATAAGGATTGATTGCACTTTTTAGATGCGACGGGTAGTGCGTCGTTGGTCTAAATAGGATACGCGATCTAGAGCTGTTGGATTGGATTATTTAGCAGGGTAAACTGATGTTTTGCCATTTGAAAAATTACTAGTAATTTTTTTGTTGCTTTTAGTATGGTATGTGATGTTATGATTATGTCTACATATTTCTAAACTACTGTTCGAAATATGGGGACGAATGCAGTAACCTCGCTAGTTATTATCGCTCATGTAGGTACTAAATTTTGACAATAAACATCCTTTTGTTTCTTTCGATTAGTCGAAAAACTTAACCCCACTTTTTTAATTATAGGTGATAAGTATCAGAATATGTGAAATACTATTATTTATTTTAATTAGACCTTTGCTACTTGATTCTTAATTTGAATATTATTATACTTACCATCAGATAAGAGGTTGTCAAATTAAAGCGTCAGTATAATAATACAGAACCTTTTGATAGAATTCGGAATGGAAGCGACCATAAAGCACCACAATTTTTTTTGCCAGCTTTATGATCAATTCATGAAACAGTTACACTTACATACTTAGTTCTGACCCCCCACTTAAGTTATAATTCTACTTCTCAGTCTCGCAAACACCAAAATTTGTGGATCGCACACAAATATTTGCCTCAGTGCAGCGATCGAACCCGCGCCCTCTCTTCATAAGGTGGTGTCTAACCAACTGCGCCCTAGGGTGGTCAATTAAAAAACAAAGAAGGATCTTTTAGTGTTCTAGGAAGCAAAGAGCCCTAAACTAAATAAACGAGATGCGTCAAGTGCGAACGCAGTGCGTCACTGCAACCTTGGTGCGTTCTTGTTAAAACAGGAAACACGGCCCGATGTTTATTTCACTCGTAAAATTAAACTCTTTGGATGTACTGAACTATGGAAGGGCCACTGAGGAGATTTAAATAAAGAAACACACCCAACAGTCACATACATAGTTATAACCCCACACTAAGATAGTCCTGTGTCTTGGGCATCAGAAACGAAGACAGATTTTTCAGTCTCACAAACATTTGTCCCGGGTAGGGGATCGAAACCACGGCCTCTCGATTCACAAGAGCCACGGGCTGTTATTTAAATAACAGACCCTGATAAGGAGACACTTAATAGGACCCAATGAATTATGACGTATTTTAACGGTGACAGTAAAATTCTTTGCGAGTTAACCTGCAAACCTAAAAGTTTTTAGGAAATTCTTAGGACGCCAACCTGCACCAAGACAGCATGATAGCCTAGGCCAGCGTGATGGACTAAGGCCTAAATTCTCTAAATGGTAGAGGAGGCCTGTGCCCAGCAAAAGGACGTATATGGGCTGATGACAATAATGATGATGTTGTTGATGTCTGCTTTTTCATAGAAATAACACTATGTTAAAGAAAATCCGTATAATATTTAATTGTCAGAATGAAAGAAACTTTCATACTACCAATAATACATCTACTTTCGAAGCCACTTCCATACATCCTACATCAATAAATTTAACTCTCTCCACCATTACAGTTTATAGCATTAATATGATGTTATTATTGTGTTTTATGTGCCCCTATATAATTGTGTTTACACTTATCATCACGCCGTGTCCGTGAAGGTATAAACAGACAATTTAGGCTGCTGTTTGGCCATCGTCTGAGACATCAATTGATTTAAAGGTCTGAAATTACTTCCGCAATTTGATTGAACTTAGTGGGGTAATAGACGGCTGAAGCAAATTTTGGATTCAAACCCATTGCCATCATTCTCCGTATCATAGTAATTAGCAAAACTGTTTCGGATATAAATAAAATTTCAAAAATTCTCTTAATTCACGAAAATAATAATTCTGTAAGCAAAATTTGTTAATAGCACAACCTAGGACCAACGGATCGAGAGGCTAAAATAAGACAGGTTAGGGTTATTAGTATATTTTTTTCATGTTAATCAGATTACTTTAAATAAATCAAGAAACACTCCAATGCACAAACCACGGCTAGAAATACATTTTTTAATCAGTACCAACAAATGCGACAACGAATTCATTGTTTAATCTACCACAACTATTTGAAAATCATAAAACCATTTCTTTTGACAAAGGATTCGAACCCGCTGTCTCTCGTTTCGAAGTCAGATTGTATCCAACGGCGCCAGGAAGGCTTTCCGTAATGAATAGCCTCATATTTACATATTACAAGTCAATCGCATTAATTTTATGACCAATTACCTACTTAACGTTTTCTAGATGGCGAAAGATATACAAAACAATAGAATATTCCAAACACGAACATTTCATTACGAACATACGTGCATATCCTCACGACAGTCTTTCTGAAGGGACAGGCAGAAGTGTTACATTTAAACACTAGACTTATTTTAGGCCTATAATAATTAGAGGTGAGCTCACTTCCATTTTTTCAATTTATTTCCAGGGCTCGCGCTGAGGATACTATCATCATTAACCCTGATACGTCCCATTGTTGGGCTCAGGCCTTTTCTACCATGGAGTGGGATTAGGCCTTGGTCCATCACGCTGGCCTAGTACGATTTTCAAGGATACATTTTTTAATGAAATAATCCAGTCACCTTGTCAGACCAGATAACAACACTCAAAATGTCTCTATCGAACGTTAAATAAAATGGTTAATGTCTAGTCTGGTTTATGCTCCTTCAATCGGACAGTCTAGTCTTTTATAGAATGCTCTCCTTCTAGAGATGATATGCAAGACTCGTCTATCTTTTAAGACAAATAATACTCTTACATCAAATTCATTACTTCTTTTTTATTAAAAATGCCTGACAAAGAATTCATTATTTCGTTATATTAAGTGTCAATAAATAAATAAAATGAATTTAAAAATGCTCTACTGCCTACCCCCTGGGAATACCTACATGTCTGTATATACTTTATTTTCATATACTATATTACTTCATTTTACTATAACATACTATATACAAACTATAATAAGCAATAACTAAAAGCACAAATATAGCACAGAGCACAATTGAACTATGTGCAACCAATATTTTGTAACGATACGACAGGTTCCATTGTGAATTGCGGTCAGACAGTCAACAATGTGCCGCGCCAGGCACTGAACCCTCGCCTACGCGCTCGAGGCAATGACCAGCCGGGCTACGTAAGGGCTTCTATACCAGAAAAGATTTCAATGAATCATTTTAACATTAATTGGTTATTTTAAAAAGGTTTTAAATGTCAATTGTGAAGGTAGTTCTATTAATTATGAACTAACCCCTCGATAGAATTTAAAAATATTATAAGTATAAATGTAATTTATCAATAATCTAGAGGGCACAGGATCGATTCAAGAAAGATTCAAGAGAAATCTGACTTGCAGTCTCGCAAATACATTTACCATGGAATATAGAAGTAAAGTTATATATGAATGTGTTATTATATTTAGTTATCATTAATATCATGAAACAAATGATCCAGTAATCGGCAAAGGTGTCCTTTTTGGTGAAGAAAAATCTATAAAACTGGTTAAGTGGTTGGCGACCTTGAATTATCATTACTGATGCTACAGTACTTTTGTCTGCTTTTTAATATAACTGAAGTAAAATACGTAGGCACACACCTCTGACTTTTCGAAGTTATGTGTGTATTCACATTGAATTATCACTTGCTTTAACGGTGAAGGAAAACATCGTGATAAAACCTGCGTACCTAAAAGTTTTTAGGAATTTCTTAGGTGTGTAGTTCGCCAACCCGCACTAGGCCAGCGTGGTGGACTATGGCCTAAACCCTCTCAATGGTAGAGGAGACCCGTGCTTAGCAGTGGACGTATATGGGTTGATGAAGAAGAAGAAAATAAGTATTAAGTTTACATTAAACCAATCATGTTTTAGATTTATTAAAACTAGGTAATTTTATAGTGTTTCTGTTGTTGAAAATACTTGTGACATTCAGAAAAGAAGCAGACCTATTTTTTTACGCTCGAACGAACTTACACCAAGTCTTTAAGTAATTACTGCCATAAATTATAAACGTTTTATAGTTCTAGAGCAATAACTTCGCTGAAAACGCCCCCAGTAACACGAAATGTGCTTTTTTTTCGCAAAGGATGTTAAGGTAATAATTCTCTACACTAATATTTAAAATAATTTGAGAATATCAATATTAAATGTAGTGTGGAACAAATAAAAAGTTTTTATTTTTATAAATTCTATACCTACTTCTCAATTCTTTTGTGTTGGATATTTTCTGCTTTATCAGTATATTGCATCACTATTTGCCATGATCTTGGAATCCTTGGTTCGATTCGAACGAAGTTTTATCGGATTTCTCCATTTTGAAATTCTTACCACTAATTTTGAGTGTAAAATTGGCTCCAGTTATTATTTTTCTCTAGACTTTTTTGTGAAACTAGAAATCTACCTGACAAAAGTATATACACCTCTATTTTCTTACATACATACATAACCTCACGCTTGTATTATCCGAAAGGGGTAGGCAAAGGAGTATTCTGCACCAATATTTCGCTAGCTTTATATCAGTCCTACATAATAGCGGGCGAGCCTATTACTGTTTTTCAGGCTCGTTACCAATAACACTTTCTTCGTATAACATAAATGCTGAGTGTAAAAAGACCGTGTTCGAAAAGTAAGACTGGCAATACTTAGTTACTGACATTACGAAAACATTGACGTTAAAAAATTTCCGACAAAAAAAAATTACGTTTTCCTACCATGAGTATTGGTAGTTAGGAAAACTTCAAAATTTTTATTTTTTGTCGTGATTTTTAACATCAATGTTTTTGCAATAACCCTAGCCAGTCTTAGTTTTCAATCTGGCTCTTTTTACCTTTACACACCACCATCAAATAAACTCCCCAAATTTCACTACCACCTCCAACATCCGATTCTACGGAAACCGAAACCATCTAATCAGAGTAACTCAAAACCGAAAGCCAGTACATAATAGGTGCATATGTATAAACAAGCGAGGCAAGTGAGGTGTGTAACAGGTCTGGACGGGGCGGGGTGAACGGCTAGTGCAGAATAGGCTACGTCGCCTGGCGGGTCACTCACACCACGTCTGAGAGGAGTACGGGCTGGGGGTTTGAACAGCTAGATCGGTGACTTGTTGGATAACGGGGGAAACCGATACCTATTTGAATAGTTACTGTTGCTTTTGAAAGATTAGGATAGTATAACAATGGTAGTTAATGAAATTAAATCGTTTCACTGCAAGGTACGGGTCTATATACAACTGAGAGAGTTAAGGAGTTTAGTCTACGACCCCGCCTAGTATGGGATGAGGAAATAAATACCTAAAATAATCTTAAAAACTTTCACGTGTTTTTAAGTATTTCTCACGTTTTCCTTCACGGTTAAAATAAGTGCAATAAGTAATATACGTTCGGTAATATAAGAAATTATTTTATACTCCATTTCATGACAAAAAAAATAGTGTGAGGTCACGCAAATGCATGTTTGTGAAAAATAGGTTTTTGTAAGCTAACACTTAAAAAAAAATCTGCTGAAACTAGATTTATTGCCTCTAAAAGTATATTAATTTTCCAAATACCCAACATAATCATTGGCTTTAAAAATCCTATACACAATTGCTCGAGTTTACTCTACTTTAAATTACCCAAACTTCGCGTCCGTATGTAGCAGGACAGTAGGTACCCGCCGAAACTTCCCGACAAACAAATGAATTCACAAGTTCTCGAGACTTGGTTTCGCTTTAGAGTTTTACCCGATGTATTGGGATCTTAATAGTGTAGTTGGTTCGGCCATCATGCTTCGGTTATGGTAAGTAAGATCTATCGTCTTTGAATTCTAAGGGATTTCGAAAAAGCCAATTTTTATTGTAGAATCGTGGGTGTTTTAGCAGTGACAGTGCTTCCATAGAAGCTCAAAAACCCAGGTTATCTTACAAGATTGGGAATAATAATCTTAAAGCTTTAAATCTTTAATCAAATATAATTTGACATATAAATGACTATATTCTTACCCCACAAAAAAAATTATAAACTAGACATTATGGAAATACCACAACCGTATTTTAGTGATATCAATGATTTTCTGGGTTTAAATACAACACTATCGATTTATCTTGTAGACCATGATAATGGTCTACACGAGAAATCGATAGTGTTTCACACCCGTTCATGAAAATTTTACTTCAAGTTTTACAGCACAAAATTATGCTGTCGTCTATTCACGAGCATTGAAGTATCTGAAACACTTACTGTTCTAGTAACACTTAAGGCTACTTTCAGTTATTAACTAAGTTATATAACTTAAATGGGGAGAGTACTTCTGTTCTGTTCGTTGTCAAATTAACACAGGTATCGTAACTACCAACATGCCTAGTAAGTTTCAATCTGTTTGAAACTCTGGACTGTCACTGACTGCTTCGTGGTCTCGCGGTAGAAGTATGTGCCGTGTGATTTAGAGGTCTCGGCTTCGATCCTTGGGTTGGGCAGTTGGCTTTATCCATTAGGTAATTTTCTGTGGCGATAGGCAGGCTGGAAATTTGCCCGAAAAATTGCTAGTCTCGCCTCTATTATGAAGCACAAATACATACCTAGAGTGAGTGCAAAAATGCATCTCTGCCTACTTCTTCAAGTAATATAGGCATGAGGTTATGGCATAATTCTAAAACAAAAATAGGATTTTTTTATTTGCGATGAGCTTTAGCCTGACAAACTTTTTTTCTAGATTATACATACATGAAGATGTCACATCTTCCGCGACAAACCGACCGATAAATATACAAACAAAGCGCCATGAGTGTATGACTCAGTTTATAATTACGATGGAACAATTACGACTTTATGTTAGCAGACAGACAGACAGACAAATTGGGGATCCGCAATAATTTGCCAGTTTTTTCCCAATTGCCGACGCAAATGGCGAATTAAATGTAATTGAAAGCTTGCGGGATCGCGTTACGTGTTTTGTATGTACGTATATGTTTGATATCGTCCTTTGTCGTGTAGTGACGACGCAGTTTGAACATAGTACGCAAAATTTGAAAATTTGGCCCCTTGGTTTAGGTATCATCATCATATACGTCCCACTGCTGGGCACGGGTCTCCTCTACCATTAAGAGAGTTTAGGCCATAGTCCAACACGCTGGCCTAGTGCGGGTTGGCGGACCACACACCTAAGAAAATCCTAAAAATTTTAGGTGTGTAGGTATCATTACGATGTTTTCCTTCACCGTTATAGTAAGTGATAATTAATTTCCAATACACACATAATTTCGAAAAGTCAGAGGTATGTGCCTGGGGTTCGAACCCGCGACCACCGAGATTCTCGACCGCGTGCCTAAACCTCGAGGCCATCACAGCGGTTTCGGTATACGGTTGACAATCTAGGTGGTCGCGGGTTCTAAATCCTCACACACACCTCTGACTTTTCGAATATATTACACTGAATGTGTATTTATCAGCCTATTTCTTATAACATTGGCTCAATTTCTAGACCTGAGTTTACTGTAAAATAGAAGCAAATATGTTTTTAAATATATCTCTATAGCAAACTATTCCATCAGCCATATTGAACACTTTTACGCCAACGGAATAAGGAAAATAAAGCCTGAATATTGCTTTATCGCGGAGCCTTATATTACTAAAAAATGACTTTTTCCTCCTTCACGGTAACAAGAAATTGTTTGCATGAATAAGACCTTTTCTTTTTTATTAATTTACATGAGTTTCATATTACAATCAAGTGAATTTATTTGCCATGGTAACAATAGCTTCTATCTTAAGGTTGGTTAGAAATCAGCTCATGAAGCTAAGGCTATGGGTACAAACCTGCAATGGGGCAAAGAATGATCCGATTAAAATAATAAACGCTTTAAAATCTTCTCGTAGTTTCTAATGACCCCCGTTAAAACACTTGAATTTTATTTTTTCGCCCTTGCCTACAAAAAAACGCCCGGCATGGGATCAAAAAGTCCTAAATTCGATTTCCCGGTTAAAGTATAATAAGTTTATTATTCTCTAATTTTCAGGTAAAATTCCCAAACAACGGCAAAAGACTCGGTCCATATAACCTTGGACTTAAAATACTGACGAAAATTAAGAGTAAAAATCCATCCCAGCCTACTCCTTTAGAGATACAGGATGAGTCTACAGTATATTCTTATTCTACTAATTAGACCAACAAAACAAAAGAAACACAAGGGAGTAACGCAAAAAGTACGGAACACTTGGATCGCTAATTAACAGTTGATCGCGCGACCTACTTTTGTATGAAAACTGCGCATTACAGGTTTTAAAACCCTTTGTTAAACATGATTCATAATATATCTAATAATTTATAACATGTCTTACTCATCACTTGTCATCGGATAACCCTTTGTTTGTAACCTCATGTGTGTTGGGCGTAACACTATATTTTCAGTACACTTGTAGAAATATAGTATCAAATTGTAAGTTGATGACGAAAGCCCTGTGGCGCAGTGGGCTAGACACCAGCTTGCGAAACGAGAGGCCGGGGGTTCGATCCCCGCACCGAGACAAATTTTGGTATGATCCACATATATTTGTTTCGGGTGTTGTTGTTTGTGAGACAGAAAAAGTCTCTCGTAGTCTTTGATACGACTCAGGACTTGTATCCTAGTTTAAGCCAGAAACATGTATGGTTGATTAAAAAAAAATAACAATATCTTATTAATTGACATTATTATGTTTGTTTGCTCTAAGTAGTGATGGTATCATCAGACCTTATACGTCTCACTGCTAGGCACGGATCTCCTCAACAACTGAGAGGGTTTAGCCTTAGTCCACCGTGCTGGCCTAGTGCTGATTGGCGGATTGAACACCTAAGAAATTTTAGGTATGCAGGTTCCCTCACTATGTTTTTCTGAATGATTTGAAATGCACACATAACTTCTAAAAGTCTAAAGTGTGTACTTGTTTGGGATTTGAACCCCCGATCCCCAAACTACTCGGCCGAGCGCCTAAACCTCGAGGCTATTACTACTTCATGATAATAAAGTACTTTAACTGAATAAAACTTATGAAGTTAGTAATTTTTTGAAAAAATATTTTTAAAGGTCTAACTAAAGAAAAAAGGCACTACAGTACAAAAAAATAAATACGTAAACAAAAAAATCATTTTTGATTTGTAAATGCAAAACTTTGGTACAAAATCATATATTTTGTTTAGTCTTGCATAATTCTACATCTAGGTCATTATCTCTATATTCCTTTGCCGAACATAAACTCTTAATTAAAACACAAACGCCTTGACAATTAAAAAAACACAATTTAAAACACAATAACTCCTCAGAATACATATCACTGTCACATAAAGTTGAATGTCTCATCGTAAACTAAAAGAGAATTTGCTGCTGAAACCTGTTTATTTGAATTTCAACCCTGATGTGTTTATTTTAGAGTCCTTTTGAGGTTAAAGCGTGTGTAAATGCAAATATCCCGACACAACACTCAAGGCCAGAAGTGAAATCGAGCCAATACGGCACCAACACCAGACAAAGATTATAAAATCATTTCTGTTTTATTAAAATACTTGATGTATATACACACGACTGTATTCTTAGAGAGTAAAAAGACGCTTGTGGTATAAATCCCGAGGACTATTTCTAGACACATTGTGGCGCCTGAAAATTTTATATTAGAAAATGCAATAAATGTTTCATATCGGAAGCACGGTGTCTAGAAATTTGCAAGATTACGTTGAAATAGATTTATACAAGGTGGTCAAATACAAATACAACTCTATCTTCGAATATAAAGGCGTGAAAATAAGTAACTATTGGTTAAATGTCAGGAGTAAAATGAGTGATGGTATAGATTCTAATTAGTAAGATTTGATTGCACTAAATACATTGTCACGGGTTCGAGTCCGGGGCACACCTATTAATTTTAAAGTTATTAATGTATTCAGAATGGTTTATCAACAAATTTAACAGCCAAATAAATACTAAGTAAGCTCACAAACATTTATTTGGAAAATTTCATACAAACCTTTAGTGGTCTATTGTGATTTGTGACATTATAGAATACTTGTTAGCATAGCAGTGATGGCCTCGAGGTTTGGGCGCGCGGTCGAGAATCTCGGCGGTCGCGGGTTCGAACCCCAGGCATACAACTCTGACTTTTCGGAGTTATGTGTGTATTCACATTGAATTATCACTTGCTTTAGCGGTGAAGGAAAACATCGTGATGAAACCTGCACACCTAAGAGTTCTTAAGAATTTCTTAGGTGTGTAGTCCGCCAACCCGCACTAGGCCAGCGTGGTGGACTATGGCCTTAACCCTCTCAATGGTAGAGGAGACCCGTGCTCAGCAGTGGGCGTATATGGGTTGATGAAGAAAGAAGAAGAATACTTGTTTTACCTCTATAGTTCAAGTCTCATATGTTTCTTAGCGATTAATAGACAATCCAAAATCAAATCCCAGAAGAGGGTAGGCATCGATTTTTGTAACCACGTTTCACTAATACACAGCTGACGCCATAAGAAGAAGAGCATATTACCATTTTTCAAGCGCGTTATCAGATTCCGTACTGCTACTAATAATTTCCCAACAGTACAGTACAATAACACTCTACCCAACCTAGGTATCGAACCCAGTAAGTCTTTGTATCACAGAACATAATATTTTTGCGCGACAAATGTTTTTGATATATATTATTTGTGTTATTTGATGAATCGTGCCTAATCATCTAGCCATTTTTTTAAGCATCTTAAAAAATAGCAAAATAATCTAAACTCCATTACGAAATCTTCCCTAAAAACAGCAACTATTAATGATAACATTAAAGTAGAGACGCGGAGAGCCGTTGCGAGCGCGCAATCTCTCCCTTCCACTCGGATAGAGTTGTTATGCGAGAGACAAATATCCAACACTTGCTTGTACGTACAGAAAATAAGGGAGGATTAAAAGTAAAGACTTCGTAGGGTTGCCTGCTTTGTCGCTACATTATTGTAAAACATTTTCATATTTTAGTCGATTGAACCTGAGATCTTTTGATTATTATATTCCTTACAAAAAAGAAGACAACTAAAGATGTTGAATAAAAGATAATTGTCTCTTTTTCAGTGTAGATAAAATGTAGTTACTCAAAGCTTTTGTATATGTAATCAGCAGTTTATCAACATGATAAAAGTGAATTAAACACTAAAAACCAAATAAATAAAAAAAGCCAAGATAAACATTTCTGACCCGACATTCAGAAAAAATTCTTTTGCCGCGTCTATCGAAAAGTACAAGAGACTTTCTCAATGTTTGTGGATCACACAAACATTCTTCTCGAAACATGATCAAACCAGAAACCTCTAATTTCACAAGTTAGTGTCTATCAGCCCAAAAAACTATTAAATTAAATGTAAATCCAAAGAGCCAATTTTCAAGCAGCAGCCCTACGCTCTACAAGGCTTCTACTAAATAAACACGTCCGACAATTATCTGAACGTATTTGTCGCGATACGAACCCGGCACAGTTCGGAAACGAGCCGTCTCGCCGGCCACTCAGCCGCACCACGGACGAGCTTAGCGCTGTCACAGCCACGACAATGTACACTATTCTTTTACAATACTAACGTTATTTCTAAGGTAATTTTGTAGTACTCACGCCTGTCTTTTAAAAGGAATAGATAGAAATGTTATTGTGTTCACGTTTTGATCCGATAGCTTGACTTTTTGAAGTAATGCGAGTTCATAATTAATAATGAGGCCTATAAAATCAAAGGCAGCTAAATCCAAGTGAGTCAAATATTCAGTAATCTACAAAAATCGATAACTTTGTTTAGGTGGCTATGACATTTTATATTTTAAAAGAGATTTATAAAGAATGTGAATACCACTAAAAATCAGAATTTTAAATTATAAAAATACCACAATATTTGAGTACAGACTGAATAAATTTGTATTTAACTGTCTTTGATTCCAACTGGCGTTTAGCTGGTTTTGATTTTATAGGCCTCATAATTGTGATGTTCTTTAACTGTGTAGGAAAACGTGAGTACACCAAAAAGTTCTTAAGAACTTCTCAAGTGTGTAGTCAGCCAACCTGCATTAGGTCAACCAAACAAATCAAACAGTTCTCAAATCATTTGAATCGCTTTACGTGTAGTGGACAGTGTGTTTGACAGCCCCGTGGCGCAGTTGGTTTGCGAAACGAGCGGCCGCGGGTTGATCCCCGCACGAGACAAATGTTAGTTTAATACACACACCGAAAAGTCTTTCGTAGTCTCTGATACCCACGACACAAGACTCGTATCTTACTATGGGGTCAGAACTCTGTGTGTGACTGTTGGGTGTATTATATTTAGACCGTGTTCGGAAACTAAGGCAGGGTTATTTATATCTTAGGTTATGGCGATAAAGAAAATCCATTACATCCATCATACCATCATACATCTAATACTCAAGGTTGTATGAAAAACGTATTTTTTTTTATTTTTCGTCAGGACTTTCTTTAACACCAGGGGGTCCGTAATCACCTTACCTTGGTTTCGGATCACGGTCTGAATACACTCGGCATTGATGTATGTAAGTGCATTTTCAAAGGCATATGATTTACTCGTCTCGATATATCCCGTGGATGTAGAGACGGGCTGTGTGCCTTGTGGAGCTGTCGGGTCAATCACCGCGTCTGCTCGCCTCACAATACAGTACGCGAGCTACGAATGTACTGACTATTTATTATTATACAATTAAAGACTAAGTTGTAAAGGTGGAGTTGATGGTTAAGGCATTCTCTGTCAGTCGAACGTTGGGTGAAGCAGAGATAATACAATGTGCTTTTAGTAAAAGATCCATCTCAGTTATTAGTAGAGAAACCATTAGGCGCATTTAATTACAAGTCTAGTGCAAATTGGTGGACTTTGAGGTAGGCAATTTTTCTCGTAATGTTTTCCTTGACTATTAATGTAGACACATACACACACACACACACACATTCATAACCCATCGCCATCCACTGCCGAACGTAGGCCTTCCCAAGAAAGCGTCAAACATCCCGATTTCGCACACAGTTATCTTAGTAAAACCAGACGTGTCCATTTTATAAACCTCAACAGAAAATATCGACCACGCATTTAAAACTCGAAACAATCACTAACACACAATGCTGTCAAACAGAGTATCATCACAGTAAAAAGCTTACTCTACCCCCCGGCATTCGCAGCTCGACGCTCAGTATTTAGCCTAACGGATAACATGCGTATCCGACACCATACAAATACAGGCAGACTTTGACAGGCCGTATGTAAACACCCTTTATATTGTAATTATTTCACTGGCAACAGGCCAGCTAGGTGTCTTGACCTTTGGAACTGAGTTAACTATACAATTTACCTTATATCCAGAGGCTGTACTATAGAAGCCCTAAAGGCAATTTTGCCTAACAAATTTCCGAAATTAGGCTGTTAATCTTTATTGAATAATGACGGTTTAAGATATGCATATGTATATAAGCTAAGTTAAACGCAATTAGTTATTACCTGCTTTCGTTTCCGATCACGGTCTGAATATACCCTGCATAGATGCGAGTGTATGGCATGCATTCCAGTCTCTTTGTGGTTATTAGAAAACGTTTTTAGGTACCAAATTTCACGTGATACAGATGCAATCGAAACATCTGTATAATTGTTTTCAAATACTTTTTATAACGCGAAATATCCTGATACTACAAAACGTACATAACATGTTGATAATAAATCGGCCCATTAACGTCCCACTGCTGGGCATCTACAGCTGAGAGCTAGGCCTTTACCAATAAACACAGGCAATTCCACATTCAGGTCGTAAACTAGCACTTTCATCTTACCAGACAAGGACTCAAACGCGAACCATCACTTAATGTAATGTACTTTGATGTTAATTAAACAACAGTATCGAATTCTGTGTTACTGACAATTATATAACGTCAATCATTGAAATATCTATTTGGACATTATGGGAAATGTCTATATGCGAGTATACACTTACACCCGTTTTATCTAAGAGGTTGTATTTAAGTCCCACGTTAAAGACGCAAGCCTAGTTTCGTCTATCGACAAATAGTTCTGCCATTTAAAATATATATACATAAATCACGCTTGTATTTGTCGAAAGGTTAAGCAGAGGTGCAATTCTGCACCCATATTACGGCAATTTTGTTTTCATCCCTCATAATGGAGGACGAATATATTACAGTATTTTTAGTCACAATTCCAAACTTGAGTGCTGGTACTAAAACTTTCATAAAGGAAAAACCCAATCTTCCTGACCACAGAATCAAACTTGGGGCATCATGATTGTACAGCACATCTTTATACCGCGAGACCACAAGACGAATTAGAAATACACATTGGAAAAATAACACTTTGCCGACTGAACTCATGTCACGAAACCCCAAAAAAGCACGAATATTTATATAGAAAATTACCAAAATAGCACAAATATCTTTACATTTGTTCACAAATTAACAAAAGCAAGCCAAAAAACACAAATTTCCTCATTACTTTTTAACTACAGGCTTTAACAATGTACGAACCGACCCCAAACCAAGCCATGCGTCCACTAATGAAGCAATAAAAACGTTATCGATAATAATTCGATTCAATATCGATATTTCGCCGATTACCGCGACACAACATCGCTTTCCATTGAATTTGCGTTCGTAATTAAATACGATACGGTTATAATGGTGGAATAAAGCGGACTATTATACAAGCGAGAGAGTGTACACTTTAATTACAGTGATTTCATGTGTATATTATATGTTTGTATATTATTTGTAGGTAGAGATCGAAATGCAGCGTTAAATTAAATAGTTTCCCTGAGACGGAATGGTTACTGGGAATCTATATTAGTTTGTCTTTTCGGAAAAACAGTTGTATCAATAATTGATCCGAATTCAATTCTTCCCCTTTTCAGCGTTAACGGACGTGGTGTCGTTAAAGTCTTGACTTCGACTCTCAGGTTAGGATTTTCATTACTTGCCTCAGGGTACAAGTATGTGCTTCGTCATCGAGAGGTCGCAGGTTCAATTTTATATTCGAGCTAAATTGGGTTTTCAATTGGGAAAGTTTCAGTAGCAGCATGGAGTCTGGAAATATGTCAAAAAAGGAAATAAACTGGTTCCCTACTACTTGGGACTGATACATAAATAAATCCCCCTCTGCCTGCTCCTTCAGGGAAAACAAGCGTGAGGTTATACAAATGTAAACGTATGTATGCAAATCTGATAACCTTTAAAATGTTTCTTATCAATCAAAACCTTACTAAATAAATGTATACTCCACCTCACTCATTCATTCGTTCTCCACTGTGTCCTAATCTATGTACGCAGCCCCTAAGCACTCAAAACTTTTGACGGCGGCCGGCAAAGCAATAAAACACGGCAAACAACCACGGGACTCGGAGAAAACAATATACTGTGTAATTATCCCGGCTCAACTCGTAAAAACTTGGGCCTATCAAATATTTTTCACCTTGTTACTATGGGAGATTACTAGTTACATACATACATTATATTCTCTGTATTATCTGCAGTGATGGCCTCGAGGATTAAGCGCACGGTCGAGAATCTCGGCGGTTGCCGGTTCAAAGCCCACGCACCCACCTCTGACTTTTCCAAGTTATGTGTGTATTCACAATTAATTATTATCAATTGCTTTGAACGATGAAGGAAAGCCTGCATACCTATAAGGTTTAGGAATTTCAAGCCATTTGCACAGTGTGGTAGACTATTTCCTAAACCCTCTCATTTGCAGAGGAGACCCATGCCCAGCAGTGAGACATATAAATGCTGAAGAGGAACGGTTCACTAGAGACTAAATCAAGAAACCACCAGAACTATTCACGGGAAGTTAAGAGCAACCAAAATAGTATTTTCGATAGTTTCATAAACGCTGTATGATTGGACAGGACACAGACCTCAGTTACATATCATTAGCGTCCCTCAGGAGTTTCATAGCCCGTTTTTATTACGGCCATGTCCGTTTTATAGTTCTGTAAATGACCGCTACGACGGGCGGCGCTACCAGCGAGTTTTAGGGAATTAGGTGCGAGGCCACTAAGTCGACGGTGGAGAGGTTTTGGAAATATGCTTTTATAAGACGTTAATGACTGACTAAATTTACTATATAAATCTCAGAACAACAATACTGGAATTAAGGACATAGATTATTATAACGAAGGTATTCGCTACGGAAGTACTTTTCATAATTCACACCCTGAGTAGGTGAACTTATAACTTTTTTTATTTTATAACTGTGTAACATTAGGAGATAACAATCATGGTAGGTAATTACAAAAACGTATATGTTTTTTACAGTGGCGTGCCTAGGGTGTCAAACTAAGGCAAGCCCAAATGTTTATTTAGTAGCAGCATATTTTTTTTGGTACGTAGGACTAATAAATACCTACCGGTTAGTACTCACATTCACGTTTATAGCGTTTTTTTATTAATAAACAATCGTTAAGTTCGTTATTCGGAACTATGTAAGGCAAGTCGGGCTTTCGGGCTTCTATGGAAGTACCGCCACTGGTTTTTTATTTCGTGGTTTTTAGTATCGACGTGCCTGCAATCACCGTGACTGTTACCTATCTTATTTTTCGATCACGCTCTGTTTCATATACATACTTATACAGGTGTATTCAGACCGTGATCAGTAACTAAGACAGGCAATCTTTCTTCTTTCTTCATCAACCCATATACGCCCACTGCTGAGCACGGGTCTCCTCTACCATTGAGAGGGTTTAGACCATAGTCCACTACGCTGGCCTAGTGCGGGTTGGCGGACTACCCACCTAAGACATTTCTAAAAACTCTTAGGTGTGCAGGTTTCATCACGATGTTTTCCTTCACCATTAAAGCAAGTGATAATTCAATGTGAATACACACATAACTTCGAAAAGTCAGAGGTGTGTGTCTGGGGTTCGAACCTGCGACCGTCGAGATTCTCGACCGCGCGCCCAAACCTCGAGGCCATCACTGCTTTTAGACAGGCAATAGCCACGGTGATTATAAACACCGTGACATTAAAAAACCACTAAAAAGAATCACAAATAGCGTTCAAAAAAGAATACCATAATACGTTTTCCTAGCAACCATGACTATTAAATATACGTTAGTTGTTAGGAAAACGTAAACATTTATATTTTTTGTCGGGACTTTTCTTAACACTAATGGGTGGGAAGCAGTGATGGCCTCGAGGTTTGGGCGCGCGGTCGAGAATCTCGACGGTCGCGGGTTCGAACCCCAGGTACACACCTCTTTTTTTTTTTTTTTATCACGAGAGGAAAGCGCCTTAAGCTCCCCTGTTCGGTACCTCGGGGGAGGCCGTAAGGGGTATGTCGGGGTCACTGGCTACGCCAGCATACCGACTAAAACCTCTCGGTGACCATCACACGCATTTAGGGCGGTTTTGCGGCATCTCAGGGCCAGAAGTGCCCTAAATGGTCCGCTGCCGCCCAGCGCACCGTCCAATTTTGGACCCCTCCAAATTGGGAGGGCTTGGTATGCCCTCCACTTAATCTATTTGGACGTTCGCCTTTCGGGAACGTCCGCGACAGTTAAGAGGTCACGTCCTCTGCCGCCAATCTCGGGGTTGCTATCATAGGGTACCGCCCCCGCAGTACGCCCTGCTACCCCAGTACCCCTGTTAGTCGCCTCTTACGACAGGTAGGGGATACCGTGGCGGAATTCTTACACCCCCAATCCACAGGGCGGAGGTACACACCTCTGAATTTTCGAAGTTATGTGTGTATTCACATTGAATCATCACTTGCTTTAACGGTGAAGGAAAACTATCCATCTCAATTTTCGATCAAGACCTGTACACTCCATACACACAATACTAGATACTCGTTTATATTAGTCGCGTTCATGGCCCGCCGCCTTCAGTGGGTGCGTCCTCTAATCCGCTTGTTTTACGATTCGCCTTTTGTCGCCGGCGGCACTGAATTCCTTCCCATTTTCATTTATCGCCCAGCATTGTGTCGGCCCTAACATTCGACGATCTGGTTTACTATGTTACAGGACCTATTGTCCCCCTTCACCCCACTTTTTGTCACGCTTTTATGAGATCTCGCTAACTGGAAACGATCAAAATACTCGTATCGGCTCTAGTACAGGTTTATTATTTTACACTGCAAAGGCTTCGGTTTCTTTGTTGGTGGTATGAATATCAACTTTCAAATGACTAGACTGCATAGATGGGGTGTGTATTTTTTTTATAAGTTAATTTTTCTAGAAGTTTTACGCAAATATATATGTATGTTCCTATAATGCCTAGATGTAATTGATATAGAAAGCATATGACAAGTTTATTAACACACCTACGCAAATGATCTCTGCACCACCTAAGATTCGAATTTCAGAAAATGTCTCAGGTATTAAATGCAATTACCTAAAGATACACATTGAGTAAAAAGAATAAATAAATTAATAAAAAATCACTGAAATCTGATTTCAAAAAGTCTATCACACCCCACTAAATAACTTCCAGTAAAATAAGCGATATATTATTCGAGAGACAACATGATATTCCTCCTAAGCGTCTATTCCGAAATGATTGATTTTTTTTATTTTAATATCATCTCATCTCCTCAGCCCATATAGGTCCCACTACTGGGCACGGGCCTCATTCTACCATTGAGAGGGTTTAGGCCTCAGTCCACCACGCTGGCCTAGTGCGGGTTGGCGGACTACACACATAAGAACTTCCTAAGGACTTTATAGGTGCGTAGGTTTCCTCACGATGTTTTCCTTCACCGTTAAAGCAAGTGATAATTCATTGTGAACACACCCATAATATCGAAAAGTCAGTGATGTGTGCCTGGGGTTTGAACATGCGACCGTCGAAATCCTTAACGTGCGCTCAAACCTCGATAATCCAATAGATACTGTCAAAAATACTTAATACGGTTTCTCGTATACCCTCACCGCTAATATTTCGTACTAAGTACATAGTTTCGGCACTATTTGGCTCTCATAATCAAAATTCAAAACGGCCGAGTGCCGAGGGCGCATTGCGATACATTTTCGCCAAAGTCTGACCCTCCCATCAACTAATACTGGGTGGATAGTAAGGTACAAGATGAAGCGGCTACTTTATAAAATTCTAAAAAATGTAAAGTATTTTTATCATAATATTAAGCGGTAGTTTTTGGGTCTTTTTTGTAGGGTTGATAGTCTCGTGAAAGTGCGTATCATGTGATCACTTTTTATTTAAATATCGAAACTTTTCTAAGATCGAATGGGTAAGCTCAGTATAAAGAGACTCTAAGAATTGTAAGTTTCCTCAAAAAACATTAATTTTTTTTTTCTCCATTTACAATAAAATCATAGAATTGAGTCCCTAGGATCAATACCACCACCACTAAAATAATAATCATCATCATTACTGCTGGATACGGGCTTCCTCTACCATTAAGAAGGTTTAGACCTTAGTCTACCTCCCTAGCCTAATTCGGATTAATTAAAATTATAAAAATTATACAATACTCATCTACCCAACCACGCTATTCGAACAACTTACTAAATTTCATCCATCATCATCATCAACCCATATTCGCCCACTGCTGAGCACGGGTCTCCTCTACCATTGAGAGGGTTTAGGCCATAGTCCACCACGCTGGCCTAGTGCGGGTTGACGGACTACACACCTAAGAAATTCCTAAGAACTCTTAGGTGTGCAGGTTTCATCACGATGTTTTCCTTCACCGTTAAAGCAAGTGATAATTCAATGTGAATACACACAATAAATTTACTAATACATAAATCAAGTCATAACCTTCAAGCGGAAACACAAGCATAGCGTATCGCCCCCTCCCATCCCTCGCGTCGCGCCAACAGGGAATCCCTGGTACTAATGGGCCGTGGTTCTCTCCGCTGTTTACTTTTATTGTCAAGATAAATCTGCTCTAACTGTCCCGATAATCGGTACTAACTGCGCGCCAGATAAATATAACAAGTGTGCTATGGTTTATTGTGGGTTTGTCGGCCGTATAAACCCGTGGGGTGGGGAAATGTTAGCTATACTTGGAGAATTGAAAATATATCGTTATATTTCGAGTGGTCTAGGTTGTAAAATATATTTAATATCATCATTAACTCGTTTACGTCCCATTGCGTATACAGCCCCGTGACGCAGTTGGCTAGACACCAGCTTGCGAAACGAGCGGCCGCGGGTTCGATCCCCGCACCGAGACAAATGTTTGTGTGATCCACAAATATTTGTTTCGGGTCTGGGTGTTTGTGAGACCGAAAAGTCTCTCGTAATTCCTTATACCCACGACACAAGACTCGTTTCTTAGTGTGGGGTCAGGACTATGTATGTGACTGTTGGGTGTATTTATTATTATTATTGCAGGACACGGATCTCATCTCCCCTTGAAAAGATTTAGGCCTTAGTCCAGCATGCTGACCTAGTGCGGTTTGGGTAACTAAGGACCTTGATTTTATATTCTTAGAAAAATTACGTTTGTTCCGAATTTGTTTTTCAATTTAGTCTACGTGGCGTAGTTGTATAAAGATCCTAAAAAATTGCCGGGTTCATTTTGGTTTGTGAGACCACAAAGGTTTCTGATTTTTTACAATTTTCCTATAACTGTTTTTGTTCCCTCTAAAAAGACATTGCCGTTTTAGCAAATTTCCGGCCTCCGTTCTGCAATTGATAATTTCTTAATAGAAAAACACAACACCACACAACCGGTAATCCAACTTGAGACATCTAGATCGCACGACATACCTGCACCCGGACTTTACGCAGCAGTTTTATAAAATATTTATTCAAATTGCAACACAAAAGTTTATTGCTTCTCCTCTTCGTACGACTGTTATTCAAACTATTCCTATGAACAATAACCAAATCTTAATCACACATTTAAAGGGTTCAATAAACTGTTTTTTCAGCAAGACCCACAACTCCCCCGAACTGCAGAAGTTGAACAAACTTGCGTTCAATTGTGCCAACCCTTCAGCCCTTTCGCCTTACAAACAGTTCCAACGTTTAATGAATTTTGCCCTGTATGGCCGCCCTTTATTAATTAATGGGTATAAGCCCAACTAACTGCCGGCCGAATTAACAATAACCAACTCAAATTGAATTGAACATGATAAGTTCCAATGGGCTTCTTGATTTTCGACAAGTTTACATATGTATGTAGGCATGTTGCTACAATTTGTTAAGCTGCTAGGTAGATTATTCCGCTATAGAATCGATAATACTGTGTACTGCCTCGTAGTTTTGGGGTATGAATGATGATCTAGAGATCCTAGATTGGATTTCCGAGTGGGTCAGTGCTATTCGGATTTTCCTTAGGATATTCTTAACAGCAAATAATCTGGACTGATGCATAAAAATTGCAATAGACTTGCAATATTACGTGAAACAAAATCATAATCCATACTAGGCCAGCGTAGTAGACTGATGATGATATAAAATAATAAGCATCAATCTTTGCACCCAAAAGTTGACTTTAAAAAAATCCCTTATTATTTCCGCCTTTATCCAAATTTTATAAAAAGTTACATATTAATAAATCATCAGGGCATATACTTCCTACAAATAGAAGTTTTAGGCCTTAGTCTACGCTGGCCTAGGCCTAATCCTGAATTCATTCCTAAGCAATAATGCGATATCGAAACAAGATCGTAATGTATGCATAAACTCGGTCCTCAAAGGATATGGAGTTTCCGAAGTGCCGACAACATTTTAACGGACTTCCTTACTATTGATGCGAATACATTCTCAAGCTCTCATATGGATGCCATACGCGTCAGGAACAGTATGCTTACAATAACAGAGATTTTTTTAGTTAATATTACTTTATCATCAGCCCTTATACGACCAACTTCTAGTCACGGAGCTCCACTAGAAGAATTAGCGTAAGTATGATTCTTGTTTTTATTCCTCATGTGTTTATTTTATTTTTTACATTTTTAAATATAAAGTTTTAGAAAAAAAATACATTTAAAAATATAAAAATTAAACCCGCAGATGGCGGGGTCTACGACCCAAGCCACCGGTGGTTAGGGTCCAAGAGTTAGAAACCGTCTCACGATACGTGCCGTGTCTAATAACACTGCTTTTTGTATCTGGGTTTTGACCCAACAACCGATTGAGAGCCGCCGAAGATGTTGGTCGAGGCTCTTTGGTATCAGCCCATTGGCAGTAACGACTATCGGAAAAATGACGGTTGAGTCAACATCCCACATATCAGTAACCTCGTTGATTCTTGTTTATTATTATTTACACCGCCTGTATATGAGAACAATCTTAATAAATTCTGAATTATTAATCATCCCAAAGCCCAAATAAGTCCCACTGCTAGGCACGGACCTGCTAGTTTAGTCCTTAGTCTACCACGCTAGCCGAGTGCGGGTTTGCGGACTACCTAAGAATTTCCTAAAAAGCTTTAGGTGTTCAGGTATCCTTCCGACACTTTCCTTCACCGCTAAAGTACGATGATTAATTGTGAATACAAACATTCCTTCGAAAAGTCAGAGATTCTCAATCGTACCTACTTACACCTCGAGGATATCACACTTACCCACCCCTACGCATTTAGTAATAAGCTGTTATTTTTTATTACAAAGACACACTCCAATTTTAAGTATTTGAATAGACAGTGCAGTAATACACACATATCCATTTAAAAATCCATTATCTAAATCCAAACTCGCCTTACTAAACCTCCGTATATCGCGCAGCTAGCCCTTTGATTGTAAGTGGAATAGTTTCTAGTTGAAAACTGATCGGTAATGCATAAGTATCTCAATTTGCGGGGAAATTGGCTCCTTTGAGTGCCTACTGTGTTACAGGGCTATACGGGGCTATTAGCCTAACTAGTAACCCTTGGGAGCCTCAATTTACAACATCAGTATAAGCATTGTATATGTCAAACGGTTGGGGAAATCGACGTTGTATTGACAGATGCTAACTATAGCATCTGTCAATACAACGTCGATTTCCCCACACAACACAACAACTATGTTATTATGGTGGTTTTGATTAAAAAATTGAATCGAGATAAATGTTAGTGTGCTTCACTAATATTTGTTTTGGGTTGGGGTGTTTGTGAGACCGAAAAGTTTTTCTTGGTTTCTGATACCCACGACACAGGACTTGCATCGTAGTAATTTGTGTATGGCTAGAAGTAGATATGTGTGTGGTTTTTGGGTGCATTTTTTTATTTAATTTCAGCTTGGGCTAATAGAATCAGTAGTTTCAGATGATACCACCGTCAAACTAAAAAAGTTTTGTCAACAGATCCAACAATTACCACCTGAGCATTTCCATTGACACTAAAACATTCTTTCGAAATAAAAAAAATATACAGGGTGTATTTAGACCGTGATCGAAAACTGAGGCAGGTAATAGCGATAGTGATTACAAACCCCCTGGCATTAAAGAAAATCACGACAAACAATAAAATTTTTGAGGTTTTCCATACAAACCACATACTTTTAACACCGATGGTTGTATGGAAAACGTCAAAATTTTTGTTTTTTGTCGGGATTTTTAATATCGCCACAGGGTTTGTGATCACCCTCGCTATTACCTGCCTCAGTTTTCGATCACGGTCTAAATACACCCTGTATATCAATCATATACCAGTTCTTACGTTGCTAATTCGATCTACGACGTTGTCTATGTGGTCTTTTTTTCTATCCAGGATATAATTATCCCAATAGCATTCATAAAAAATAAAATTACTATTCCCAGGACCCTTATTTTTATAATCCCATAGAAAATCTAGAGGCACCTGGACGGAATAAAAAGCAACTGGTTCCCAACGATAAGGCCACTTGACGAGAAAATTACTTATTAGAAATTAAGATCCGTGAAATTCCCTCCATACATCCATTCATCACTAAACAGGTCGCGTCAAGAGTTCGCCCCCCACGCCCGCCGGCCTTCGCCCCTCGCCCCCCGAGCAACGCCCCCTGCTCTCGACCACATAATAAAGTCGCCCTATGAAAGATCACTAATCCAAAGTTATTTAATGGAAATTTGAATAACGCAGTTGGCTGACGGGGCACGCTGTGGTAATATTGCCTCATCACGCTGAGCTGTTCAGGAGCTTACAGATTTGTTGTTTAATTTATCTGTTTTGTTTTCAAGATGATTAGCGATTTACACTTAACCTGGGCGTAATTTTTATATCAAAGTTGTGTTTTTGATTTTCCATGGGGTCTTAATTCGAGAATCTCAATATCAGTTTGATTAAGGAGAAACTCAGGATTTTTTTTTTTTTAAAACTGCCAATGACTCTTTCTCTTATACATGGGATTTAGATGAAAACACAACTTTTGAATAGATGTAAAATAAATAGTTTAAAATATTAATACAAATACAGTTATGGCCTCCAGCCTTAAACACGAAATCGAAAATCTCGGCGATGGCGGTATCAAACCATGGGGTTTGGTGTATGGGCACCAACCTATGTTATTTATGACATTTCTTAGGTGCGTAGTACACCCACCCGCACTAGGCCAGCGTGGTGAACGTAGGCCTAAACCTTCTTAGTTTCAAAGGCGGCCCGTACTCAGGATTTGGGCTAATGATGATAGTAGTGATGGTTATCCCAAAGGAAAATATTTTCATCATCATTGTAACGCATTCAATAAATTTAATTTAAAACTTACAAATATGTACCTTTATGTCCTTGGTATAATAACATTAAGATGCCGAATCTCACATCGTGTTCGCCTCCGAGCCGCCATCGAACGATTCAATAGGTAACTAATTTTACAGTTGTGTTGCGTTGAAAAGCCTTTGAATTTTGATATTGACGCCCCGAGCCTGTCATGTGCACTGGCAAACACGATTGGCGAACCGCTCATTCCGTTGTGTATGCGGTTCTAATCCAGAAAGGGTTTGCAACCATAAAAGCTGTATTTTGATTTATAATGCACACTCACGCCTGTGTACGTAAAGGGTAGGCAGTATTTTGCACTCACGTTTTGACGCAGCAAATGGTCGTTGCTGCTAAAAAAATTATTGTCAACCCCTATACGTTACGCTGCTAGGCACGGGCGTCCTCTACCATTGAGAGGGTTTAGTCTAAGTTCACCGCGTTGGGTTAATGCGGGTTGGCGGACTACACACTTAAGAACTTTACGGTATGCAGGTTTCATCACGATGTTTTCCTCCGCCACATAAGCAAGTGATTTATAATTACGGAAAGTAGGTGTGTTCTTAGGGCTTGAACCCGCGACTGCCGAGATTCCCGACCGCGTCCCTAAACCTAGAGGCTTACTAAAAATTTCGTTGAGCAAAAATTGAATAACACAACCCAGAAATCGAACCCAAGACCTCTCAATTGCACGCTAACTATAAGTACAGAAAACTGTAAACATTTCTCAAATAACACGAGTGAAAACTTAAAACTAATAGTTCGTACATTGTGTGCCACCCTTAGCCCTTAATTGGATATCTACATATAGAATTTTAATAGGCCTCGGAGGAGCGATGCTGTGTGACTTAATTTGATAGTCATACAATAGGATTTTAATAGGGTTCAAAACAGAGTTAATTTGGCAATATTGAAATATAATGAACAAAGTTTAGTTAAGAGGTTTAAAAGTTAAAATCGAGTCATTTTCTATTACCAGAAAAAAAGTGCCATTAGCTTTTTTATTGCGGTTTTATAAATGTACCTATCAATAGTTGTGTAAAAAATAAACATTAACATCAGTTCAATGTACATAATATTATATCACATACACAATTCTTATCCTACATTAGGATTCATGGTTTTTGAAAGCTTTGTTCCGGACACCAATCTAAGTTTCATTCAGTAAGATCAACCTCTGCTCTCTACACGAACCATTACTCAATTAAAAATAGACGAAAAAAACTCAATACTTATTTTAACTGACCTCTTTAACCACAGCTCGTCACTCATTACACCACCAAGGTTTTTTTATAAAACCGCACATACCGAGTTGCAAAAAATCAATTCCGCATTACCTAAAGCCGTACAAATATGGGAAAGGACGTGGTGCGGACGCGGCCGCCAGAGGAAGTGGTCATGCCCCCCGGAATTACGCGGGGCCCAGCCCCCCTGAATCCGGACCGCCGAGCCTGTGATTAAGCGGCAATATCTGTCTTTACGTAGGTAGTTTTGGGTATTATTTAATTTTCTTCGCATTTATTTTTATTTTAGTGATGCTTGTAAATTAGATTATATTGATATCAAGGTATGGGATATATCTACAAAACAATTTTAGCCCACTATTTTTCGGTTAAAGGTGGTCGTGGATTCGTATATCGTCAATTATATTTCTAGATATTTTAAGTCATCTCAAGTTATTTCGCCTATAATTTGTAATGTTACTATAGGTTTAGGCTAGTCGACCAAGCAGTTTTGCAGTTTGGCAACAAATCAATTTGAGTTTGAAGGCAATCATCTATCAATTCAAATATTTCTTGATAACTATCATTCTCTCTTTGTTATTTTTTATTGATCACAAATTCACAAAGCCCTAATTAAAACATCCAAACATCGTCATTCCTCAAGTTTTCAACAGCAAATGCATTTTAATCTCGTTAAGAAGACCTGATGAGGTATTTACATCACATTGTTTTGTACGAAACAGGAGCTGAGCGTAAATTTGGACATCAGCACGATCATTATGTTTGTCCTCGGTTGAAGCATCAATTTATTGCCTTTCATACATCTTTATATTAGCACTGCGTATGGGCTAAAATGTTCGTAATGACTCATCAAACTTGTCGGTTCCGGGGTAGGAGCTTACGATGGAGAGTCTCAGGTTCTATTTCCAAATTAGGCTACTACAGTTTTCTATTATGAAATTTTCAGTGATGTCAAAAAGACGGGAAATATCCAGTTAAGAGTTAAAAAAGATGACAAAATGCAGGTGTTAAATACAGGATATATTTAGACCGTGATCGAAGACTGAAGCAGGTAATAGCGATAGTGATTACAAACCCCCTGGCATTAAAGAAAATCCCGACAAACAATAAAATTTTTGAGGTTTTCCATACAAATCACATACTTTTAACACCAATGGTTGTATGGAAAACGTTAAAATTTTTATTTTTTGTCGCGATTTTTAATATCGCCCCTGGGTTTGTGATCACCCTCGCTATTACCTGTCTCAGTTTTCAATCACGGTCTATAGTCCCTGTATATGGACACAAATACTTCCGACATGAAGTCTATGTGTATTTTCTGAGATTGTTTTTTCTTTAAAAACTCCTATTTCAAACTCCTCCAATATGTGTTTATTTGATTCATTACATTATGGGTTTATTACAAGTTACATCTAAAGTTCCTTTGCATTCAGATTCATTTGCGGCTTTAGTTATCAGAGTCAGTATAACAGTCCCTAGATTAAAATAAAAGCAGTGATGGCCTCGAGGTTTGGGCGCACGGTCGAGAATATCGGCGGTCGCGGGTTCGAACCTCAGGCACACACCTCTGACTTTTCGAAGTTATGTGTGTATTCACATTGAATTATCACCTGCTATAACGGTGAAGGAAAACATCGTGATGAAACCTGCACACCTAAGAGTTCTTAGGAATTTCTTAGGTGTGTAGTCCGCCAACCCGCACTAGGCCAGCGTGGTTGACTATGGCCTAAACCCTCTCAATGGTAGAGGAGACCCGTGCTCAGCAGTGGGCGTATATGGGTTGATGAAGAAGAAGAAGATTAAAATACGAAGGGCAATAACACATACGCCAGGAAATGTCAAAGCAGTGATTTAGAATATGATTTAATCGTCCACAGCCACACACATCACAAAAACAATTAGGTATTAATAAAAAGCCGGAGTAATAGAGGTGTAGCTATAAATTAGTCAATCAAGAGGTCCCGTTGTGCGCAGTGGCGCCGGTCACCATTACAGCGTCTGCGGCCCTGCCACCACGAGATAATTTCACCTGATCACTACGGGTATTGGCTTTACATTGCGCGTTGCAAATGGAACGTCATTTTGTGTTTGGTACGTAAGTGATACGGATTAAGAAATGGATTGAAAATTCGGAGAATGTTAATGATATTTTTTATGTACATTTTAATGACTTATCATAAAACATGTTAAATTTATCCCCAAAGCGGCAGAAATTGTATATATATCATTTCATATATTGGTAATATACTCCAGATTGCTTTCATTTCTCTCTAGTTTCTACTAAGTATTTTCTGATAAAAACCCAAAAAAATCACATGCAGCCTACATTGATAATGCTCAAAATTCAAAAATAACATTTCTGTAGCGCTCTAAGTCACCAATATAAATTATGACATTTTATCAATCGAATACCTAAATTTTTAAGATAAATAATGATCAATAATTGTATTGCCCAAATAATAATGGTTAATTTATAAACAGATTATCAGATGCTACTATTTTAAAACTTTAATGAGTCATCAATGTACATCAAAATTCTTTAAATTGTCGTCCACGCGTCGTTTTAGTAGGGCGAGAGGTAACATCGAAGGGCCGGTACAGTGTCACACTGCCCTACGCACGCGTGTAAGCCATTTTATACTGGTAATTATAAAAAAGCCTCTGTGGCACAGTGATTGCGGAGATTGAATTGAATCGAAAATCTTCCACTTTGATTTTGGCTTCAAAATTACTACCACAAAAAAATATAATCATTGACGTAATGAGTAGCACATCCTTAGATCTGCAATATGTTATAATAAATAAATACAAAATTTATATGCCGAAGTATCACATACACAGTCCCGACTCTAGAATAAGATGCGAGTCTTGAGACCAGGGTATCAGACTCGAAGCAAATTTTTGTGGATCAGACAAACATTTGTCTCGATGCGAGAATCGAACCCGCGGGCTCTCGTTTCGCAGACTGGTATTTGGCCAACTGCACTGCATCGGAGTAACTGGCCACAAATATTTTTGTTATAAAATATTTACGTAGGTAAACCATAAATTAATTTAAACTTATTATTTCATAATTAGTCGTAGATTGCTTATTTTAATTTGTAGAACCGATTTATTTTTAAATTAAATAGGACGAAAATAACTTTAAAGAACTCTGTGAAGTAAGCGTAGGATAGCTGTTAAAGCGCTAGTAAAGAAAATTGCATGAAATCCATAATTCTGTTTATGAACATCAAACATTCAATTTAAGGCGACCATCTATTTCGACCATTTTTTTCTTTACACTATTAAGGATTTATATTTAAAAAAATCCGAGTAGATGTATATAAATAAGTAAACTACTTATTTATATACTTAATAAGTAAATTACTTATTTATATACAACTACCCACGTAAAATAAGTGGCTTCAATTTTGATCTAGACTGAACATCAAGGAGCAAAATTTAATTCAAGTGTCTTTGCTGATAATACTTTTGTAGGCGTGAATGACTCATCAAATGTATGGATGTATTATTAATAAAATATTGTGAGCTGAATCTCACAAATATGTAGATACAGGTATCTTCTTCATCAACCCATATACGCCCACTGCTGAGCACGGGTCTCCTCTACAATTGAGAGGGTTTAGGCCATAGTCCGCCACGCTGGCGTAGTGCGGGTTGGCGGACTACACACCTAAGAAATTCCTAAGAACTTTTAGGTGTGCAGATTTCATCACGTTTTCCTTTACAGGTATGTTACAGCAATTAAATTTGGGACGATTTTCTGTTATTTTTATTTATTTTTACAATTTGTAATATATTTTGATTTGAAGGAGAATAATCTTGTTAGAGTTTATAGAACCTAAAGAAAATGAACCCCAGCTCAATCGTATGTGGACCGCACTGCAAAACTAGTGATCCGATTTAAATCAAATCTAGCCGAGTCCAGAGGTTACTGACGAAGTTGAAGGAAATTGAGCGAATTGGAATACCTTTAAATTTACTGCTAGACTTTCCAACGTAATATGAAAGCTACCATCTTATACTAGAACTAAGGCAAGGTAAAATGTCACGAATGTTGCTCGTGATAAAGATCTATTATAAATTAGAGATAATTATCAACAACGCATACATTCCACTGCTAGGCACAGGCCTAACTAAGGGTTTAAGCATTAGTCTATTACGCTGACCTAGTGCAGATAGACAAGGAGATTATCCGGCATAATGTTCTGAAATAACACTGCATATTTCGGAAATCGAACCAATGTCCTTCTAATACTTATATTCCTATTAATTACTCGCCATCCATTTCCAAGACTTGGCCTCTCAACACAATCTCCAGAATCCTGACCCTTGTGCTTCATAAAACGAAGCATTTGCATATCAACGCGTTTTGGGAACAAATCGAACGGCGAAACAGATAAGTCACGGCGCACAAGTTGCGACTACCAGAGGTGTCGAACGTGATCTGAATTAATTCACTAACAAGCCGCAGTCAGCGCAACCTGCCGTATGCTTCTATCTGAATTGGAATCAAGATATCAGGATTATTAATTCTGGGTTTAATTGTAAAAAATATTAAAATCTATACTAAATTACATTTGCATTTGGCTCTCTAAAGATCCTCCCTTGTTTGCCCGTAAGATCGATATTGATAGACTTGTGGGATAAGGCCGTCACTGTATTCCTTTCTTTTAATGCTATGTGTATAAAAAAGTTTTAAATAAATAAATTTATAATCTACAAAATAAAATAATGATTTAAGACTGCAAAACTTAAACCGCGACACCTTTGCGAGGAAGTGGAAACCTGACTAATTCTGTAAGATCTCATTAACTTCGTACACAAATGAAAAAACGTATATCTCATCGCCTAGCCCCATAACCCTAGTCCAAGTAGATATAAATAGAACCATAAAAAACCTTGAAATCTTTTTTATTCAAGTCATTATGTATAGTCACGTCCCGAACTCGGCAGTCCAAAACATACACAAATGAAATAATTTGTTATTTACATCTCGACTCGTGAAATCTCCGAAACACCCTTTGGCAAGGGGAGTCAGCGAAAAAAGTGCCGCGCGAGCCCGTCGCCTGCTAGATGGAAATCAATTGAATTTTTGGAGACTTCTCCTGTCATATCGACCTGCGAAGAGGCGCGTGACTTGAATAATAAATGGTGTTTTGCAGACCACAGGAATGTTGCAGTGAGTCAAACGAAATCATATTTATGAAAAAAAACCGTAAGAGTAAATTTTAAAATAGGTCCTACTGCTGAGCAAGGTCCTTTTCTACTGTTGAGTGGACTTAGGCCTAAATCCTTTAGGCGGATGATGAAGAATAGGAACCTCATAACTCTATATTTGAAGAAAATACTGGGTATAAGGCAAACTAATTTTGCTGCTTTTAAAATATTTCGTTTTAAATAAATTTCGTGATTGCCCACTCCCAACGTACCATTAAAACATAGCAGAAGAATTTCCTTCTTTTACTAGTAAGCTAAATTTTCATACACCGCTCCATTTAGTTTTGTTAGCACAATACGTAATTGCCCTACTGCTTCTATACGAACAGTGTCCAAGCCTAGATGTTGGCCATTGATTATGCTGACGAGCGTCACGGCGGCTGATTTGTGCAATTCGTCTTATCGAGTAACAGGTTGCCGAATTCAATAAACGTCACTCCATTTTAACTTGTTTACATTCGGAAAGGTAGGATTGGCAAACAACTCACCTCTAGATTTTGTAGCTACGAAGTCGAAATGGTACTTGTATCTAGTTAGGGATTTGTAGCACAGCGTTGGAAGTAATTGTAATTCTTAGCCTTTGCACATTATTTGGCTCTCCAGCTCCGCACGGAACGGCTGAATAATGTCAGAAGCGAAACAGACAATATTTTATATGAGGACGAGTGTTGGTCATGAGTCGCGACTAATGATAAAAATTTTAAATCAAAATGAATGGCTGCTCTTGGTTATCACAAAAGTTATGACAAAAATATTAATCTGAATTGCTAGAAAACGGCCATGTAAAACATAATAATATAATAGGCCAATCGTAAGTTCGGCACGCTCGGCATGCTGGCCATACCCAGTAATGGCCATTTCCACATGGGCTGTGTCATCCGTCCATACCTCTACCCCTTTAACCAATTCAAAAATCCATATAATACGTTAACAATAAACCATATAATATAGGACCTAAGTAAAACCAACATCAATAATCAGAAAGAAAGGAAAATACGTTGAAAATGTATTCGACAAAACAAATGATCATTCGCCAGTCCCCCAAAAGTCCGTATGAGGTAATAAAATAAAGGCGGGACACAATGCACAAGTAAAGCATAGCAAACCCCTTCATTGAACATCGACCAAGGATTTCTATATGTTTCAATTCTTTTCATTATCCACTATAAAGAGTCCCACAATCAATCTCAAACCGCGATCCGCCCAAACTGCGATAAATTTGCAGTTTGCTTAACCCTTTAGGGGAGAAGATAAGGTCCAAAATCACTTGGATTTGTATAAAAAATAGTTTGCAAAGCGTAGAGTCTGTCCATTCATTGCGGGTAGCACAGATTGATGTCCTCGGTGGAAGCTAGCTAGTTTCATGTGAACCCGTTTTAGATCGTACGATATTTTCTTGAAAATGTCGTGACGGTAAAATTGTTTTAGAGGATCGTAGTGTGACGAATAAATAATGATTAAATACGACACAGCTATTGTAAGTAACATTACCTTTATTTCGGGCGCTATAACCATTCTTCTCATCTGAAAATTCTCTGCAAAGAGTTGCATGTAATGTTATTTTATTGGATCCGCGCTAGACGATCCTTGTAGCGGAAACCCAGGCTCAACTGTGGAATATACATATATGAAATATCAAGCGCTAAATAACATTTAAATACCATGGAAGAAGATAAAATTGATGGGACAAATGTCGTTATCTATAAGACTGTTATTAATAGTCTTTGGTAGATTCGAATCTTGCGCCAAAGTAACTACAACATGACGTAAAAGTAATTTCATCGGACAACCACTTTTTGTGCGGAGGCCAAAAAAAAAACTTGAATTTCAGTCACTCTGCTGTCCTTAGATCCCACGGAAGGTAGAAAGGCCATAGTTAAGCTGATTGGTGAAAACTCTCTAAAGACCGTCATGCTTCCACACTGGAAATGGGGTTAAATTTTAAAAAAAGTTTGAAAAGTTGGAGGTACCTACAATTTCAACCTACGATACTACAACAAGGAATCTAAGTATCTGGTATACCAAAATCTGAAGATACCGCACACCATACAACGTGCTTCACTCAAAGTAATCTGCAGTACATCATAAAATAATCTCGTGCATTGTAAAGAGCATTCTGAGGTTAGTACAGATTACGACGAGGAACTAAAGTTGATATATAGAAGGTGTTCAGAAGAAATTTAGGTAGTCTAAAGGAAAATGGCTATGGGTTCATAATTTTAACTAGACTGACTTATATAGCCAACATCTACCGTGCCAACTTTACTTAACAAAGTAAGTTAATCCTTTCTATGTACAGAATAAATTAAGAGATCCTTTTTTCATGATTTTTATAGGTAAATAAGTATATCACCGATATTTGCCCAAGTTAAAGACAGAAGTGCATTGCTACACCCACATTTCGCCAAGTGTATCAGTCCCACGTAATAGGGACGTTTGCCGTTTTTTGGGCATATTTCTAAACTTTGTGCTGCTACTGAGAATTGATTTGCCCCGGGAAGTGAGCCTGAGACCTCTTGATTTCATGGCACATACTTTTTAGACCGCGAGGCAGTTGATTTCAAGAGTAAACACATTACTATAAATGTCAACTTAACATTTGTTTACATTGACATTAGTAGCTTACTTCTTCTTCATCAACTCATATACGCCCACTGCTGAGCACGGGTCTCCTCTATTATTGAGAGGGTTTAGGCCGTAGTCCACCAAGCTGGCCTAGTGCGGGTTGGCGGACTACGCACCTAAGAAATTCCTAAGAACTCTTAGGTGTGCAGGTTTCATCACGATGTTTTCCTTCACCGTTAAAGCGAGTGATAATTCAACGTGAATACACACATAACTTCGAAAAGTCAGAGGTGTGTGCCTGGGGTTCGAACCCGCGACCGCCGAGATTCTCGACCACGCGCCTAAACCTCGAGGCCATCACTGCTCTTAGCACTGTAGTAGCACACACTAGCAGAAAATTAAGCTAAGTTGAATAACTAAATGAAATTATCTAGCTTACGTAATAATTTTGTAAGACTGTAGTAGCGCCCTAATAGACCTAGTTCGCAATCGTCGTGGTATTCAAAGCTTTAGAGCATATCAAGATAATATGATTATGCTGAAATTTTTGCTTAAATAATATGCGTGTTATATTTTCATCTCTTCGTGATTTGAAATGTCAACCAACTTAAAGTTTAATTGTTTTTTTTTAAGACAGTTTAAGGCAGATTTTGGAAAAATAGAGGTTTAGTTATAACTATGCATTAGTGAATAATTGGGGAGGCCTACGTTCAGCAGTGGACGGCAATAGGCTGAGTATATACATATATATATATATATATATATATATAAATGTTTAATACTCGCTAAAATGATATAAACCGTAAAATTTCATAAACTCTTTATAAAACGCTTTTTAATGAAATGAATTTAAAATAATAAAATACTACGCGAGCTATCCTCTAGAGCACCTTAACTATGCACATTGTCTAATTTTGTGTATAATTCTCAAACCAAATTAACTTTCACTTTATTAATTCATATGTTAGATCCTATTGTTAAAGTAACAAAGGTTATTATTGAATGAAATAGTTGTATAGAAGGGTAAAGTTAAAGTGGCAGCCAAAAAGTGGCCAGCTTGGCAGGGTTGCCAAGCCGCCGGCGGTCACTCGAGAACTGTTTAGTTGGTCCGTGTACATTAAAAGTTGCTGCGCTCACCCCTGTTATTGTGAAACTTTTTTCAGTGTGTGTCATACATTGCTGGGTCAGTTTTGTATTAATTAATTTATTATTCACGTATATTACAATCTTATTTTCTTTAAGAAAATACCATTGCTTTTTTAGAATCTGTTTACTTTCTCATCTTTCGAAATATTTTCTTGCCTTAATTGAACGATGGCTTGATTAATTTTAATATTATAATGATGTTTAAAAGTATATTTTACGTAGCCTTATATTTTAAAATTATCTTAATTATAAGTCTTCTTTTAACTAAACAGTAAATAATGACCAGCATAACCTGTACCAAAGATAAAAAATCTAAGTAGTTTAGCTAATAAATTCACTACTTTGAATCAACTGCCGTCTCGTACTACCACACATAAATCAATGTACATCAAACAACAGTAAAACTCGTGTATTAGCAAAAAATACACCGACGAAGCTTGCGAAGTGCCAATTCTCGCTTTTCCACGGCAGTATTGAAAGTACGGACTGTATTTTTTCCTCCGTTTCCCGCTACTAGCGGTCAAAAAGTTTCGCCCGGGACGGTACAAGTTGACAGAGCATATTTCGCATGCTCTGCCCTTGCCAAGATATACGAGAACGCTCGGATGTTTAACTTGCGAAATAAAATTATTACAATGTTCACTTACTAAGTTTTTTTACGGAAAAATTGCCGTTATATTTGGGTCAATCAACTTTTAAATGTACCATCAATGATAGATTTTATACATCAATTTTTTTTTCTTAAATTTGTATATTTTATACGTATTTGTTGTTGATAATTATTTATATTTAAGGAATTCAAATAGAGCAGAACAATTTATGGTAAATTTTACTCAAAAATTCACATGACTGTAGTTAAGATAGTCCTTTGGACATTTAAAAATTCAGTCAAATTGTTAATTTACTTTTAAATATTAGAATCATATTTGAAAAACCTTACTGTTCTTTTAAAGTAAAAATGACGATAATCTGTCTTTAAGAGATAAGAAAAAAGTGGTTGTCCAGTGGACATAGACGTTTGTCAATAGGAAATACTCGGGTGTCCAAAGGGGACTCTATGATGAAAATCGCATGTATTTCTTCTTTTATGTAATAAAAAAACAACTATATGAAATTAATTATCAGTATTAGAAGAGAAAATATTGAATAATTCAGACAACGATCTTGGATGTCCAAGGGACTGGTGGTGATATTTATTAGTCTTTCCGCTCCCTGGTAATAAATAATAATATTTTGAATTAGGTCTTACGCACAGTAAAAAATATACATTAAATTGAATATATTCCACTTTAATTTACTACAATATATAAAATACAAAAGTTTTTGTGCTGGTTGTCCAGTGGACACACAATAAAGCCACGCTCTTTTTCAAAATACACTCGGTCGACTGGCGCCGCGGAAAAGATGAAATCAAAATCGAGGCTGGATGAATGTTGTCACGAAATAAATCGACTTGAGTTCCAAGCAGTAGTCACGCCATAAATGTTTGGATTTTGGAACTTTTTTACCGTTGTCCGGTGGAAGTCAGAATAATAAAATATAATAGGGACTAAAATAAACATGCAAAAAGGTCGTTAAGGTTTTAAAGCAAACAAAATCTATTTACTAGCATCATAGTAGATATTGTAATTAATAATTATGTTTCATTGTAATGGATTGCCATATATAATTTTTTTGGAAAAATTAATGTTTCATTGTACTAACCTACTGGGGGACAAATTTACATAGTAGTGATAGGACAGATAAAAGTTGATTGACCCATTTACATTGCTGCGTTTGTTTAAGATTTTCGCGGAACTCGAGTGGAGATTTTGACGCTTTATTTTATAAGTCAAATTAATAATACATATGTACTTAGCTTATCACCATTATCATCATCATCACGTCATATAAAAAAATAAAATAAATAAAACTAAAAAAACTTTTAATGATTAACTGTAAATTAAATCATCATTAACCCTTATATCTTCAACTGCTGAGCACGATCCTCCTCAAACACTGACAGGATTTAGGCCTTAGAACATTATGCTGGCCTAATGCGCGTTGATGGAACACTTCTTCTTCTTCTTCTTCATCATCAACCCATATACGCCCACTGCTGAGCACGGGTCTCCTCTACCATTGAGAGGGTTTTTGGCCATAGTCCACCACGCTGGCCTAGTGCGGGTTGGCGGACTACACACCTAAGAAATTTCTAAGAACTTTTTAGGTGTGCAGGTTTTATCACGATGTTTTCCTTCACAATTTTTGATGGAATACTACTACACACAAAATTGAGTACTAACACAAGATCCAAAACTATGACCGAATAGCCACAGACCATCTATCAAGAACCACTAAACATCTGATAAATGCATTCATCATTAAGTGAAATTAAAATAGCACAATTAATATGTGTAAACAGAGAATGAGTCAGTCAATTTTCATGCGTTTTTTATATCCTCATAAATCTTCGAACATCTCAATCATTGGGCAGGAATTTGAAGAGGGCTGAGTCACTGCACGTGTCCTGTGGTTAGATGGACCAAGGTTTCTGACGGCACATGTCTATACACAATTAGTCATAGATATTTTGGCGATTGTGTATTCCGTATGAGATTTGCGCCCGCAAAGAAGAAGGTCGGTGAGTCATCACCTGCCATTGGTTTGTTTAGACGATGACTTGTTGATGATTGACTGTCGATCAAACGCTGATCCTAAGATACGGAGTATCTCTTACTAATGGTGTGTTTCCTTGTGTTTGCGACTTAAGTTTATTGTATGGAAGAAATGTTTGACCTAAAACACGATGTAAAAATTGAGTTTGAATTGTATACTGTCAGTGTGAGGACTGCTTAGAAAAGCCGTCGATCATTTTTCAAGCTCTGCTTTCCTCAAAAGAACCATGGTTGCTGGTGAACGGTGCTACAACTTACTTAAAAAGACCGCTATATCTTTTTAATTCAGAAGAAGGGAACTAGAAAACTTATCTACTTAACTACGAATTTCTAGATAAACACGGATCTGCGATCTTTTTGGTTGTAGGCCCATTGGCAGTTACCAGTAAGTTTCAGCGGCCTGTCATAATTCTATCGGGTGACGAAAAATGGCAAGGCTCTCGTCACTTGATGTTAAATTTGTTGAGCGCCGTGATTAACATTAGATGCGATATTGTCACTCTGACGTGCAATTGAAAAAATAATTTTAAAATACTCTTTAGAGAGTGTATCGTTAAAATAGATAGTTTAGATAAGAGTATACTTATCTCCAAATTTGTTTACATAAATCAGTATGTCTATATGTATAGGTAGATTAACATCGTAAATCAAACTGTAAAATATACAAAAATACCCGTATTTAATAGCGATACAAGCGGCTTACAAACAGTGAATCACGCGATGTGACTAACTCAACAGAATTATCCTGATCTATTTTAAACTTAGCGAGCGTTAAGCGCAGATGTCCTTCGCTCCTCTCTTTGTATGCACGAAATATGAAAAGACTTGTTTCACAATAATTCACATCATAATGTTGAAAGCGGAACTGTGAAGTTTCGAGAAATGAATAATAAATAAATACACCCAACAGTCACATACATAGTCCTGACCCCACACTAAGATACGAGTCTTGTGTCGTGGGTATCAGAAACTACGAGAGACTTTTCGGTCTCACAAACACCCAGACCTGAAACAAATATTTGTGGATCACACAAACATTTGTCTCGGTGCGGGGATCGAACCCGCGGCCGCTCGTTTCGCAAGCTGGTGTCTAGCCAACTGCGCCACGGGGCTGTCCCTGAATGAAACTAAGAGTGGTCTGAACTACTGATAAGTATTTACAGTCGCTTTGCTTTGGATATTGGTTAAGCTATAGATGAAATATGCGGAACCTATATGAATCTGTGTTCTACTGACTGGTCGAATAAAATATTTTGGTATCTCGTTAGGAAACTCTTAATAACAACGTAGGGTCTGAAAAAGTGGTGCTTACAGCTAAAAATACATACTCATACAGATGTGTCTATATACAAACGTCTACATGGCATGAGCCTCCTCTTAAAGTTAAGAGGATAACCCTAGTCGACCAAGCTGACTAGTGTGAATTAGCAGCCTAAACATACTCAAGAAACATTTGGTGGGACTTAGTTATGACTGCCTTATAGTCTCTACAAATATGTATGTCACAAGGAGGGTCGGGAAATCTATCACAAGGTTTTGCCATTAATGCAAATTCTCAATAAAAACACGAAATCTGGAAATGTCGCCAAAGCAGCAATAGGCACGCCCCCTATATCGGAAAATACATAAAATTACAAGTTATTAAGAATGAATGCATTTTAACACGCATATTAAGCGGTAAGCTAGCATATAAATTTTCCTGTACAAAATGCGGCGATACTCTTTGTTTCAGGTACATTGGCGTTAACAATTGTGCAAATATTGAGCATGTGTTAAACACCGGGCGTTGCACCCCGCTCAACTCAAAGGGCTCCCTGATAATGGTTTTGAATCACTTTCCGTGTACGGTTGGGGTATTAATTATCACTAGATTTTATCATCCGCAATATCTTCAGCTTTGACGGTTAAAGAAAAAGTATGAGGCAACCAGCGAATCTGATAAGTTCTTAGGAATTGCTTAGGTGTGTAGTCCGCTAAACCGTACTAGGGTAGCGTGGTGAACTAAGGCCTAAAACTTCTCTGTTTAAATTTATTAATCATTCCCATGACTGTGAATAGGAAATATGTCGCGTGTATACGTTGCAATGTGTCATAGCATAATCGAGAAAAGTAAAATTTTATATTGTAATCATTTAGTTCGTACTGATGCCTTTACTTTCCGCAATCTAAAGTAGACTAGCCAAATATTATGTCATTATTCAAGTAGCATAGTCTTTACTATCTGATATAGTTACAATGATGTGTAAATGGTTCCTCTTTACCTGATAGATCATATTTTGTCACATTTGGTATACAAATGGCAATTGCAAATTCCTACGAACTTGGTAGATGTGCAGCTTTCATCACAATAATTTTCCTTCATTGTCAAATTTTGTCTTGTCATATTCCTGACTAACCCTTTTTGCTATTTTTCCTCCTTCACCGTAGTTAGACGTAAATCATGACGTATCCTAGACTCTTAGGTATGTTAGGTTCTTCTCCATCGAAATTTTAACAGACCTTACATTTTTTTCCATAAATTTCCCTACTGCCATTACAATATGCTAACAAAGAGTGATGGATGTCCAGTTAGATCAGGTGCATCACGCATGAGTCACATTCTCGTGATCGCACAAAGGCTCACCTCATAACGGGCCTAATTACTCATGTTATTAGGCCAGGCTATCGACCTGGTGGCCTATGGACTTATAACAAAGAACATATTATCTGTAATACCGGTAGTTTGAAGAAAGCTGTTTTGTTTGAGTTCTAAAGGATTTTCTGCGCAGTTTTTTTATATTGAAATAAGTGAATTGAGAACGCAACAAATGATAGAAAGCTATACTATGTAGCTAGCACTGGATTTTTCCATCATCTCCTAATGATTATTAAGATCCTTTATCATGGTTCAGATAAAAATATATTTTAGTCGTTATTCTTAAATTCATAAAAAACACAAAAGAATATCCTAATGTTTCCATCACTTAAACAATTCAACTAACCGTGAAATTGAACTGAATTCAAAGAAATAATTTTGAGTTCTCTATAATTTTCCTGTTTGCGATTTTTTTGTTTTAAAACCAATGTTAATTGGTTCAGTAATTTTTTCGATCTGAAGATTTAACTGGATGATAAATTATTATAATAATTCAAAATTATTAAGATAGAGTTCTTTTAAAAAGAGTTTTTAATTTATCGCCTTCAAGTGACCACTCTACGATGTGAACTCAGCTAAAGACATTATTTTAAAGACATATTTATACACTCCAACTGAACCACACCTTACAAATTTTTATTATTCAAAAATCTAAATCTGTAAAAATAATTGGCGGCCATGACATTGACTACAAATGTTGGATAATCCACAAATATTTGTTTCGGGTCTGGGTGTTTGTGAGACCGAAAAGTCTCTCGTAGTTTCTGATATCCACGACACAAGACTCGTATCTTAGTGTGGGGTCAGTACTATGTATGTGACTGTTGAGTATATTTATTTGTTTATTTATTTATAATCAGTCTCATAGGTAATAGTTATCGTTAAGAATAGAAATAATAATTATCTTTAAACTTCAAATCTCAATTCAAATTTCATAAAATCAATTTCCCGTCATCATGAGGTTATCCTGACCTCACATTACAAACTATAAACAAGACATCAGACAATTAGCTTAACACTTTCAGACCTCCATGGAAATACCGTCACTGGCAAAAATTCTTCATAAACCAAATCACTCACCACATTACCGTCTCCGGACTCAAACCCACACGTAATACAATGGAACGTGCATTAAAATATGCACCAGAGGGCTCTCGGCGCGACGAGATCAAAGCCGGCGCTCTCGTTATTTCTTTTAGCCCGCAGTTGATATAGTGCCGTGACATAAAACCATTCATAACCGCAGCCCGACGTTCGTGTGTTTCAGTATTTTTGAACACGTGAAAAACTTCACGAGTTAATTTATTTTTGCTTTTTCTGGGTAATTGTCGGCGGTTCTGTAGGGTTTTTTGATCATCAGTCGTCTGCAAACGAGGCTCGTCTAGCTTAGCGAGGTTAAGATTTAAGTCCACCATACTAGCCTAAAGCGGATAGGGGGAGCACCTAAGAAATAACTAAAAGGTTTCTAGCTTGCAGGTTTTCGTATGATATTTTTCTTCAAAGTTTAAGTATGTACGCGACCATTCATATTAAACAAAAAAAAAGAAATTACTTTGCCGACCCATTCATAAAAAAATAGAATTAATTTAACTCAACTAACTAGGCTTGTTTGTGGAGCTGTGATCTGTTAAACTCAATAAATATTTGCATAAAATAATTATATGGACTAATACGCGATTGTCTCTTGCATCACAAAGTATCAAATCAATTGTTGTGCTAGTGTGAACATTTAAGTCTGTTCTAAAGTCTTCTGTAAGTCTCAAATGCGTCTTAGAAGAAAAAACCACCTACAATTTTCAAATCAGAACAATCACACAAGAAAACACATCTATTCTTTAAACTAACGAGGCAATTACCAACCCACAACAGATCCCCAAGAAAAAACACCACAAAACACGTGCCAAAAAACAATGTGCACGCAAAAAGCAAAAGAAATGCGACAGGAGAGCTGACGTATGTACGTGTTACATGTAATGGGCTTATTAATCATTCGTCCGCCGTCTCCAGCCGTCACTGGCCACGTCGTCAGCAAAACACTGGGAATGGCCGAGCTAAATAATTCCCCTCGAAAGAATATTTTTGACGTTTTAAAAATATCGCTTAGATTGCCTCGTTGGTTTTGCAGATGGCTCATGCGGTTTCGAGTCCTGTTTCAGGAATTTTTTTGGCATAACCATTGGTAAGTTTTTAGTAAGGTATCTAAATATAGCCATGTAACTGCAATAGATACACCACTTTTTATATTGATCAAAACGCTATTAGTAAAATGTACAACGCGTGAGTTTAACTTTATTTAGTTTTAGTATGGTGCAACCAACGGAAGTCATTTCTGTCCTTGAAAATCGTTCTAAACGACACTTTACCTTCTCACCAATTTATCGTAAAAAATATATGGCACTTAATGCTGCATAATGACACTAAGGGCCATCACATACAAACTCTCTTTTGCCAGAATCAAATCCCATAAGGTAACGAGCCTATAACTGATTTTCTGATATAATATAAGTTCATTAAAACACACATTGATATTTAAATCAAAAGCTGGAATTAAAACGACTGGCGAGACAAACTCAAGTTATATAACAAGATACAGACGTTCACGAAAATAGTAGATATACTTCGTGGTGTCTGAACGTATTCAACCCACTCCCTTCCTCAGATTTATTCTCGGAGGAGCCTTAAAGTGATTAGATAATATCCGACAAAAGAATCGCTGATTCTGTAACGAGGAGATGTCTGTCTATCCCTTTTAATAACGTCCCTAAATCGTCTGCTTGGTTCCTCGAGAAGTCTGAGCTGAACATTCGATTGCTTTATATTTTGACTGTTTCTTGTACACCATAAAATAAAAAAATCATGGAGAAACTAAACAATATAAGGTACAAGTGGCGGTTGTCTCGCTCTAGGATAATAATAGAAAAAAAAAGAAGGCTACATAAAGTGTAAAGTATAGAAAAAAAACTCACAAATTAATTTATATTGACAATATTTTTATAAAGTTCCTTTATTCTTTTTCACTAAGTCATTCAGATTATTATGCAACGATATCTTCCGATATTTGTTTCATGGCTATATCTCATTTTCTGTTTTCTCATAAATTTTGTGTATGCAAGCCTAACCTTAGTCGTGTCTCTTTAAATATTTGAATCTGCATGTCAATCACACAAAATCACAATGATCTCAAATGTTACAGTACGCCTAGTTTAGATGTCACTTGTTATTAATATTTTCATAACGTCACAACATTCCCAAATAATCCTATTAAACAGAGCAATGAATGTAATCGTCCATCGAGTACAAGCTCCCCAACCAATAAAACGATATGCAAAACCCAAATTATTATTAAACAGCTATTTATTCAATATTTATATTAAATAATTTTGCATTAGCTCACAGCTTAGTTCGCGGTAGACGAGTATGGTAATCCGCTTATGTCTACGTTGTAGGGGTCATAGAATAGATCAATAATTATGAGATAGGACGAATGTTTTAAATGTATTTTGCTTTCAGGATTGTCTTTGAGAGACAATCCTTTTAAAAAGTATTTTTGCTGTAAATAAAAAAAGTCTAGGGATGAAAACATGTACTTTTCTCGAATCAATGGCGAACTTCACAGGTGCGTTTTACTAGTTGTCGAAATCTACATAATAACAGCCAATCTTTTGCTGTTCATCAGTTTTATCTTTTAACTACGTATTACTAAAAATACCACGGGGGAAAAGAAACCAACAACATGTTACTCCATCAGGGCACATGTGAAAAAAATAGTAAAATATCTAACCAAATTGATCCGTTTTATTTCTCAAACTATAAGCAATACTAAACAAAAATAAAAGGCTAATCAAGAGCGACAAGTTTCACATCTGTAACCGATATATTTTTAGTCTATGCCACCGAGTGGAAAGGGTTCAGTGAACATTGCGGGAGTTGCCGCCGTAGTGTTACCCACTATGTACTTATCGGGAAAATATTAAATAACCTTCGGCGGGAACGCGAAATTGTCAAGCCAGCCATACCATCTTATGACGTCACTGTTATGACCACATACTCAGTGGGCAAGTGGAGAACGGCTAGGCAGACGTAGTGTGGGAGCTCCTGCAGCACGATGGTCTGATGACTTGAGAAAAGTGGCGGGTAACGGATGTATGAGGGCTGCACAAGACCGGGATGGTTGGCACTTTCTTTGGGAGGACTGCGTTCAGCAGTGCACGGCGATAAGCTGAGTATGATACTATGAACTAACACTTATTATGTTGTACTTAAAGAACAATTATGATTTTACGTCCTCTTTACTCCAGTGATTACCTCCAATATGGTCATCGTAAAAAAGGCAGACATTTGTAACGTTTTTCTAGACAGTAAAGAAAAATATTTTAAATAAATTATAATCCTTTAATAATAAAATGTCAATAGCAAGACTAAAAAGCTAAATAATTAAATACAAGACGCCACTAGCGTCAGTTGGAAAGAGAGGGCACAAAAGACAACGCAACTAATTGGACACGAAATAGATTTTATTAAGCCTTATTGTGTTCTTCGGTTTTCGAAACAACGGAATACGTGAATAATATAAAAGACAGACGTTCTAAGTTTGACAAGATGTTATAAAATTTTGAGCGCCTGTTCAAATAATGTGAGCAATATTAACGTTAGATAAATTGCTCGTATGTTCATAATAGGCTTTGCAATTTAGATGTAGACTATTTTGATTAATTGGTAACACTGAAAACTAATATTTTGAATATCATCATTATACATCCCACTGCTGCATAGCTCAACATAGTGGCCTAATGTAGATTGGCCAACATTTTTCATGACATTTACAAATTGGAGGATTGAAGCCGCAACAAATTTTGACAAGCTGTGGAACCTTTATAGTTCTATGTTATGGTTTATAATTATTATAAAACATAGAAAGAAGGAGAGAAGAAAGATTATATTGCTGACCAATTCACAGTAATAAGTTACAAGACTAACAAAACAATGATGATAATTAATAAATAAATACATCCAACAGTCACATACATAGCCCTGACCCCACACTAAGATACGAGTCTTGTGTCGTGGGTATCAGACACTACGAGAGACTTTTCGGTCTCACAAACACCCAGACCCGAAACAAATATATGTGGATCACACAAACATTTGTCTCGGTGCAGGGATCGAACCCGCGGCCGCTCTTTTCGCAAGCTGGTGTCTAGCCAACGGCGCCACGGGGCTGTCAAAATTGGAATAATTAAACTTTTAATCAACTTAAAACCGAACAAATATAAAGAGCCTTCAACCCTAAAACTGATACAACACACGTCGCAAAATCCTAATGTATCGTCCAAACCGCAAACAAGGGCTGCAAGTTGCAACACAACAAGGAAACCCGCAAACTGGGAGCGCAACGCAAAACTTGATATAAATGAAATAAATCACTAGTAGTCAGCGGAAACTCGCGCTGAGTAATTTAAAAAGGTAAAAACGTGGAGTCCTTAGATTGCGGATAGGGTGGAGTCAGCAAATACATAAGTCTCAGTATCGGCCACTCGCCGCGCCCGGTTTGTCAGACTGCAGCCGGCGACGGCAAGCTAGCTTGTACTGTTCGCATACAAAGCTTATAGTCATGCTAAACATTATTGCAGCTGAAAATAAAGGGTCTCCGTTTAATTATCCCATTGCATAGTCACGTACCCACTACATTTTTTACTTTAATATGAATCTAAATTTAATTGATTGCTTCAAATTCTTCAATCAATTAGAAGAAGTATACAAAAAAAACCTTTAGTTCCAATATAATTTCGCATTCGCATTGCTGTAACATAAATAGACATGTATACCGACGTAAATAAGCAAGTATCTACTATAAAAAATCCTGGATCGATTGATAAACAAATAATGCCAACCAGCACTAGTCCAGGTAAACCCAAAAAAGTCCTTTAAAAACCCTTATCAGTCGTAGAAGACTCTTTCCCAGCTGTATTTGATAGCCCCGTGGCGCAGTTGGCTAGACACCAGCTTTCGAAACGAGCGGCCGCGGATTTGATCCCCGCACCGAGACAAATGTTTGTGTGGTCCACAAATATTTGTTTCGGGTCTGGGCGTTTGTGAGACCGAAAATTCTCACATAGTTTCTGATACCCAAGACACAAGACTCGTATCTTAGTGTGGGGTCAGGACTATGTATGTGACTGTTGGGTGTATTTCTTTATTTATTTAGTATATCGGCTGATTATAATGAGCATCAAATAATATTCCAATAATAGGATGTTTCTGCGAACGCTCCACAGTGCTTACGGCGGCATCCCTTCTCGCCCAGGAAATTGAGTGAATGTTTTCCAATTTAATCGCATCTGGTGTGATACTTTAAAACAGCTCCTGATTCTTCTACAAACACTCGACTCAAACGAACCCACAGTCGAGATTCTAGAAGCTTCTAGGCTTTGGCAATTACACTGGGTAATTGTTTAATTAAAAAAAAAATAGTTTTTGAAATGAAAAACACTTGAAGATTCCGACATCGAGTTTTCTAAATAAGTGAAATGAATGTGATGACAAATTTTGAATACAGAAATATTTATAAACAAAAAACTCAAGAAATATTATTAAAACGGTAATAATACATCCTACTGCATATATAGTTTTAATTTTCAAAACAGTTTAATAGCTGAATTATATCCCACTTCTGGGCAGGGGCCTTATCTACAGCTGACAGGTTTTAAACCTTAGTCGACCAGGCTGGCCTAGTTCAAGTTGGCAGAGCACACACCTAAGAAAATTCTAAGAACATTTCAGTGTACAGGTTTCTTCACGATGTCTTCCTTCGTTAAAGCACGCGATTTTCATTGTGAATACACGCATAACTTAGAAAAGTCAAAGGTGTGAGCTTGGGGTTCGAAGTCGCGACCGTCAAGATTCTCGACCGTGCGCTCCCATTAAAACAGAATATTTCAAAGCTATAACCACTATTACCAATTAAAGAGAGGTCGATAAGTTAATATCGGAGAGTGTCTAATTAAAATAATAATTAGCCACCGGCACGTAGTGAAGCGATGTTACCCGCGTTAAAGGATTATTTATATGAATAATTTAACAGGAATTTCTAAGTCACGTATGGAGTTAATTTGAAATGGTGCGAGAGGAAATACTGGATTTAGACGGAGTTGTTACAACCAAACCTTTAATTTAGCATGACGACATCACATATTATGTTTAAAACATTTTTAGCTTAGTAAATCTGATATACAGGGTGTATTTAGACCGTGATCGAAAACTGAGGCAGGTAATAGCGAGGGTGATCACAAACCCAGTGGCGATATTAAAAATCCCGACAAAAAACAAAAATTTTGACGTTTTCCATACAACCATCGGTGTTAAAAGTATGTGGTTTGTATGGAAAACCTCGAAAATTTTATTTTTTGTCGTGATTTTCTTTAATGGCAGGGGGTTTGTAATCACTATCGCTATTACCTGCCTCAGTTTTCGATCACGGTCTAAATACACCCTGTATATGAAACTTAAGGTGTGCATAGCATTCTAAGAAATGTAAGAATGGTTGTATGGTTATATTTCAGGTGTTTGGTGAACCATGAAAACTTTTGGAATTATTATTAGTCTAGAAGAAGAAGTTGCAAAACCTTTATTTCGCTATTAAGTATGTTGCAATGTGGAAAGCCCTAGTGCCGTTTATTGACCAAATTTGTAGACCCTACGCTGCTACTGAAAAATTCCTTCCAGAGTAAGACTGGGGAGTTCTAGATAGACTGAGATTTTTCGATCGCACTATAATGACACTTAAATACTAATTTGTCCCACTTAACAACTCCGTATGATATCGGATAATATAAAGTCACGATAGAGAAATAGTGTTCATAATTATATTACATAATTTTAGAATGGAGTAACTGAGGCTCGGGTCTCCGGATTACCTTAATTCTCTGTCCGCCCTCTTGCTACTTTAGCGTATTATTTAATAACCCTCGTCGCGTCTGTTATAGTCAGAATTTATGGTGTTTGTCGTTTAAAGGAATTTAGCTACTGCACAGGGATCAAACCTTTGACCTCCTTCAGCCGTTCTGTTATTGAGACATCGAGGTTAACAATATCGTCATCTTATGGTTTTGATTTAATCTTTCTAAATCCTCCAAGATGTATCTTACTACTTAATTTACCAGGATCGAACCTACCAAATCTCGTTTTGCAAGTTGGTGACTTACTGCACCCCATGGTGCAGTAGAAACAGTGAAAAAAATACAACTAATTTGTTGAGTTATTAAACGACAACAAGTTACCTAAATAAATATGTCCATTCTATCCCAATATATTCCTAGATATTGTGCAGAAACCTGCAGTTAATACAGCATGGCTCATAAATGGAAGCGCATGATTCAACCAGCGCGGGCAGTCAGCGCCCTCTGTATTTTTATTCCATCGCACATTACCGCGTCAGACATGTACAGTTGCTTAGAAAAATGTTGAAACGAGACAATATTTTCGAGTGACTTGACGGTAAAATTGAATTTTACCAGTACATTGCTACATTTAATATGTGCGAAGTGCGAACATATACTTTTTTGTTTTTTTATCGAAGGGAAAGCTGTTTATGGCTCTACTTCCCGCCAGCCCGGAGGCAGTGGGGGGCGGGAAGCGTATGTCGGGGCAGTCTTCCAGCCCGGCGCGCGGCGACGTCATATCCGCGCAGATGTTAATGCCGGGCTGGGTCCCTAACAAAATCCCTATACTGGCATACCGACCAAAACCCACCGGTAGCCATCTCCGCGCCGAGAGAGGCGACCACGGTACGCGCGCGAGAGGAGCCACCGTTATCCGCAGTCGCCCGGTGCGCCTCCGAGACGTAAACGTCTCGGCCGTCTCGGAGTTGTAGGGGGCGCAGTTGCACCCCCACTAGCTTGTTCGGACGCCCCAGTTGTGAATGGGCGCCCGCGACGTAAACAGGCCACAGTGCCGCCGCCCCTCTCGGGGTCACTTTCAGTGAGGACGCGCTGCCCCAACAGCACGTCCAGCGACCCCAAGGACCCCTTTAAGTCGCCTTTTACGACAGGCAGGGGATACCGTGGTGGGATTCTAACGCCCCCTTGCCACTGGGCAGAAAGAATGATACCTCAGTGATACCACTGCCAAGTAAAAATTATTTATATTTTATATTGTTATTGATGTCAAGTGGAAAAGATTTTTAATTAATTTACTATCATTTTCTTTCACGACTTTTTATTTACTACCTAGCTTAGACGTATGTATATTTACATAGACGACATTACAATAAGCCTTTATATATTAAAGCATTATAATGCGCTGAACAAAGTCAACTTATTTTTACTTTCTTGGTTATGCCGCCATATTGGATTAAAAATGACGTCACAAAGTTAACCATGCGTTATCAAGCTCGGAAACTGAAGTTGCACACTAATATTCAGTTTTGAAATTGCAAGATTTCCCCCAAACATCCATAGCTTAATTATATAAAAATGTATGCAACAATATAGAGCCCGACTACCCCTGCATATATTTGCCATATTTCGGCGCACCTCGGTCACACATTACCGAAGTATAATGGCGATAGGACGCTGGAGTAATCTGCCTTCGTATCTGAATAGCACTCGCCAGCCCTCGGCCTCTTGTTGATTTACAAGCTCCCTTTGTGCACCGAATCAAATTCTACTGCGGTTTCTGATGAAAGTGCTCGGATATTTTGTTGTGTTACGAATTCTTCTTCATCAACCCATATACGCCCACTGCTGAGCACGGGTCTCCTCTACCATTGAGAGGGCTTAGGCCATAGTCCACCACGCTGGCCTAGTGCGGGTTGGCGGACTACACACCTAAAAAATTCCTAAGAACTTTTTAGGTGTGCAGGTTTCATCACGATGTTTTCCTTCACCGTTAAAGCAAGTGATAATTCAATGTGAATACACACATAACTTCGAAAAGTCAGAGGTGTGTGCCTGGGATTCGAACCCACGACCGTCGAGATTCTCGACCGTGCGCCCAAACCTCAAGGCCATCACTGCTCCCAAACCTCAAGGCCATCACTGCTACACTGTGTTACGAATTATGATATATGTTTTTTATAGTTCCACGCGCTGAGTGGGTAGGCTGAAAGGGTCTTGAGACCCTGACATACCCCTTTCGGCTTCCAACGGGGATTTGAAAGCGGACCTTAAGACTATGTGTAGACTAAATGTGTGACTCTTAGAACTTTTACATATTTTGCATAATCTATAGTAAGACTGTTTTAGAATGTATTAACATGTAAATGATACGTTAAAATCCAACCCTCTCAGTTGTAGATGAGGCCTGTGTCCAGCAGCGGGACGTATAATATGGGCTGATGAAGATAATGATGACGATATAAGAAGCCGATGCCAGTAATGAAACGTGAATGGTCTGATGATGACATTCATTATTTTTATTGTATACAATATGCATGAATTAATGTATGGCATCTCTTCTTTTAACCATTAAAATAAAGTGGTTTCAACGATAATGTTACCGTTAACATCGTAATTAAAATATAATTGCCTTTGTCCATTAATGAAAGAAAATGAGGTTTCATTTTAATAACAGCCCCGTGTCGTAGTTGGCTAGATACCAGCTAGGAATCAAGAGGCCGCGGGTTCGATTCCCGCACCGAGATAAATGTTGGTCTGATCCAGATATTTGTTTAAGATCTGAGTGTTTTTTGAGATGAAAAATTCTCTCATAGTTCCTGACACCCATGACTCAGGATTTTTATGCTAGTGTGGTATCAAAACTATGTATGTGACTATCTGGTTTAAATTCAAAAACTCCTGCCAAAACATTATAGCAATATTCCACATTGTCGTGTTTAATGTAAACCACAGGAGAATATTTCAAAAGTGTAATATGTCAGTAATGAAATAAGAAATTGCGGATCGGTTAGGCAGACAGGACGTGACAGGCAAAGTCGCTGGGGAGCACCGAAATGTCTACAACGAAATGCGTTAATTACGTTAAAGTAAATCACGCGAAGACATATAGCTGACTACGTCTGGGGGGCTAGAAAAACAGCGACTTTATCGGATTACTTTGATAATTCTAAATATAAGATAATTAGAGTTTTCTTTCTGTATACTGTATGCTACCCTCTTTTTTTCATATAACTTTTATTATAAAATAACAAGGGCTTTTCTATACACTTTATGCCACCCTCTTTATTTTTCATCTTCTATCATTCATGCAAAGGCTGTCAGTGAGAAATAGTAAGAGCAATATAGTATGTGCAAGAATAGATGAAAGTGACTTATTGCATTGGTAAAAAAAAGGTTTTACAAATAGAAATAGGAATAAATAAAAGTTTTATCTAAAGTGACTTCGTCTGCCTTTCCAATTCTACATCAATGGTCAAATTGGTAATAGGCCATCGAAGAAAAATAACGGCTTTTATCTAAAAACATTTCCAATTATCTGAATTTAAATCATACGAATGTAAATAAAATGGTTCAGATTTTTGTTTGGTCCACGAATAATCGTTTCAAGTTTGATTATTTGTGAGATCGAAATCCCTCGAATAGTTGCAGCTACTCTCGCCACAAGACTCCCATCCTAATATGGGTTAAGAACTATTATGTGACTGATGTATTTATTAGATAAATGCTCACAAACCGCTAGTACAATGGCCCGATCCTGGGGGAATTCACATCCCGACACGGAACGCAGCGGATCCCTGATTTATGCGGAACCCATATAAATGCAATCTGCTTAATTGCCGACTACAATCGCACCTTGCAGCGCTGTGTAGGCGTTAAACCACTTTTCTATTCACTACTATATAGGATGTATCGATCTGTCTACACCACTGCTCTGTCAACCTTGTGGATTATTATCGAGTTGTAAGTTAAGTTTCTTTTTTATTTAATTGGGCCTAATAGTAACATAAAGCAGTGATGGCCTCGAGGTTTAGGCGCGCGGTCGAGAATCTCGGCGGTCGCGGGTTCAAACCCCAGGCACACACCTCTGACTTTTCGAAAGTTATGTGTGTATTCAAATTGAATTATCACTTGCTTTAACGGTGAAGGAAAACATCGTGATAAAACCTGCACACCTAAAAGTTCTTAGGAATTTCTTAGGTGTGTAGTCCGCCAACCCGCACTAGGCCAGCGTGGTGGATTATGGCCTAAAACCCTCTCAATGGTAGAGGAGACCCGTGCTCAGCAGTGGGCGAATATGGGTTGATGAAGAAGAAGAAGAGAATAGTAACATATATGGTTCTAGCCCTCATGCGAGTGTTGTGTAGTCCAAGTATGAGAGACTTTTCGGTTTTATTAAGAGCTAAAACAAATCTTTGTGGATGACACAAACATTTTTCTCGACGTGGGAATTGTACCCACGGCCTCCCATTACGCAAGTTGGTGGCTAACCAACTGCGCCACTGGTTTAGATGTTATTTAGTTTAAAGTTTTTTTATTCTATACTGGCACGGATAAGTATCTATTAAGCATGATGATGTTGAATATGGAATCAGTTTACGAGACTACAATCTGGTGTAACTTGAAACTTTCATACGGACCTTGTAAAATATTTCTTGACTTGTAATACAAATTGATAAAAATCGACATAATAGTAACCTTTAACGACAAAGCGAAATATTCTTTATCAATAAAATAGGTGAAATTTATATTACGCAACCTAATTTTCAAAAAGCGGCCGTGTCAAACGTATGATAGTTCAATCGTAGGTCTGGCACTTTCGGCGGCTTTCCATTCTATTCTTATTCAAATGTACTATTCTAAGTACCTCAATTTACGTATATTTACCTATCATAAAACCTAAGCAGTTCAACATTTTCTAACTATGCCACGGCTGTAACCCCAACCCTTGCATCCCATTAAAACATTTTACACTTTTAATGAAAGCTCGCGTCCCATAATCAGTTGCCGGTGCAGCGCGGAGTGCACCCTCTAGAGGGTTGTTCCCGATCTGCCCAAAATATCCCCCTTTGTTTTGGACGAAAATCGAAAAAAATATCTCGCTCATTAGTGGAAGGTGTAAGTAACATGGGGGCGACGGGAGCCGGTATTCTCGACCCTTCGACATGTAGGGTAAAACCCCCAATCATTGGCACTCTACCAATTTATTGGCATGCTTCAGTTTTTTAAGAAAATTAAGATTTCATGTAGCCAGACTATAATTTCTTTAGAAGAAATAAAACAGTAGTATATTTCTTTACTCAACTGACAACGAACACTTTTTATTTATTAAAATATAACGGCGCAATAGCCATCTGTTTGACAAGCCACGACCTGTGCGACAAAAATATTCAAAATATTATTTTTTTACTAAGGTAAGACCTATCAGAATCTTAACAAAAATTACAAACCTGTTATGTTGTTCTTATATATATTCATTGTGTCCTATTGTTAAATATATTAACTGCCTTTTTTAAGCATTGTTTTATAATTTAATCGCCAACTTTTAATTATTTGTGGTGTGGCAAAATTTGGTATGCGTAAAATCTATTTATCCATTTTATTGGCACACATGCCAATAAAAGGGTATTTAAAATATTTTGAATTTATTAAAAAATATACATTGTTTGTCTCAAAATTTAATGTAAATTGCATTTAAAATATTTTCGTAAGTTTTGGGTACACCAATCCAAATGTTGACCCACTGCCAATTATGTAAAATCCATTCAATGGCATGGGTGTCAAACATTGGTTAAAAAGGTGCCAATTATTATTATTTTCTCAGCCACAAGTAGTCAAGAGAAAAAAAATATAAAAAATGTTTTAAACGGAAGATTAACATAAAAGAGAACTTAGAAAAAGCTTTCCACGAAGTACCAAATGGCATTACCCAAAAACTTTCTGCAAAAACCTCCAGCGTACCGCGGACTACCATTCAATTCAGAATTAAATATCCTGACCACGGCTCTAAGAACGATCCGTCCACAACTGACGAGGAAGAACTACTTTTTGTTGACTGGATAAAAATTAGCCAAAAAGGGTTTCCGGAGAGAAAAGAAGATTTGATAAAAAGTGCTTCAAACTTTCTTAAAACATTGTGATGAAACCTACACACCTAAATATTTTTAGAAATTTCTTAGGTATGATGTCCGGGACCCGCACAAGGCCACCGTGGTGGACTATGGGCTAAACCCTCTCAATGGTAGAGGAGGCCTGTGCCCAGCAGTGGGACGTATATGGGCTGATGATGATGACGAAGCGAAAAGTCCCACTTAAAAGAAAAAATTGTTCTACTCTTTTGTTTAAGCCTAGAAGATTTTTTATTTGTTTTCTTTTAATATTTTATGGAAAATTTAGAACCATATTTAAAAGTAAGCGGTACAACTGATATGCTATGTTCCTATACAAGTAAATGTTATTTTCCTTTCAACAAAGGCTTTTATTTTGTTTATTTCAAATTGTTATTGATACATATTATCTTTAAACAGGTAAAGATATCGTAAATTACATTTTAAAAGCCTTATAAGACCTAGCAGTTATGTTTTTGTTTTCCAAGAATAGTGACAATAATTGGTAATAATCACTGCCAATAAAAGGTTTGACTATGCCAGCAATTGGTATTTTAGGCACTTTTTTAAAAAGGTACACTTTATTAAATGAAACGATTTAATTTATTACTGACAAGTACTTTATAATATTCTCTAAAGATTAGAAGACAAATAGAAATACTTTTTTCTTTGTTTAAAAATTATTTTACCTACAAATTTTACCGATTTTGCGAAGTAGCTGCTTAAAGTGCCAATAATTGGGTAGTTTACCCTATGTAGTGTGAAATTGTATTTTTTGAGTCGGTTGACATAATAATATCAGCTCATTTACGTCCAACTGCTGGGCACGGGCCTCTTCTACTATTGAGAGGGCTAATCTACCACGCTGGCCTAGTGTGGGTTGGCTTACTACACACCTAAGAAATTCCTAAGATATTTAAATAAATGGTTATCACCACGATATTTTACTTCACATATAACTTCAAAAGTTAGACTTGTGTTTAGGCTTTGAAACCGCACCCCTTAACTTCAAGGCCATCGCTAGGTGACAACCTATATACCACATTTAAACAAAACCTTACAAAGCAAACATTTCATTCATAAGAATAATACTGTTTTTTAATAGGAAATGAGGCAAACGAGCTAGTAAGCCACCTGAAGTTAAATGATCCAAACTGCCCATGCACATACACAATACCAAAGAGACCATTGATTATTACCACCATCATCATTATCATCGGTTTGATTTACATTCAAACTTTCTTATTTCCTTAAAAACGCATAACTTATACAATGTTTCGACTAAAATATCGCTTACCACGGAAATGTCACTGCACAAACCGACAATAAGCCCCCGCATCATTTTAATTTGTACTTGAAGTTAAAACCTTTGGGCACACGAGGTGAGTTCTTGTAAAATAGACAAAAAAGAGTACTTTTTGTTCAGCCAAGCAGGGGTCGCACCCTATATTGGGGATGACAATAATTTTATATTTCGGCAGAGAAGGATCCGCGCCGCTTGCACTTTTTGAGAGGTAAATATAGCCTTTGTATAGACGCTTGATTAAACTATTTTGTGGAGAATTAACTCCCGTTTTTAGTCTTTTTGGAATGGCATGTCTTTTATTGTTATAGGTGTGAATCAATCTGGCAAAGAGACGCCATTTTATTTTTTCTCGTATTATATATTTCTGTTCTCTTAGCCCCTCGAAAAATCAGACTAAATTAACTTTAAATGAAATACAGTATTGCAAGAGTTAAAATCTACGGTATTCTTCAATTAATTCAACATCGTCATTAATAGAATCACGATGGATATAGTCCTCCATCATAGATTTCCAAAATTATCTAAATTCTAAATGCTTCTACGTCTTCCGAATATTAACAAGAGGCTGTACTACAATGGCAGACAAAAGCCTATTAGCCTTTCCAATTTCCGAATAATAAATCTTGCATTTTTAAGTTTTAAATCTTTATTTAACAAAAGCTATTTGACATAAAAATGAGAACACACTGATCCCACAACATTATTTTAAACAAGACATTACGAAATTAGCCCTTTTGGGATTCTATTAAAGTACAGCCACTGCCTTTAACCTACCTGGTGTTTAAGTAAAGCAAAAATCTAGAGTCAATATACCAACATCAAGAATTTTCTAACACCACATATAAAATATGCATTTAATACGTTCGTTTCATTAGTCACGAGCAATCGTTCTCTGGAATCCATTTTGCAGCACGCGTTATGAACATACTCGGAGAAACCTTGGCCTCGCCGAGGACCAAGGCCTTAGTTTACAGCTAAGTAATGTAGCTCGATGCAACGCTCACTCGTTTCATGGTAGGGGGCATAGAGTAAATAACACAGAAGGGACACTTGCCGATTAGAGTACCTTTCTTTATTTTTTGATGTAGTTCTTAAGGTTTTCTACCTGGACCTTTTTTCGCCTTTTTCTGCCACTGTATTTCCAGTGCTAAAAGATTAACTGTAGCACGCACAGTATTAACTTTGAGCACTGATCCCATAACAAAGTTAATCAGAAATGATTAAAAAGAGGAATTAGGGAACCAAGCCCTGTGATGATGTAGTGAAACTTGAGGACTTATAATTTCATAGGAACTTCTTAAGTGTTTAGTACGCACTGAGCCAGTGTGGTACCTAAAACCTGAATCGTCAGTAGAGGAAGCTTAACACAGGCTAAACACAGACCTATGCCAGCCCCGTGGCGCAGTTGACTGTATCGTCTGGGTGTTTGTGAGACCGAAAAGTCTCTCGTAGTTTCTGACACCCACGACACGAGACTTGTATCCTAGTGTGGGGTCAGAACTGTTGATGACCGTTGGGTGTATTTTTTAATATTTATTTAAGGAATAATCCTCTCTGTTATAATACTACTCATTGTTCGAAGAGTCGGCGGGCGGCGTGTAGTAGCCACCGGGTCGAAACGACCTCGTGCAGTATGCAAGGTCCTCGCATCCTTGTCTCTAATTTAACTTTGAAGGAAATGCACTGGGGGGTTGTACGGTTGCGCTGTTATTTCAACGATTTGTTTAATAAGGGTTTGTATGGAGCGCTCCGTGTTAGAGAATTCCTTTTCGCTGTTATTATACCGATGTTAATTTTAAGTAGTTTTGTTTAATGCGATTGTGGAGTCAATAGTAGAAACTGTAGAGTGAATATTATCAGTGTTTTTAATACAAATATTGGCTATGCGTCTATCTATTTCTAAATAAATTATAATAGTGTATGGTTTTTAGGATGGAACCAACTGGATGGAGGATAATTGCCAGTGATTAGATACTATTTCAGAATCCTCGTAAGCGTATAGAGCCGAGGAATGGTTGTAGAAGCCTAGACTTAAGGCCTGTAAGGATCTGGGAACTTAACTCGGCAGAAGAAAGAAAGGAGTAGAAGAAGAAAGAGATTTTTGCCCAGCAGTGACTAATAAAAAGATTATGTTGATAATATATGACACACTTTATAAGTGTTAATAAATAAAGTTAGATATAGTTATTGATTTAAAAAGTGTTTAAAAATATTTCTAAGTAAGCTATAGTTTTTTAGAATTGTTATCGTTCTGTTTAACTCTTTAGTCGAACCAATGGTCACCGCACCATATTGCATTGTAATGTTTTTAAATAATTGTATTGGGTTTCTGCGATACAGGCCTAGAGCCTAGTGCAGTAACTGCCAGTAAGTATATGATTTATATGTAACAGCTTTTATAGTAAATAAATGAAATAAATTTCAAACTTTAAATGGATAAGGAAAACATTGTGTAGTAAGAAACTCATAATCAGTTATAACTCTTTTCTCCGTTCCCTCACATTTCTTTAATATTGTATTGTAGCTATTCTACATAAATTACTTAGTAACTAATGAAACGCCTCCGTTTATAAATTTCTAAGACATAATTTATATGTACGAAATAGACTTATAGGAAAAATACTTGTTTATTAAAAAATAATTAAATAATGGAATAAGAGAAAAAATAACATTTTATTTATTTTTTTTTAACTTTACTAAAACTTTCATAATGGAAAAATGCAGTTTTTTTACCCTTATTCGGAGAAACCAATCGAAGCCTCCTCTTTATAGCAAAGCGAAAAAAGGCAGTCTGTTAATGTGAACCAAAAATCATAGAACATACTAAAATAGTATTCTCCATCCACACTGAGTGGCGGCTAATTGTCAAACGATATTTTTCGAGAAAATTCTTCGAAGGGACCCGCTGTAACATTTGACCTTTACAATTTTCGCCAATTACACAACTTGTACGTTTACTTTCGGAAAATTGCGTTGGAAAACTCTAGTACTTGTCATCATTATTTGTCTTGTACTGTAGTTATTTTACTTACTGTTGCCCACGGCTATGCCTAGTATATCTATGTCTAGTCTAGTAATAACTAGTGGATAAGAATTCTATCAAAGAAAATGAAAAATGTGTAAGGATTGAAATCAAATTTATGCTGTAATTGTAATTTTTGGTAATGTCACAGGAATCGATGATTAATTTGGAATAAATATCCTTTCTAATTTAATAACTTAAGATGATCTATCTCAAATGCCTTCAAGATGCGTTTAGTTGTTTTTGTATAATTTTGTCAAAAACATATCGAAATATAAGTGACACTATAACAACAAACAACATGCTATTTAAAGTGTCAAGAAGTATTTGTATTATTTCAAAAAATAGTACTAGTACTGTTTAAATACGTGATCAGATGTTATGGCATTCCTCAACAGTGTTATTCAAACGATGTTTCCTTCCTCGCATAACATCTTTGCGAAATCAGCTTACCTCGACGGTATTTCCAAATGGATACGACTTAGAGTCCTTTTAGAAAGAAGCCTATATTTTCTTCAAAGGCCGGCAACACACTGATGATTCCTCTGGGATTGTGGGTGTTCATGGGCGGTGTTGACCACTTAACATCAGATGGCTCACTAGCTCGTTTGCCTATTTTCCCATAATAAAAAACAATTTAAAAAAATTAAATACACCTTGCCTAACTAAGAAATCACAGCCAGTAAAAAACTTATATTAAATTTACATAATCCTTAATAGTAATAATTGATTTTTGAATAAATAAAACATCATTACTAAACTTCCTTATTACATCCACAATTCACTTGAATTCCTCCCTACTAAGCATTTCAAACAATTCCTAGCTCAATCATAACACAACAATGGAACATCAAACAAGCGATTTTAAGGGCCACCGAAATAATACTAAGGTTTAGCTCGGAATAGAGTTCAAAACAAAGCGGGGATTGTAAGAAAATCTCACTCGGGGCCTCTACCTTGCATTCGCTTTACCAAATTACTGAAATTTCATTCAGCTTGCGGGCTGTACTATGATTTTCGATGCAAATTTACGGTTACGGATGCGGCATTTTTATATTAAGTTTTTTTTCCTAATAATTTAAATCCTAGGTACACACCTCTGACTTTTTGGAAGTTATACTTCAACGTTGTGGGAAAACACACAAGTTTCGAAATTTCTTAGGTATGAAGCCCGTCAACCCACACTAAGCCTAAACACTCTCAGTTGTATAACATTAGTTGGCTAGATAGCAGCTTCCGAAATGAGATTCCGCATAGATTTGTTCGAGTCTAAATTTTTGTTAGACCGAAACGTCTCTTTTAGTTTCTGATACCCACATATAAGATATATAACTCAATAGAAGTGTGTGACTGTTAGAAGTATTTCTTTATTTAACGCACAGAAGCATTAAAGATGACTTATCTGTTATCAGTCTCATTGGCTCTAAAATGTATATCAACGAATATACTACTATACCACATCCGACTCCTACAAACATCTCAGTATTTTGTGTAGGAATTTACCCAGTTTTATAAAACCAAAGCGAGCGAAATGAGCTTAGCGTGGGATCGTGTTGCGCTGAGTGCCGGACCACTCAGCCGGAGTCAGCACTGCGCTCACTCCACTCCACGCTATTTAGATAATTACATAACATTTTTATATAAAACATTAACTAATTAATGCTGGGTATTTAGCAGAATGAACTATGAATGTATATGCGCGCATTATGTGTGTAAGGTTTTCATAGTTTCACGTCTTGATATTATCCCGGTGTTTTGCGATTTTGCAAATTAAAGAGTTAGTTTTACCGAAATTACGGGAGAGTTATACCAACATCGACTCGTTTAGCAGAGCTTTGTTTGATAGTCGGCAGGGAGCATAATGATCTAGGCTTCAACGTGGTACTAAAAATTAAGAATCTCTTACAACCTATGCATGTAAATTATTCAACTACTATCATATAATTATTCCGCCTGATTAATTATTCATTATAGGATTACTACGAGGTAAATGATTAATCAGTGATTGATTAATTATGTTAATTCCATTGCAGTACATAATTAGAAGTGCATTATACCATACAATTACATATACCTCACGTTAATTAAGTTATATAAAGGCTTTTCATTTTTAAAAGACACATACAAAGAAACTACAATAATCAACAAAAAAGGCTGGATTAATAATCATAATCATAACAGTTTTATGAACTACTTTTTGTCTGTGACTTTGAAAACTTGGAATACGTACCTACATATTCTCTAATATTATTTTATTACTTTACACTAAATCCCTTTAAGAAGTTAAAGAAGCTTAACATACTACTTGTAATATCCATCTATTCCGTCTGTCACTGCATCTCCCATCAAATCAAGTTTCGTAGAAACAGACTCACAAACCAACAATACTGACTCTAATCCATCAACTAGCAAAACTGGCCAAAAGACCAACATGCGAAACGTAAAGCATTAGAAAAAAAACAATCCACAAAAGCTTACAAAACTCGATACATTTCCGCCTACGTAGAGATAACAACAAAGAATTTTTTACCGCTGGCTTTCCCAACCACTTACCGCGGGAGTCGACGGCTAAATCCATTGAAAACTCGACAACAGCACAAAGAGAATCAGTGATTAAAAAAATAAAAGCCGCCTGCTGGACTGGACAGCGGATTTCGACAGTGTACCATTGTTCCCCGATGGATTTCTATAAAACCCTCTCGACGATGTAAAATATTTGCAGCTGCTACTCCTAATGGTATATGGAGTTACAATTTTTTGTTAAATATTCCGTGATACAAGTTGCAGTGGCGGTACTTCCATAGAAGCTAAAAAGCAAAGATTTCCGTACAATATTCTATATCATTACATTTTAAATTTCTTTGACCTCTCTCTCATCTGACCAACTATTACCGAAAGCTTTAATTTTAATATAAAATAATCGTGAAATGTTATAAAAACAAGTCACCCACTGCGTCTGTCTTTCTTTATATATGCGAATAACTCCAAAGCTACTGACCGGTTTTTCATGCATTTTTCACCAATAGACAATGTAAGAAAGGCGTACCTACAGTAATTATTAAAGTATGACTGTAAAACAATAATTAAAAAACAAATTTATATCATTTCATTTAACTGCAAAAATACTAGACAGAAAAAAACTGCCCACACGAAACTGAACCCAAACTAACATAACAAGGAAAGGTGAAACTTGTCCTGTCTACAAGTTACACGTCTCAGGTACACAGCGGTCCATTCTGGTAATCTGTTGTTATACCTAACCACCAGTCAATTATCCAGATTAGATCTGGATTAACTCGTTATACATTGATTTGTGTTCCTGCTTCCCTCCTATGTATTGAATACAAAATTAATTGTCAATTTGGGCGGGGATTAAATTATAATTAGGTGAGACTTCGCCGGTGCGCGTCATTGAATAATATTCGGTGACTTAATGGTTTGTTGTGCTACAGTAAATAACTGTTATGACGGTATTTAGTTCAGTAAATACGATTATTGTTTAGCCTATTGGAGGTTATGGTTTAATTAAATGTGAATAAAATCAACGTAGTAAGTTTAAAAGGTACCATTCCAAAGCTGAACAAATAAATGTGTGGATTTTTTTAGAAAAAACTAAGGCATAAAGCCTGTTTGTTATATAGGATACCCATTTCCAGCAGCGGAGCTTATAAGGGCTGAAAATGATGACTAAAGATGAATAAAAATAAAAATATTACTGATATCACTCATGGATGAAAAGTCCACGACCAACTTGAGCTAATGGTGAACTAGTGGTTTATCTCACAAAGATCAGTGTCCAGCATAATGATGTATTTGCACTGGTAAAGATAAAAAAAAACCATAAAATACTGGCACTATGAATAATTGAAGAATTATTAGAAACAATATCTACGTTACATTTTTCATGAGTTCCTATGGTAATATACATCCAGCGTTCAGTTTCCACGTAAGTAGAAAAGAGGTAAAACCACAGGTCCGTTTGCGTGAGATGCTCTCGCTACTGCCAATGGAAATTGAGAGAGGGATTTCGCGTAAGCGAATGAAATAATATTGATGTAATATTGATTTTGAATGTAAAAAAAAATCTGCAACTGTTCTTTGTGGTTTATCCATCAATAGAATGCGATGCATTCGATATATCATTCACTGTACCATCACGGTTCACCTGGGATATTAAATTGACAATTACTTCGCGTTTTGTTGGTGAATGAAGGTACCAAATCAGTTCACTATCTTTTCACTGATGGAATATATCCATCAGTAAATTTTCATAGCAAATTGAATAAGCCTCAGAAGGTGTTTATAAACTATCAGTGGAACAGTTACATCGGCCGCGCAGAGGCGGCACCCAAACAAAATTTATATTAGTTGCAAAACAATTTACTTCGGAGCTTGCACCTTGGAAAAACTCTAAACAAATCGGGAGAGTTTCCCAACTATCGGGCAAGCCATCCTCTTGTGTAACGCGGTACGAAAATATGGGATTCTTTTGGATTCATTCTTACATCTTTAAAGGCAGCTAGTAAAAATTTAAACAACACCAAAAACAAATACATGGACCAAATCTAATGACCCAAATCTATTATTTGTACGAGAAAAAAACGTCTAAGTCTGTACTTAGTATCTTAGTACTACCGTATCTATCTTATACAATCATCATCATCATCATCATCATCATCAACAGCCTTTCACGTCCACTGTTAGACATAGGCCTCTCTTATACAATCACGCCTACTAAAATACTTACACGCTTCAAATGAAGCACAAAAGCTTCTAACAATTATGGAATGAAAAGATCCATGATAACTATTTGCTCTTCACACTCCAACGAAAACATCTATGAACTGTATTTAAATAACACCTAAAAAATGTTTCTGACGAGCAGCATGGTTCTGCCAAGCCGAACATAAACTAGCAAGAGATGATATCTCGTCACTCAACATAAGCTGGCCTGAGGTTCTACCCCATATTATATCATCCTATTTTCTTCGTCAATCTTGCCTAATAATGAAAGCCGATACATCCCAGCATCGCGTGCCGAGTAAGCACAAACTTCGATACCTGCCGCTGACAGTTTCGTTTCGCCAAAACTTTTCTTTGTTAAACCCCACAGAGTCTTGAAGAAGTTGCCTCGTTAGTTCGCTACAAACTTTGATACATAGAGAAATAGGCGTCGTCCCGGCAAATTCCCACGGGGACGCTTTTTGTGCCAGATACCTTTCACGAGTTTATTAAAAAATATCGATACTGTTAGATATCGATCGGAATTTAAATACCCAACAGTCATACATAGTCCTAACCCCACTGTTGCTACTGAGAAATTCGTAGTACCTAATAACTAATATGTATTGCAATGGACAAGTTTTAAGGTCATATACACATATAATGGAATGTTAAATACATAAACACACCCAACAGTCACACACATAGTCCTGACCCCACGTTAATATACTCCTATGTCGTAGGTAGCAGAAACTACGAGAGACTTTTTCGGTCTCACAAACAACGAACCCGCGGCCGCTCGTTTCACAAATTTGTGTCAAGGTCTAATCTTTGGGACTGAAGCTACACAAGCTTAAATTTCTTATAAAATCGATACACGTAATTTTTGGAATTTCTTTAACTACCATTTTTATTAGGGCCTAAAAAATGCCTCGAAAACGGTTACTATGAATGAATATAGTTACTTCATCAATCCCATTGTCATTAAACATAACAGCCACGAAATACAATTGCAAATATTCGCAACACATGCAAATTACCTACCGATATAATTAAATATAAACTAAGCACCAACTCAGCAACGCTAATTGAAACACCAGAATATAAAAGCATAAAATCGTATTTGCGAACGTATTAATTTTAATAATTACCATCGTGTATCGATTGCGCACAAACGGGCAACTAATTACACACAACATACATATAATTATATTATTAGTTATGCATTAAATACAATGCACCGAATGGATACTCAGTAAGCCGGAAAGCGATCGCCGGTTGAATTCAAATTCTCTATTAACATTAACAAGCATTGCAAATGCCTAGGGGCGGTGTCGGCGTGATGGCGGAAAGCGGGTGGTTTATATTTACGTACTTTAACACCTGTATTGATAAGGGGTACGCAGCAGGTCATAAGATAATATGATCTTTAATCTTTAAATGTTTATTTAAAGTAATTTGACATACAATTTGACACACAATAAACAATTATTAACCAAACATTATACGAGTACAATTACTTGCAACGCTTTTGCGCTTCTGTGAAGGTACCGCCATTACATAAAGTCTTCTTTATTTACTTTGCTAGATAGCCCCGTTGTGCAAGCTTGCAAACGAGGCGCTTCGGGTTTGAATCAAGCACACAAATGTTTGTGTCATCCGCCAATATTTGTTTTGGATCTGGGTGCTAGCGAGGTTGAAAAGTTTTAAGTATTGTCTGTGCTGTATTATGTGGGGTCAGTATGTACGTGACTGTCGGGTTTATGTATTATTCAAATTTTACCCAATACAAAAAGCTACGTATGCAAATATAATTTGACACGTGTTGTCTGATACTGAATGATTACGACTTATTTAGATATTGAATGCATATTTTAATACTTAGGCTGATCGCAGCATGATTCACAAATTTGTGTGTTACTATGGAAGCTTTACTTTCGTCTGGGCAACTACCAGTAGAACACATATTGGCGGATATTCACTTGTTTGTGGTCATATGTGTGCCAGGTCAATGACTCCAGTTCAGACTATAGCGTTTCTCTACCGCTTGTGGAATGACCGCTGCTTTACATCGTGTATTGTGGAGACAAGCTCTGTGTACAGAGTATAACTTAATTACGCAATTGAGTCGTCCTGCTCGGTGCAAGAAACCGTATCAGACACGTCCGAGGACCTAGATTCGATTCCCGGGTCCAATCCTTTGACCTATCTCAAATCGTTTACATAGATTTGCACAAATTTAAGCTTTGGGATATATTTTTGTAATTTTTATTGAAGGCTTCGAAGTTTATTTCGTTTGAAACATGGAAAAATTAACATCGTGGACAAACACATAGAAACGAGTATGTGCCGGCCATGAGCTCTGAAGGTTCAATTTTTCACCCCAGGAAAAATGTTTCTGAGTTTTTCCTAAAGATATGAGTCATTTTCTAATTTAACTAAATTATTTATCATGGCCAAATTGCATCGCGGGTTCGAACCCCATACACACGTCTCTGACTTTTCTTGGCTGAAAGTTATATGTGTATTAACATTGAATTATCACTTGCTTTAACGGTGAAGGAAAACATCGTGAGGAAACCTGCACATCTAAAAGTTCTTAGGAGTTTCTCAGGTGTGTAGTCCGCCAACCCGCACAAGGCCAGCGTGGTGGACTATGGCCTGAACCCTCTCAATGGTAGAGGAGACCCGTGCCCAGCAGTGGGACGCATATGATGATGATGATGATTTATCGTGAATTTTAGCCTTAGAATATAATATCCTTATAATGTCTTCCTCAATATTACCAAAACGCAAACCGAGACGTAACCTAACGTGTTGCGTTACGTTCAAAGTTAACTGCAAATCAATACAATAACAAGATATAGCATTAACTGGTCGCCGGCAGACGTATCAATTATCGAGGTTAGCCGTTTGGGTAAATTATGAACTATTAACTACTATGGACTGGCTCCCAATTACATGCAGTACATTACGTACCTACATATGATACATTGAAAATCGTATGTATAAAGAGTGACAAATGCACAAAATTCCGAAGAAGTCTTAGATCCTAATACACATTTTTTATTTAACTTCGATATTTGAGATGAAAAAAATTACCCATACCTATACCATAGACGTACCAAAACAGTTTCTTCATCATCATCATTGTCAGCCAATAGTGGTTCGCTGCTGGACATAGGCCTCCCCCAATGACTTCCACCGGGGACGGTCGGAAGCCTCCTGCAGCCAGCGACGTCCCGCGACCTTGACAAGGTCATCGGATCACCTTGTTGGGGGACGTCCCACGCTGCGCTTGCCAGTACGTGGCCTCCACTGGAGAACTTTTTGGCCCCATCGGCCATCAGTTCTCCGCGCCATGTGGCCGGCCCATTGCCACTTCAACGAGCTAATCCGTTGGGCTATGTCGGTTACTTTAGTTCTCCTACGGATCTCCTCATTTCTGATTCGATCACGTAGGGAAACCCCGAGCATAGCCCTCTCCATAGCTCGTTGAGTGACTCTGAGCCGTCCATTAACGCCTTTAGTGAGAGGCCACGTCTCAGTGCCGTAAATCATCACTGGTAATACACAACTATTGAAGACTTTCGTCTTCAGGCACTGAGGTATATTGGACGAGAAGACGTCTCCTAACTTTCCGAACGCTGCCCAACCGAGTTGGTGTCTTCACCACAAATTATTTTATAACCTGCCGATACCTAAAGGAACCCATTATACATACATTAAACTTTAGGTTTCTAATGAAAACGTACAATCTATAAATTACCGAAAGCTTGGGAGGTGTAAAAATGATCCTCCCCCGCGCCCGCTCCCCTCCCCCGTAGCATTTCAGTGTGTTATCAATTTGGAACTAATGGCCCAATTTGGATTCAGCCGGGAACTTAGTGATAATAAAATTCATCGCGAACGCTTCCCGGGGCAAAAATTAATATTCCGATGATGTAACTCAAAGCGCCGATGATGGTGGCGTAAGTCATGAAATTATTACCGGTGTAATTGTTACTATTGGTGTGAAATGGTAGTACATTCTCGTCGAGTAAAAGTCCTCAGTTCGTCAATGTTTATTAAGTGAAGTATGGCTACGCGGGATACTTCTTTCCAGAAAATGCATTCAATGTGCATTCATTCATTATCACCCATGTGTACAATGTACAGACGCCCCATTGCAGAACATCAGTCGCTTTGACAGCTGACTTTGTCCACTACGATGGCCAACCCGCGTTAGGGGGACTACACACCTAAGAATTTTAAGAGTTTTTAGACGTACAAATTTCCTCACTATTTACAATTTTTATGCATTCAATGGAGTGGAAACTAAATAATTGATTTGTTGTAATTAAATTACTTTGGGGGAGATATATCTCTAGTAGTGGACGTTTTTCGGCTGATGATAAATAATATTATTGATATTTTAAAATCAGATTATTTTAATATTAAAATAGCTATTCCAAACTATACATACATACCACGAATGTAAAACTCAGCGTTAAAAATGAAAAATACGTAAGGATTAAAAAGTGTACGGGTTGTCCCTGTGTCGGGGAAGGCCAGTGACCCCGGCTTACCCTTCCCGCCATCCCGAGGGCTTGCGGAAAGAAAGAACCATAAACAACTAAAAAGACGTAGACCCGTAGCATAAATTATATTTACTCTGCACTGCTTGACACTAAATGAAAATTAATTAACACCAAAATCTGTAGACCTAACTAGGTCTGTATATGAGTTTTGAAGATATCTTCTTCACAGTCATAAGTTGCATAGTGGTAATGTCGATATTTCCATAGAAACCAAACTTGCCTAAAATCGCAATAATAATATTTATGTTACAAAAGCAATGTTGCTTAAATGAGAATATACAGAAACTCTAGTATTGCTCTTATTCAATAGTAGTTTACAGTATTAAAATAAACTTGGGCTCGAGATATTTCACACATTTTTTTTAAATTATTCGCTAAAATTGGTTTTACTAAATTATTATTAAGTACATTTTGTATAAAATTCAGAAAATTACAAAAATATCGCAATCATCATCCAAACCTGGTTGTCAAAAAAAATGACTTCCGAAATCCCTCCCTCCCTCTTTGGCGTAATCTCTCTATAATTGCAGATCGTAAAACGCCTCCGCTTGCAAATTAAAAGGGTAGGCAGTAAACGCAACGATGAATTACTGCAAATTAAAATGTTTAATGAATAAAATTTATTGACGGGCGTGATTTGTTTTCGGTTATATTGAGCCGCTTTTGGCCATTCTCACTAATAGTTACCTTTGCATGAGAGAAATGTAACCTTAATAAAGTAAATGGTTAAATCTAGCAATCTAGATGGCAGGTAGAATTGTAATTCCAGTACTATCATTTGCAGGCGCCGTTTTCCATTATTTTTCATTTCCATTCCGAATTTTCTTATCGTAAGTCCTTATCTTATTTTCGTTACTTAATAAATAAATCCTCCAAACAGGCACACACATATTTTCGGCCTACTAGGATTCTTTTTAGTCTCTCTAACACCCAGAATCGAAACTAATACTTATCCCTGTGGGGGGATCGAATCCACGGCCTATCGTTTCAAACTCTGATGTCTAGCCACCTGCGCCTCAAAATCTATTCATTCTGGATGTTGAAGATAGAAACAGCGTAATCAAAAACAAAAAGGAGGTATTTTTTATCTACATTTCTATCACCCCCATACTTCTGGACTCGAATCAAGTCTCAAATTTAACTGAGATAAAACTCAATTTTAATATGAAGATATTGCTATGTACAACAAAAATAGATCCTTTGAATTTAAACATTTAAAAGGCTGCGATATTATATGGATTCTTTGAAGGCTATGAAATCTCTGTGTAGAGTTTCCACTAGAGCGCACAAATAATACTGACTCTTTAATACATTATATATATTTTTCATGGAAGAATAAATCTATGTATACCTTTTATACATTAATAGATATGTGTATCTGAATTTCTATCCAGCCTAGACTACCTGACTGACCTAATTGTCTTGTCTAATACAAAATTGCTTGGATGCAAAAATGACGAATCTTAGCGCTCATGTCTGACTTTTAGTAATTAGAATGTGTGTATGCATAGTGAAGTACTTAAAAGTTTATGAGGGTTGTAGTCCTCCAACTTACAAGGTGCTAGCGTAATGAACTAAGGCCTACCTTCCTTCAGTACGGAATTCGCCTACCATTACTATATTAAATTTATTTTAAAAATTCAGACCTAAACGCTTCTTCTAGTAGAGGAGGTCATCCAATAGCGAGGCCTCGTTTTCTTGCCAGCACACAATCACATATACCACGACACTGAACAGTGAGACATGCATAACCCCTACAGAGAAACACAGGAAAAAAAAAAGGTAGAGATATGCCCGTGTCCAGCAGCAGGACGTATATGATATAAAAACAATTTCCACCTTCCGCCCAACCCTAGACATAATTACACGAAAACAAAACTTGAAAAATCGATGTTATAAGCGAAAGCGCAAAATAAAATGGCTCGTCTGGTGCCGGGTGGGTTACCGAGTGCTCGCTAATTGGGGACACTCGAACGAGCCTATTATCGTGGCGGGAACACTCCAACTCGCGTTTTCTATTTGTCGACAACGTTGGACGGTGATTTCATACCTTTAAAATGTAGTATTGTTTACCACTTCAAATCAGAAATACATCCGCTAATGTAAGGCACAACTGTAGTATGTTTCTTGGTGGGACGCAATATATTAAACATTATGTAAGGAGTAAAAACACTCGACACAAGTATTTTAATGTCTATATATAACAGCTGATTTTCTCGTCCTATTTTTAAGTCTTTAAATTCGGAAACTGAAGTATGCAAACTTTTAATTTTTTAATACTGACTTACTCGTAGATATACATCCAATAGAACTGATGCAGCACTAAAATACTTGCCATTTTTGATTCGTATTACTTTACTCTGTCACAAACACATACCAAAACAAATATTTACTTCACTTGCCTTTTAACATCCCCGAAGCAATAATCACAGGTGCTATATACACGAATTATGATTCAAAATTCACCAAACAGCAGTTATGTGTTATAAAAACAATACATTAATAACCTGTCCATAAGCAACGTTTAATTGAAACAAGAGAATCTCATTACACGCGACACTGAATAAGCCCACAGGATTAATCTAATGCCTTGCTGTCGTTGGCTGCAGTTGATCAATATATTATAATTAACGTTAATCTGCCCGTTCCTATTGTGACTCGATGTGGACTCGATGAAGTGAGAACCAATGGTACTCTGACGTTTGTGGTATTAATAAATTTAGAAAGGAAAGAATATAGAATAAAAATGCTTTTAAAAATGGTATTTGTACACATTTTAACGGTGAAGAAAACATAGTAAGGAAATCTGAAGACCTAAAACTTTTTAGGAATTTCTTCGATGTAGGCCAGTGTGATGGGCTAAGGACTCTCCGTTGTAAGTGTCATTTGGGCTGATGATTTTGATGATGACATGATGATGAAAAATAAAAAAAAATATCTTCATTCAATTGAAAATACAAGGTTTAATGTTAAAATAAATTATCTATTAAGTAACGTATATAAAAACTGAATTTGGCAGTTGATATAATTATAAATTTTGCATTGTAGCGTTTCCAGGCAGAGTATAATGAGGCCATACTTTGTTTTTGTATATGAAACACAATATGAGTTTACTCGTGTTTTCATTGATTGCTGACAAAAGTACCTACTTAATAATTATTGGACATAAAATTGTTTATCTTTTACAACAATATTGAATTTCACGATATATGCCAGAAAATAGACATGTGTTAGTCATACATTTGTAAGAACTATAATTTTCCATGACTTGTTGAAAAGAATCACGCATAAATGCCTTATTACGTCAAAAGTGCATGTTTCCCTCAGCAACACGAAACGTCTTATTCTGTTTATTAAGAACTAAGCTTTATCTATTTAAATCATATCATTATTTCATTTGTACATGCAAAATATCATTACGATAAACAACATATAAAAACTGATCAACTTACGCACTCCCAGGGCTTATTATAAACTCACAATACCTTCGCAAATCCAGCCGCAAAAACACAAATGTATCTCAACCTATTCCACGTACAAATATATATCTTTTGTGTAACGCTAATATTTCAGCAGATAAATGTTGCAGACATTAGTCCAGACATCTGAACACATCATTACAGGCCGTGCGTCAGTCTGGAGGCAAAATAAAAGCTTGTGACATGTCCCGTAAAAAAAACGCACGACGATGATTCAGGCGCGCTTAAAATATTACTCCGGCCTACACTGAGCGAGTGGAGCGGGGGATAAGCGGCAGCGATTAGAACATTTTTTTAACTTTGACGCAGACATTAAATTAAATCACTCATTCATTCATCACCAGCCCATACACGTCCCACTGCTGGGCACGGGTCTCCTCTACCATTGAGAGCGTTTAGGCCTTAGTCCACCACGCTGGCCTAGTGCGGGTTGTCGGATTACACGCCTAAGAAATTCCTATGAGCATTTCGAACTATGCATAGAATAAGGTTACTTATGAATATAACACCAAAGTACTTTTTATTTCTAGAATAGAGTTAAAATTGTTTATATATTGCACTAGTGAAGTTATAATGATCACAAATTTTTTTGTTGTTTGAAGAACATAAAAAGTTACTGATAATTTTGTGCCCAATTAAGTTTAAATCGCTGAGAAAGACAAGTTGTGAAAAAGCATATATAACTTTATTCTGCGCATAGGTCGATTTAGTTGTGCAGGTTTAATAACTTTACCGTTATATTAAGTGATATGTATGTAATTCATTGTAAATACACGATAGATGTAAATGCATCTGAATACGATTGTCTGGTCTATCGTCGCATAAGTGAGTTGTAGGCAATTGATTTCGTTATTGGCTATGGCGAATTAATTATAATCAAATACTATATTGGCACGATTACATTCACTAATCATTTATGTTTTCTCAACTAGTGAGGAAGTCATTAGGTAAATAAGCAATAAAACAACATGGCTTATAACCGAAAATCGTGAAGATTTTTCTTTTGTTCTCTTCTCTCATACGTCGACAAATAAGTTTCATTGCAATAAACATTTTAGACTAGAATCCAGGGTCTTTCGTTCTCTCGCTAGTATCCCATGCCTCGGGCCACCAGCAAAGGCTACGTGCGGTGTTCCCGTGGGAAATCTTTTCGACGCCGACAAGGGTGAGTCGAGATTAACTTTCGTTTAATATGTCAATGCGATACCTTTTGGTTGCATCCATTTAACCTTATTGGATACAAGCAGCTGGAATTCGTACGTCGGATTAGCTTTCAGTTGATTGGAAAAGTCCCTCAGCTCGGCCTGGAGGGGAAATCACCCCACCTATTTCGAGATTTAGAATCTGCGCTTTGGACGGACGTGTCTCGTCAAGCTAATTTTTTATGAAGTGTTGAGTAGAAACGCCGAAATTACCTAATTGATAATTCTTCTTCTTCTCATCAACCCATGTACGCCCACTGCTGAGCACGGGTCTCCTCTAACATTGAGAGGGTTTAGGCCATAGTCCACCACGCTGGCCTAGTGCGGGTTGGCGGACTACACACCTAAGAAATTCCTAAGAACTTTTAAGTGTGCAGGTTTCATCACGATGTTTTCCTTCACCGTTACAGCAAGTGATAATTCAATGTGAATACACACATAACTTCGAAAAGTCAGAGGTGTGTGCCTGGGGTTCGAACCCGCGACCGCCGAGATTCTCGACCGCGCGCCCAAACCTCGAGGCCATCACTGCTATTAATTGATAATTACATACCTAAAACTACACATATGTATGTATATACAGGTGTGTTCAGACCGTGATCGGAAAGTAAGGCAGTTGATAGCTATGGAAAATCTCAATAGTCGGGATTTTTTAACGCCAATGAGTTTGTGATCACCGTAGTTATCACACGCCTTAATTTCCAATCATGGTCTGAATACAACCTTTATAACCTCACGCCTGTATTTCCTATGGGATAGACAGAGGTGGTTTTTTTAATGGTTGCGAGTCTATTGTCGTTTTTCCGACAACATTTCCAAATTTCGTAGTGGGTCTGAGAATTTCCTAGTGAAAAAACTTAATAACATAAATTAAGCCACACAAACTAATGATAGACTGTAAATCAGTTCAAATTCATCTTAGGGCAATAACCAGAACTCGGTTAAGCTATAGGGTCAAGAGAAAGCTAAGTCGTAGTCCAAAGTGTCCTTGTGCGACCGTAAGCCTTCACAGATCTGAAAAATTCATGCAAATTACATTAATTAAAATTAAATATTAACCAAGAATCTTCGCTTTCCGACCTTATTCTGCTGTAAAAAATCGTATTCGTTGGCAAAACCCTCAAAACGAAAACAGTAAAAAAGTCTTCTTAACATTCAAGATTTCCTTCCAGCGCTGTCTAAAGAGATATCCGAGCTAACCCGTCTGCCACCTCGTAAATAAATTCCTCATTTAACCCTCCCAATGCGGGTTGAGGGTATTTTTTACCAAATTTAAGAGACCTTTCAGAACACGCTGGTATATTGGCTTCTATTTTGCGGTTGAGTAGTGGATATTTTTTTGAAATGAGTATCTTAGTGTAAAGATCATAGTCTGTGGAATAAGTTATTAATCTTCACAATTATGCAAAGGTGTTTTAGCGGTGATGGCCTCTAAGTTTAGGCGCGCAGTCTTGAATCTCGGCGTTCGCGGTTCCTAACTGCTAGGACACACCTCTGACTTTTCCAAGTTATATTAGTATATTCACAATCAAAAACATCATGAGGAAACCTGCACACCTAAAAGTGCTTAAGAATTTCTTAGGTATATAGTTCACCCCTCCGGACTAAGCCTGCGTGGTCGACTAATGCCTAAAGCCTTTCAGTTGTAAAGGGGACCCAGTGGGATGTAGGTATATGACCTGATAATGAAATAAATAAATGATGAAGGTGATTTTATAGATATGGTCACGAACTATGCGTACAGGATGTATTCAGACCGTGATCGGAGACTAAGGCAGATCATACATAGTTAAGGTTTGTAATCATTTAAGCTATTCATCTTCATCTTCATCAACCCATATACGCCCTGCTGAGCACGGGTCTCCTCTACCATTGAGAGGGTTTAGGCCATAGTCCACCATGCTGGCCTAGTGCGGGTTGGCGGACTACACACCTAAGAAAATCCTAAGAACTCTTAGGTGTGCAGGTTTCATCACGATGTTTCCTTCACCGTTAAAGCAAGTGATAATTCAATGTGAATACACACATAACTTCGAAAAGTCAGATGTGTGTGCCTGGGGTTCGAACCCGCGACCGCCGAGATTGTCGACCGCGCGCCCAAACCTCGAGGCCATCACTGCTTCATCACACTTAAGCTATTGCCTGCCTTAATTTCCGATCAAGTTCTAGATTCTACCTTAGTAGGTAGAATCTACCAAGTACGGTGATTATTGAACACATGCAAGGCTCAAGGTCTACTCTTCCTTTGAGTTCCCGTGTAAGTTATTGTGTAGTCGATCTAAAGAACGTGGTACGTCTCGTTAGCCGCGCCGCGTCGAAACAAAACCCGTGTATCTGCGGGCGCCGGCCGCACAAATAAACACGGTAGAAACACCCTTTTGATCTCGGGCTGTTGCCGCTTTTCTGGTAATGAGCTGACGGCAACCCCTCTGTGCCAACGGTAACGTGTGCATTATTTGTGATCTTTACTCATTTTTCTAAGTACAAACATACATTACATACTACGTACATAAACTCACGGCTGTCTCCCGTTAGGGTAGGCGGAGACTATAGAGCGCCTAATGCCACGGTCCAAACACTATAAATAAATAAATAAATAAATACACCCAACAGTCACATACATAGTCCTGACCCCACACTAAGATGCAAGTCTTGTGTCGTGGGTATCAGAAACTACGAGAGACTTTTCGGTCTCACAAACACCCAGACCCGATACAAATATTTGTGGATCACACAAACATTTGTCTCGGTGCGGGAATCGAACCCGCGGCCGCTCGTTTCGCAAGCTGGTGTTTAGTCAACTGCGCCACGGGGCTGTCACTATATAAAACTATATAAACAAGGAGACGACTAAAATACCTACTTGTTAACTATTCTGATACAGTTTTTCGCGTGGAAAGTTCATGATGATAATGCAATAGGGTGTTCATAAGTTAGCAAAAACACGTGATAACACCACCTTAATCGAATTTGGTGTGTGCAGACATTAAGGCCGCCCAGTGATCGTGCGACTGTGCGGGAGTGTCGCAAAAATTCACTCATAAAGTACACTAAGAATTTTTCCAAGTAAGTACATACCTACTTAGATACTCATCTGCATTCTTGAAAGGGTAATAAGAAAAGGGAATTAAGCAGTGACGATCTCGAGGTATAGGTAGAGGCGCGATGTCGAGAATCTCGGCCAGCGCGTGTTTGAACCCCAGGCACACACCTCTGACTTTTCAAAGTTACTTCTGTATCCAAAATAAATTTTCACATGCTTTAACGGTAACGGGAAACATCGTGACCAAACCTGCACATCTAAAAGTTCTAAGTAATTCATTCGGTGTGTAGTCCGCCAACCCGCACTAGACCAGCGTAACCCTCTCAACGGTAGAGGAGGCCCGTCCCCCCCAGTTGGACGTACATAGACCGATGATGATACTTAGCATTGCTACACCGAACCAGGTTCGACCTTGGCAACCCATTCCCAAGACTGGACCCATGAAGATCTAGTATAAAAGTCGTGGCGAGAATGTCCCAGACCTCATGCATTGTTATACACGTTGATTAATCGAGCAGACGGTAGTGTATCTGGTGGGGGGAGACCTGTTCGGGGGGGGTGCGGCGTGTTTCGTTGCGCCCAACAATGATGGATGGCTCGGTGCAGTCCGCCAGTTAACTCGAATGTACCAGTCGTTTGTCATCGCGTTACTGTCGCCTCCCTATACGGGGTTGATGCAATTTTATTCACCGATAGCTTGACGGCTTGTAGAAGTTGCCTGTTGTAGCAACAGTTTCTGAAATGGTGGATGTGAAAGTTTGTGGTAAAATTTCAGGATGGTTTTTTGTTGGCTCTTTTGAGGGTTATATTAAGCTGTAAAATGGTGAAAGTCTTTCCTCCTTTCTGTTGTCTTCGGCGGTCATGCGTCGAGATAAGAAACGCTGCAACAAGTTGCCATGCGTGTGTAAAGAACTTGATAGTCTGTTTGGAAAAATTTAAAATTGTCGTGAGAGTTGAATATCAATAAGCCGCCATTATTGGGATCCACAAATAGATTAAGTTTATGAAGAATTATGTCTCGCTATAGTTATAAGACATCTGTGTCGTATTCCTTGATCGTGACTGTCATGATCACTTCCTGAAAATCAATGGTCAATTCATTTGTTTTGGTGTCAGCCAATTCACAAAACCATTGATTATTTCTTTCACAGCCCCGCGGCGCAGTAAGCTAGACACTAGCTTACGAAACGAGTGGCCGCGGGTTCGATCCCCGCACCGAGACAAATGTTTATACGATCCACAAATATTTATTTCGGGTCTGGGTGTTTGTGAGACCGAAAAGTCTCTCGTAGTTTCTGATACCCACGACACAAGACTAGTATCTTAATGTGGGTTCAGGGCTATGTATGTGACTGTTGGGTATATTTATTCATTTCCTTCTCTATTAAAAATTACATAACATGAAAAAGATCACAATCGAATCAGTAACCGTCAAAATTTCCTCTCGATGTTATCCATTGCTTGTCCTTTCACCAAATCATCTAAACACATGCGTTTCTATCCAAAACACAACATGGAAATGGGTTTACAACGTGTGCAAATATTAGAGAGTATTTAAGCCTCCGACGTATGTTAAACTGGGAGGGTCTGGCCAACGGAGCCCTCCTTAAGACCACTAGCCTCCCAAATGTCTACGTTCTAGACAGGTTGGGTTTATGCTCCCTGCATATTGTATACCAAATGTTTTCGAATATGTTTATGTAAATGATGGGATGTGTCCGGCTTTTGTAAGTGAAGTTTTGGATGTAATGCCTAATTTGAGAAGATTGTAATTATAATTATGGTGATTATGTGCATAGAGATATTACCATGTCTAATAATAATAATAGGAGACGAAATTGTTATGATTCAGCAGAACTATTCTTATGTACTACAGACTTTTAAACAGTAAACTAAATATCACTTTACTTGACCGTGGATTCGAAACTGAAACTTCTCAATCCTTTACTCCAAGCAGAATTCAAATGTTTGGCTTAAGTTGTAATAAGAAATAGTTATTAAATAACTAGCGGTCTCCCGGCACAATTATGGGCCGTACGATCTCGAGGTCCTGGGTTCGATTCCCAGGTCGATAAAAGGCCAGTGCAGTAGGACCTATATAGACTGATGATGATAATGATGTATCCAGGTATGTTATTAAATCATTCCCTGTAACTCCTAAATACCTGTACCGTTATGTATTCCGACCCGACAAGGTAAACACAAAACAAATTGCCATCGCCGACATGGATGTTCAATATTTTAAAAAGTCACGGATGATAGATGGCCGCGGTGGCTGTGTTAGACGCTAGTTCACATTTCACTGATAAAAACATGACGAATTACTTTCTAGATTATTCTGAACGTTTTATCTGTGCAAATGTTTATCGGGTTGTTTGTTAGTGTGTCTGTTCTGTTACTGTGTGTTTTTGCAAACGTTGACTGACATAGTTAAGAGATCCTATGGTTTCTCAGGTTGGGCAAATTGTTATATGTGGTTTATATTATACATTTTTGTGTGTACTAGAGGAGCGTAGTTTAGAAACACGCAGTTGCGGATTCAAACCGAAAGAACACACCTCTGATTACAAATTGAGTGTATTCGAAAATAATTATAACACCTGCACACCTAAAAGTTCTTAGAGAGTGTTTAGCTACGTAATCTCGTAGAGAGCTAGATCGTGGTGGACTAGAGCTTAAATCCTGGCATTTGTAGACGAGGCCCGTGCCCTGCAGTGGAATGTATATGAGCTGATGGTATTCTTCAGCAATATATACAGTAAGTAAGTGTACAGTGTATCTCCCTGGTAGACCTAAAAGTATTTCTACATACAAATTTCTAAATTGAACGTCTCAAGTCACATTTACTTGACATTGCGTTAAAAAAATCAATAACTTTTCCCGACCCAGGATTCGAATCATGAGACCAACAAATCACAACGCTTGAACACATGACACAATCTACCAAATGGTCCAGCGTGCGAGATAAAAAATATCAGAATAAAAGATGAGCGCGGCGCCGCTGACCGCGATAAATCAACTCCATGATTTAGCCGATGTTCACACCATACCCATTTTTATTCCCAACCACATTATATCTACATATTCAGTACATTTTCAGGAGGGAACGTTGGGATGCACGAATTCGTGGAGTTGGTAGTATTTTATAGATAGTTTAAGTGCTATAGCCACTACACACTAGGCGGCGCTCCAAGATCATTATCAGATCATACAACTGAGAAGGTTTACACTTTAGACAAGCCCGTAGCGCAGTTGAAAAGACACAAAATTGCAAAATGAGAGGCCGCGGGTCCGATCGCAGCGGGACCAATGTTTGTGTGATTTACAAATATTTGCTTCGGCCTTGGTATTTCCCAGGGACAAATGCTTCTCGGGCGAATGTAAACGGTACTGTTGAGTGTATTTATTTGCCTATTTATTTATCAATCATAGTCCATAGGAACGTCTTATCAAATAGGATGATACTTATAGCTAGCTCTAAAGTTGTAAGAAAAAATATTATAGGTACTCGTAGATCAGTCAGAATTAATAAACCTATCCTAGTAAACACCCACGTTTTTCCAAAGCTACATTGGCATTCTCTCCAAGCAAAACCTGCATATAAAAAATTCTAAAGCCACATCTAAGGTTACTCCTCTCGGGCGAAATACAATGTTCTCCCTTAGAGAATAATACAGCAATAAGTAACCGTCGATGTCAAACCGACAACTTGTAACGGCCTAGCGATTCTCGCTGTTGCCTAACTTCACCCCCCCCCCTCGCGACCCACCCCGCAACCCCCTCGCACGATATATCACGAAGATTTGTTTAATATTTTCATTTTATTATTCAATATACGAAATTTTAGATCAAGATGGCGTAGAAGTTTTAGATCAAGATGTTAAGGGTTCTATTCCCGGAACTTTTAAATCAAGATGTCGGGGTTTCGAAAACCTCCGTGTTTGGAAAAGTACCTGAAAAATTACAGGCTCTGCCTCTCACTTTATAACTCTCTCCATCCGTGGTGGGACATCCATAAAATCCCAGAAGCTCTTTATCCGTTACTTAATACTGAGTAATAATGTATAAGAATAATCTTTAAGCTTTAAATACTTGTTTAACAAAAACCATATGACGAAGAAATGAGACTACCTTAAAATTTACATAAACAATTATAAATTTGACATAACACAATTAACGTGTAACACTTTTGGCCTTCAGTAGAAGCACCGTCACTAATGTCTACTGCTTGGATGAAATAATGGAGAGTCTAGTTTAAAAAACAACGCCCATTTTATTTCTATAGGTCAGCCAACAGACTATTACAAATGGGCCTTATTCTACAATTTTGCATGTTAAAAGATAAATTGTGAAGTAATTAAGCGAGTAACCAGCTCAGCGAATGCAAAGCACAAAAGATCCAATGAAACTGAAACTCATTTCCAGAAATTCTTAATTACAATATTTCCCGCACGGTTGGAATAAACGTAAATAGTTAAATAGCGGAACACACTACGGAAAGTGGAGGCAAACATGTAAATACTTATTACTATGGACTCTCGCGAATATTTCACAATTGTAATTTATGTACGTCACGCCTGTATTAACCGAAGTGTATTTCTGCACCTACATTTCGCTTATTATGCGGGTCGAGACTGTTACCGTTTTTCGGGCATATTTCAAGACATTTCGGACTGAGAATTTCCCAAAAAAATCCCGACCAAAATTACAATTTTAACGTTTTCCATATAACCAAATGTACGTGGTTTGAATGGAAAACGTCATTTATTTTATTTTTTTTAACGCCAGTGGGTTTCTGATCCCCGTAGTTATTATCTGCATTAGTTCCGATCACGGTCTGAGTAAACCTGCATAAATCTGTTACAAATAGTAGGGTGTTTGTTTTATCAAAGTGTTTATAGATGCAAACAGGCGCTACCGGCCAGTGCAGCGATGTTTTCTACCATTGTTTACCTTCAATCCGGCTTTAATTAATGGTACACGCTTTATATTAAACATTTATGATATGCACGCGGGCGTATCAAAATAATATAAGCAAATATGCATACAAATGGAAAACACGGGGAATACTTTCGAAATAATTCCTGTTTGATAGATGTGAGTGTGAGTACATAATACAATATCACGACTGTAATCCCCAAAATAATAGGCAGAGGTGCAATTCTGCACCCAAATTTCGCCAAGTATGTCAGTCCCGCGTAATAGAGGGTTAGATTAGGCCGCAAGGTTCACACCTCTGACTTTGCGAAGTTATGCGTATTCGCAGAGAATTATCACTTATCGCTGAAGCAAAACATCGTTACGAATCTAAAAATTCTTAGGAATTTCTTAAGTGTGTAGTCCCCCAACCCGCATTAGTCGAGCGTGAAGAACTAAGGCCTTCACCCTCTCAATGGTAGAAGCTATTAATATACATATGAGCTGATAACGATGACAAATGACAAAAATGGAAATATGTATTCTCAAATTCAACACAAAAATCCCATTTCAAAACCAAAAGGGCTTAACATCACGGCTTATTCTATACTTATACTACCTTTCGCTGTAAGCAGCCTCTAGGCCTATCCTTAAGCCAAAAGTCTCGAAAACGACCACAAGTCAGTAAATCCAGCACGTATTTAATCCCTGGTAATTATTTGCTAACGCCGTTCACGGTAGGTTGAGTGTGAGGTCGTCGCCCACTATTTATAGGTCAATTACCGCCCTGTAATTAAACCGATGCCTCAGATCCCAGCTAGAAGGTTCTATGGGAATTTAAACCAGATTTTGTGTGGGAGTGTCGCTTTTGGAGAGACTGTCGCGTTTGGCAGATAATGTGGATTTTCAGTTCCATGTTTAAAAAATGAATGTAGAAAGAAGGTTAGGTTCGGATGCTTATAGCCAAATAGACCGACAGTGCAACCGAGACAACTCAAATTCGTTTCTGGCGATGGATTTAGTATAATCGTATTTTTATCAGAAGCTCTCAGCAGCGTAAAATAGCTTAGACAATTGCCCGAGAAACAGCAATAGTTAAAACTTAAACGCAGATACCGAAACGTGAATGTACTTAAAGTACAAATCTGCCCTGTCCTGCAGAAATATAGTCTTAAATACAATATAAAAAACTGAACCCAAAATCCGCGGTCATCGGCGGCACGATAAAACTTTAACATCGCAAGTGCAAATATTTATCAAAGAACAAAAATATGTCCGAGCTCAAAGGAAATAAATGCAAAGAGCGAATGATAAAAATAAGTTATATTTTTTTACATATTTTTTTGCCCAACGTTAAAAAAACCTCGATACGAACGCATTCCCCTTTCACGGAATATATCCCCGGCGTTTACTTTTAATGTTTTCCTTTTAAGCTTCAGCAAAATGAAAAACTAGTTGTGCACGCTCCCTGTTAATTTCAGCTGCTCGCTGCGAAACATAAATGTTTTACACATGCGAATAAAACGGAATGAATCAGTGCTATCGCGGTACACTTTCGTGCTATTTATCTTTATCTAGCTTCGTAAACAAGCGCTGTTTGTTTATATGTCTATCTCGCTTCATCAACATCAATTAAAACTACTGCAAACGGTGCCTTTAGCGTATCCTGTAAGATATTTCCTTTAGATCCATATGATATGCCGTGTAATTAATAATGCTCATGTCTCCAAAGGATTAGGCAGTGATGTATTTACTCATTGAACTTGATATTTTTAAATGCAATTAATTAATTGAACCGTTCAATAAATTGCTAACTTTAAGTAGTTACTAAATAGTTCTTCATATTAACAATATAAAATTATAATTACTGATTATTCTGTAGACATATTAGGTAAAATATACAGTATAATAACAAACAACATACCTCACGCCTATATTTCCCGAAGGGGTAGGCAGAGATGCATTTCTGCACCCACATTTCGCCAGGTATATATGAGTCCCACGTAATAGGGGGCGAGCGTAATACTTTACTGACAAAATACTCGAAGGGTAGTTTTATACTCAGATAGAATACAAATATTTCCAGATTTTATCGTGGAGCTAAAATCTAGCAATATACGAAATATGAAGGTAAAATTGAAAGCTCCAGATCAATGGAAATGTCATCAATACAGCGTCAAGCCATCTCTTCTCCTTCGGCTAAATTTATTAGAGCGTTGTCTAGGGGTAGCATAGTATGGACATTTTTTGGCAGTAAAAAATAAGTAAAAAATAATTGCCCGCCAGCCCGCACTAGACTAGCAAAGTGTCACATAAAAAAACCCTAATTTTAAGATCATTTTGTCCAGTTTTTTATGCGACAGTAGTCTCCCGTAGGGTTTGGTTCAACTCTTCTACTGTGGCTACCAACCACACCAATAGAAAACTAACCAAAAATCATTTATAGTTAAACTGGAAGTCAAAATTATCTTTAGGCAAATAGACTTTTCAAGCCCAACGTGGGACGTCTTCCGACAGTTGTTTGATGACCCTGTAAAGATCGGACCTCCATTGGCCGCTGGATGATGAAGATGATGATGATGAGATAAACTTTTTAAAAATTTTCTGAATCATCAGTTTAAATAAAAAGACATCTTTATCTAAACCCAATTATCTTTATAAACGAAGCGACGTATCCCGAGTTTTCCTTTCGTATCTGTTTGAAACGCGGTCTCTCGCAGGAAATGATAATTGACAAGCGAGCTTCGAATTTATAGCCCCGCGGTCAGGCGGGTGGCTGGTGCGGATTTATTGCTTTCACCGGGCGTTGCGCGAAAAACCCACCTATTGTGTATATAAACGTGAATTAGCCGATTGGCCACCAGACTCTTGTTGAACACTTGGTTTATATTAAATATGCTATTTGAGTATTCTTTGATATTTGACACCCCTGTGCCGTAGTTGGCTTGACACTGGCTCGCGAAACGAGAGAGCGGGCTCGATCCCCGCACCGAGCCAAATGTGATTCACAAATTTTTGTTTCGGATCTGGTCGCTTGTAAAACCGAAAAAAACCTCCAAACAGAGCATTAAGAGACAACATTTTTCTATATCTTATCACGCGAAAGTATGCTAGCAATCTTAACGACCAAATAGCAACACTAATAAGTAATACATAGATTTTGGTTAGAAATTGCGTAGATTAGGTTACGAAAACCCAATGAATTTTGGTTCAAACGGATAACTGATCTAAAAGTTTTGTGATTTGCTCAGAGAAAAAGGAATTTATTGAAAAGGAGTATAGTTAAAAATAGCATAGCACCTAAGTTGATCATAAAATAACCCAGCAGATAAAGTCACGGACATCCGCAACTTGTGCAAAAACATTGAAATAGAATAAAGAGGACATTTATAAAAACCATACATATTAATGCGGTGTGGTAATTAACACACGGTCGGCAAGTTGGGCGTGCATCGTTAGCCGAGCATGTTGGCCAGGTGATTGTGTCCTCGCGTGCACAGCGTTGATGCTTCACGCTAGATAATATTTCCATTAATCGCTTTACGTCGCGAATGTCACTGCACGTGACACACTGCGCGGCCGTGCGTGCAACTTTATTACAGTGAAATATTAGTATGACAAATTAGGTCGGATTATACCTGTGAAAAATTTAAATTGTATGCAAAAACGCTTCGGCCACGTGGAAAGTAATGTTGTAGTATTTTTAATATTTTATACCGGCAGTATTTATACTGAATTGTGTGTAATATAATCTGAGGGAAAACAATTATTTGTATACGAATTGTCTATCTTTATCTCAGTGACGGTGTTTAGAAACATAAAATTGAGACTCAAACCTCGCTCTATAAAATTCCGAATTTAAATTATACTCTTTAAATCTATATTTAACAGAAGCGATCCGACATACTTCTTCTTCTTCTTCTTCATCATCAACCCATATACGCCCACTGCTGAGCACGGGTCTCCTCTACCATTGAGAGGGTTTAGGCCATAGTCCACCACGCTGGCCTAGTGCGGGTTGGCGGACTACACACCTAAGAAATTCCTAAGAACTCTTAGGTGTGCAGGTTTCATCACGATGTTTTCCTTCACCGTTAATGCAAGTGATAATTCAATGTAAATACACACATAACTTCGAAAAGTCAGAGGTGTGTGCCTGGGGTTCGAACCCGCGACCGCAGATTCTCGACCACGCGCCCAAACCTCGAGGCCATCACTGCTGCACTGCATCCGACTTACGAATAAGAATATTTTTTCCCCACCATAAACAATTACAAACTAAACATTACAAAAGTAACGTATGACGCTTTCGGGCTTCTATGGAATTACCGCCATTACGTCATTTAAGGGTCAGGTCCTAAGGTTCATTCCAATCTTTAATTGATATATATAACAACAACATACCTCACGCCTATATTCCCCGAAGAGGTAGGCAGAGATGCATTTCTGCACCCACATTTCGCCAGGTATGTATCAGTCCCACGTAATAGGGAGCGAGCCTATTGCCGATTTTCGGGCACATTTCCAGACTCCGTGCTGCTACTGAGAATTTCCTAATGGAAAAACCCAATAACACTTTGCCCGACCCGGGAAACGAACCCAGGACCTCTAGATCGCACGGCACATACTTGTACCGCGAGACCACGAGGCAGTCCAGTCAGGTCAGTTTAATTGATATATCCAGATACAAAAATAGCGACAAATTTGTGTCAAGGTTTAAGGGACAGCAGTTATACATACAAAGAACATTCTTCTTACCACCTCGTCGTTGCAATCACATTGCGCTAGAAAATTCAAAGCCGAGACTTTGTATACAAAATATCATAGAATAATGTAGAAGCCTCTTCGGAGGCAGAAAGGTCGTAAGTCTTCATACCCAGGTCAGGTAAAGGTTTACTGGGATTTTTTTATTAATAAAGTCTCACCATTTTGGACTTTGGTTGCATAACTGGAAAATGCACAGTGCCGAAGATTTTACGTAGAACGTTTCAAAATCTGATAAGAGTAATACTTACATACCTATGTACATACTCACGCCTATATTTCCTGTAAGGGAGATATGCATTACAACACTCATATTTTGCCGATTGGGCTATCGTCCCTCGTAATAGGTTAATGCTAGTATTTTTTATGCAGAATACCAGAATCCGTGCTACTATTGACGATATCCTAAAGGAAAAACCAAATAACAGTTCGCCCTATCTGGGACGGTTCTATCGCACAATATCATAGTCAATTCAGAATTGCCTTGGGAATTTCAAAAAACTCCAAGCTGATATAATATCTCTCTAACACCCACTAAGTACTAAGATATATCATAAATATCATCTTTACTTCGCCAATCCAATCCTTTTCTTTATTCATCCCCCAAAAAACCAGTGAACACTAACAATCGCGGGGTTAATTTGAACGCTTCCTAACGAGGAGTTCTTATTTTGCCTCCGTACATAAAACAAAGTGGGGAGGTCTTTTTGTCCGTATGTAAACACGCCGTTGGGTTCCGCAGGTAATTAATTAAAGTTGTGTTTGCGCCGTGTGCCACTGTGTTTTATATTACTCTAGGGTTCAACCCGCAATGGTTCTGCATTTTTTTTTATAATCACCCGCAGTTTTTGAAAGAATGTTTGAGTACGAACATAACTGTATCGCTGAATGGACAAGTATGTTTTGTTAATATGTAATCATATATCAAAACTTCTACATGTAAATTACACAGTCGATGGCAATTTAAATAAATAAAGAGTAAATATATAAAGAAACAATGTGCAACGTAAAGTCGGCCAACTCGTGCTAGCGTAGTTTGATGTATTTGTTCCTAATGGAACGTATGTAACCCCGACTCCAAAAATAACAATAATTGTAACTACTAGGTATGTGATGAGTTAAATTTGATGTGATGCTTACCTTTTAGGGCGCTAAACAAATGGTCGTACCTACATACTGATTAAGAAAAAAAGAAAGTTGATTATTAAGTTAAAAAAGAATACGCAATAACTTTTCTTAATTTGTAGTGCATATTAATTATTAGGAGAGGCCTATGTCCAACAGTGGACGTGAAAGGCTGTTGATGATGATGATGATGATGATTAATTAATCTTGGGATAGTATTTTAAGGCCGCTTTTTTTTATATTATACAGAACCACAGCAGTTCGCGGACTACTCCATAGTCACGGGCGTTCCATTGTTTCTTTACATCCATTCACAAAGTTCATTGTGTTGCCAACACTGCACTAATGCGGCTTTACGGTAAGCACGCTTATTTCGGAAGACAATGTTTAAATTAATTACATACATGTACACACTAGTTGCAAATTAAACGACGTCTTTAGGGAACAGATAAACACTGGCTTTTAAGTAGTAGAGTTAATTGCAAAACCGTGTTTTGAATTTTGGCTCGACACGGGTGGTACCACTGGCACAATAAAAACCGTTAAATTTGAAATTGATATTCTATTTACGAAAGTCTTTGAAGTGTATCTTGTAAATCATAGAGCCATGTGATAAATCCTTCTCTATATTGATAAAAAGTGGGATTGACAGTGGTACTACCACTCACAAAGATCGCTCTGAAACTATTATGAAGTACATACATAAATAGTCTTTGATAGTCGAGGCACATATCGACTACAGTGCATCATCGTCAGGAAATAAATTAAAAATTGACAGAACATAATACTTATTAACTAGCGGGAATTAATAGCCTTTTATATGATATATTTGTACAAACTTCCAAGTGACAACACATTGGCGTCTTCATAAAAGTAACGTTGGCAATTTTTCACATCTCCACAGCCACCGTAACAAACTTTTCTTAATTCAGCACAAAGACAACTTGCAAAACAAGAAGTATTTAAATAAAAACTTATTCGCCTCATAAATCAACGAACAAACAAAATTTAATGTCATTTATTACCTCTTAAGGTACGTAGAAGATTAACGCTTATTTCGCTTTTTGTAGTTTCCCCGAGTGGGGTTGCTTCCCTAGCCGCGCTCTCCTCAGGGTTGCCGCGGAAAAGTTTTATTTTTTTTGTGATTAAAATAAAGAGTGACTGAAAAAGTTTTGAATTGTCGTATGAGGGACCTATTCCACAATGTACATATATAGGAAACTATAAAAAGTTTAATTTTATTTGAAAGAGCAGGCCTATTAAAAAGATTGAATCTAAACCGACCTCCGTATAATTTAATCGTTTTTTTCTGTTAAGAATTTTACGTAATGGTGCTTACTTGTTTAATCTTTCAGCTTCAAAAGTTGTTTAGATGATTATAATCGTTATATGTACAATGCACATATTTATAGTTCACAAAATTTTGAGAATATTGTTTTAAGCATTTTCATAAATGTATTGTATGACTTTATTTAAGATACTATGTACCTTCATTAATCATTGAATTACCTCGCGTGGGGGAGCAGATAGAACAACAGACAGAATTACCTTCTCACTTATTCTTTTTTATTCCAATTTGGTGTGTAGTCCACCAACCCACACTAGGTCAGTGTGGTGGACTAAATCCTAAACCTTCAGTGTCTAAGTCCATGCCCAGCAATAGGACCTTTGTGGGCTGATGAAGACGATGTGTTAATTTACTAGCTTCAGTTACTCCTGGCAACCCTGCATCCGTTAATGCATTCTTTATAGCCAAGCTAGATTCCACCGAGGCAACACATTCGGCGCTTTGTAGACTGATTTCTAGTGTTAATATTTATTAGTTCTTAGTAGCTAACGTGGATTAAGTTTTCATTTTGAGATCTGAAAGAATAGATGAGTGGAACATTCTAGATTTAACATTTAATTACAAGGGAGCTGGCTTTAGGAACCATGTTGTAAGTTACAAACACTTTAAAATTGCTTTAGTAGATTATGACTTCGCTATTCTGTTTTGTAGTCTGATATTTCGTTGCAATATTTGCCATATTAGTCTCTATTGTCAACGGACTGAAATTGAGGAATTTTATATATATTTATACATAGTTTTGATTCCACACTAGGACCACAAGTCCTGTGTCGTCGGTCTTACTAACGTCTACACACGAAACAAATCTTTGTCTTGATGTCGTGATCGAACCTGCGGCCTCTGGTTTCACGAGCTGGTAGCGCCACGTGACTGTAGCAGCTTTTTTTATGGGTGTACATACTAAGATTTAGTCACACTTTTTGCTCATAAATAGATCATAATATATTTTGAGCCTTATTATTGTAACTGTACAAATTTTTTAACTTGTAATATAATTTAATAATAAAGTTAAAAACCAGTAGTTCATATTACAAAATAAAACGCTTACAAGACCTAATAACAAGATTCTATAAAGGATCATTGAATATTGTTCACACATAACTGTCCGATCGCCATTTTGATCCGTAGTTTCTAAGCGCTCATTACCCCTTGTTTGCCCATAAACTAAACTCCTTTCATAACGTTCTGAATAGAGTTTTTAATCTGTGTAAATTTGCGCCTCGCACGGGCAAAGTCGCGTCCGTCGCTTGTCATTACCGGGCGGGCTTTCAACCCATGTGAATCGGCGCTAATTGCGCGCGGGCTGCGTTCTACAGCACGTTGAAAGCGCCCCGTGTGATCCGACAAATCAGGGATTTTGTTTTATATCGGGACTGAAATGTACAATTTTGAAGTCATTCTTATTTATCATGAAATTTTAAAAAATATTCGATTTTTATGTTTTATAATTTCCTTCAAGTACCTTCGACTATACTGTTGCCTGGTTAAAGCAGTGATAGACAAATAGCATAAAAATTAAAACAGAGATGACAAGTATGTTTAAAAGAATTTGATAACGATTCCAGAACTCAGTGCTTCTTAATCAGAGAAATTGTGCCTTGAAAAGTGCACTACAACCTATCAGACGTAGTTACATAAAGACAAAATACAATTCTTATCGGTCATAAAAGATCTATTGAATAACTAAAGAACTAACTCATCTTAAGCCACAGAGTAAAAACGAGGCGTGGGTTGATAAATAGTAGCAACGGTTGCAGACAATACTTCACTTTCATTCATGAGTTACTCTCGTAGGTCGACTGTCGTCCATACACCAAGGTGTTATTCCAAAGAAAATCGTAGAAACGTGAAAATCCACGCCGCACATGTTGCGATTTATTTTCTTAAACAGCTGCACTGAAAAGTGATAAGTTTCGACTATATATTTGTAGTCTTATTGCTAGAAATATGGCTATTTGTAGCAGTGTTTGATGTCTATTGAAAACATATGACACACGTATTCTTATTGTCTACTATTATTTCATGTTGCTTGTGTATGTAATGGTCAGTAATTTGTGTGATTTCAGTATTTTTAATATTAATTATACATCTTATATATTTCTTCACATTTTTATTTTTCTGTTACCCTAAGGTTGACGGGTAGATAGGTGGCAAGCCGATTGCTATTTTTGTGATACATTTGACATTCAAATCTATAATATCTAGGCCGAGCGGCACATAATAAAAAATAGTAACAAAAACGGTGACTGATTTGCTAGAATTAAGTCATTAATGGCTAGTAAGGCGCGTCTTTTACGAAGGGTAAAGGCTTTTTAAGTAAACCCTTTTTCCACTTAACTATGCGATTGAAAAAATATTCAAGGCTATCTTTAGGTATTTGGAATATCTCATGAGAATAAACTTATACAGAATGAGAAAAAACGAGCAACATTATCAATTCCCTTTCCAACCCATCATTAACTTAGGTTTCTGAGACGGGTACTGAAATAAAGTTACTTTTTCTCGGTTTTTTCAAATTCAAATCGACGGTCCCGTTTTTATTAGATTGATAGTCCATCTCAGACAAATTTATTTGTATATCAATAATCAACAAAAAATATAATAAAAAATCATTTCGAAAAAAAGCGCCACCTTTATTTCATTGCTATAAAAATTTAAAATGTTTATCATATTACCCCATAGATGTCTCTTATTCGATATTCAAAACAACACAATACCTTATTAGGACAACATTCGATAAATGCTCTGAATACGCCAAAATCGTCAATATTTCGTGGTTATCACATTACAAGTAATATTCGGATACGATCTTATAACTTGGAAGACAGATGCAAAATTATCTCGGAGAATAGTTACAGAAATATCAACCTTATTCCCTGTGTGAAAAGGATTAGGTAGAGCGACAGTAGGCGATACGTTTTCAGTCCATACTCCAGGGAAATTATGGAAATGTATATCCCACTCGCAGTTGGCAGGTATTTTGTCAGATAAACGATATTCGTTCGTTTCGATTAGAGATCTGGGGGGAACGCATTGCATACACAGTCTCTCCAGCAAAACCATTGAAAAAGGACAAACAGAATGGCTGAATTAAGGAATACATAGATGTTGTGGTACTAAAGTTTATTTAAACGCCAAAACAGATGTGGCTTTTACAATGTCGTACATATTATTCTGAGCAACATTAAAAAGCAATTCTTGTTGAGTATATTCGGTCCCATAAACACCCAGCGCCGAAACATATCCTTATTTGTACTGAGTAGTACGATATAATCATAGACTTTTTTACAAGCCAAGCCTTTTTTTTAGTCGCAACATTCTTACTTTCAACTGGCAAATCAAAGTGATAAACCTACAACCTTGACTGTCTCATACTAACATTTATCATGTCTAAAGTAGTTTTAGATATGCATATGCATTTTCAAAGAACTAATATTCAGAAATACTACCCTACTAAGAATAAAAAAACAATAATTAAAACCTTTGCACTTCCACTTCATTCCCGATCTAAGAATCACATTAATCCCCTCCCAATTGGTTTCAAATTAACGACACCCTCTTACACAAGCAGGGAGATATTTCTCAATGAATCGTAAATATTTGGCATACACGCGATTCGGATTCTAATCTTCGAAGCGAGAGAATAAGCCAAATTGGTTTCCTACAGCTTGGCGACGATTCAAACATGTCGAAAATCCTCGCTTACAAACACCCATAATTTTGTGCAATCTAAGAGATAATTTTCTAACAAAAAACGTATTAAGACATAAGGCAACTTTGTATACAGATATACGGGTTGTATTCAGACCGTGTTCGGAAACTTAGCCAGGTATTAGCTATTACAAATACAAATTACAAACCTCCTGGCGTTAAAGAAAGTTCGAACAAAAAAAATACCTTTTCCATACAAACCGCATACATTAAATACCGATAGTTGGACAGAAAACGTCAATTATTTTATTTTTGTCGGGATTTTTATCAACGTCAATGGGTTTGTGATCACCTCAGCTATTACCTGCGTTAGTTTCCGATCATGGTCTGAATACACATGGGTATATATCAGCTCGAGCAGAGAAAGAAGCAGTCTTACCAAACAAGACTGTTTTCTTTCGGTTAACGACATTGGGTGACGAGTCTACTTCTAGTACAGTTTTCGTATCAACTGATATAGCCATGAGAAAGGCCTATGTCCAACAGTGGACGTGAAAGGCTGTTGATGATGATGATGATGATGATGATATAGCCACTAACTAATACGTCAAAGAATTAAAAACCCGCCATACTCACACAAGTTTGCTGCAAGATCAGGCCTTCAAAAAACTTCGAGGCAGTTAGATAAACAGCTGTTAAGTTGTAAAACTCAAAGGCATTCTTATAGAAGAAGAGAATAAGCCCAGAATAAACCGTTATATCGAGTGTTTTCATTTGTTCCATGGCAGCTAAACGCGAATCGAATTAAATATACACGAGCCCTGTCTACAGCATTTCCGTCGGCTTATGATTTGTGACGATATCGACCGGTTGACGCAGAGATTCTCAACACGGGAGACGATGCTCCTACGGCATAAGTGTTAAAATAAAACGCTTCATAAATACTGCACCAATTTAAACTTATAATTCACAATTTATATTTACAATATTCACAACTATTATTTAGTTTAGAACTGTTACTTCGAGCGGAGCTCGACCACCAATGCCTCGAGGACGATCCGTACTTTATAATGTTAGTTCGGTGAAAAACAAGCGACGCCATAATCAGTCAATACACTATCTGTTTTATCAATTTAATTATAATATTACTTTATTTATAATTCAATTTATTTATTCTATATATTATAATAATGATTCAGTATAAAATAATCTATTTAATATTTATCTTTATTTAATCAAATATTATGATAATTTGCTAACATTCGGCCATTCTGAACAGGCACGCGTCCCCGAGTGCATTAAAAAATTGTATATTATTATATTTAAATATTTATAAACATAAAATGTTATTAACGCCACGCAGGGCTAGTAAGCTAGTAAGCGCCACTCAGGGCTAGCAAGGTAGTAAGCGCCACGCAGGGCTAACAAAGTAGTAAGTGCCACGCAGGGCTAACAAAGTAGTAAACGCCACGCAGGGCTAACAAAGTAGTAAACGCCACGCAGGGCTAACAAAGTAAACGCCACGCAGGGCTAACAAAATAGTAAACGCCACGCAGGGCTAACAAAGTAGTAAGTGCCACGCAGGGCTAACAAAGTAGTAAACGCCACGCAGGGCTAACAAAGTAGTAAACGCCACGCAGGGCTAACAAAGTAGTAAACGCCACGCAGGGCTAACAAAGTAGTAAACGCCACGCAGGGCTAACAAAGTAGTAAACGCCACGCAGGGCTAACAAAGTAGTAAACGCCACGCAGGGCTAACAAAGTAGTAAACGCCACGCAGGGCTAACAAAGTAGTAAACGCCACGCAGGGCTAACAAAGTAGTAAACGCCACGCAGGGCTAACAAAGTAGTAAACGCCACGCAGGGCTAACAAAGTAGTAAACGCCACGCAGGGCTAACAAAGTAGTAAACGCCACGCAGGGCTAACAAAGTAGTAAACGCCACGCAGGGCTAACAAAGTAGTAAACGCCACGCAGGGCTAACAAAGTAGTAAACGCCACGCAGGGCTAACAAAGTAGTAAACGCCACGCAGGGCTAACAAAGTAGTAAACGCCACGCAGGGCTAACAAAGTAGTAAACGCCACTCAGGGCTAGCAAGTTAGTAAACGCCACGCAGGGCTAACAAGTTAGTAAACGCCACTCAGGGCTAGCAAGTTAGTAAACGCCACTCAGGGCTAGCAAGTTAGTAAACGCCACTCAGGGCTAACAAGTTAGTAAACGCCACTCAGGGCTAGCAAGTTAGTAAACGCCACTCAGGGCTAGCAAGTTAGTAAACGCCACTCAGGGCTAGCAAGTTAGTAAACGCCACTCAGGGCTAGCAAGTTATTAAACGCCACTCAGGGCTAGCAAGTTATTAAACGCCACTCAGGGCTAGTAAGTTATTAAACGCCACTCAGGGCTAGCAAGTTATTAAACGCCACTCAGGGCTAGCAAGTTATTAAACGCCACTCAGGGCTAGCAAGTTATTAAACGCCACTCAGGGCTAGCAAGTTATTAAACGCCACTCAGGGCTAGCAAGTTATTAAACGCCACTCAGGGCTAGCAAGTTATTAAACGCCACTCAGGGCTAGCAAGTTATTAAACGCCACTCAGGGCTAGCAAGTTATTAAACGCCACTCAGGGCTAGCAAGTTATTAAACGCCACTCAGGGCTAGCAAGTTATTAAACGCCACTCAGGGCTAGCAAGTTATTAAACGCCACTCAGGGCTAGCAAGTTATTAAACGCCACTCAGGGCTAGTAAGTTATTAAACGCCACTCAGGGCTAGCAAGTTATTAAACGCCACACAGGGCTAGTTCCGCCACACAGGGCTAATAACAATTAAACATATGTAATCGAATCACATTTTGTCATCAATAACGGAATACGTATATTACAATAATTTATCATAAAACATTAGATATTTTATTCAGAATCACTAAATACAAGATCATTGGTAAATGCTAACTTGGGATAAATTTTGTCAACTGCAACCACAGTTTTATAAATAGGTCTACCTGGTTTCTTTGTAATAAGGGTGTCTTGTATTTCATACTTGTCATTTCCAATATTTTTATTATTATTATTTTTTTTTTTTTTACAATTCTGTAAGGCCCAGAACATTTAGGTATTAATTTTTTAGATTGACCCGGCATAGCTATACTAAATTCTCTTTCAACACGAACTAGATTCCCGATTTTATACTGATGAGCGGGTTTACGCGTTTTATCGAATCTTGCCTTTTGTTTTTCCTGCTCTATAACAATATTTTCATTAACTTTATTTCGAAGGGATTCGCGATTTTCCGGAATATTAGTATCGGACACAATAAAATTCAATGCACGATCGGAAGGACCAGTAGTATTAATACCAAATAATAATTCTACTGGCGTCTTACCCGATTCACGGTGTTATTTAAACCCCATTGAATTTTTGGGATTACTACATCCCATTCGTTATTTGGACGGTCGCTATTAGTCGCTTTAAGAGCATATAAAATAGATCGATTATATCGCTCTATTTGCCATTTGCCCGAGGAGTGGCAACCGCGTTTAAAATGTGGCAAATTCCATGTTCTTTCTTAAAAATTTTAAATTCATGACTCGTTAAACTAGTGCCTCGATCAGTAATTAATCGGCGTGACAGTCCAACAAGTGAAAAATATTCATTAAAAACATTTATCGTCGTCTTGCTTTTACAATTTTCAAGGGCTTTATAAAAATGAAACTTAGTGAAGGAATCTATGACGGCTAATGTGTAAGTTACGTATTTTTTTATTTTTATTATTTTTTTTTTTGAACCGACGCATTCTCTTAAACCAATAAACGTTTCGTACTCTGTCATAGGTTTTGTCGTAACTAAAGTGACCCACATCATCGTGGTTTCTTTTAACTATTTACCATCTAAAAGATTTTAGAAGCACCCACAGCCGCCGGACACTACTTTTATTTTTCACTATTCGATATAACTTATTTTTTACAGTAAAATTGTTCTTAACTTCTATTATATTGCTATATTCTGGGTCTTTCAAAATATTGAAAATTCGTTGTAATTCGCCATCCGCCTGCTGTACAATTTCAAGCCATTTTTCATCAGCTACATCCATATTACATACATTAATATGAAGACACAGAAAATTGTGTTCCTCGATCGGGACTGTACCACTTAAATTAATCGGATTTCTACTTAAAACATCTACTTGGCTCATCTTTGAGCCTGCACGGTACTCAATAGAAAAATCGTATTCTTGCATTGCAATCCACCATCGAGCTACTCCTGGAACTAAATCCTTCTTGGTCATTGTGCATTTAATGGCATTGCAATCGGTAACAAGTTTCAATGAAACGCGTAACAGATATATGCGAAATCTATTTAGGGCCGTTACCACTGCAAGGGTTTCTAAATCATAAGAATGAAATTTTTGTTCCTCAGGGGATGTTTGTCTACTATAGTAAGCAGTGGGTTGACCACCTTTGCAAAGCTTTTCTATACCTTCTTGAACGGATTTAGAGGGAACCAAGAGATCGTCCATATAGGTATATCTTACATAAGATTCGTTTATTTCATTATATTTTGAACCGCGAGCTAAAATAAAACCCCTTTTAAATGTTAAATCATTATGGCTTAGATTAGAAATCATTATGTATCCCTTACTGTCATTAAAACCATACAAGCCGGGTAATATCAAATATTTGTTATAACCGGAGTCACGAAATGATGTTTGAATATAAAGAGATCTTGCAAAATGTATTGTTGTTTCTACCTCGACAGGACAGGTAGCACCCGGAGTGATAATAATATCGGCAATTAAATTAATTTTAATTTTATTGTCTATAGTATCGTCTGAATCAATAATGGGGGGCCTCATTTAAATGTAAGCTACTTGCAGTTTTATACATGACAACATTAGGCAATTCCTTCTATAATTATATTTTTATAATATTTGCGGCTATCCATTATACTAGATTGAATACGCATAATATTGTTATCTGAAGTAGAGGCCTTGATTTGTAGTAACTCATTTTGTTCAACTGTGCTAACCAGTGGAAAAGCTACGCCGCTTTTGTTACGGCAATCCTTAGCCAAATGAACCAGCCTACGACAAATGTTGCATTTTTTTTTTATAGGTTTAGAACATTTCGTTCTAATGTGTCCTGGTTCTCTGCAGTTATAACATACGATCCCAGGTTTAGAATTTTCTAAATTAAAGGACTGATCCTTAATTAACCCGACATCCCTATTATTCATAAAAAAATCTGCGTTTATTTTGTACATAATCATTTTGTGATAACGTTTTTATATAAGAGTAAAACTTTTCCGGTTCCTCAAAACGGCAAGCATTTGTGCTCATTCTTACAAATTTATCATCAATACGCAGGCATGTACTAGGCATCCGACTGCTTTACTACCAATGATTTCACATCTGTTTATCAATAACATTTTTTCATAATAATACACGTCTAGAGGTTGACCTAATTTACAACGTAATTGTAACATTTTTTGTAATAAATCACCATAATTTTCAGTGGAAGGAAAAGCCAACTTTAATTTTCCCATCCGTTGATCCCAAGTATTTAATAGTGAGGGTAATCCTTGATACCAACGTTTTGCGAAACCCGTTAATTTTGCTAATGCGTAGTAACAGGTTTGTCTCTCATTCCAACTAAATATTTGAGCACATTCATTGACTTTATGTAACCAAGCTTCTATGTTTTGTGAACCATCGCTGGGGTCAAACTCCGGGATAACATTAACATGAGAAGCAAACGATTGATTATGTACCTGAAGTACGCTATCACTCTCAGTTTGCACAGGCCTAGTTAACATCTGTTCAGGATACTGATTTATAACTGATAACGGCTCTAATCCAACATGTGGACGGGTAGACGGAGTCGAGGACAAAACGGGGGTTCGTGTTCGCGATTTATCCGTATTACTGGCATTCCTAGACGTCCGCTTACGATTTAGACGCCTATCGGACTTCCTTGAATGTTTTTTTGATTTTTTATGCCTTCTATGAACACGCACACTACTCCGTGATGAGCGGTTTGAGCTAATACTGGACACTGATCGGCGTCTACGCTTAGAAACGCGACGCTGTCGCGACCTATGTCGTCTGTTGGATTCCATTACTCGAGACACAAACAAGCGTTTATAATATTTATAAACTACTCACACCACTGCGGTTCGAAGTTATAAAATCACAAGTTATACACAGACACTGAATTAAGTAGTTTGTCACTTATTCTTTTCACATAAATGTACTCACCAATCACTGCCAAAGTTGTTGTGCCAGCAGTCAAGATTCGTATCCCACTTCTGATTGTTAAAATAAAACGCTTCATAAATACTGCACCAATTTAAACTTATAATTCACAATTTATATTTACAATATTCACAACTATTATTTAGTTTAGAACTGTTACTTCGAGCGGAGCTCGACCACCAATGCCTCGAGGACGATCCGTACTTTATAATGTTAGTTCGGTGAAAAACAAGCGACGCCATAATCAGTCAATACACTATCTGTTTTATCAATTTAATTATAATATTACTTTATTTATAATTCAATTTATTTATTCTATATATTATAATAATGATTCAGTATAAAATAATCTATTTAATATTTATCTTTATTTAATCAAATATTATGATAATTTGCTAACATAAGAAATAGTGATTAGTAACTTTTCATTCACCGGTTTATCACGTGATAATTCAGTGTGAATACTTCTTGCACACATGACTACATAGATACCTACTAATAAAAGTAAGTAGCGACATTATAGAAATATTTTCACAAAGCATTCTTTCCTTAATTTGTTCCTTAAGTATAATTTATCCTGTTTAATATATTTTATGTCAAATAATTTATATCCATTTTTTTGTGGCCGCGTCGTTTTACAAATGGCTTGTAAGTAGATTTACAGGAAAACAGAACTATTTTTATTCCTTTAATAATAATTAATGGATATTTCTTATAAAACTTCATTCCATTTATCCTAATCTAACGAGCCTTTAGAATGACATTAGTAAGTCTGGATTTTTTTTAGGCAGTACCTCCAGTTGACAGATATATAACCAATTTTAACCTATTCCACAGACTGTATAAATAACTAAAACTCAGGGATTAAAAAATAAAAAAGGGGGTATCAGTAAAAAGTTTGGCAGCCCTTACCGTTCGGATTCAGTTGGCAAAAGGTGACATATCACGTGCACGGTGGCCGGCGCGCCTCCCTCATGGAATAGTATCGATGCGATCCACGTTATCATCGGGGTGATTATTCCGATATAGAACGGCATTTTGTAAGACATTTCTATGTAGTCTCCTATTTTTGTGTGGGTTTATAAATATCTAAAAATAGGATAGCAAAAAGGCTAACCAAAAGTAGAAGAGTATTGGGTGCGTAGAGCAAATCTCTTTACTTACCCCGATTCTTCTGATTGTGTAAACACGATTTCTAAATTTTATTAAAATAATATTATGATTGTTTGTTATATATGCTTAATTGTCATATTTAAAAAGATGAATGCATTGTGAAGTCAATAGGTATATGCCGAGCACATTTTTTATGTTTTAATTGGATTTTGACATTAAGAAATTCTTAGTAACAGCACGAAATCTGAAAATGTGCCTAAAATAAGTAATAGTCTCGCCCTATATTACATGCAGCTGATACATTCTCGGCGAAAGGTGGATGTAGAAATGCACTCCTGCTTACCAGTTTCTAGAATACAGGCGTAAAGTTATGTAAAAATTTAAAATTAAATACCATATCACACATTATGATCACCATGTCTAAATGGCACCTACCACACAAAATTGTACTAATAAAGAAGTTGTGGAGGCTTTCAAATCGATTTTTTTCCAATTAATCTGTAATACATGACATCCATTCCTGCCACACATGACACATCTTATTCTTCATTAGCATACAATAACGTAATTGAATATGTTGTTAATAAAGTCGACTATTCGCGTGTGCCACAAAATGGCGGTTAAACGGAAAAGCTGAAATTATAATGAGAGCCCGCGGCCGTCAGCGCCCCACTAGCGCCCCCTACACACTAGCTCGTCATCGATCATTTTGTAGCACTAGCTTTTATTTGTATGAATTTATACATCAATGTTATAAATACCCCGTAACATAGGGATCACCCCATAAAAAAAATCATATCTCACGCCTATATTCCCCGAAGGGGTAGGCAGACATGCATTACTGCACCCACATTTCAGGTATGTATCAGTCCCACGTAATAGGGGCCGAGCCTATTGCCGTGTTTCGCGCACATTTCCAAACTCCGTGCTGCTACTGAGAATTTCCTAATGGTAAAACCCAATAACACTTGGCCCGACCCGGGAATCGAACCCAGGATCTCTAGATCGCACGGCACATACTTGTATTGCGAGACCACGAGGCTGTCTTGACTTTGATGATGATGACTCATTTACAATATCGGTTTGTAAATAAATTAATATATACGCTACCACATGTTATACCTATTTTTATTGATATTTTTTTCTCCAAAATAAAGTCATGCTGCATTTTATAAAGATAAGTCACAGGAGCTAGTTAGCCGCCTGATGTCAAGTAGTCAGCACCGCCCGTCACCTCCCACAATACCAGAGGAATCATCGGTGTGTTGCCGGCCTTTGAGAAAAATATACATTCTTTTATTAACCCATTTGTGGCCAAGCAGAAACTACAAGAACAAATTCAGAAATTTCTTTATTTAATCATAGTTGGGGATACAAATAAGTATAAAAATGAAAAAGAAAATAAAAATTATTTATAATTTTGAAATTATAGGGGTGTGCCCAAATTGGCACAATGGCCACTTAAGGGTAAAATAGTGTGCAAGTCTATCGGATCCTATTATAACGGATAAGTCCACCAAAACGCTTTGGAAACTTTTTCTTTAACATATTCGCTGCCGTCCAGTTGTAACCATTCGATGACAATGATATCTGACGAGTAACATGATGATGAGGTGATTGTCCAAGACAAAATGTAGCTATACTTCAGCGAAAATATAACTGATCCATTACATCTTCTTTAGACGTAGCTGTAATGGTCACGCATTTGGTAATGCCACATCTATCATGTGTTTGAAGGGAACCCACCTCCATTTGTTTGCTATGGACTTCAACTCCATACAACGATATTGATTGGGCCATTTTCAGCGAACCTAAAGTATCTCATTATTTGTATCAAATTTATACTCGATCTCTGTTCTTTCAACGTTTCTTTCATACTACTCTCGTTAAGTAATTGGTCAATCGATGATGGATAAGTCTAAGGATAAGAAGGAGCCAAGGATGAACAATCAGCCTGCCCTGAGGTAAAGGGGGCTTTGAATCCCCTGCATGTCGTAAAAGGCGACTCAATTGTTCCCTTGGGGTCGCTGGACGTGCTGCGGGGGCAGGGCGTCCTCAAGTGACTCCAAGAGAGGTGGCGGCACTTTGGCCTCTGTACATCGCGGGGCCCCCACCCACAACCGGGGCGCCCGAAACAAGATAGAGGTTGCTTAACTGCGTTCCCTTTGACTCCGAGGCGACCGAGACAAGTACGTCTCGGAGGCGCACCGGGCGCCTGTGGACAACGGTGGCCGCCTCTCGCTCACGTACCATGATCGCCCAACTCGGCACGAAGATGGCCACCGGGGGGTTTTGGCCGGTATGCCGGTTTAGAGACTGTATTAAGGACTCAGCCCGTCACTAACAACTGCGCAAATATGACGTCGCCGCGCGCCGGGCTGGAAGGCCTGTGACCCTGATATACGCTTCCCGCCCCCCACTGCCCCCGGGCTGGCGGGAAGTAGAGCCATAAACAGCTTTCCCCTCGAGAACAAAAAAAAGGAGGCACAATCAGCACTGACCAATTTCGTCCAATCGCAGGTACATCAGGTGCACTAGCGGTGGTTTAATATTTGCGGTCTTATGTTCGTTTCCATTGGCAGTTCACTATCACTGCTATCCTCATACTCAGAAAGAGTATCTACATTATGAACACCTAAATACCTCGATTTCTCCTAGAACATGAATTGGCAATATTGAAGACATTTGTTCATTATCAGAACCATCTCCTTCGTCAGTATCAATAAAAAGTTCCAATGGAATTATAGCCAAATCATAGTCCAAGCCGTCGTCACAATCTTCGAGGATTGTATTTACCTCTTCCTCTTATCCACGGCAATTGTTACTGACACTATAACGTCGTTAGCAGTTTCTCCTTATAATATGCAAAAATAACACTTGTGGCCAGTGTACCCAAATTGGCACAGCAATGTTTAAGGTGCTATAAAATGGTAAAAAATGAATCATTATTTTTTTAATTCTGTTTATAAGATAGACAATTTATCGTATTTGAATAATAATAACTATTTACGATGATAAACTTTATATGCAAAATATAATAATTGCAAACAGTCAAGTACCTCGACAGGTCCTTCAAAAGCAAAATTCGACCAATTATTGTAATAAATCTATAATATATAACTAAATTGTTTAATATTATATGTAATCACCACACTTTCAACTACCCAATAATGTGAGAATTTATTAACTTACATAAATACTTTTTTCATGTACCCTCAAAAAGTAAGTGTTCCCAAATTGGCACGGCGGTCAAGAATGGGTTAAATTTAACTTTTATCAATTCGGAAATTGTAAATCACGAATTTTTAGAATTAAAATCGCATATATTTGTAAACTCTTTTATTAAAGATCCTTTAATAAAGATCCTTTAATAAAATAAAAACCGCACACTTGTATCCAAGTGTGTACGACTCGCAACAACGTTATCTGGAAACTGAAATTATGAATTTTCAGTCGTCGGTTCTATCGGATCGAGTTACGCGCATCATTCGCTCGGTTCGGGATTATCGCTTAATTATTCTCGTCGCTTTTATCGCTTTTTTAAGCGTACACGTTGCCAAAGGATACATTAAGTGCAGCGATACGGTGTTATTAAAATCTTTTGTGGCGCAAATTAATTTGCCGCAATTATTTTCAACCTGAATAAGGATTGTTTCAACGGTGAGTTGGAATGAATAAGAGTAATAATGGCATAGGGTAATTAACCAACTAAAATGTACAATAAACAATTACAAATAAGTTAACATGACGCGGTAATTATAAAGTAGTATGTATCAAACAAAAAAAATATTCTAATCGAACCTGTGGCTTTAACCGCCCAAAAACCTCTTACCAAGTGCCCTCCTGTATTTTTGAAATGTTGCATTTTAGAAAGTGATCCTAGTAATACCATAGATAATAGGTTTGTTCCGCAGTTCAAGCTGACACCATGACTACCAAATTTTTTAGACATGGTTCAGTCCTAATTTACACGCCACAAGATCCCCTTAAAAAAACCTCCTGACAATTTCACCACGGCATAAAAATTGGCACATTCAAATCGAATCCAACCCTCGGAAAAAACGCATAAGTGAGACGGAAACACGTTAAGCCAATGAGTGGCTGACGCCTAATGGGGGCACGGCGCGGCCGCAGCGGCGACAGATTTCATTCCAATCCGAAACACATCAAGTAATTATAAATAAAAATAAAAACTCAACGAGCGACGGCGGAGCGGGAAATCTGGCGGGGGACCATCTCTTCACTTGGTGCGGGACTTTTCGCGGGAAGAAATTTAAGGTGGATTGGAGAAAAATGATTAACATACACGGCTTAGGGACCTTCAAGAAGACAGCCTTTAAAAAAGACCGGCAACGCACCGATGATTCCTCCGGTATAGTGGGTGCTCATGGGCGATGCTGACCACTTAACATCAGGTGGCTCACTTGCTTGTTTACCTCGTTTTTCCATAAAAATGGCCTCGAGGCTTAGGTACATTTGTACACCTCAAAACTTTTGAACCGTAAGTGATGTGTAATGGTTATTAAGTAATTAAACGGTAATGGATATCATTGTGAGAAAACCTATACACCTATAGTCCACCAACCTTAGCTAGGCCGGCATGGTAGACTAAGGCCTTACCCCCCTCAGAGGTAGTGAAAAGTGGAACGTATGTATATGTGCTAATGATGATGATTAAAAAAATGTTCCAAAATTACTATTTGAATATAATATTCCAACTAATCCCAACGGTCTGCAGCACGAGTTTAAGTCACACAGACATGGCTCCATAATCCAATTCATTATAAAGCCGGCAAAGTTTCCCTCCCAGCAGCGGCAACATCAACACAGTTTAATCTGATTCACATAAACCATGGATATATCTCGGGACCGGTGGAAGACGATGAAGGATTGTTTCCGAACAGTTCTATCCCCCAGAGCGAGGAGTCGTGGCCACCGTACAAGTTAACATACGGGCAACATTAATTAGTAAACAGTCGGCTGTCTGAGTACCCGAGGCAGCGGCAACAAAGCAATATTTTTCTTCTGTTCCACAGAGCTCAGTGGGACTCGTTTTTTTCAATGTCTGCACGTTTTTCATCAAAATACATGGATTTGAGTGGCGCTTTTTAAACGTTAATTAAGGTCGGCCGACTTCATAATGCGCGAAATGGTCGGACACAAAAACTGCGCTCCATTCAGTAGTGGGCTTAACCCCGTTGCGGGCGAAATGTACCGCGGCCGCTGGATGGCTTTGCAAATGTTTATATCATTTGAATCCTGTAGAATATTCACGTGAAATGCTCTGAATAATTTGAGCTATAGTTCTTAATTTAATTCCTAAAACTCCCTTCTATTGCATGAAAATTTAATATCGAAAAAATCTAAATGCAGAAATCTTGGGCTATTCCTTTGATAAATATAAACGTGATCTTTACAGTTATCTCCAAAAAACCCTTTCCTGTTGCTATTGAGTCCCACAAAACAGCGGGCGAGCCTATTGCTGCTAAAATTTATCAAGAAAAGTGAAGACTTGCTATCCTGTACCCAAGTATACTATACAAAAAACTTTCTCCACAAACATATCAATCAATGTTGTCCACAAAACGACTCGCAATAAAATTTATATCGTAAAACTCGGCCTGTGTTGTAACTTCTATTTGCTGTGAGCAATTTATTACTACTCGAATTACCTAGCTCTGTTGATTACCGCATGTAATTTAGGTCTAGAATTTCTGTTGGATCAAATGTTTGAGGTATTGGCTTGTATACGTCCAAACTTGGAAAGATTTTTAATCGCAATGGAGGTTGTACTGTACATGAGAAAACTAGAAAATGCTGTTAGTTTTAACGAAATTGATGGTTTAAGATACAATTTGAAGATTGATGGATGTTTGCTTGTACTCTGATTACGTGTGTGAAATATTTTTAAATAATGTATTACTTGACAATAGAGAAAACTTTTAGCTGTTCAATAGAATTTTGTATCAAATGTATTTTTAGTAGTAGTAATTAGGTACTATATAAATAAGAGTAGTTATTAGTAAGTCAAATGATATAATGACGCTTTATCAAAATTTAATATGACGCCAGTATAAACAAAAATCTAACGTAAACGTGTTCACAAAACAATATTTGTTTCAGTTATATTTGGTGTTTTCTTTTCTGTTACGGATTCTTTGTTCTTTATAAATCCTCATTAATTTCATACTAGTTTCATCATAGGGGTAAGGAAATTAGTTTTAAACGCGAAAAACTTGTGAAAACTTCGCTAACTCTTTATGAAATATTTCATAATAATCGGAAAGTTGGCGCCAACATTGGCCAAACATAGTTAAGCTTGCTTCGAAATCAAATCATAATTTTACATTTTCCGCGCGCCAACTATGGACGTTGAAGTTGCAAACACCAATATTTGGTTACAGCGGGCGTGTTAACATGAGTGGCATATTATATTAACGGCACGTGAACTTAGGAAATTTATTGCAAAACCTGCCAACTTAGCTGCACCAAGGCGCCTGCATAACTTACGACTCGATCACAATTTTTCGTTCCATTGCTTGTTCCAGCCAAACCCTCCTACATAATTCAGTACTTAACCAGCAATGGTTGTTGAATTAAGTGTTAATATAGTTCGTTGGGGTGAGTATGAAGGGTGCAAAGTTTGGACAGGCACGTGGGATCGGATGCACCGTCCCAAGACAGGCGCAAATGCAGCCTCGTGACACGTCGCGACGATATTAGACAAAAGACCTTGATATATACTCCGTCTATATACTTCACATTCTCATACAAGACATTAGGCCCTTAGGGCAAAGACAATATTATAGACAGACAAAATGTTAAATTTTATACATCTTTGAGTCTTTATACTTCTTGTTCTAAGTTGCACTAAGAAAATCACCTGAGGGTATTTATGCCGTTTCCAGATATTGTGTATGTTACTTTTGTGTTTTTAAATTTACTTATTGGCTGTTTGATTGATCGTAATAAGTGCTGTATAATCTAGATTCCCCGGGTTCGATTCCCTATCTATTCTTCAAGTCTTCAAATTTGAATTTATCAGCACATTAAACGTGCCCAATAAACTGAGGTACAACAAACTAACATACTAGTTACTAGTGCTCGCTGATCCTAGTGAATAACGGGCTTAAAAACCTCACTAATCTTCAGCCTAATGAAACAGTAGCGCGCATGAGGCAATATTGAAAGCTTGCTTCTGCAGTTGTTTCCACCGTGTAAGAGGATTACCGGCTGCTCATTTATTCACTATCAAGCCTCGCATTTACAGGAAAGCAAGCTATAATACGATTATACGCGAGTACGTTGTGTTTATTTGAAAATTGAACATCAATGCGGCTTTTTAATTTGGTTGGATGTTTCTTTATTTACGTTATTAAAATCTTGCGTGTGAAGAGTAATATTGCTTGAAAAGTATGTTATAATAGACTTAGAGCTGGCAGATTCTGTGAAACTTAAGATGACTTTCTATAAAGAATCTACACCTCTATATACCGAAATTCACGAAATTTGCTCAAAAAACGGGAATAGGGTCGTTCCCAGTTACAAAGATTCGCGAACGTGAATGAAAACCTACGTTTAAACACACACTATCTCTTGGAATATACGGGCATGTAAAGTTCTATGAAGAAAATAATGACCATGAACCAATAATTTGGTATAAAAAAACGACTGCTTCAATGAGTAATGAGAAAACCGGTTCCGGATTTTTTCTGGAAGATGATTACCTTTTAATTCTTCATCAACCCATATACGCCCACTGCTGAGCACGGGTCTCCTCTACCATTGAGAGGGTTTAGGCCATAGTCCGCCACGCTGGCCTAATGCGGGTTGGCGGACTACACACATAAGAAATTCCTAAGAACTTTTAGGTGTGCAGGTTTCATCACGATGTTTTCCTTGACCGTTAAAGCAAGTGATAATTCAATGTGAATACACACATAACTTCGAAAAGTCAGAGGTGTGTGCCTGGGGTTCGAACCCGCGACCGCCGAGATTCTCGACCGCGCGCCTAAACCTCGAGGCCATCACTGCTTTAATTACTTTTATTACCTTTTAATTATCTTTTCCATAATGATGCAGAAACCACTCCAGTTTTCGAATTATCAAACGCTGGACCCATTTCTATTCACCGATTCAATTTACGCATCAATCAATGCATATCTAAGTATAGACTCATATTTTAGAGTTCTGGATTAAAGCACCAGCTCCTTAGGGATCAAGGAGTTAGACCAGCGTAACGAGCTAACTCCAACCAGAAACCAGATCTCATATTCCCGCTCAGTGAAACAAAAGCACTGAGATCGCATGGCCTTAACTGAAAACTTCGGCGGGAGTCGGCACTTAATACACTGTTGTACTGAAACTGTTATTGTTATTGCTTATAACTTTGTTAAGGGGATGTTGGTGCGGTAGAAAATTAATATAAAAAACTGATCAAAGGTACCAGAACTACTTGTGATCTGGCTAAGATTTCAACGCTAATGGTTCTCGGATTAACAGGCTTTATGAAATTGGAATTTACAGCAGTAAATGTTTTTTTTAAGCTTTCAATTGGAACCGATAATAAATTCGCTCTCTACTATCGACATGTACATACATTCGAGTTTCCCAATGTGTTTATATGGATAATCAAATATCACCATCTTCATCACCGGCCCATATACAGGGTGTATTCAGACCGTGATCGAAAACTGAGGCAGGTAATAGCGGTAGTGATTACAAACCCCCTGGCATTAAAGAAAATCCCGACTAACAATAAAATTTTGAGGTTTTCCATACAAACCACATACTTTTAACACCGATGGTTGTATGGAAAACGTCAAAATTTTTATTTTTTGTCGCGATTTTTAATATCGCCACTGGGTTTGTGATCACCCTCGCTATTACCTGCCTCAGTTTTCGATCACGGTCTAAATACACCCTGTATGTCTCACTGCTGGGCACTTGCCTCCTCTATAACTACGAGGATTAAGGCCTCAATCCACCGAGATGGCCTCGTGCAGGTTGGCGGACTACAAACCTTAATATTCCTAAAAACTTTTAGGTTTCTAGGTTTTCTCACGATGTTTTTCTTCGCAGTTATGAAATGAAATGAAATGAAATGAAATGAAATAATATTTATTGAATCCATAAAATGTCAAATACATCACTTAGATTCAGTTAAATTTGTGAATGTATCTTACTTTAGAAAATACGTACTAGTATTCTAGGCCAAAATTGCCAGATGTCCTACCCTTAAGTAAAGGCTAAGTACCACAGAGCGACTTGGCACTAGTTCGGGTTAATTTGGCAATTCGTTGAAATTATTAGCTTTTAGCTGATCAGTACCGGGCCATTATGCTTGCCAGTATTTTTTTAACAGTTTTAAATGTTCTCCTTTGCATGCTCTGCGCGAAACTACGCTGTGTTTTAGTAATAACTTGTGTAAACGATTAAGTTTGTACTGTTTCGTCTTATGTACATGTTTTAAGTAATATTATAAAAAAAATTGTACCATCACTATTCAGTCTATACCTACTAGGGTTTGCAATCCCGCATTCCGAGTTCCCGCATTCTCGCGGGATCCCGCATATTTTTAAGTCCTGCGGAATTCCCGCAATTATGCGGGAATTCCGCGCGGAAATTTTATGACTCGGCAAGGTAATTCAGCTATCACTGACGGCCTATTAGCTCCATCCCAACAGTGCGGGCGTATCGGACAGTATCGATCAATCGATCGAGCGAAGTAAAAGATTGAAATGTGCGGCGGTTTGTTGATTCTGTTAGAAAAAAAGTGAGTTTCCAATTAGAGGGACACTTTACAACAGGCTACTACAAGTTTTGTTCGTTTATTTATTGCACAATGTAATTAGCAGAAATCGATGCAGTAAATTATCGATAAAGTAAATAACTCAACAGTAGGTAACAATTAACCGGGTAACGAATGGATAAGAGTCCCTCAAGACCAGGATGGTGGACGCTTTTTTTTGGAGAGCCCTACGTTCAGCAGTAGACGGCGATAGGCTTTGCGAGGCTGTCATGGTAAAGAAAGAGGCTGCAGAGAGGGATCGTGAAAAAGCCGATCCCACTCGTAGACAAAGAGGTCGACAATGTAGCGCTGTAACCTCCAATCGGTTTCGAGCAAGTTAAGACTTAAGATAATGATTTTTTAGAAATGTATATGTGCAGAACATATAAGCAAACCGCAAGAAGGATTACCGGTATGTGTTCTTCTTGAGATCCCGGTGACCTTCGCACGCGGTAACCGAGAACCATGGGGTTTTTAGTCGGTAAAAGTCCGACATATCCTGCTGGTTAGTAGTCGTTTTCCCTAGGCAAAAAAAAGACGGCGATAGGCTGAGTATATAAATAAACTGAATAGTAGTAACAATTATTTAGGTTACGTTCAACATCATCATCAGCCCATAAACATTCCACGCCTAGGCACAAGTCGCCTTTACCATCGAGAGTGTAGGTCTTAACCACCACGATGGTTTGAGAAATAGTTTGGTTTTGTGCGGGTTTCCTCACGATGTTTTCCTTTACCGTTAAATTGTGAATACACACATAGGAAACTTGGAAAAGTCAGTGGTGTGTGCCTGGGGTTTGGACCTGCAATCGTCCAGATACTCGACCGCGCCTCGAGGGCGGTACCTCGAGGGTTTAATTGCTGTTTAGGTTACTATTTATTATTTAGGAATGTACCCGCTACCTTACCTCATAAGAACTATGAACAAGTACTTCTTCTATTAGATAAATTTATGAATGTCTCTATTATTATTTTTTTAATATAGTATAACTAATGTACAGGTAATACAGAATTACTATATTCATATTTTTGAATTTTTGCGGGAATTCCCGCGGGATCCCGCGGGAAAGGCAAGTTTCCCGAAAATTTCCCGCGGGAAAAAAAATGGTGCGGGATTGCAAACCCTAATACCTACCCTATTAGGACGTAAAATATATTTATCGTAATATCTCCTATGACATTCCATTTAATTCTATCACCAATTAAACTTTTTTTCTCGTAGTTTGTACTTGCACTGTTTATATTAAAAGAAAGGATTTCTGGTATGGGTATTTGAGACTGAAAATTCTCGTAGTTTCCAATACCCATAACATAAGACTCCCATCTTAGTGTGGGGTCAGAACTACGTATGTAACTTGGGGGTATTCACTTTTTTATCTAATGCAATCCAAATCATCATCATCATCATCATCATTAGCCAATTTTGGTCCACTGCTGGACATAGGCCTCCCCCAATGACTTCCACCGGGAACGATCGGAATATACAATATTATTCAACTCGAAAATTTTATCGATCTATTTAATATTTTTTAATTCAAATTTCAATTCCCAAGTTCTATAGATCTAAGATCATCACGTGCTCTCAAGATGTGCATTTCAGCTAAACTCCTTGTGGAAGTATCGCTTACGTAAACGATACAAGGAGGAATATAAAATCCTTGATACGTAACTAGATGCCTGACACACCCCCTTTCACTGGGGGCTGCAATTCGAAACCAAAGCGCGCCCCTAGGGATTATTTTATGAAGCAGACCTTATGATTGAAAAAGTATATACCACTTGACTAATAAGTAAAGTTTGTCAAATATGTACTACTTCGAAGTCATGTGTGTTTAAAATAAATAGTCATGTACTTACGTTAAAAAAACATCGCCAGGAAAACTTTATATTTGAGTATATTGTTTTCATATGTTGTGACTTGTGTCCTACCTAATGACTTAGAAGGAAAATAAAGTAGATCATTTATTTATTCTCTCTTCATGGCAATAAAAATAATTATACCTTTTTTGTACATATTTATTTATGTATATTATAATACTTTATGCAATTTGTTAGTGTTCTGCTTAATGTTGGTTTCGCAATATCTTTATTTATACACCTAGTTTTTATCTCTGTATTACCCTAAGGTTAATTGTTACAGAATGCCTTATGCAATTAATCCGACTTTAGGTATACGTAATTTTATAGAAAGTATAAAATAAATAGATACATGCAATTATAATTGATTGAAATAGATAGAATACGGTACGTGCAAAAGTTTTTCACTAAAATAAGTAGAATTTAATTGCTGACGTGTTTACAAAACACAATTTTGTACACATTAAAAGTGATACTCAAATGATGACAAATCGACATGCAAAAAAATACCAATTTTGAAACACTATTTACCTATATTGTTGTTTATTTTTCACATTCATTAACAAATTATTCAAAATTGGACGCAAAAGCTTGATATTTCCTTCACCGTTTTAATGAAAGTCAATAACAATTATATCTACATAATCTGTTCGTTGAAGGCTCCATTAGAATGTTAATCAAAGCAAAAACGTCCATTTGATTGCAGTTCCGTGCACCGTAGCCTCCCGCGGGGATAAATATGGGTCACCCAAATACGACGTCCCTATTTGGGGAGAAACAACCTGTTTTCGACAAAACATTTAAAAAATATTAAATATAATTCAAGTTCTTTGTCATTGTCAACAGTTGCTGTTTTATTTGGATTTTTTATAATACTAGTATACCAAGGCGTTCTTCTAATTCTTTGGATATTTTGTTTAAAAAAGGCTGCATATAGCATTGATCGAACCCAAGTCTTGTGAAGTAGTTGCTTTGAAATTACACAAATTTGAAATATTAGTCTAAATTAAAATTGACATAATAATTTCAATATTTATACACGCTAAGATAAGTCTTGAGACGTAGTTATCAGAAGCTACGATAGACTTTTCAATCTCACTAACACCCACGAAACAAATATTCGTGAAACACAAAAAGATTTGTATCGCTGCAGGTATCGAATCCTCGGTCTCTCGTTTCGCATGCTAGTGGCTCACCAAATGCGCCACGTCCCTATTTTCAGGCCAGCTTTCTGGCAAATAAATACATAGTCATTAGATACCACACCAATAAAAACCTCTTTTCTTTCTGAATTCACAAAATTGGCTGATATTTTTTAATGAATACGAAAACATTGGGAATTTTTATTGGCACACCTGCTACAAAGAGCTAGACTAGAGTTGATTACTCACGTAGCTCGGGCAAGCGCGAGCGTTCCACCCCAATTGAACTTTTTAGACATAATCCACATCCAAGATTAAAGTTGCTGAATGCATTCGAATGAGGCTCATTTGTCAGATAATTTGGTATTTTTTAAATAATTCTCAAGTCTATTCACGGGAGTACGTTGACCATTTTATAATTCGACTTTTTTATATATTTGAGTACGTGATGGCTAAGCTATGGAGTAAATAGTTGCCAGTTGGACGAGTTTTGTGTCGGCACAAGTAATCAAGTACAATTGTAATAAACGCACATTAATTTGCCTTTTCATGTGGTGTTTCATAATAAATACACCACGGGTTAAAATAATTATGATGATACAACCGCGTGCCCTCCTAATTGAGGCCGAGTCATACTACTATTGAAGTGAATTATCTAATCATCTTTATTTGCAGTTATTCTTACTGACGATTACGGAAGGAATTTACTCATCATCAGCCCATGTATGAGGTATGTTACACTGCTGGGCCCATGCCCAGAAGGCCCATGCTTTCTGTACAATTGAGACGGTTTAGGCGGCAGTTCATCACGTTGGACTAGCGTTTTGGTGGACTTAGAAATATACTGCCTTCCAAGATAATGTCGACTGATAAGGGACTATTTTTGCCAATCTTAACCGCATGACACTCTTAACCTCTTGTTACTTTTCACTCATCACTCACCAAAAAGTAAACATAACATTTGCAGTGTCCACGACAGTCTCGTTCACCCCACCCCATTGAACGTACGCAGTAACCCAGTGACTGGGGTGTCCAAACTGCGCAGTTGTAAGTTCCACGTGGGCAGTTCATTCACCTCGCTCGTACCTCCGAGATTACCCTCGGTACGTCACCAAGGATACGAGGAACAAAGGACTCCATACTTGATTACTACGCAAGAACATACATGAACATGATATATTTTATATCAATATTTCTTTTTTAAAATGCAGTCACATACATAATACTAGGATACAAGTACTGGGTCGTGGGTATTAGAAACTACGAGAGCTTTTTCGGTCTCACATCCAGGGTTGAAAGAAATATTCGTAGATCACACAAACATTTATCTCGGTGCGGCGCTTGAATCCACGTCCTCTTATTTCACAAGCTATTATATAAACAACTGCGCGGAAAAATACACGAATACCCTCAAAAACTTACTCTATTTATAGTATTAGTAAATTTTCTGATAAAAAAATGTGTCCTGTACTTTGTAACTTACAAGTGTAACTGCGTGCTAGTATAAAGATAAGATCCATTGCACACAAGATATCAATATCAAAAATCTGTGAGTATTTAGCGAATGGAGAAACACCTCTAACCAATCCCAGATGAGAAACTTTTGTAGATTGTGTAATATAGAAGCGACATTTACAATATCTTAATATGCCTACGAGCTATCTTCTTTTGTTAAAGTTTTTTACCGCTGTGACGGAATTCAGCCAGCTATTGGCTTATGAATGACAATTTTCACTTACTCAATCAACTCAGGTTTTCCTTAATGACCAAGAGATCTAAAATTGTCGAAAAAAAATATAACAGGGCTTTATAGTTACCCACAAGGTGGAACGATGATATTTACTACGATTCTAACCAGTGAAACTTCTAATAGCAGTTAAACTAGATAATGGCATGTTCTTACGTCCTACCTCTCGTTGCTAGCTAATACCTCATTCCTACTAAGTATTCATGACAAAAATTAAATCGACTTTATTATAGTGAGATTCGTTTGACAGATGTCTTATCTATACAAGAGTATTTGATTTACTCTTTGGCCCAACATGAAATCTCCAATATTTGCGGAGTCTGCGATGAGCGTGTTTGTCCTGATACATCTAAACGTTCTTTGATGCTTTGGCCAAATATTTGTGTGTTGGCGCGAGATTTTTATTTAGTCCCGAGGATTGCGGCGGACGTGCGATGATGTGTAAACGAGGAAACATCAACTAAAATCACATTAAACAAATACAGTATAGTTTTTATTCCATCGACCGAATCTTTTTATATCGAACCTTTTTTTTAAATATCATACCGTCAAAATAACCGAGTGCTTTACTAAATTACCTTTAAATGTTATTTCGGGTACGTAACTATCATCAAATCATAACCTCTCAGATGAATTCCTGGACAGTTGCTTCTCTCATGGCACGCCACTGGGCTCGATCTTCAATCCCCTTTATCCAAATATAAAATTGGAAAACGTTTTTAAAATCATCACTATTATAAATGCAAAAATATCCACTGCCACGACAAAATATCCCGATTTATAAAAGACTCTTATAAAAGACTCTTAAAAGTCTGCTACTGATACAAATATAACATTCAAAGCAAATCATTTAGAGGCATTTGCGTAAACATGCAATAAATCTCTGATACGGAATAAATCAGAAAGGACGAAGTTTTCATCAATCGGCCGCCAGAACGCAATGTGTTCGCGCATCGGCCTGTGCAAGAAGCGGGCCAATTGTACAACGGTGCGTAGCCAGACGAAATACGAGGGGTTAGACCCCCCATTGAAATTTACCAGTTCTTATCCCTTGATACATTGTAAACCTCTTGACATAAATCTAATTACAAACATATCTAAATACTTACATTCATAGCCTAAAAGATAGTTTGTCACCTGTTGTGTTTTTAGTCTCCCATTTGTAGACTTTACACTGCTACTGCGATTTTCCTACAGTTAAAACGCAGTAACTTTTTAACTGTGGCTTTAAAATAGTCTGATCTGCATATCAAATAATAAATTTTAAAAAATGTATATATTGCTATTTCCTAAAATATAAAAAATATATGACATTTTGTGTTGCCAAGTTTTCGAGTGGCAATAGTTAAAAATTGACGAATCAAAAGAACTTGTAAAAGTCTATTTGAATACACATAATTTTGACTCTAACTTCGAATATTACTTAGTTCCATTTATATCTAAGTTAGTAATATCAGAACTCGGCATTAGCATAAGAGAATATTAAAAATTAAGCCCGTATATATTCTGCGCGAAAACATTAACCATTCCTTTTGAGATTCCGAGAAGTGTTAAACTAGTAGAGTTACTAGAGCACCTTGAATTATTAACATCAGTTAGCAAAGCAAAAGATTTTACACTACAAACGAGATTAAATTGAATATCTCTGGCTTTCATATAATATTTAAAAGCGTGCAATGGCTTTGAGAATACCTAGAAATATAAAATATTTATATGTACATCCAACAGTCACCAACTCTATATTTCCGACCCCACAAGGTTCAAGTCTTGTGTCGTGGGCATCAGAAGTTACTTTTCGGTCCCTCAAACACCCAGATCTGAAACAAACATTTATGGGTTACACAAAAATCAAAAAGCATTACACGTTAACTGTTTAATTAGTTTTGGTCTAGTTTATGATTTTCTATTGTGATGTAAGGATTTTCTTATTTATATTTCAAGTTGCTTTTGTTAAATACAGGTGTAACGCAAGCTGGGCTTATGCTTTTATGGAAGTATCGTCACTGACCAAAGAAACAGCAATATCTACACGGTAAAGTACACAAAACTGTAAACTCCTTGTCTCCAAGTTTCCAGACTAGCCCATACAATAACCCTCAAAACATGTGGTAAACTTTAAGCCCCCCACAGACCTACCCGAATCCCTGCCCGTCCCAATATGTACCGATACAAAAGGCCCCTTCAGACTGTCATGTCGGCGCCGCTGTCAACAGCTTCCTCCGTCTGAAGGGGCCTTTACACACCCACCACTATTATTCGGTGACTCGCTTTATTCTCACAAATTTATCTAGTTTAATTCACATGTTTTCGGTTGTGTATTCGAGATGAAGAGTAGTTTCAATGAGTTTGTAAATAAACTTTATGTAGTATTATGATTCCATGGACATAAGGGATCAATGGATTTATCAAAAGATTGACGGTTTAGGCGCGTATGTGGCATTTGATCGAGAAATCATAGATTCGATTACTAGCTCTAGGAAAAATTTATTTAATTTTTATTATAAAGGAAAATGTCAATCGTATAGATATAAAAATTCTAGAGAAAATACTATTCACACCACTCTGCCTATCTTTCCGGGGATATAGGCTTAAGTAAATACATAAGTATACGAAAATGAGTCATACCAGCTTATGTCGTGAACAGGAATCAAACCCGCATTCTAACTTTTAATTTCATGAATCAAGCCCCATCAAATGTTTAATAGTAAAATATAAATACCCTCCATATAAAACAGGTTTTCTTGCTCTCTGCCACCCCGTTCGCCGCTAAAGCGTGAGCATGCGCGGAGATTTCTGACATGTATTGCGGCGAGACCGTACGTACTGTAAAATGGCTGATTTTGCCAAACGGCCACTACATGCCGATAAAGACTTCCACATACATGCGATTTTTGTGCATTAGTTACTATCATTTGTTGTATTATCACTATGAAAAAAGTACATTATGTTTATTCCAAGATTACAATATAGATACTCCTATCTACGTTAATTATATCAATGCGAGCATAAAAAAATCTTAAAAGCTCCAAAAAAATACAAGTATTTGTAAATAGTTAACAGAGGTGTATTTCTGCACTCAAACCTCGCCGAATATCAGTTCCACGTAATGGGCGGGTACTCAGAGTTGCTACTAAGAATGTCTTAATGGAAAATCACGAGGCAGTCTGCTACATTAGGTGCCGCAAGATTTACAATTCAATACCCAGTTTAAGACTTAGTTTATACCGGCATGTCATAGCTATAACGCAATATACTCGCTATGCTTGCATAAACCTTTTGTATATAAAATATATTTGTAAGCAATTACTTATTTATTTTGCAATGAGGTTTTTGACAAATTATTATTACACAATAGACAAACTATCTTAAATTTGGGCGGCGGTACTAAAAGTTACCTTAATCATTAAGCGCCAGTATCCTACGCACAAGTAAAGTTTAGGTATCAAAGTTTATAAAATAACTTTAAGAAAACGGTGTAAAACAATCGCTAACAGTATAAAATTTCTAAATAAAAAAATAAATTAAAATATTCTCTTCGGCCTAAACCCTCTCAGTGGTAGAGGAGACCCGTGCCCAGCAGTGGCACGTATATGGGTTGATGATGAATGAAAATAATCTCTTTGCTTTGCCTTTGCGTCAATGCGTTTTGCGACTATTAATCGCGCGAAGAGGGCCGCCCTGTCGCTGGTTACAGCCGGCCGGACGGCACACCTATAAATCTGTCAGGCCCGGACGCGACAATCCGACGGTATCCCCACTGAGCGTTCATTTACATGTTTATATCTCTGTTTAAGCTATAAATAACAGCTTAATTGCGTCAATAGCTTAAACGTTATAACGGTTATTTGCTAACGTTATTTGTGAGTTAAGATTCAATTGGTCGTTTTTCAGCGATTGCTTTTCAGCTTTGTGATTGTAATCGGGGTGTATGCTTTTCAGTGCTTGGTGTGGACTTATTGTAAGGTTTAGGTCTTAGTCAGGCTGGCCTGAGGCTTTTAATAAGCTTGGATGAAGAAATTACTTGTAGATTCTTCTGATAATATTTTTGAGTTTGAAAAAGTGAATTGTGATTCGTGCAAAATTCTATATGCTTACTTAAATTGTAATTTGAAACCCCTTGCACTCACCTCAGACTTTTCTAATTTGTGTGTATCGTCAATGAATGACATAAAACTTTTATAAATCGGCTAACTCAGCGACTGATGACATTGCTAAACAATGCGACAGTCTTCAATCTGACGTATCAGCTTATTTACCTTCGACGATTTAAAGTAAACCTTTGGTTAAAAAATCCGCATTTAAAACAAAATTAACATAGTTATTTTTAATGACCACGTCACAGGAAGTAACTTCCGGACCCTTAGTGAGTGTACCTATAGTTAAAATAATATGGACTTTCCTTTTTAGAGTTCCGCTGTTGAAAGATTGTTACGAATCCTATGTCATAGGTTTTGCGTGTATCATAGGTTGAAATATAATCACAGGTTTCACTATCATAATATGTTTGACTCGTTCGCTTCTTTGTAATTTGGGTAGTGTGTAATATCGATACTTTAATGTCTCAACGAATAGTATACCTTCATTTTTATTAAAAATTTTAATCATTGGTTGTCTGTTCGTAGTAGAATGACCAGGTGATAGACAAGCAGCGATACTCGGTCTCATACAAAATACTGTCTTTTTCACTTCTAATCTTATTCAACTATTCTGTCCCTATCGCCAACCAGTTAATACGGAATCCTTTATTTGTGAGCCCGTTTTGTACTTGGTAGACTTTTTGCAGCAAATGTTTCATGTGTGCTCTAGCAGCCTCGTTAAATTACACTTTGACAGACGCCTTAGTACAGTTGTTTTAGACAAATTATTTACATGCGAATTAATTATGGTGATTCGACAAACGTAAACATTTTCTGGTGTTTTCTATCAACGTGGTTCATACGTACCATGAGATAGACGCTTCAGGTTCGATACCTATGTCGAACAAAAGCAACAGTAAATAGCTATTTCCATTACAAAATTCTCATTGCAACGGCGAATAAATATACAATTAATTAGCAAAACATTGATACAGAAATGCATCTCTACCTACCCCTTGAGAAATAAAAGCGCATACCTATACGCAAGGCCCAAGTTAACATCTCAATCTCATCTCACATTGTTGCAAATATCGTGAGAAAACATGGAATTGAGAAAGGCAGACATTGCTGAGCCATCGCAAAGGTATTCGAAACACCTAAACACATAGCGAACGAAACGGCAGCACAATAAATTCGAGCAATTCCAAAGGGATCAGAGGAATTTGTCGCGCGGAAAATCATGTCAAATTTGTCGGAGTGCACAATTCCACCGCCTCGACGGTCGTGCTTAAATATTCGCGTTTCTTCTGTTTTATTGTGTTCACCTCTCGATGTCTGTCGCCAGGCAACATTGCTATGGAGATGACATCTTTAGATCAGTGATGGTACTTCCATAGAAGCCCCAAATAAGATAATTATGTGACGTGTGATTTGTAATTGTTTATTGTGGGGTCAGAATATTTGTGAAATTGCTTTTGTTAAAAATAGATTTAAAGCTCGAAGATTATGGAATTCTGTAAGTTTTCTGGGCTTTTTGACAAGATCGTAAGTGACTGATTCTGTAACAGCATTCCTTCATGGTAGCAGAAGACTATATTGATTGGAGACTAAGAAAGGATAATGAAACCAAAAGGTGATACTAGATTATGAAATAAGCCTTCTGGTTGGTATACTGAGAAAAAAGCAATTTCTTCTGCAAAAAATTAACAGCGTGATAATTAAATTACTTAAAAATGTCAGTTCAACTAATAGACGCCAGACGTTCCCGTCAGCCCACGCGCCCAACCCGCCTTCAAAAAAACTACATGAAATTATTTGAACAACCAAAAAACTAATAAGTTACGCAGTGAAACGGAACGTTTTTTCGTCCAAGTCCACTTACTACGACCAATACGCCAACATTTGCCGTTTGGTCATTTTTTTCGGAGTGAGTTTATTACGAAACTTCATTAGCCCAACAGAACGTATTTATCTAATTTCTCGGCCATTTAACGCTAACATCTTATAAGTACGTTGGCAAAGTTGCTGTAGCGCGACAACCTTCCACTTTATTGTTGTCGTAAAATATTTTATGACGCGCCCGTATCTGCGGACACAGTGCGCTCCGAACAGTGGGTTTACATTGGAAGTTTAAATTTAAATTTCAGCACTTACTATTTTACGTTTAATAGAGATTGAGGGAATAAAACGGACACTCCAAATGAATTTAATATAGTTAATGTATTCAAGATAAAACAATAGATAGTAAATATACGAGTATCTACAAGATAATTAGACAAATTAGATATGAATTTAGTATTTTTTGAGCGAAATATAAATGGACATTTTAAGATCCTCTAAAATCAATGTTAGTAACTAAAAGGGCAGTAGAGGTTTTCCTTATAATTCTAATGCTGAAGAAATCTCTTCTCGCTATTCGCAAAAACAGTTAAGATAACTTGGAAGTTTATTCACCTAAGAAACGTGACGTCAAACAGTTAGTGTCATTTCCGATCTACGGTAAAATGGATTGTGAAATCGATGAAAAAAACATAGAATTTAGGTTTACACTATTCTATAGTTTTTACAGATAGCACTAACATGAACAATATTTTCGGTGCGGTATGACAAAGGCCTAAACACGCTCAGTTGTAGAGCAGGCCCGTGCCCAGCAAGAGGACGTACATAATATGTCTATATAACCACTGATGATGATAACTAAAAAAACTTTTTCAATGCCGGGTCGATAGAATCCTTAAGTTCGTTCATTGTACCTATCAATATATTTGATGTCCGAAACCGGGTGTAAAAATTAGTGTGTCGGTGATAAAGCGACATCACTCCGTGCAATATCAACACGTCCAACGTCGGGTAGTTAACTGAAAGCCAATAAACCGGTAACAATGCGGCCCTTAAGCTGAACCGAAGTTAAGTTTGACTTAACTCGCTTACTTACGATAGCTTACATTGTGTACGGATGTAGAGATCATTGAAGAGACATTTTAGTACAAAAAAATATTATTACATTTTTGTAATACTACTTGGTCTACTACTTGTTCTACATCATCATCATCATCATCATCCTCATCAGCACAAAAACATCCCACTGCTGGGGACGGGCTTCCTCTAGAATTCGAGAGGGTTTAGTCCATAGACATAGTGCGAGTTGGCGTTGCAATCTAGGCTAGAAGTTTCAAGCCTTAAAAAAGAGCAACGTCTAGCAGTGGATATGAAAAGACTATTGCTGTGCCTTCTAGTGGTCTCGAGTACGATTCAGACAAAGTGTACTTCGTCTTTTTTTGCAGGAAAATTCTTAGTAGTAGCCCAGCATGAACAGCAAAATGGACCACAAAAGGACTGATGCCATCGCTCCATCCATAAAAAAACGTAGATTGTTCGGGAGATGGTTAAAAAAAGGATTTTTTTAGTAATTATTGAATGATTTTTTATTATTTCGTCGAATGATTTCTTAAGTTTGTAGTGCAATACACGATGGTCCAACAACTTGATAGAAAGGTGTCGGATAGCGGATGGATGAGGGCTGCTTAACACCGGGATAGTTGGCGCTTTCTTGGGGAGGCCTACGTTCAGCAGTGGACGGCGATAGTCTAAGTATATAATATAGTACAATGCCACATCTAGACTGTACGACGTCTTCGGGCAGCGCTGGCAGCCCGTCAAAGCAAACTGAGTGAAAATATTCGCACACACCGAAGAATAACAACGAAATATATTACTATGGATAAGGTAAGTTATAAATTGTTTCGAATCTGTATCAATGTTCGTTGGTCACTGAAATTGTGTTGTTAGTAAATGTGGGTAGATCTCTAAAGAAAACAATTCTATGCCCTAAGAATTTTTAAAATTTTTTTTCATTGGCTAAGTTTCTAATTCAATATTAAAGAGACACCCGCTACCTTAGTAATTTCTATAGAAAACTCTAAGGTACGCCGGTCGTCTTGTAATCTTTGTAATGATATTAAAGTAAATAAAGGGAAAAAGATTGATATTTTGCTTGTTACGATTTGACGTGACTTGAAAATGATGGGACTCTGGGAGGACGAAGGCTAAAATGGTATATGTATAATTGTATATTGTGTATGCATGGTATATACCATGGTGGCCTGTTTAATAAATATTACATATATAAAATATCGGCCAATGTACACATGCTCTCTAATGTTACTGCACGCTTACGTACATTGAAATTTGAGCTAGCGTCAACTTGCAACAAATCAGCATTTTACTTTAACACTTTATTATTATTGCCACAATATTTGTATCAAACTCTTACGTCTGCATTATAGAACATCGTCCAAACCATACGTCATACGATAAATTTTAAAACTCTCACCATCTTTTTAACTTTACGAAGATAAATATTATAAATGGTTATGACTTAGGTAACTTAAAAAAAATACCATAATTTCCTCAAAGCCCAGCAACGCGCCGTTCATTCCGCTGGTTTAGTGTTCATGGGCAGTGTTGACTAACTATTTAACATCTGGCTCACTTGCTCGTTTGCCTCGTTTCGCGAGAAAAAGAACATGGATTAACGAAACTTCATTGTAATTCCGTGGCACAATAAGTACTGCAAAATTTACTTCTCCAACTGAATTAAAAGCAGTTGCCACATCCACGAAACCTTGTTGCATGTCCCCTGTCAAAGTTCCCTCATCGGTGGACTGCGTCGGATGGTCGATGCTAAGTTTATTCCGGCTAACATCTCGCGCCAGAAGCGAATTTCACGGGAACACTATCCGATAATACTCTATTTTATCTTTTCATGTATTTGCTATCTGACGTTGAGTCCATTATTCAATATCCCCGTTACTTCAATCATTATTCCTCCTTCGTCTCGTCTCTGTTGTGAATCATGAGCTTCCCGACTTGCAATTCGGACCACTTTTATTTCAATTCGGTTTTCATGCAAATTAAATGGTTGTATGCAAGACAGACTGTCTAGTAGTGCGTAGTTTTAGATATATTATAGCATTGAGGACTAGATACACATTCTGTTAAGGTATCATCTAAAGATTTTGAATTTTATGACCTTTCTAAGTTGTCAAAGAGTCCAAATATTTGAGTGGTTACCACTGAATAATATTTTCGTAAATTAATCTATTAATTGAAAATAATGTTTTGATTACCGACCTTTAACACAACTAAAAGTATAATTTATAGAATAATGAAATGACAGCTTCCATAAACTCCACTAACTTCTTCTCGACCAGCGCAACAGACGTAAGTCTATTCTTCAAGCATAAAAAGGCACCTACGAAGCATTTCAGAAAGTAGGTTGATATTATTATTATATGCTGGAATTCTTGATGACAAAACCAAGAACGTGGTCAAAATTTACCGCCACATACATAATGTTATTAAAACGACCTCCAACCCAACGAGGCATGACAAATGAGGGTAGAATGGTCCGCGTCACCAACAACAGCCCGCTTCTGATTAAAGCGAGGCGTACCCAATAATTTCAAATATACTTACCATTGTGTACCGGATAAAACTTGCACTCCACTGAAAGTATACATTTTAGGACATATATCTTATCTTCTTGTTAGTCTTATAAAGTACTAGTACTACCCGCCCCGGCTTCGCACGGGTGCAATGCTGATATTTAATGGATGTTATCATACATATAAACCTTCCTCTTCAATCACTCTATCTATTTAAAAAACCGCATCAAAATCCGTTGCGTAGTTTTAAAGATTTAAGCATACAAAGGGACATAGGGACAGAGAAAGCGACTTTGTTTTATACTATGTAGTGATGTTCAAAATTGAAATGTTTGTATCGACAAATATTTGTTTCTGATCTGTTCGTGAGACCGAAAATGTCTCGTAGTTTCTGATACTAACGACACAAGACTTGTACCTTAGTGCGAGATATGTTGCCATTGGGTGTGATTATTATTTATTTAAAATTATTAACATCCATAGTTGGAGCACAGGATCTGGTAACGGCAATAGTCTCGCGGCCTACTGCAGAGTCCTTACAAAGTCTATACCTAATACTTATCGTTGACACTTGTATTTGTCTCGATGCGAAATTAAAACCACGGCCTCTAATTACAGAATTTCGTATCTAGCTAACTTAAGATATATATATATATAGCCTCCAGTGTTGTCAGCCCTTACATTCGTAAAGAATACAGCATTCCGAGTACCCGGTAATAAATCCAGCCGGTTGAATAGCCAGACACTTCCAGCCAATATCCGGGTGTAATCCGCCGATACCCGGGTATCGCGCTGATTAAATCTTCACCTACCCGCACAGGGCGAAATTAACATACTGCTTACTGACTTTTAACAATAAGCTCGGGAGTGGGTAGTGTAATTTATTTGTGACTGAAATTCCATGAAATATTTTCTTCTAGGAAAATTTGTCGAATTTTTAGCATTTTCCAATTTCAGTATTAATATTTTTTTCGTTTTTGAAATGCCAGGAATGTACTGCCAACTGCCAAGATAAGTGAATGAATTAAAACCCCCGTAGGTATACCGATGAAAAATGTTTAGTCAATTAATTTTTAATATCCGTTATAAGGCATACTATTAAAATTAAAAACGCCAATAATCATATTCAATTTTAATACTGTAAGTATATCAAATTAAATGTGATTTTTTTAAGTACTCGTAAATCGATAATATGTATAGGTACCTAATCTGAGTTTAATGCATGCACACCTCCCTGAAAAGGAAGGCATTTAAAAATAAATAAAGATAATCCACTCTTCCTGCTAGCATTTTATTTTTCATATACTACATCAAGATTATTATCAATTGTTTTACCCGAATAAAAGTTATAAAAATATTTTTGATCCAGATTTATGCGGCTCGTAATATCGTCTCAAGAAAAACAGAAACTAATTTCGATTGATTAAAAAACTTTTTTATATTACCTATATGGTTTACTGTTCAACTTTTTTCTCGTATATTTGCGTCAATAAAAAGTCATATGTGCCAGGAAATTAGCCGTTTAAGGCGAACGATTGATGTCTGCGTTGCGGAAAATCACGTAACATCGAGAAGGAAACTCGACTGTAGGAAAACACATTAATGTTTTCGATATTTGGAAAACTCAATAAACCCAAATACACCCAACAGTCACATACATAGTCCTGACCCCACATTAAGATACGAGTCTTGTGTCGTGGGTATCAGAAACTACAAGAGACTTTTCGGTCTCACAAACACCCAGACCCGAAACAAATATTTGTGGATCACACAAACATTTGTCTCGGTGCGGGGATCGAACCCGCGGCCGCTCGTTTCACAAGCTGGTGTCTAGCCAACTGCGCCACGGGGCTGTCAATGGCTGTACATTGTACAACCATACTAAATCCAAAAAAGTTACACGTTAATTGTGTTATGTCTACTTTATGATTCTTTAATGTGGGATCAGGATATTCTCATTTATATTGCTTTTGTTAGATAAAGCCTTAAAGATTATTATTCCGAATTGTAAGCTAATCTGGGCAATTCTACTGCTACTACTACACATACATATATACAGATAGAGGGGATCTAAAAGGGGCCCGTGTCTAGCATTATGACTTATAAGAGCCGATAAAGATACCAGGAAACATATGCCTAGATTTTGGCTGTGCAGGTTTCCTCACGATATTTTCCTTCACCGTTATATAATTTATTTAATCAACAACATATTTTGTCAGTCTGTGTTCGACTGTACAGTGCCACATTAGAGGTACGTAGGACAACAAATGAGCCCCGTGGCTCACAGTACATTAGTTTTCATATCAGGGGCCGTAACGTTATACTTTTTATGGTAACCGCAGCTCGGCTCGTTTCGTCCTTTGTTACACGATCGGGACCAAAGCTAATGCTGCGATCGGCATTACATTGAATAACAGTCATACGAATGTTGGAGATAATCACCAGGATTTAATAACCGGACTAACATCCTGTTCCGAGGAAGTTATGACACTGTTATGATTAATTTTCGGAAACTAAAAAAGATATTTTCTACTATTTATTTTTTATTCATATCTTTCATAGATAACCTTGTACATAGCCACAAAAATGGGTAAGAGTAAAAGTCTTCGAAAACTTGTTACATTACTTTTTAATGAATTCTTATGATTAGATGATGGGTGCAGAAATGCATCTCTGCCTACCCCTTCGGAGAATATAGGCGTGAGGTATGTTATGTTATGTGTCTAATGATTATTGTCAATAGAAAGCGAGGTTAAGTATTACTGTTTACGGATCACTTTAACCACATCTGCACCACTGATAATTCCATAAGAAAATTTACAAGATATCGCTGCGAAACCAACGAGAATGTCACTAAATATTTCATAAATTGCCTTATAAAGTACTAACTCCCGTCGTAAATGAAAATACCGAAATCCATTCCAATATACAGCAGCCAAATCGTCTAGTTTCTATCGTGAAAAACATTTAATTGGCCGCAAAAAGGCTCTTTGTCCCGGCGGGGTGCGGTCACACCGCGGCGGGCCTGTGGGCGCTGTGGGCGCTGTGGGCCCGACCTACGATTTTATTGGGCTGCGTGTGACAGTACCGCGGGCTATCCACTTTTTGCCAACATTGTCGAAGCACGCTTTTTAACGTCGAATCAATTGGCGTGAAACCGAACCGCCTTTGATACGCTCCTCTGCAAGCGATGTTTGTCGGGAAAAACGAGAAATATTTTGCCTTACAAAAACCAATATGGCGGATTTATTTGACAGTTGACGTTTGAGAACGCTTTTTTTAAAATTCTGCCAACGGCGTGTAGTTTTTCAGCAGTTTTAACATAAATTTAACTTTTTGAAATGCCGATTGTAAAAATATGATTGTGTATACTTAATAAAGTGTTTTTAATGCCATCATTTTTACAAAATTTGAATACATTACATTTTAGTTCTGATCTTTTGTGGTTATTGTATTATTCAATGTTTATTTTAAACGTTGTCTGTTTCTAACAAAGCAATATCAATCACTAAAATTACCAATGAAACATCTAGACACTATTACAATTTATGAGACAATTACACTTTTATATTAAAACTATCTATTAATCCTAACGTTATAAAAATACAAATAATTTTATAACTAGTTTAAGAATGACGATTCAAAAGAAGTTGCGAAAGTCCATTTGATTAAAGATGATTTGTGTTCGATTTTGAATCTTCTTGGTACTGGATGTTAAAGCTTCGTTTAGCCAACAACACGAGTCATGAAACAAATGCCTATTGGGAAACACAGTAAGGAGATGATTCGCAAGCGTGTCACAGAGGCGGCGCGGCAAATTTCTCGCAGCACCGTCGGCGAACAGCTCTACACCGCCTACCTCGTCTTAATATCGACACTGCTACCTGCCTTTGCGACTACCTGTCTTGACACTCGGTGCAAGTCATGAACGTAGGTATAAATAATTTATTTATCATCTCGGTAGACGTCTGGATGATAAAAGAGCGAAAGATAAAGTGTTTGTGTGATTATCAGCCCATACACACCTAAGATATTCCTAAAAAAATTGCAGATTTTCCTCAACGTTTTGCTACGCTATAAAAGAATATAACAATTCATCAGGTACGTGCTTTGGGTTTGAACCCGCGACCGTCAAGATTCTCGACCGCTCACATAAATTAGTAGTGATATCTTACTAGCCGTGATGACCTCGAAGTTTAGGCGCGCGGTCGAGAATCTCGGTGGTCGCGGGTTCAAACCCCAGAGACTTTTTGAAGTTATGGCTGTATTCAAAATGCATTATCACCTGCTATAACGGTGAAGGAAACATCGCGATGAAACCTACATAACTAAACAACGTACACTAAGGTCTAATCTCTCTCAGTTGTAGAGATGACCCGTGTTGAGAAGTGGGGTGTAATGGACTGATAATAGTATTAATTGTTAATACTCAGCCGACATCAGTGCCGTAACTAGCCTTTTATGCGCACGGTGCGAGCCTTCAAAACTGCGCCCCTGAAAAATGCTCTACCTAACTAACTATCTAACCAGGCTTAGCTATCATGCATGAGATAAAACTAGATACTAGTCTGGTCATTTCTGCGCCCCTCCAGGGTCTGTGCCCTGTGCCTGGGCACTGCTGGCACCGCCCTAGTTACAGCACTGGCTGACATTCCCAGTTCGCTTATCACCTGTCCCACGCGCTAAAGATGCTGAGCGAGCAACGGATATGAGCTGGGAGCGGATATTGCGCAGACACTCATCGCAGGTACATTCGGCTACATTGTAAACTACCCGCATTTGGTTATAAATGTTGTTTACCTACCGAGCCGCGGACCCACTCCTCTACCAACCAGAATGCACTTCACACGTCCTGTTCCCATCGATTTAATATATATGTTGATGTGACCTAACTTGGGGGGGGATAGAAAGCTTTTCAAGTCTTCGGGGACGGCCTATGTCCAGTTATGAACGTCTTTAAGCCGATGATGATGCTGAAGTGGTCAATTACTCTTGGGCTTGGCCTATCCTTTACATGTCCGACCTAAGATTTAACTAAGGATTCAAGCTTCAAAATTTAAAATATAGCTTGAGCTTGCTTAAAGCAATACAGCAATAGACTCCCAACCTACTCATGATTCGGATCATAGATTGGCACCTAGAAAGTAAACATAATTTTAAAAAATCTTATGATTTTTTGAGGGATTAGATAAAGTCCTGACCAGTGTTGGGCATTAATCTATTAACTTTTAATTGAACTAATCAATTGACTAAAAAATTAATTGCAATTAAATTAATTGCCCTTGTTAATTCAAGTGTTAGTAAAAATACTTCATAAAAAAATTAATTGTTAATTGTTAACTTTTAATTTTTTTTTCGTAAAATAACTAACAATTGATCAATTGTTAATCGTATAAAACCATGATTAATAATTAATTAGTTGTTAATTGCTGTCACTGCAGTTAACAACTAATTAATTGTTAATTTTTAATTGTTTTTTTAATTAAAATTTGCTCAACACTGGTCCTGACAAACCCCCTGGCATTAAAGAAAATCCCGACAAAAAATAAAAATGTTGACGTTTTCCATACAACCATCGGTATCATATTATGTGGTTTGTATGGAAAACGTCAAAATTTTATTTTTGTCTGGACTTCTTTTAACGCCAGGGGTTTTAAATTTACATGCCTAAGTTTTCGATCACAATCTGAATACACCCTGTATTACACTAAATAATAATAATTTACGACAAATTACATATATACTTTTCACTCCTTCATTTCTTACCTTCCAAAACCCCTATCAATCAACAACACAGCATCCGCCGAATCTCTAAGTGAATAGTGCACTGTAACTTATCAACGACCGACAACGGCCGAAAAAGCCAAAGCCTTTGCTTTTACAGCGGCCACTAAAACTTTTTTATGGTAACAACACTCGTAAAAGGTATAAATAAAATATAGCGAGCGGTAGCTCTGACAGCGGCGGGCGGAGGGCGACGGAGGGGTGCCAGAGGGACGGGGGGGACGCAATAATTTCCACGTTTTGGCGACTGGAGAGCTCGGCTCTTTTCGATTATAATTTATAGCTGAGTGAGGGTAACACTCGTATCAGGCCTGTACCAATAGATGTAGAATGAACAGTAAGGCTGAAAATAGACTAGGGGATAATATCAGTATAAAATGAATGTGACTGCTTCGTGGCCTCGCGGTACAAGTATGTGCCGTGCGATCTAGAGGTCCTGGGTTCGATTCCCGGGTCGGGCAAAGTGTTATTGGGTTTTTCCATTAGGAAATTCTCAGTAACAGCACGGAGTCTGGAAATGTGCCCGAAAAACGGCAATAGGCTCGCCCCCTATTACGTGGGACTAATATATACCTGGCGAAATGTTGGTGCAGAAATGCATCTCTGCATACCCCCTCGGGGAATATAGGCGTGAGGTATGTTTGTTTGTTTTAAAATCAATGTTGAAATATTTTTGAGGAATCAGGTTATCGACGGTATTTCCAAATGGACACAATTTAGGTAACTTCAAGAAAATAACTAAATAATTTCCTCAGATCGTCAAGGCACCGATAATTCATCCGGTATGGTGGGTGTTAATGAGCGGTGTTGGAAGTGGTGTGGCAATGTCTACTGACGAACGGACGGCCTGTGGAGCAGACAAGTGTAGGATGGAGACACGAGAGCACGAAGGTCCGACGACTTGAGAACGGTGGCGAGTAACGGATGAATGAGGAGTGCTCAAGACTGAGATGGTTGGCGCTTTCTTGAGGAGGCTTACGTACAGCAGTGGACGGCGATAGGCTGAGCATATATATGGACGGTGTTGATGACTTAACATATAGTGGCTGACTAGCTCGATTGTCTCCTTTCCCATATAAAAGTTTTAATCTCCAACCTACCTTACTGTCTTTCCGCATGCGACGTTCTCGCGTGGTGTAATGTACAAAATGTCATAAATATTGTCATAAAATTGTTTGGCGGCAACAACTGCGCGCCGTAAACAGATCACGTATTAAGGAAACCGGGCGCGTAATAAAAACGACAGCTCATTAACGATATTACAGATTCTGTGTATTCATGGTCAGATATACTGCGGGTATAGGGTGTGGTATTGCTTAGACCGTGTGGCAGTCAAAGTCAAATCATCTTTATTCAAATGGACTTTTACAAGTTCTTTTGTAACTAAATTATTTTTTAAAACGAATATGAATAGGATATCTGATACATTTTATTCCAACCCGTAAGGTTGGATATATCTAACTTAACGCCGGTTTTTAGCACTGAAAGTAGTTAAATAAATAATAGCACTTTTCTGAAAATACTGCGGCCATTTTAGTATTCTTTTAAAGAACTAATTGCAGAGTAGTGTAATTTAAATTAACCTTTAGCCTCGCAATCTACAAATCAAAGAGACTGAATAATTAATGTGTAATTGGCTGTTTGAATACCAGCGAGCAACAACGGGCGTGGATTTAAAAAATATAGCATTGTGTACCTACGTTGTACAAAACATAGATTTTAGCAGTGGCGGATTTACACATTTGCCGCCAGTAGACATAATGTAATAATGAAAGCCCAGTGCTTGAAAGACAAGATTCGATCTCCGCACCTAGACAAATGTTTTTATCATCTACTATTACTTTACGAAAAATGTGCATTTGTCGACATGCAGTAATCGAAACAATTAACAAAGACCCAATCTGCAGTGCCTATCAAAATGTTCGTCGGAACATTTCCACCGAATATCCAGAAACGGTCTCAAAAATAGCCCAGTAAGTAACCGGGCCCATAACAGAAGGGCCGCTAAAAGCCGTCCACAGTTCGACCCTTTTTCAGTAGGCGTTGCTCATAAACGCAAGAGAAGTCAATTTTTGGAAGTGGTATAAGCCTGCTTTTAAGCAAGGAGGAAATTTAAGACATGGTATTATGTACAGGGTGTGAAAAGACCGCGATCGGAAACTAAGACATGGATATAGTTGCACTGATCGTAAAAACAGATTGGCGTTAAAGAAATAAAAATTTGACGTTTTCTACCATAAAAGGCTTAGCGAAGTTTTTGTAACAATCATATTTAATGTACGTGGTGATTAGGAAAACTTATTTTTTTCTTTATGTATTTTTTTAATTTCCTCCCTTGGTTTCCGATCACGGTCTGAACACACCCTGTATGTACCTCCGTAAAAGATTTTGCAGTACAAAAGTAAGGGAACTTTAGTATACGTTCCTAAATATCGTAATAAAATAATACAAAGTACAAAGGATTAGGCTATTGCTCCAAAAAGTAAGTAGCAGTGTTTCTATGAATATATGTACACTCAAGTATCACCAACCCATACTAACGATGGAATATGACCTAAACCCTCTCAGTTGTAGAGGAGGCCCGGGCCTAGGAGTGAGCAGTCAATGGGCTGAGATATATATAAAAGATATATATATGTCCTTGGGGTTTGAACTAACGACCGGCGAAATTGTCTGTGGCGGGCCGCATCCCCAAGGTTATCACTGCTTTTAAAATATGATAGCGAACTATACTTTTTTTTTTAATAAAATCGGGAAAATTCTGCCATGGTATGCGTATGTTCAGATAGGAAAAAAGGTGATGAATATAAAAGTGGATGAATGGGAAGAAAAGATGGATGGAATTAGTGACCGAAGATATGAAAGAGACAGGAGTGAATGAAGGCATGCCGGCTAATTGGGATGTGAGAAAGGATACGACATGCTGCGCCGGCCCCAAATAAAAGTTGGAACAGGGCAAGGAGATACCATCGGGCAAATTCTGAAACAATTTAAAACTGAAGTTAATTTATTGAAACAAGAAAAATTAATGAAAGCGATTCTCAGTGGGCTCGTCAATTTGAAATCGAGCGTTAATTAGTCCGCCTGAAGAGTTAGATTTTTCCCCGGCCGTGCGGCTCAGTGACGCAAAAAATCAATTAGGCCTTTAAATGCTCGGCTGCATGGCAGGGAGCAACCTTAAATACATTCTACAAAGGAAAATATGCTTTTTATCATTGTCCATAAATATTTTTTTTGGTTAATTGTTACTCTTAACTACATTTTATAGCAAATTGATAGTTTAGTTTTAATTTTAGGTGCCATTCATACTTGTTACATCCAATACTGTAGATGTTCTAAGACTAAATTTTGACTATTTAATATGCTAAAATCAAATTATTATGTACACTTTTTGATCTAATAACGTATTATCATCATCAGCCAAAAGACGTGTATTGCTAAACATCGGCCTCCAGATTCCAGGATTATAGTAATACTCGTATAAATTAATCCGTGTCAAATTTTATCCCAAAAACATCATTGGCTACTGCATTTGTCAACTTCAATATTTGATAACGTTTAGAACGACAGACAATTCCACAAAGCAGCCACTAGACTTTCACGCAACGGCGGCGTACAATTATGCGGCTCGGCTCGAAATTTTTGCCAGCTTGCATTACACGCTTTCTTGGTTTTTAATTAAAACCCCAAGACTTATTTATTAAGTTGGCCGCGCGGCGAGTTATTGCACGTTTTTAACATGAAAAGAATTTAAAAAATTCCACTCCGCTGTTGCTACGCTTGACATCAACATAACTGAATATCTAGCTGCAAAATACTACATCCTGCAGTTACAAATCGTCTCGATCCTGTGCTGGTAAAAGTATCATGGGGCTAAATAAATAAAAACCCTATCCGAAGTATGTTACATTTTAATCTTGCAGGTATGTCCTTAAGCTATTGCCTAAGCGATGATGACTCTATTAAAAGTTGAAAAGAAGACGACTTAATAATTTTAATAATTCATATTTTGTTTCAAGTAAAAATGGGTGATGCATATTCTCAGCTTATACGCGACGGAACAGTTAAGCTAGAGATTCATACAATCTTTAAATAATATGATTCGCCAATTTTGACTGCAGACTTACTAACATGTAAAACTGCCGTCTCTGAATTTAGTTCAATGGGTGAGATTGCTAGAGACTTAATGTACTGTTTTTCATTTCCGCGCAAATGGCGACCACTATATAAAGGGCGAACCCCCCATTCTCAGTCACATAAACATGCCTTGATCTAGAATCAACCCAGTTCTTTATAATTGCGTAGAAATTCTCATCGGCCCATTTACGTTCCAAAGGGCACTAGCCTCGTCTACAACTGAGAGAGTTTATGCCTTAGTCCACCACAGACTGCATCAGTGTGTGTTGGCAGATTCTACCCCTTAAAAAAATCTAAGAACTTTCTTGTCTACAGGTTTCCTTACGATGTTTTATTTTTGAGTATTCACAATTGGCATATGTACAAGTAAGTACGTGAGGAATTATCAAGGATGAAGAGGATGATCTAGAGTCTAGATAATCTCTTGCGAAGTCAAATTACAGGCACACAGGCTGTGTGACACAGCACAGTCGTCTGACTGTTACAAGCTATTTTAATAATGAATTTATCAACATTGCCGCGAAAATTATAAAGCCCTCCAGCCATTAGATAACTTATGTAATAAATAGATAAAAATCCTTAATGTGGAGAAGGTTTTCGCTCCTTAGTCTCGGAACCCTAGATAAGTATATATTATCTGTAGGCTGGTGGTTGTTTATCGCGGCAGTTTGCGGCTCGCCTGAAACGCCTCGTGGGAAATTAGAGACGACGACCCCGACGCCTTGCCTCGCCGCCAAACCGCTATTTTGAAGTTTTTAAACTTACAACGAGTTGCCCCCAGACGTACACATTAAAAAAACAACACAAAAATTGTGTAAAGAATTGTGAATTCTGTACGCCTACTTACTTAGTTTTACTAGTAAAGTGACCAATTTTTTTTGAGCGTTTACAATTGTCTCTCTTATAAGTCCCAAATAAAAAGAAAATATTTTTTCTATAAATAAGTATAATAATTGATGGGAAGTTATAAAGACTTGAATGATAATACCTATCACGTGCCGTTAAAAATCAATTTACAATTATTAAATTAATAATTACTAAAGGCTGACTTATAAGCCATGAATCATAAGTGTATACAGCATACCGATAGATTTCCATTTATATATTACATAAAATACATATATAGGTACATGAGGCATCCGTGAGTAGTGAATAAAGCAAGTCCAACTAATATTCGCAGTCGCCCCGATATATGGAAAAATTAATAAAGAAACTTAATTGCACCTCTACTTGCCCTTCGGAGTTGTAACCGTAAGTGTGCGTATGTATTGACCTATCCGCAGGATAAAGTAATATTTACAAAATCGCAACTTCCCTTTCTCAGCGATTTAAACTTAATTGGGCGCAAAATTAACTGTAACTTTTTTTTGGTCTTCAAACAACAACAAAAGTTATGATTATTATTACTTCACTAGCGCAATATATAAACTAGTTTTACTCTATAAAGAGATAAAAAGTACTTTCGTGTTATAGTCATAAGTAACCTTATTCTATGCATAGGTCGATATTTCCTTTAGTTATAGTTTATGTAAATTTTAATTTATACATAATTAAATATTATATGTAATAGTTTCGTTATTTTTGTTAGTAAGTAGTATTTATTTTATTTTTACAATGTGTCCTACAAAAAAGACCTAAGTATCTCTAAATATTATTTATAGATATCGTTTTAGTCCCCAAATGATTGCTTTTTTATTAATACAGGTGACGAGAGTGTATTGTTAACTCAAAAGACCAGTTTTCACATCCACACAATATGTAAAAACTTTTTTGACATTGACATTTGAACTTGTTATCACTGAAACTGTTATCGTTTTGTTGTTATCAATAAGAGATATTCAAAATTAATTTTGTGTATCCATGAAGAAGTTTAATGATTCTACTGAAAGATGTCTAGTTTAAATCAATTGAAATTCGACAAAATGGAAGTTGATGTGAAACTAGCAAAGGTTCGTAAAAAGCATTTTAAATATGAAATAGACATTTCGTCAGCACATTAAACTGGTTCTATATGATTATCATTTGCCTGACTCTTATTAATATGTATTCCATTCACTGGTTGTCATGGACAAATATTTAACATTAGGTTTATCATGTTGCAGTACATATTTCAACAGCATAAAAAAACATCTAAATAATTTATTTCTTATTTCGAATTTATGTATGTGAATTCCTCAACTTACTATACTGACCAATATATCCATTATTACACAGTCTTTTATTAAATAACATCCGCAAAGCTAAATGTTTCCTTAACTCAATATTATAAAAAGGTAGCCCAAGCCCAAAAGTCTCATTAAAATCTATACCACAACACATCAAATGTTTCAGTACCTTAGGAATGAGCTCTAAGTGACAAACAGACAAAAACGCTTAAGCTTGAATAATAGTAGGACTATCAAAAATAATTTTAATGAGGATTCATTATACACAAACAAGAAATTAATAAATTGATAACAGCTGTGAGCCAGGAAATAGTTATACAATTTATAATATTATTATATTCAATTTATATTAGTCATTTTTTATGACTAAGTCTCCCAAGTTGTGACAGTATTTCACCATTTACATGATTATTTTTTCACCATTGGATTTTTAAATAATATAGGATAAAATTAAAAACATTATAAAATGTAAGACATGATTGTAACTTGAATGCAAGATAGCGTCTTGATTGAATGTAGGAGTTGGCATTAAAAGTAAAAATCTACTTCTTAATACTATACACATCCCACTGCTAGGCAATGGCTTAGTCCTGCTATTATTTATATTTTATAAATTTTTATATAATTTCAGGATTACTTTAAGCTAAATGGTGTCCAATTTGGTCCCATTGTCAATGGAAATCTTATTGTAAGAGACAAGGATTCAGTTCTTGACCCGTGGGGTAACAGAATATACCTTACAAATCTGTATCGGAAACCTATTTTACCCAAATTCAGAAATTTGAATGAAAGATCAGACTCTCTTCGGCAATTAGCGAAGAAAATTGTGGAAAATGGAGATCTGTTCTGTCAATTGGAATATTTAATATACAATTTACCAATTGAAGATTGCAAGAAGCATTTACAGATATTGATTAATAAATGCTTATATTGGAGTTCAATATTTGACAAGATTGCTGATGGAAATGACAAGTATGAAGGTAAAACATAGCAACATACACAAGTCATTCTATAAGGTTAGCGCATAGTTACCACAGAAAATTTTGTAAATGAAATTGTTTTATTTTTATGTTAAGAGAACTTTTCATTATAATTAGGGGATTCGATCCCGGTCGATTTTTGTAATCCCGGGATTTCGGGATTATCAACAGTTAATCCCGGGATCCCGGGGTAATCCCGGGATTGTATTAGTAATAAAAAGTGGTAACAAAAAGAAAGTAAAGCATTTTAAATTTAAATATTAAAAAATAAAACAAAATTATAATTTCTTCTGATAAAATAAACAAACTAAGCACTTTTATCTAAACAAAGAAACGCCATTGTACTATAAAAAAGACCATGTAACAGAGATCAATGTATTTTAAATAAAATATAAATATAGGAACTATAAATTACTTATTTAACCCACGAAAATAAAATCTTAGAAATAACAACGCATCCAACGTCTCATCCGAAAGCATACTTCTTAATTTGTGGCATATGTAGAAGCAGAAGAAGCGCGTTCAGACTCGATGGAAGTTGGAGGAATCGTCTATAAATTTTTATAGGTCTTCTCCAAATTATTGCCTCGTGTAAAACTAGCCTCAGAAAGAGTAATTTCTTGTTTAATGATCTTAGAAAGCACATTTTTATTATAAATATGTCAATCCCGAAAATCCCGGGATTTATTGAATTTAATCCCGAAAATTTCGGGACTGAAATATGACCGGGATCCCGGGATCCCGGGCTTCGGGATCCCGGGATCGATACCTCTAATTATAATGCACCCCAAAGACTTATTATAATAAGACTTATAACATCACCACCTTGTGTTTTCATGACACAAATATGTGCCATTTACATGGGTTCTATTCTCAAAATTCTTGATAACAATATGAAGTCTGGACAAGTGCCTAAAACACAGCTATACACTCACTTGGTATGTAGAAGTTTGATTCTGACAACTTCTATGAGGATACAGATGTGACATTAAATATTTTAAATTTCAGCTAGTTCACTACTACATTGATATGTAGAAACATCATCAGCTTACACATGTCCCACTGGACACAGGCATCCTCTACAGCTAAGAGTTGTTAGGCTTTAGTCCACCACTCTAATCTAGTGTGAATTAGCAGACTAGACACCTAAAAAATCCAGGATATTTTTATCAGGTGTCCAGGTTCCTCTACAATGTTTTCTTTTAATGTTAAAGTATGTGATAAATCATTGTGAATAGGCAGCTGTTTAGGGTATGGACACAGGCCTTCCAGCCCTGATACAAAATGCCTTCACCGGCATACAGACCCAAAATCCCCTGCTGAAGAAAAAAGAGGGGAAGCGCACATAAATATGCGGAGGTTGTTCTCACGTATTTTACTTACAGATGACGACGGTGAAGTTGATTCTCACGGCGAAGTAAATGTAGCTTCAAAATCAATGCTGCCTCTTGCGCTGTTTATAGAAATGCTATGCTATAAAAATTACGTGGTCCTAAACGCTACACCTCAAACTGCGGCCATTTCCACACTCTTCATTAAATTGTGTGTACAAGTCGGGTACGTAATATCACAATTATTTTTACATTTTCTCTTTTTATTATAAATATTTTTAATTTGAATACCAGCTTGAAAGAGAGGACGCGGTTTGATCAAATGTTTGTGTGATCTACAAATATTTGTTTCGGTGTGGGTGTTTATGGAACCGGGAAGTCTCTCATAGTTTTTTTATACGACACAAAATTTAGCTCCTAATGTGTGGTCAGAACAGTGTATGTGACTACTAGATGTGTTTATTTATTTATAAATTTGTTTTAAAAAGTTTATTTTAAAATCTGGAAACTATTGTGATGTGTCTGTTGGCCATGGACCTCATCATTAATTTATATCGTTGTATCCGTTTTTTGCAGTTTGCAAACACAAGTGGAATTGAATATATATCCTGAAGGTCGAAGAGTGGAGACCATGAAAAGTACACAAAAAGGTAACACAAATACGATAGCACACATACTCTCAGACACTCATGTTAACAGATAAAAAAAAATCTACCCAACTAAACTTTTTTGGTAAAGTACCAAAAAAATCGTTGAAAATCTAAAAATAATTTTAACGTTGTTGTTTAGATTCCGTGGGTATAATCACCGAGACGGCGGACATAGATTCTGCAGTACACGCGTTTGTGGCATCCACACCGGAGGTGAGTTCGTGGAATTACTCGTAATCTCTTCTATTTACCTTTCAGAAGTGTCTACTTAGCGGCTCATTCCACCTTTGACCATATTTCTGATATCTATCTCTTTCCAAAGTGTGCCTAACTTCAGAGCACTTCGCTAAATTGGTTCTAACGCTGGTTCAGTATTTTTCCACCTATTGTCCCATCTCTCATTGCAGCTCTTTCGAATCCGTAAATTCTACAAATTGAAAAGTGATTCCTCTGTTACAGAACCCCTGGTGTCTGAAACAAATTCTAGTCCACGAGAGCATTTATAAAGACTTTCAAAAAGCTTTAGAATGGAAATGTCGACCTAAAACCGACGAAGTACCACTGAAATATGATCAGAACTTGAAATTATTTTGTACTGACATACATATTGCTGATCAAAAAATCTTTTTGATTGATTACGTTGGTGGAGGCGAGACTTCTAAACTAAAGCCAATCGAAGTTGAAGCTTATAGAACGACTAAGGATCTTCTCGCAATAGTGTCGAAGAACAAACTGAGGTTTGTTTCGCTCTGGGCTTCCAACATAGCAGAAGCGAACGAGATAGCTCACTCCCTAAAATCGCCTTTGGTCTGGATCAACAGCTATGGAGAGTTCAACGGACCGCCGCAAATAACCGCAGATATCTATACTTATGAAATGAATCCGTCAGACATGTTTGAAAGTCTGAAAAATAAGGCGGAGAAATGGTTGAAGCTTGATGAGAAAAAGCGACGAGATGCGATGCTTGAAGCGTTGCAAGCTGCTTTTGATGTAGGTGATGTTAAAAATTCAGCTACCAGGCTGCAAAATTTACTGCGAACACAAAAACTTGGTATCGTCGAAGTCAACAAACAAGATATGTGGATCGGGGTTGAGCAACCAGTTGGTTTTGTGTACGTGGGTGCGAATGAAACGAAATTTTTCATTGATGCTATCGCTTCGATAGTCCATGGCAATCGTGTAGTCCTTAGCTCTGAATTTAGGCCTTTCTCGCCTTTAATAGCGGCATTAGAGTATGTAGGTGTTCCTGTATGCATCGCCGATGAGCAATACAAAGCTCCTACGAATTTTAAACTGTACCACGTAAAAATGATCTACACAAACTTCGGGACCATTTTCGCTAATTAATTTGTAATGTTTTGTCCAGTCTTACATTGTTTTAAATCATGGTCGATGTGTATTACTTTCTTATTGTGCTCAAAATTGTTAGAGACTTGGGATTGTAAACAATAAATGTAATTAAACAAATTTGGTTCATACAAAAATATTACGTATATTTTGTAAATGGGAGACAAAAGCTATTGGGAATACCAACGTAATAAAATAATCCTTCACTTTAACTAACTTAAGGAAATTGAATTCTTATGTAATACTTGTAAGAGAAAACCGCATATAATTATATTTTTTGTAACATTTTGTACTTTATTATTTTTTATAATATTTAGCACTTGAATAAAAGTATTTTTTTAATGTTGTCTTTTATTGATCTGACTTATTCATGAAATAAATGAATATTTAATACATTGCATAAAATCTTAATGATTCCCCACTAAATACTCTTGGTTATTTTGGGGATAGCCGAAATAGACTGTGGCTGGTACAAAATATGTAAAAGTTATTTCATAGAGGATTAATTTAAACAATCGACTTCCATTAACAATGGCAGCTTATTACGGGTTGCTATGCTAAAAACTAACTTATATATTTCCACTCTAATTGAATGCGTGTTCATTATGATTTGAACAAAGTTTTAAACGCAAAAAATTTGTGCTCAGAAATTGAACTTTTGTCGTATAAAATGGTGTCGGCAAACTTCGCGCCTAATTAAAAAAATTCTACATTGAAGGCGATTTGTCTAAATCGTCATTTTTATATTTTCTTCGGGATATCCTGTTGACCTAAAATATGGTGCGACTATCTCGATGGCCACGGATTCAATTCTCAAGCACACAACCTTAAATTTTTATTTTATACCTTTTTCATCTAGCTTGTAAAATTCGCTGCGCTAGACTTCTTAGCGTAAATATGTTCGTAAGAGAAAAATTACCTTAAGACCCTGATTACTCTACGCATAAGGTACATAATATGTAGTGTCACTGTAGGTGCCTTAAAAGCCGGTATAAATTGAAACAAGTCTGTCTGTCTATTCTAATTCTTTTAACAATTAAAAATATCAATTTTACTAAAAGTGTTATGCAAAACGGTTGGTGCGAATATCTACGCATGAAGTAGCTGGACTATTTTAGGCTGTTAATGAATTAAAACTACAGGTTAATGAGAAACTATTTAGTGTCACACCGACACTGTTGCAACGCCCATCTTTAAATAGCTTCAATCAAATGTCAATTGAGTCGTTCCAATTTCGAAGTTCAAACAAAAACGGTCCAAACATAATGACGTCCACACGTAAACACGACAAACCTGCGAGTAAAAGTTGTAAATATATATCCGTTGAGATTGTTAACAATTTACCATTGAAATCCACAAGTTATGGAATTAATTGTGCACTATGAAGGCGAATATGAGAACTAAAGGCCAAGTTTATAGTGTTGGCAACTATTTGATGAACGGCATGGTCCTCGGCAAAGGACACTTCGCGAGAGTCGAAGAAGCTACACACAGGGTCATTGGTAAAAAGGTACTTTCTAATTTTTTCATACCCAATAATAATTGTATTACGTATATTTATATTAACCTAATATATTTGTTAAATTTGCTTCCCATTTATAAATATAATTGTCATAGGGATGTGAACTGGAAATATGCTAGGATCTCGTAACGTAACGCTAGTGTAGGTTTATAACAACATTTTAAATATTGCCAACGAAAATTTTTTTTCCAATTTCGTACATGATAAGTGCTTCGTATGCATTCTTAATAAAAATAAACATAACAAGCTCCCAATTAAATAAGCCCGAGACATACTGCAGGTCAATATACATGAATTCTTTCCCAAATGTCTCAGGGTTTTGTTAATGTGAAATTAACCACTTCTTGTCAAGACTCGCATACAATATACTTGAGTGCTTCTTGCATAGATCGCACAAACGAAGTAGTTGAGAGTCTGTTAAACACAGTCAGTTACCACAATCCTTCAGCTAATTATGCATGTGTACCCACAAATCTCCTTCGCAACATCTTGGAACTGGACAAAGCATGTTTAAGTAATATATAGGAATAGTAAACTGCTTCTTAGTAGGTACAATAATGTTCTGAGTGATATGGAGGTCCTAGGTAAGATCTGCAATAGAAACTGCAATAGGCTCGGGCCCTTATACCCACTTACGTGAAAGAAAATATAATTAGCAAAATATGAGTACAGAAATTCACTACTGTCTACCATTTTGGTGGATAAAGGCATGCGTGTGAATACACAAAATATGTTATACAGGCCTTTACTCAGTGATTGTACTTCTATAATAGTCCAAAAGCGCAGTGTCATCTTCAACCATTATAACTCCTCTACAACCGAGAGGGTTAGGCCTAAGTCAGTCAAGGATGCCTTACAAAATTCAGAGTAATAATCTTTAAGCTTTAAATCTTTGTGTAACAAAAGCAGTTTGATATATAAATGAGAATAGACCGACCCCACAATAATCAATTAAGGTGTAACGCTTTTAGGTTTCTGGGGAGGTACCGTGACTGGTCTACCGTAACCAGGGCTGGGCAAAATACATGCTTTACTTTAATTGAAATACAAAATACAAAATACTTTATCACAAGTAATTAAAATACGAAATACAAAATACTTTTAAGTAAGGTATTTAAAATATAAAATACAAAATACAGTATTTTAGCTATTTGTAATTAAAATACCAAATACAAATTACAAAATACTTAATAAGTAATCTGCATGGTCTGGAAAGATGAGGAAAAAAGATTCATCATCATCATCATCAGCTCATCGAAGTCCACTGCTGGACATAGGTCTCTCCCAATGACTTCCGCCGGGATCAGTTGGAAGCCGCCTGCAGCTATCGACGTCCCGCGACCTTGACAAGGTCGTCCGACCACCTTGTCGGGGGACGTCCCACGCTGCGCTTTCCTGTACGTGGCCTCCACTGGAGAACTTTCTGGCCCCATCGACCATCAGTTCTCCGCGCCATGTGACCGGCTCATTTCCTCTTCAACGTGCTAATCCATTGGGCTATGTCAGTTACTTTAGTTCTCCTACGAATCTCCTCTTTTCTGAGGCGATCTCGTAGGGAAACCCCGAGCATAGCCCTCTCCATAACTCGTTGAGTGCCTCTGAACCGTCCAATAACGCCTTTAATGAGATGCCAGTTGCCACGTCTCAGTGCCGCACGTCATCACTGGTAACACACAACTATTGGAGACTTTCGTCTTCAGGCACAGAGGTATTTCGGACGAGAAGACGTCTCGCAACTTCCCGAACGCTGCCCAACCGAGTTGGATTCGACGATTTACCACTCTCTCGAAGTCTCCCATAACAACATTGAAGTACGTTTTGGAAGTATGTATGGCTCGACGTATGTTCTCATAGATCTCCTCTACTTCTTCATCTGGGTGTGTCGAGGTCGGCGCGTATACCTGTATGACCTTCAACGAATATCTTTTGAATATTCTGAGTATGAGGTACACTGCCTTGTTCGACACACTTTCATTGGATACGATGTTGTTAATGAGAGACCTGTGGATGAGAAATCCGACTCCTCCTCGGGACACCGGACTTCAGGGTTGTCATGCCCTCCCCGACTTTTCGGACTTCCGACAACCCCATTATGTATGTCCCAGTATGTCCCAGTGTTATCCACTCAATTCAATCAACAATCTTCTCGTTTGTCCTCAAAGTGCGTATGTTGTGTGTAACCATGGCCAGTCGTCGTTGGGTGTGGTAGCCGGGGCCAACCCGGGGATTCTTAGCACCCCCTGCCCCGCCGTTACCATGGACGTTACCGTAACCAGGAATAGTGGGGCTGCCGGGGACTGGAGGCCTGGTCCTAGTTTCACTCATTGAGAGGATTATGCTGTTTCTCGCCACTTACCACTATTGCACTCATGATGGTTAATTGTATTTTAATATTAATGTATTTTAAAGCCTCAAGTATTTAAAATACTAATTACAAAATACCTCGGCGTCAGGTATTTAAAATACAAATTACAAATTACATTTTAAGGAAGTAATTGAAATACAAATACAAAATACGTATTTGTATTTTAATTACGTATTTTAATTACAAGTAATTAAAATACTGCCCAACCCTGACCGTAACCATATTGTCCGGTTCTAGAACACAGACTAAAGCTACATAGTTGTAACACACATCATCATCACCAACCTTTCACGTTCACTGCTGGACATAGGTCTCCCCCATGGCACGCCACATACATATCGAGCCTTTACCGCCGTTTTAGCGTAACCAACAAAATGAAATTTACAGAAGGTTTTGTTTTTAATATTTTTAAACAGAAATGTGGCAGTAAATTAAAATTTTACATACATTAATATTGTTTAGACATTTACATATATAATTAAACAAAATACACCGGCAGGGATACGCTTAAAATAGTAGTTTCGATAATAAACGCATTTTCGACAAAAGTGTCCCTGACGATAATTTGGCGGTAATGGCGCGATATGTTCTCCTAATTTTTAAAACTGATTGTTGGTGTAAAAATTGCAGGTTGCCATAAAGATAATAGATCTAACATGCATCAAAGAGGAGTACGCGAGACGGAACCTCCATCGAGAACCACGAGTGATGGCCCGACTTCGACACCCCTGCATTGCCGCCCTCTACGAAACTATGATGGTTAGTGTATCATGTCACATGTGCCTTTCAATATTAACATACGTTCATAAAGTCACGCCTATTTGTTTATTGTAGAACGACAAATGCGATGATAGATACCCTTCTTTCACTTAGCCAACTTACATTCTCCTCTTCATGCACGCACGTCGGTTTCGAGGATACTTTATATTATTAATTTTTTTCCTAAAAACCACACAATGTGGTTATTAGGAAAACGTCAAATTTTAATTTTTTCTCGAGATTATTTTTAACGCCAATGGGTTTTTAATCACCGTAGCTTTTACCTATCCTACTTTTCGATGAGGGTCTGACTATACCTTCATACGAGACTGTTGGTTATATTTATTTGTTTCATGTTTCACTAGGCCAGCGTGGCGGACTATAGCCTAAACCCTCTTAATGATAGAGGAGTACCGTGCCTAGCAGTGGGACGTATATGGGTTGCTGATGATGATGATTTTTCATGTACATCAGCACGGTCCTCGGTTGTACGTGGTGATGGAGGCTGCGGGTGGCGGGGACCTGTGTTCGCTGGTGCTGGGCGCTCGCGGGCCGGCGCGGGGCCTGCCGGAGACTCGAGCCCGCTCCCTCGCAGCACAACTAGTCTCCGCCGTGCGCCACATGCACGCGCGAGGCGTCGTACACAGGTCACAATATTTCCTACCTTTCAGTTTAAACGAATAATATGTACTTAGTCATTAGGCGTCCACATTTATTTCATATCCTTCCTACGAAAATTCACTCGTTTGACGAATATGTCTACCGAAATAGGTACCTACTTACAAACACCAAAAAAATATAAATTATACAAGTTCCATGTTTGTTTATTGAAACCTTTATATTTTGTGACATATCAAAGAAAAATTCAATATCCAAGATAAATAATCACTACATAGTATAAAACAAAGTCGCTTTCTCTGTCCCTATGTCCCTTTGTATGCTTAAATCTTTGAAACTACGCAACGGATTTTGATGCGGTTTTTTTAATGGATAGAGTGATTGCAGAGGAAGGTTTATATGTATGATAACATCCATTAAATATCAGCATTGCACCCGTGCGAAGCCGGGGCGGGTCGCTAGTTAACAAATAATTAATTGTTATGCTTTGTCTTCGACTTGTTTTTATTTTGATTTAAAAAGGAAAAGCAAAGGCTGTCAGTTAAATGTTAAATTATCAACACAATTGTTAATTAAATATAAAAAGTAATTCCAAAGGGAATACGACATTATAATGCCCTTTATAGAATCGTAAAGTATGCACTTGATCAAGTAATGGGTTATGTGACGGGTGGCGCCGTTGTAGGTATGTCAAACGGCTGGACCAAATGGGATGACATTTTCTATGCACTTCCTATGTACCTACATGACCCGGAAGGTAGCGCTTCTATCGGCATATCGCTTAAAGCTTTTCCGGGCAAGATGTCTGCGGGACAGCTAGTTATTTATAAATTACTGTAGTCGGCGTATCCAGTGATAAATGTGTGAATGCAATTGTTGTTAATCAGCAAAGCGTATGTCCCAAAAAAAGTTGGAATCTTATATTTTTTGTTAATCAGAGATTTGAAAATGGAGAACATCATGTTGGACGCCACGAAACAGTTCATCAAAATAGTCGGTGAGTTGATTTTTTTCTTGTTTTCATGTATTTGAATTTGCATAAATTTTTGAATACCAAGAATGAAAAGTGCATATTATATTACTCAAAAATTCGTAGTTCAATATTATTAATACCATCTTCATGTCTAACTCGTATTGGTACGTCCCTCTGCCGGCCACGGCCTTCCTCTAAAAACGATTGGGTTTGCTCCTTAGACCGCCTATTGACAATTAGACTACTAGGCGAGTACGTGAACTACACACCTAAGGCATTCTTAAAAATTCTTAGATATGCAGGTTTCCTTATGAGATTTCTTTTCAAGTATCAGTACTTCACTATGTGTATATGCAAAATGCAAATACACACATTAAGTCGAAATCTCGAGGCCATTGTTAATTATATACTTGAATATCACCTACATTGGAACGTCGATGTGAATCTGAGATTGATTGTTCCACAGATTTCGGCCTGTCCAACATATGGACTGCCGGTGGAGCCCTGAGGACGCCGTGCGGGTCCCTGGAGTACGCAGCGCCAGAGCTGTTCGTGGACGGCCGGCGATACGGACCTGAAGTGGATCTTTGGAGCATGTAAGAGAATTATCCTTAATAAATACACTACATCTTCTCACTCAGTGGAGGAAGCCAGCGAGACATTTGCCGCTCTATTTTCTCTGCCTACCCTAACGGGAGATAGGCGTGAGTTTATGTATGTATGTATCCTCTGACTTTTCGATATTACCTCTTTCACAATGATTTGTCGCTTGCTTTAACGGTGAAGGTAGACGTCGTGATGAAACTTCCACATCTATTTTTATTTTAGGAATTTCATAGTTGTGTAGTCCGCTAACCTGCACTAGGCTAATGGTGGACTAAGGTCTAAGCTCTCTCACAACAACACTTGATAAACGGCAAGAGGCTCGCTTCTTTCTACACTGGAGTCTAACTCAATTGAAGAAATAAGAAGTGTAAAAATAATAAAATGTTTGACACAGAGGAGTGATAGTATACGGCATGGTGACTGGCGGGCTGCCGTTCACGGGCGCAGACGGTGGGGAAGGCAAGTCTCGGCCGCAGCTTCGCGCCGCCATCACACGAGGCTTCGCCAGGAAACAACGCGCCGCCCTGGCTTGCGTCTCCGCAGGTAAATAAATAACAACCAACAGTCACACACATAGCCCTGAACCCACATTAAGATACTAAGGGTCGTGGGTATCAGAAACTACGAGAGACTTTTCGCTCTCACAAACACCCACAGAAACAAATATTTGTGGATCACACAAACATTTGTCTCGGTGGGAGGATCGGGGAAGCGGGTGTTTAGCCAACTGCACCACCGGGCTGTCACAGTCAAGGTAACACCGTAGTATGAAAAACAATCGCAGCGTTTATCGCACATTGACCAACTGTGGCTTCGATGACCGCTCCAAAGACATGTATGGCAACCCCTGCTTGTAGTGTTTGAGAAACCCACGACTTTACTGATATCTTGGCATAAGACTTGTAACTAATTGTAGTCAGAAATATATATATAGCTACTATATTTATTTTCAAAAATTGTAACACAAACTGATCTTATCACTAAGAGCGCCTCTCTTGGCAATTTTGCACGGAGACACAAAAATGTTCAGTGTTTTCCTTCACCGTTAATGTGCGAAATAATTAATTGTGAATTCACACATAGCTTCTTAGTCAGGGGGAAGTGTACCTATGTTTAAACACGAATAAAACTGCACTATTGTTCAGATTTTTATCACATTGATATTTTATTGAAATATTTTACAAAAGTTACAAACATGTTTAATTGGTTATTCATTTCTACAATTTTACTTCAATAAAACACATGTTTCTATCATTCACGAAATCGTTCTCGTAACAAGTAATTTTAGTATAAAGAAGAGTGTTGATATGGCGGCAAAGTACTACGGATAAATTGTAAGTGCTAAATTTTGTAAGAATTAATATCAATTAACAATTATATAACGCAATTTTAAACTGACTATAAATATAAATTAAACTAATTGATTGTTTTATCATTCAATCAAGCGCAACAACCCTTAAATCATTACTAAAAAGAACTTAACCTATCATACCAAACAATCAAACATACCAAAAAATTATTCCTCTCCATTACATTTAAGCAAATTATTTCTACTTGCGTGTTCGGTATACAAGTCTATTTTGGACACATAACTTCCTCTGGTCTTTGCTCTGTGTTCCTATGGTTGCCTGGTACCTGTAAAGATATCACATCAATATTTAGAGGGATTAAACCGACAATTTTTTTTTTAAGCGAAGCTTTAAAGCTTCGCTTTGTGGTCGCATGTGGTTTAAATCACATGATTCAATTACCAGTGTGTTATGGTGATGAATCAGGTGTTTCAAAAAGATGCTCAATGATGCTTCAAAAAAATGGTCATTGAAGTAAATGCTGTCTTTTCCTGCAACCGCGCATTTCACTAACCAATCAACATTTTGTTTTAATTCAGTGACCTTCTTTATTGCAATTTTAACTCTATTCTCCAATCAATGACAGAAATGGATTTGTCTTTTTAGTATAAGTTTGTCTTTAAGCTCCAATCTATCTCTGCACATTGCAGCCTTTTTTTTGTTTTTTTTTTACGAGAGGAAAGCGCCTTAAGCACCAATTAAATGGTTATGTCGGGGTCACCGGCCTTCCCATGCTGGCATACCGACTAAAACTCTTCTACATTGCAACCTTGCTATGTCAAGATAGTTAATATATTTTTATGGTGTAAAATGTTGGCAGAGTGCAAAGCGTTCATCCAACATCTGCTGGAGCCCAACGTGGAGTTGCGAATGAAGATCGACGAGGCGGCGCGCCACCGCTGGGTGAAGAAGACGGGCATGCGCATGAAGACGCACCCACTAGCAACCATAGACCAAAAGACCAACAAAGAGGTAATGAGATCACACAGGATTTCATTGTGAAAAAGGTATTACGGAAAAATTGGGAAGCGGGAAATTATTTAGTACAAATCGATCTCTTGCACAATTTCATCGGTAATCTATACTAATATACTCGATTGTAATAAAATTACCGCATAAACCTTGCTTGAAATGGTGTTTATATATTTCCGGATTAACAAATACGATAAAAATCACATGCAAATTATGTTTTACAATACGTTTACATTTATTTTATTGACGTTTCAGATGTACAAGCAAATATCAGAGCTATGCGGCATGACCATGATAGACGTAGTGGCTGAGATAAAGGCGGACCCGTTCGGCGCCGTGGCGGGCATATACAACATCAAGGCGCATATCCACCAGATGCAGGCGGTTCCTGGGGACGGCCTCCTCTGGTCTGCCACCAACCAGGAGCCCAGACCAGTCTCCCCCCCAGAGTACAAGGCCAAATACCAAGATGACAGGATGACCCTCAGGAAACCGAGCAAGTCTCCTGAGCCTCAACCGAAGAAACCCCAGGAGACGGCCACGAAGACTGTCCAGACTGACACTAAGACTATAAGTCCAAGATTGATGCGGCCCAGCAGCGGATATGGGCCGAAGCCTCCAGTGTTCAGGGTGTATGAGAACGGGGACTGCCTGGGTCCAAGGCTGCCCATCATTGACGAGCATTCTAACTCGGAAAACGCCCGAGCTACGCGAAGTCCGTACGTGAGGAAGGTGAGCTTGGAGGAGGAGCGGCAGCGGCTCAACAGCTGCCCAGTGAGGGTCGGCGACAAGAGGACTGAGTTCTACAGAAAGGCTGGTGACGGCCTCCCAAGGTAAGCTCCAGTTTTTTAACCTTCAGTATAAAAAAAGGAAAGATCAGACGACCTGGTAAAGGTCGCAGGTCGTCGCTAAAACCAGGTTGCTTTCAACAGGTCCTTGTGGAAATTATTGGATATGGCCTATGTTCAGCAGTAGACCTCCTTTGGCTGATGGATGGAAAATAAAAAAAATAGAAGGTTATAAGAAACCGCACATTGAACCCCCCAAGAATAGAAAAACTACATAAACTCAGAATATAGGCGCTCCGTAAATTATTTTGTGCACTTATATTAATAAGCAAATTTTATGGTACTGAATTTTTAACACACCTTGGAACACATATGTTACAGTTGGAGAGCAAGTGGAGTCAACGCACCGCCTAAGATTTTACTCCAAAGCAAAGCTACCAACATCAAGAGAGCATCTTTGGGGTAAAACTGTTTTATATTTATATGGCAATTGAACTTGCTTGGATTCTAGAAACCAAATAATGGTACCACATCATAAATGTGTACTTTCCTATTGCTCACTTTGGTCAAGATTTAATATTAAGTATAAAAATCATTGGTAATTTTTGTAAAAAATAATTGGAATGAGATGAACAATGAATGCATAAATTTACATTTTGATGATAGAAATAGTTGTGCGGCAGGGACATAGTGCTATATCTCTCAACGCACGCATTTTAAAGGCCATAACGTCAAAATATATAGACTGCATCCTTTTCTGTTTCATCATTGTCAGCCCACGTACATACTTCTCGCTGCTGTGCATGGCCTGCCTCTACAAATGAGTGTTAAAGCCTTAGTCCACGGCGCTGGTCTAGGGCCGAGTGGCTTTTTCTATTTCCTCACGAATTATTTCTGCTACCAGAATTAAATCTTTCAATAGATCTCAAAAATATCTATTTTAGAGTGATTAAATATTTGTCATATAGCCTCTTAGTATAGTTTCTTTTTTAGTAACATCGTGAGCCCCAATTCATCGACAAACAGCCAGTGCAAAAGCGAACGAGCTCTGCCAGTAAGTATTGGTTATCTATAAAATGCATCCTACAATTGGGCATGAACCACCTCCACTATAAGTAGCTCTTTATAATCTAAAACCATAGTACCAAAGAAGTAAAAAGAAACATAGAAACGGGACTCGGCTGCAGGCGGCTTCCGACCGATCCCATGATTCATTGGGGGAGGCCTAGGTCCCGCAATGCCTTAATTAGATGATGAGTTTGATGTGGGATTCAATTTGACAACCCCGTGGCGCAGTTGGCTAGACACCAGCTTGCGAAACGAGAGGCCGCGGGTTCGATCCCCGCACCGAGACAAATGTTTGTGTGATCCACAAATATTTGTTCCGGGTCTTGGGTGTTTGTGAGACCGAAAAGTCTCTCGTAGTTTCTGATACCCACGACACAAGACTCGTATCTTAATGTGGGGTCAGGGCTATGTGTGTGACTGTTGGGTGTTTATTTATTATTAATTTAATATGATGTGGGATTCAGTAAGTGTAATTCGAGGTGGGAATCAGTAAGTGTAATTTGATGTGGGATTCCAGGTGGGGTGGTATTCGACGCGGAGCATCGGCAAGGAGACGACGCACTTGCAGAGACTCAGACGGACTGCACCCATGAAATAAACCCTATGTATATGGCGCTGCACACATTTCCACTCACACTCACTTAAATGTTGCACTTTATAGCATTTATCGGTAAGAAAAAAAATGTTTTGAATACGGTCATACTGTGAGGATTTAAATTTGTCGCTTTTTTTTAAATATTCATGTGTTTTTACACTCAGATTTCACCAGTCATTTTTCTTTAATAATCGTGTGAAGTCTATAGCCGTTTACTGGGCATATTTTGTGATCAAAAATCCAACAATACTTTGCCGTACCCGGGCGTCGAACCCCAGACCACACAATTGCACGCTGCTCACTAATACCCTATACCTCATTCACGATAAGTTGATTCTTTTGGCATATCGACTAATGATGGGAAAAAGAAAATATCGAGAAGTTAAAAAATATTGCGTTTTAAAATACTGCATTATGTGTGAAATTCTTTATTACTTTCGACATATAAAACATTATTTAGATAAGCGGTGGTGGGTCATAATAAGTACCTATTTAATATTTAAACAGGATTATTTTTAGACCTCCCGCCAAATTTAAATAGGTGTTTTAGACCACGGAAGTAAACAACTTCCCCAAAGAAACACGGGTCGAAAAGTAAAAAAAAAATTCAGACCTTCTACACGAAATCGACCACGTGAGCAGTTTTCTATGGGAGGGTCGAATTATTTATCACGTTTCGACCCATGTTTCTTTGGAAAAGTTGTTTAGTTTCATGGTCTAAACAACCTATTTTAAGTTGACAGGAGGTCCAAAAATAACGCAGTATGTAAAAATTAAGGTTGAAAAATTAAATAGTTTTATCTTTAAAACAGTTTTTATTAAGAAACTGGAGCACAGCCATGATCATCATAGCGTTCAATAAAATTATCGACGTGGCAATCGATATGAACGATGTTACGTCCCTTTCCGTCCGAACGATGTAACATTATACAAACGTCAATTAGTTTCAGTATTCCTATTTTAATTTTACTTTGAAGCAATAAAGTCTCAAAATTTTTGGATAACGCTTACATCTTTAGGGACTTTTGTATTGTATGTATTTTTTTATATTTATCAAATCATTAAAATAATAAAATAATACGTTTTTTATTTCAAAGTCATGTCTCAGAAAAATTGACATCTGCCAAAAGAATCAACTTATCGTGAATGAGGTATAGAGCGAGTCTGACTAAAACACAAAGGAAAAAACAATAATATTTAGTTAACTTTATTTGACATACAATCTTACAATCATCAAAAAATGAGACTTATGTTTCTAACAATGAGATAATATACAAAATTGCTTGATTAAAAAAAACGGAACGCAGAATAAATACAGTAACATCATGAACATTTAAGAGCGGGAGTTACTCGCATCATAGACAAGTAAAAATCCTAATTAAACAGCCAATTCTATTCCACTATAGTAAATTAATTTTCTAATCGGAATGGTTTATTTTTTATTATTTTAATGTTATTTTTTTGTTCTAGACTATTGGAGTTAGACCGTGCACCGCCATACACCGGATGTAGATTTTTAAAAAGTACATAAAAATTCTTAATGCATTTAGAGATGTTAAGTGAACACACACAGCATGGAAGACGGCAAGCGAACAATTTTGGAAGTTGTTTATTGTTAATTTGTAGTAATTTTATCGTTTTAATTGGCTAAATAATAGAGTGATGGCTTGTGCTTAATAATGTTGTATTTCATTGATATAATGCTTTGCATGTTAGTATTACAGAAAGATTATGATATTTATTTATTTTCTTTTATTTAAATTACAGAACTTTAACAAAATTTTATTATAGAAAACATTTTTGTTGATCCATGCAAGTTTGTTAGGCTTTCATGTCTACACTGCTGAACAGTTTTTGATGCGTTTTCATACAGAGACAGTTGGAACTTTGCACACATTTACAGACTACTTAATATCCGAAAATTATATTAAATTTTAGAGTTACTGCAACATCTAGTTTACATTGAAAGTGAAAATAGAAAATTGTGGATTCTTTACCTATTATTTAGCTATCACAAGGCTACGAGCACGGATAACATGGCAGATAGCCATATCGAGGCATTACCGCCAAATTATCGTAAGCGACAATTTTGTCGAAAATGCGTTTCCTATCGAAACTAAAATTTTTAGCCTTAACAAACCTATCCCTGCCGATGTGTTTTTTTTATTATATATGTAAATGTCTAAAAAATATTAATGCATATAAAATTGTAATTAACTGGCACATTTCTGTTTAAAAATATAAAAAAGAAAACCTTCTCCTGTAAATTTTGATTTTGTCGGTTGCGTTAAAACGGCGGTAAAGGCTCGATATTTGGTTCGGCCTATCTACAACCCATGAATGGTACATAAGGTAGTCAGTGTCCCCAGCGGGTACCTGTGGCCTGTGATACATTGTTGAAGGTAGTCAGTGTCCCCAGCGGGTACCTGTGGCCTGTGATACATTGTTGAAGGTAGTCAGTGTCCCCAGCGGGTACCTGTGGCCTGTGATACATTGTTGAAGGTAGTCAGTGTCCCCAGCGGGTACCTGTGGCCTGTGATACATTGTTGAAGGTAGTCAGTGTCCCCAGCGGCTGCCTGTGTCAGTGGATGGGCATGTGCGCGGGGTTGGCCATGGCGGCCATGCGCATGTAGGTGGTGTGCGCGCGCGCCAGCGGCGGGGAGTCGCCCGCCACCGACTCGTTCTTGAACACCGCCACGCACTTCCACTGGTTCAGGTATTGCACTGGAAACAAAGACAAACAAATCTTAATCTACAAAGAATTTAGAATTTTTATAAAGCATATAATCAGCATATATCATACAGGGTGTATTTAGACCGTGATCGAAAACTGAGGCAGGTAATAGCGATGGTGATTACAAACCCCCTGGCATTAAAGAAAATCCCGACAAAAAATATTTTTTTTGAGGTTTTCCATACAAACCACATACTTTTAACACCGATGGTTGTATGGAAAACGTATTTTTTTTTATTTTTTATCGGGATTTTTAATATCGCCACTGGATTTGTGATCACTCTCGCTATTACCTGCCTCAGTTTTCGATCACGGTCTGAACACACCCTGTATAATATGGTCCGACGACTTGAGAAAGGTGGCGGGTAACGGATGGATGAGGGCTGCAGAAGACCGGGATGGTTGGCGCTTTCTAGGGGAGGCCTACGTTCAGCAGTGGACGGCGATAGGCTGAGTATATAATAGAGGTGGTACTTTTTATAAGAACATAATATTACAGTACTAGCGACCCGCCCCGGCTTCGCACGGGTGCAATGCTGATATTTAATGGATGTTAAACATATAAACCTTCCTCTTCAATCACTCTATCTATTAAAAAAAAACCGCATCAAAATCCGTTGCGTTTCAAAGATTTAAGCATACAAAGGGACATTGGGACAGAGAAAGCGACTTTGTTTTATACTATGTAGTGATTACTATCGTCAATATAATAAAGATTTATAGAAGTTGGATCTATGCAAAAAAAAACACTTTTATTCCAGCAGGGGTAGTCAAGAATCTAATCTCAACACATTTTCAGATTATACTGATCTTGATAATTTCTTACACAGAATCTAATAACACTTCAATCCGGGATTCAAAATCAAACACTTCGAGAATGTCATGGCACACAGTTGATCACAGCGAGACAAACAATATGAAGTTCTGGATATGTTATATCAATTTTAAACATTATTGTCTTGTTTAATAGCGATTTCGCTTCAATATTTTATTTGATGACGAGTGCAAGTGTGTCAAAGTTAAAGTCAAATCTTGTTATGGGGTTGGTGAGAGATTCATTTGGGATTAGTAGGTATATTGTTGGCGTGGCAGTGTTGTCGAATTGGAGTGCAGGTGTTGTGAGATTTGTCTCGGTGTTGTGGGATTAGCTTATGATATGATAATAATAATAATATGATCTCGTGCTCAGCAGTGGGCGTATATGGGTTGATGAAGAAGAAGAAGAAGAAGTTGTGGGATTAGCGTAGCAATGGAGTTAGTGTGGAAGGGTTGTATGATTAGTGTGGCAGTTAAATGGGATTAATGTGGAAGTTGTGGTGTGAGTAGTGGTACTGTGCGTTGCGGTGCTGATGGGAGTGGGGTGGAGTTAGTGGCGGTACTGACTCTTCCACAGGCGCACGCAGGAGTCGTCCCCCGAGGAGGCGAGCAGCGAGCCCGTCACGTTCCACGACACGCGCCACACGCACGAGTAGTGCTCGTCGAACGCCGCCATCACCTCCGCCTTCAGCCGCGACCCGCTAGACTCGCTGCACAACACACTACTATTATAAATTAACCGTATATATAGGATTTTTTTTTCTTCTTCCTCTTCTTCATCAACCCATATACACACACCCACTACTGAGCACGGGTCGCTTCTACCATTGAGAGGGTTTAGGCCATAGTCCACCACACTGGCCTAGTGCGGGTTGGCGGACTACACACCTAAGAAATTCCTAAGACTTTTAGGTGTGCAGGTTTTATCACGATGTTTTCCTTCACCGTTAAAGCAAGTGATAATTCAATGTGAATACACACATAACTTCGAAAAGTCAGAGGTGTGTGCCTGGGGTTCGAACCCGCGACCGCCGAGATTTTCGACCGTGCGCCCAAACCTCAAGGCCATCACTGCATTGCTTTGGATTTTTTTTTTTATTATTGGTATTTTCTGATAGCCATGGCCCAAGACTGGTATTGTGGGATTAGAATAATTATACAGGGTGTATTCAGACCGTTATCGGAAACTAGGGCAGGTAATTAAAAAAATTAAAAAAATAAGGTTTTCCATACAACCATCGGTATTAAATGTATTCGGTTTGTATGGAAAACATCAAATTTCCAATAACGGTCTGAATTTGGGTGTTCATGAACGGTGTTAACCACTTAACATCAGGTGGCTCACTGGCTCGTTTGCCTTCTCTCCCATAAAAAAAAAATCTGAAAATATCAAAAATAAAAAAAAACAATAATTGAGCTTGTAACTGTTAAGATTCGACAACATGTCCTTATCTCAAAGCTACTACTTAAAATCAGTCAAATAAGAGACATAAAATAAAAATGAGACATGATTTTATCTCCACAAGTAAACAAGCTTACTCCACTAGTAAGTAAGCATTGAGAAAGCTAGCATAGCTAATAAAAAAAGGCAATCATATTAGAACTCAGTTACAAAAACATAAGATAAATTAAGAGTACTAACGCAAGGGGCTCCAGCTTGATAATCCGAACATCTTTGGTGGCGACGGCGAGCAGGTGGAAGGAGCGGCCCAGGTTAGGCGCGAACGCGATGTCGTTCACCGGCTCCTGCACCGACGACAGGCAGTCGGTTCGAGTCCAGCGGCGGGACGTCTCGCTGTACCTGAATGTTGATACACTTTAGCATCGTAACATAGAGGAGTTATTAATTGTGAGTAGGAAGTTAAAATATGTATCCCATTCAAACCGGTTGAGTACCTACTCTGACTCTGGACTGAGTTACTAGTTTTATTTAAACAATCTGAAGTACATATCAGCACATTTTCTGCCAAATATGTTTTAAGACACATTTCTGGAAAAAGAGTCTGGACTCTATGATGCTACAGAGCAATTCTTATTGAAAAATCTCCATAACTCTCTACCTTATCCAAATCCACAGCTTTCAGACAGTGTGAAAGAGACTTATGTAATGTTAATTTTGATTCTCATTGATTCCTAGAATAACATATAGATGGTAATGATTTTAAACTTACTCATATATGAAGACTTTCCCATTGCATGCAGTGCCTTTGTCACTGGGCACATTGGCTATAGCATTAGTTGTGTTTGGTTCATCACTGCCCACAGCCAGCATGGGAGGATTTCCTACTCTGTAATAAATAATAAAAAGTTAAATGAAAATTACCGTTATCCTCTCACACCATTGACAATTTTATTTTCAGTTATATGTTGTATAATTTAAACTATATTAAAACCACTGCAATAACTTTGAACAAAATTTGATTTTAATGTGTTTCAACCCCAAATAATGTGGCCAAAGAAAATAATTCTATGTCAAAGAATCTAGGTACTTAACAAACATGTCATTATAGAATTTTTGTATCACAAACAACACATATTTAGAATCTGTTTAAGAAAATATATCAACATTTACCTGGATAATGAAGGGTTCCATGATAAACAACTAATGGACACCTTCGTTGGTATCTCATGCTGGAGGGTCCACTGTGCCAGGTTCATCATGTCCGGAGCCTCATATATTCTGAAACAGTGCAATACATTTCATTATAATAAAAATTAAACAATGAAATAAAACATTGTTGTTACAGAATATGTTTAAATTTATAACTCAATTATTTTAGGTACTATTCTGTAGCATATACTATGTCATACCTTATAATTCCATCAGCTGAGCAAGTGACTAGAAGGAGACCCAAGTGTTTGGGACCAAACTTAACATCTGTGACGGAAGTTCTTGAGTCAACAAGGTTGGAACGCTTCAGCCATGTGCGTAAACCTTTTTCAGAGCCAGAGGATGCTGTATCACCTGGAAATTTTATGCAACAATGACAATATTACAGTTTTTTTACATCCTTAAATCAAGTGAAAAATTGCTATAACCAAATTAACATTTGTTTTATTTACTCAAGGGTTTTTATTGAATTTGGCAACTGAATTGTTTGATATCCATACCAACTTCCTCCCAAATAGCTGCAGTACGATCAAAGGAGCATGTGGCTATGACTTGTCCAAATTCAGGGTGTGCCCAAGTCACTTTCCACACTGACCCATGGTGAGCCTTCCAACTGGCAGACAACCTCCAGCCACCGCGCCCATCTGAATCCCATACCTAATGCAGACAAGGCAAATTGTCAAACTGTTTTATCTTAAAAAAAAAGTAATCAATAATTGACAAACAGTTGATTACTGCAAATATATTAGGAGACTAACCACAGCCAAATTGGATAAACCAATGAAGCACTAAATTTAAAACCAATAACGTAATAAAGTGGGCTATTGAGATCACTTGCATAATAATTCGACGAAAGGGTCGAGTTCTAAGCGCCAAAATAAACGGAGAAAATTCTTTGTTAACCATTTTGAGATACAAATCATTAAATATTTAATATAGTCTCCATATGATCCATGTTCAACTTTATTGGGAATCTGTTCGACTGGCTAAATAAATCACCAAGTCCGTAGTATTTCAATTTTACTGATATAAACAGCTTACCTTAACGTACTGATCGCTGGAGCAAGTGGCCATTCGTTCGCCGTAGAAATCGTACGCCACATCGTGGATAAGGTCTTTATGGTCGGCGAATATCGTTTGTGACTCAAACAAATTAGTTGCTGTAAGTTCTCCCATTGTTTGTTGTTGAATTTTGGCTGTGTTTAAAACTAACCTCTCACTGTATCACTGCAATTCGCAAACTGTCAGTTGGCCTGTAACGTCATTGTCAAATTATAGACGGAGATAGCTTATATTCAGTCATATGTGTGTGAGTGAGACAGCTATTTTGTTTTTTTTTTTATGTATCCTGAATAGGAAAACCAAAAGAATCGAGCCCATAAAGCATAGGCGTACGTTGTTTATACTATGTTTGTATTTGTGTAATATAAAATAAGCGATTTTAAGGCACTTTCTAGTTCTAAGGCCATGTCAAAGACTTAAAACTAAGTGACATCTCTAAGCCTCGGCATAAAATAAAAATTTTATATTTTTTTCTTGTTCTCTTCAGTGAACTTTTAAAATTAAGTTTAAAATAATTCATGGTAACTTAATCAAATAACCACATAATCACATATTTCCATAACGCTTTAACAGAGTGCAGGGCCACACGGACAAGGGTATTTTTCTACTCGTATTCTTTCCAATAAAAATAAATATCTAAATGATATATACAGATATTCCTTTATGATCATGACGGTTTTACAGGTGTTAAAACGTAAATGCCTTACACATCGGTATCGGTATTCTCTATCCATAGGTTTCCTATACCTAAGTCATGAAAAATAGGTTTTAAATAAATGTAGCCTCAAGTTTTTAAGCTTTATTTATTTCACAATATGAACTTAAACATAAAATAGACACAACGGTAACATGGCACATCAATGTAATGAATTTAACATTAATATCATTTGGCACTATTAGGCATCCTAACGGGAATGTGTATTCCGTACTTAATTTTATAAACAAATAATTGTGTACTTTCCATTTATACAAACTTAATAGATTTCCCATAAAAAACGGTTACAAAATAACCAAAAGGCACTTAATGAGACTCTACTTCAGTCTACCATCTCCACTGTGAGCTACAAACTAGTAAAAATACATCGTAGGCTCCAGGAATAAAATTGATTGTATTTTATTTTCTTTTAATATCAACTTGTGATTTTTTTAGAGATCTCGTTTCTAATGCTTATATTCCGTATTCAGAGCTATAAAACAGTTTCTACATAATACGATATCCGAGAAATCTCTCCACTTATTCTAAAATTAATGTTTTCTTAATGTAGCTACCTAATATACTGGGTAAAATCACTTCAAGCACCAACAACCAACCAAAAACAAAGCATTGTTATTCCTGCGCAATATTCCACGTTTAATAAATTTATCATGGAACCCTAATATCTTTGTTAAATTTATGTAGTTCTTAATTGTTATATCATCAATTGTCTTAGGCATTATCCGTAAATAAGAAAAGGACAGCACAAACGTGATCGTAATTTTTATTTTGCTACTTTTTACTTTGATTTGTCTTATTGTTAAGTTACATGTTTTTTCACTTTAACTTTTATTTAATTTAGTGTAGATTTTGAGTACTTAAATAATTCTGAATCGCACTGATTTCAAAAAAGGTAACTGCGATACACATTACTTTTTCTATAATAAGTCTGACCACTAATCACTAGTTTTCACGACATCGCCGCTTTCTACTCCATATGTTACATGACCATGTCGAATTTCAATTAAAATCGATGCTTCAACGTGTTTCGCATTATTTCCTACATGCACATTGAAAAATTATAACTGGACATTGTAACAAACATGTCTAATTCAATTTCAAGATCATTTTAAACCAGTAACTTAATATTTATATATAAACTATTAATTTAATATTAAAATCATTCCATGTATTAACAATCTATAAATAATAAATAAAAATTATACTCGTTATTTAAAACATATTTACCATAACACATAGAATGTCTTCCCAATGTTTGGCACATATTATTGTCTTTCTTCATCATACATGGGAATTATATTTAAATTTCTTAGCCCAACTTGGAAAAAGATTGAAATTTATACATTAAAAACTTTAGATATTATTATGTAAACGGATTCACTGTTTCATTAAAAGAAATCCCCTACCTATTCTTGTCCCATAATTAATATACTACTGAAAAAAATTAAAGGATCAAAAAATAAATCCAAATTTTTGGGCGTTTTTTTAACAGGCTGTAACTTCGAGAAAAATGGTCGTACAGGAAATTAAAAAAAAGAAAATTGTAGCTCCAAGTCTCTAGTGTTTGGATTAAGGTGACCCATACACCTTCAATAATATTGAACAATATTCTGATTGTACAATATTATTGAACGTGTAGGGATAATATTGAAGCATTGCGCCGTGATTGAACAAAAGATTGAGGGAGCTTAATTTTTATTGTGCGTTTTACAGTTTAATATGTCCACGAAAATCCTACAAAGTGCCAAATAAATCCATCCAGCCGTTTTTTTGTTCCACTCGATCGAATTTTTGAAAAGAATAAGGGATCACGTTTTTGCTCTGCAAAGCTCATAATTTAAGAAAAGAAAAATATTTATTTTTTAAAGCTTTTTCGACGTTTCTGTTGTACGAATTTGTTGTTTTGGGGCAACTTGAGGAAATTCAAGTCACCAACGCCAATATTGCCCGTTGTTGCTATTGTGTGTGATTAAGGAATTTTCGAGCAACAATATTCGCATTGACTAAATATGGAATTGATTGGGCGTTTGTTTGTTAAATTTCCTCAAGTTGTTCCAAAACAACAAATCTATACAACAAAATGTGGAAAAAGCTCTTAAAACTTAAAATTTCTCATTTCTTAAATTATGAGCTTTGCAGAGCAAAAATGTCATCCCTTATTCTTTTCAAAAATTCGATCGAGTGAAACAAAAAAACGGCTGGATGGATTTATGTGGCACTTCTTAGGATTTTCGTGGACATATTGAACTGTAAAACGCACACTTAACATTATTGGTTTTCACAATATTTTCGATCCAGCGCTTGATATTCCAAAACACCACCTAAAGCTCATTTTTTGTTGCATTTTCCAATTCATGTAACAACAAGAATTCTTGTTTTTTCGAAAAAATAATAGCTGATGGTAAAAGGATATTTATTCAATTTCTTAAAACGCACCTTTAACTTGGTGTGCAATTATTGGTTGCTGAGATATCGATAATTAAAGACAAAAGGATCATTTTCCATTTGGAGACTGATATCTCGGCGAGAACTAAACATACCGAGGTGTTAAAAGATAGAAATTAAAGCTAAATAAACAAAGTATCCGATCTTTATAAGGGTTAAGCAAGAACATTTTTTTCCACGCCCGTATATCAAAAAAAGAAGCATTAAAAATTTTAAATTTTTTTGTTGCTGGTTTTCCTAAGATCACTCAGAAACCACTGATGCTACAAATTTTTAATGTGTTAATCCAAAAACTAGAGACTTGGAGCTACAATTTTCTTTTTTTTAATTTCCTGTACGACCATTTTTCTCGAAGTTACGGCATGTCAAAATACGCCCAAAAATTTGGATTTATTTTTTGATCCTTTAATTTTTTCCAGTAGTGTAGTTTGTGACAAAAGTGATAAAGCTAGTCAAAATATATTTAAAACAAATTTTGTCTTGCTTTTAACTGATCAATTTCTAACGCCAGCTTCCTATTGGACTCAATAAGAGCATCTTGATTTTGCAACAAATGCTGAACCTGTTCATTCAAACCAGACAACTGTTTCTCTAAATATAATTTTTGCTTTGTTAATGCCATCATAATATGTAAGAAATAATTTCTATTATCATCAGCAACATCAGCTAATGTAAATTTAACAAAGTCTTTAAGTTCCTCAATATTTTTGTTATCTGCACTATCAACATAGTGATTAGAATTTGCTTGTTTAACATTTGATGAATTTATATTAGAACCTCGACCATCATCCGGAATACCATTGATGATTGGTGATGGAAAACCAAAATTGTCTGCTGCTCGACTAGTTAATGGTGTTGACACCTTACTAATATTCTTCTCTGCATCTAGTTGACGGTATCTGGCTTCATGTCTATCACTTCTCCTTTCAAATTCTGATTTATTACCATCTTCCTCAAAATCTGTGTTAGACTTATCCAAGCCCAACATAACAAGAAAAGAGTCTGCTTTTAAATCACCCTGGTTGGATACTTCCAAATTTGTTTTGGGGGGTGTGTCAGTTATGAAAAACATATCTGATGTTCTTGTTCTCACTGGGGAACTAATCTTTGTTGGAGACAAATTATTCTCTGTATCTTCTCGCAAACTTATGTCAGCAGACAGCAACTTTTTCCTCATGGGTTGGAAAGTAACCCTACGAACTTCATCTTCATGGCCTTTCAGGACTTTAAATGGAATAGTCAAATCTCTCAAATCATAAATCAGTACAACACCATTTCTAGTTCCAAGACCAACATGATTATCTGAATTTATTGCCAATGATGTTAAAGTGTAGGAGGTTTTAATGGTTGAAACAACATTCTGCAACCGCACATCATAAACATGCATAATTTTATCATACCCACAGGAAAGCATTACATCTCTGTTAATGAGTGAAAATGCTATATCACTTACTGGGGAGGCATGGACATTTTCAAAGAATACTTTATCTTTATTTGTTGTTATGTCCCGTAAAACAATATGCCCTTCATCAGTAGCCAGACCAAGCAAAGGTCTAGATTCTTGGTGGAACTTCATAGATGAAATACTTTTAGAACATGACAAACGAACAGTTAATACCGGAATATTTGACACAAGCCCATATATGACTGTATCCCCATTTTGCATAGTTGCTGCTAAACTTGTATTCTTTGCATTATAGCTCACATAGTTCACAGTAGACTGTTGAGATGGTGTTGGGAATGTTTTCACAATACTTTTATTTTTTGTATCCCATATCATAACATTACCATTTTTGGTGCCTATAGCAATATAGCGGTGGCCATCCCGATGGAAAGTGGCAGACCAGGAATCTTTTAATGGAATGTGTTGTAAACTTCGGACATCATGATCAGCTGCACTCAATACTTCAACAACACCTTTGGAATTGACCTAGAAATAATGAAAAAATATATTAATCCTAGAACTTCATATAATGAGTAAAGCAAACCTCCACAGTAAGGTTTACCCAAAGTTCTTACAACTAGAGGATAGTTTTTGTAAACGTAACAACAGAGAACTTGTAAGCGTAAATAACTCCTTTCTACATTCCAATCACCTATATATAAGTTATATCTGATATGCACTTGTTAAGACATACACATGTCTTTCTATACTTGTCATCAATAGTGTTCATCTTATTGACTGGCATCCCATAATTCTTACTTAAGTTAATATTCTTACTCTCTTATTAAGTTAAACTTTACATAAAATGTGAATAAGAAATAATCAGAATCCTTGTATAGAAAAAAGTACATAATATATAACAGGATATAAATTTAATAATTGAAAAGTTTTGAATTCCAGCCGAATAAAATGTAGAGCACAACAGTTGTTGATATATTCAACGACAGTTTGCATCCTATCATCGATCTGCGCGAGTGCCCTCGAACAATGCCCCTATTGGCGCGCCTTTATTACAATCACAACCATAGTTCTTCTAAACTATTGTAATATTATGTAACTACTTCTCAAACGTACCTGTAATAAATATTTGCTGTCATCGCTCCAGGAAACATCTCGCAGGATTCCCTCATAGCATCCATAGGATTTCTTCAAATCCCAATTTATGGTATCGTAGAGAAGTAATCGAGAACTTGCAGAAGCGAAATACATAATCACAGTAATAACAACATATAGAACAGAGAATAACACTCGTATTTATTTATTATTAATTAATGAATATCCACTAATCGTTGATAATATCTGAAAAGAAGAAACCGATAGACTATAGGACACTGATTTATATTTCAAAATTGAATAGAAAATAATTTATTATGAGTCTAAATTTAACTCCCGTACTACGGGATAAATATTTCAAAACGGTGTTTTATCAAGGTTTGACGACAGAAAATGAAAACAATGTCGCATAATTTTGAGTTGAAAATAAAAAAGCGCGCAATGACATCACTTGAAGTCTTGAACGTTAATTTTAACGTTCCGTTACTGAAATTCTCTAAAACATGATTTAAGTTTATTTAAAACACATTTAAAGTTATTTTAAATCAAAAATATTGTTGAAAATTTCGATGCAAAAAAATATATAATACTTTAAACCAAATAAATTATATAGATTTCACATGATTTTTGTTGGTGAAATTAGATTCTCGTTTATTGCAAGACACCTACTTATTTAATGATTTGAGTAATATATACCTACCTAAAGGATTGATTTTAGTTCAGTTAGCTTACTGATACCTTTGTTGATGTAGGAATATTGAATTTAGTTATTAAGAAAATAGTTTTCCAATTTACCACTGTATTAATAGTGTAGCCGACAATTTAAATTCCTTTTAGAATATCTTAGTTTATTTATATGCCTTCCAATAGTTTATAATTAAATATTTTTTTATAAAATATAACAATCTACTATAGGTCATCAGTCGTCACTATCATCAGCCAATCGAAGTCCACCGCTGGACATATATATCTACTATACAAAAAATAATAATTGAACGTGTTTTTAGCTATTTTGAAATGACATATCCAATGCATTATCTGACGTGTACTGTAAACTGACTGAATATTTACTGCATAGCGGCTTCATTTTCCATCAATTAACTTTTAAAGAGATAATCTATGTAAGTTCACTATGTTTAAATTCTTTGTTTAGTATAATAATAAGTAGTTGTTTCTAAGTAAATGCGTAAAAATCGGTTAACCTGCAATAAAGAAATTGACGTTGACGACCAATCACCAAAACATTGACGAAGAGTTTTACACGAAAAGTACTACATACTGTTTGCTAAAACAATACATTTACCGGCTTTTTTCAGATATTCAAGATGATTACTGATCTACAGTTGGCTGTGTTCTCGAACGTTCTGGGCGTTTCGATATTCCTCTTGGTTATATTATACCACTACATTAGCGCGAATATTTCCAAGTAAACAGGTCTGTATAAATATATTCTGATTTTGTCTGTATGTAAAGTTTAATTTGACAATTATAAAATGACAAAATATGTAAACAACTCATTATTTAAACTGTTGTTATTCAGAAGTTTTACATCAGTAAGAAAAGTATATTTTTTTGGCCGAGACCCAGGTGGTCTAAAACACTTAAATAAGTTGAACACAGTTTAGCAGCATTTATCAGGCTTTCCCTAATGAAACAGTAGCCATATGCCCAGTCTTATTTCAATATGATTGTTATTAGTTGAAGGAAAATAGTTACAAACCCTCATATACTACAGTCTTACATTTAACAAAATTGGCATGTGGCAGATTCAGAATTTAATAACAGTAATTATTTTCAAGCTTTCAGTATACTATTACATATTCACAAACAACTAGAACATTACTTTTTATATCTGTACTAAAAAATAGAAGTTGGAGGTCTGTATGTATGTCTTTGAACAAGTATATGCTAGGATATAGATGTCAGAACACATCATAATCATTTATTTTAGATAAATGTTGGTTAGCATATAAAAAATACATTTTATATCATTTTGGAACATATGCATCATCTGGAACTTATTATTAACATGCATCTAATGCAATAAGTGCTTTTATTATAAATAATGATATGTATTGTTTTGATTTTCAGATATGGGCATTCCTCTCCTTCTAAAGCTATCACCATATTTTATAAGATGTAAATAAAATATTACCATAAATGTTATTTGTTTTATATTAGCAAAAGTAAAAATAAATCACATAGACATGTTGCACCCACACAGACTATTCTCAACTTTTTTCAATATTATGGGATAGTTAAAGCATAAAAGAATGAGGACAAGCTTTTTATTCAATAAAAGGATGAATTGAAAAAGCCATTAAGATCAATTTAAGAATTGAAAAAATATTAAAATCATAAAATGAACAATTCTTGCAAACAGAATGTAGTCTTAACAATAGGTCAAAAGTATATTATGTAGAAGGTTTTGAGAAAAAAAAAGTATATAGCTACTACACTTAATGGAAATATTATGATGTCCAGGTACAAGCAACTGCAGTAAATATTATAAAGTTGCTTGTTGACTTTTAAAGAAAAAAAATTAGTAATAATACCACTTATGCTTAAAAATGTTCCTAAGCGCCATCTGTTGAGTGTTGCAGTACTTTCAAACTTAAATCAACTATACCCTATTCAGGAAGCCGTGAGATAAAAGGTAAACAAACCATAAAATGGGTACTTTATAGGTTCACGATTGTTGAAGTCAATATATTTTATAAAAATAAGTACGAAAGTAATACACTGACAACACTGTAAATGATATTTTAGAATGATATTTGTAAAACTTGTGTAATCCTTACAGAGTTATTGGAATTCGAATATCATAAATGCCTTAAATATTTTTTTTTTATTTAAAATTATTAGTTATTAAGTTATGTACATGTAAAAACACCCAACAAAGACCCGATTCCCAAACTTCGACCGCATTTTAGTACTACTGAATTATAGACCACAGATCATACGATTTGTGGCTAAACATAATAAAACCTTTAAAATTAATGAAATTAAAGTTTTACTTGGCAAAAACATAAAAATAGAGGATTGTCAAAGGTGCATTGACCATGTAATAAAAGAAGAAAAAAAACATGCTCAAAACTGATTATATGAATGGATGGCATAATTGATTATAACTTTTGTTATTCATGTTGGTAAGAGTTCATCAGAATCCTCGGAATTCACTGAATAAATAATTAAATATAGGAAATCTATTGTTTCATTATGCTCATAGTTATATACCTTCTAATAAAACTTTTGCAATTGTTTGTTCATACATGTGAACTATGTAAGATAAACAAAGTACAGAAACTAAATGTAGGTATTGTTTGTTTTATCATGGAGTCAAATTAAAAAAAGAAACAGTGAAATAAAAGTTTGAGAAGCCTTGTTTTTTTTTTTTTTATTTGTTTACATTTTGTCTCAAGCCCCGGTGAATAGGGTATATATATATTTACCTTATATTTGCGAAAAATGAAATTTTTCTTTAGTTACATAGTACTTTAAAATAACTTAAATGTGCCCCTTATCAATCGGAAGACATTTGCCTGACTACATGCTTAACTTTAACACAGGCCTTGTCAGGGTTGGGCAGTATTTTAATTACTTGTAATTAAAATACGTAATTGAAATACAAATACGTATTTTGTATTTGTATTTCAATTACTTCTTTAAAATGTAATTTGTAATTCGTATTTCAAATACCTGACGCCGAGGTATTTTGTAATTAGTATTTTAAATACTTGAGGCTTTAAAATACATTAATATTAAAATACAATTAACCACCATGAGTACAATAGTGGTAAGTGGCGAGAAACGGCATAATCCTCTCAATGAGTGAAACTAGCACCGGGCCTCCAGTCCCCGGCAGCCCCACTATTCCTGGTTACGGTAGCGGCCATGGTAAAGGTGGTCGGACGACCTTGTCAAGGTCGCGGGACGTCGATAGCTGTAGGCGGCTTCCGACCGATCCCGGTGGAAGTCATTGGGAGAGACCTATGTCCAGCAGTGGACTTCAATAAGCTGATGATGATGATGATGAATCTTTTTCTCCTCATCTTTCCAGACCATGCAGATTACTTATTAAGTATTTTGTAATTTGTATTTGGTATTTTAATTACAAATAGCTGAAATACTGTATTTTGTATTTTATATTTCAAATACCTTACTTAAAAGTATTTTGTATTTCGTATTTTAATTACTTGTGATAAAGTATTTTGTATTTCAATTAAAGTAAAGCATGTATTTTGCCCAGCCCTGGGCCTTGTAACCTAGTGTGGGGTCAGAGCTATGTATGTGACTGTTGGGTGTATTTATTTATTTTACATACATATATCAGAAAAGGTTTCACAGACACATTAACATGTCTTAGTTCATACAATACACACACATACATAAACAAACACCTGTATTTCCTGAAAAGTTAGAGAAAGATGCATATTAAAAAAACACTGACATATTTTTTATTTTATTGTTCCAGAGTATAAGGTTGTGCTGTAGGATTGATAGGGTAAGGGGCGATCGAAGCATTAGTTGGATTAAACATCAGAAAATTCAACATTTCGGCTTCTAGTATTATGGTCGTAAAACGAAAAAAGGCTCGCTAATATTGAATCATCATTACCAGCCTGATTAAATACATATGTCATACTTCTGGGCCTTCTCTACAACTGAGAAAGTTAAGACTATAGTCTACCACACTGGCCTAAGAAATTCCTAAAAAAATTTCGGGCATGCAGCTTTCACAATGTACTTTACCGTTAAAGTAATTGTGTATACATCCATAACTTCGATATTTTAGAGGTGTGTGCCTGGGGTTAGCCCTTTGACTGCTGAGAATTTCGGCCGTAGGAACGCCTATCACTCATAATGAGTAATAAGTGGCAAAACGTAGATTTTGCCTACTCATTCGGGTACTAATACGGCTAAATGTACAATATACGGTTTTAGATTAATTTATCATGTTTCTCTGAGACCAATAGCGTAACTACATGGTGGCAGGGCTGCAAAATGTCACGGGCCCCGGACCTGAATGGACCCTGGTTTAATAGATAACAAGCTCGGTAATAACATTTAAATTATATAGGTAATATATTTGACAATTTTTTTTCTAAAGTACATTACAACGTCCTTTTTTTAAGAACTTGCAATCAAATAAATTTTTGAACGCATAACTTGGTTGCTCCACTTTTTATCGGTAACATAGAGGGCGCGGGCGAGCTATTAAATAATATTCGTCAACAATTTTGGGTGACTACTTTAGTGGTTTATTAAAATTAAAAGGTGACGATTTTCGCTGGCAATGGCTCATTCAGTGGCGGATTAACACATGTGCCGCCAGTAGCCTATTCAAATTTTCCGCCCCTACATGCTAAAAAATCCTTGTTTTTTTTTAACAATTCCGCAAGCGCGCCCCTTTGTACCCTCGCGCCCCTAGGCATATCCCTAGTTTGCCTTTAGGGTAATCCGCCTCTGGGCTCATCCAAAGAATTTGCCACGACCTCAGATGGTATAGTTAGGCAACGGTCTAACATTGTAGTTTGTTACCATCTGCAAAGACAGTTGTTGCAGTTTACGACAACTAGGTCCTTTGTCCTTTCTTGCCTATCAATTCAATTTATTTAGATATACCGCGAACTCAATATCGTGAGTCGTGACCATAGTCCTCCTAATTATGATGCCTAAACAGTTCAAATGTTGTTAAGAGTGATTAATGTTATCCTGGAGCCGTTCAAATGTTTTCTTCATCCCATAAAAATGTGTTATTTTCATACCTATAACCCAAATCATGACCATGAACGTCCCACTGCTAAGCAGAAGACTTCTCTGCTTTTGTATACGTCTACACGAATAACTTACTATCTTGAAGGACCATACTTTTTATCGTCAAAGGAAACAAATGTCTTAAAATGCACCTCTGCCTACTCTTTCAGAGAATGCAGGCGTGATGTTATGCACATTTACGCACGTCCATTGCTTACCTAACGCAATCGAGTTAAAGCCACCTAAACAGTTTTTGCAAACGCATTCATTTATTGATACCGCTTATTTAGTAATAAGTTGAAATACAGGTCCGAATTCAGTGTTTACTTGGTTTGTATTAAAAATAACTCTAGTTTTTCACTACGTAAACATTCGTACCTAATAAAGTATTTTTTTATTATTTGCTCAGAAAACAAACAATAGACATTTTTTTAAATTCTATGTTTTCAAAATAAATGTTCCAAATAGTTTCCACTTATATCAAAATTTACAGACAACACCTAGGGTGTTTCTTCACCGCGCTGGCCTTGTGGGGGTTGGCGGACTACACACTCAAGAAATTTATTAAAAAAAATTCGTATGTGCAGGTTGCCTCACGATGTTTTCCTTTACTGTTAAAATACGTAATAATAATTGCGAGTACACACATAACAACTAGAAGTTAGAAATATGTATGTTCCTTGATTTAGAATACACTCATAACTTCGAAAAGTCAGAGATGTACCTATACCTGGGGTTAAGTCTGCCGATATTCCATTTTATAGCCCATAATTACTTTAATTCCGTGTCTGTACATATTGTTGTTGTGAAAAAGCTGTTCTAAGTATAATTTGACGACATGCCGCGAACTCGTGGATTTTATGCAAGTCACCCGATCAATTTCCTGTGTGTTTGCCTATTCCGTCGTTTTAATGCTTCGACAATCGTTTTTGTTTTTTTACGTAAATATCAAGTCTGGAACATTCACGATAAAAAACTTGATAACTTTGTTGTCATATGGAGCTACGGTATAAATTGTTTGAACATGGTAACACATACAAATTTCCTTTACTCTACAATGAACTGATAAATCATTGTACATATGCACATACCTTCGATATGTTAGAGGTGTGTGCCTGGGGTTTGAACCCACGACCACTGAAATTCTCGATTGCGCGCGCGCCTTAACTTCGAGGCCATGCATATTATGCGTCATATCTGATACGACCTGAATATTACCTACTAAGGGATCAAGGAAAAATTAATATTAAAAAAAAAGAGGTAGATCTCTTAATAACTGTATTGTGGGCTCACAGTATACAAATACATATGTACAGTGAAGTTTTGAGGTTCCTGGTCGGACAGTGGGTTCATCAGGAAATTTTCAGTAATAGCACCGAGTTTAAGCAATAACAAATTATGTGCTTATATCAAAAGGTAAAATAGGTAAAAAGATTAATCATATAAGCAACCTATTAAAAATATGGCTAAATATATTTAGCCACAGATATGAAATACGATTAAGCAGTGATGGCCTCGAGGTTTAGGCGCGTGGTCGAGAATCTCGGCGGTCGCGGGTTCGAACCCCAGGCACACACCTCTGACTTTTCGAAGTTATGTGTGTGTTCAAAATTGAATGATCACTTGCTTTAACGGTGAAGGAAAACATCGTGATGAAACCTGCACACCTAAAAGTTCTTAGGAATTGCTTAGGTGTGTAGTCCGCCAACCCGCACTAGGCCAGCGTGGTGCACTATGGCCTAAACCCTCTCAATGGTAGAGGAGACCCGTGCTCAGCAGTGGGCGTATATGGGTTGATGAAGATGAAATACTTAGTTATAAATGTACCTTCCATTGTAAAATCCCTAGTATCAACCAACATTTAACATGGAGACTATTATTGTGCCCGAAAAACGGCAATAGGTATGGTTGTGAGAAATTTAACAAACGAAACGGCAAAATATTCAAATGAGGAAAATCCAAAACCTAATTTCTGTCTACATTAAAGACCTTTTATTCACATCTCAAAGATTTCCTTGTATGACCACATCTGAATTTGTATGTAGGTGCTTTTAAAAATATTATCTTTATGGGAAATCTAAATATATGGTTACAATAAAAAAAAAGAAATTGTTATTTTTCAACCAATACATCACGAGGAAACCTGAATACCTAAAAGTTCTTAAGAATATCTTACACGTCCGTCAATCCGGACCAGGCTAGCATGGTAGACTATGGCCTAAACTCCTTCAGTTGTAGAGAGGAACTTAGCATAATATGGGCGGATATTAGAATAAAAAATCGTGCCAAGCGCCAGTTCGTGTAAATTTCCAATGGACGGTGTTATTCGAATTCATTCGACAGCAGACAGAATCTGTGATATGGGGCTATAAATTTAATAATTATTATATTTTGCATTAAATTGCATCTATCTAAAATATATTGTCAAACATTAGGTAGTTAAGTAGGTGAAGTTTTTGTTGGTAAAGTCCTCGCAATGTTTTACCTATTTTTTTATGTTTACTTACAAATAGTGTAAAATCGGTAAATATTTGTAATAGGTATTGTGAATTTAATTGATTTTTATGGACATGCTAGATGAGACCTTGGGAAAGAACCTAGGCTATTCTGCTATGTAAAAAAAGTTGTGTTACCCTAGAAGCTGCATTCAGCATGCTTCACGTATTTAAAATCGCGCCCAGGCAGTGCTAGGTTTCTTTGCAAGTACATTAAATGCAAAAAAAACAACATTTTTATAAAACATAACTATGTAGCGAACCGGTTTTACAAGTATCTCTGGTTAACAAAAACAACTAACTGATACGTCATTGATAATTTATTAGATTTATTGTAGTCATAAATAATATCTATACCAATATTATAAAGCTGAAGAGTTTGTTTGTTTGTTTGTTTGAACGCTAGGATCTCAGGAACTACTGGTCCGATTTGAAAAATTCTTTCACTGTTAGATAGCACATTTATTGAGGAAGGCTATAGGCTATATAACATCACGCTACAACGAATAGGAGCGGAGCAGCAATAAAATGTATTAATATATGTGATGTGGTTGTGCTGAATTAAATAAATAAATAAATATCTTCAAGCGCTCAATAATTATGTCCATGGCGCCGACCGGAGCTTTACAGTTTCACGTTTAAATAATTTTCCCGATTTGTATAATTTTTGGTAACCCTGTAGTCTACGCGTACGAAGTCGCGGGCAACAGCTAGTTTATATATAAAATATACAATGTATACGAGCATTACAGCAATGTTGCCACTTTTACGGGCCTGGTTAAGTGTAATATTCTAGATTCCAATGAAAACATTTAAAAGAATGTTAAGCCTAGCTGTCGACAAAACAATGCCGGCATGTAGATGTGTGTTTTAAATTTTACAAGAACAATTTCATTAATTGATACTGTAATAAAAATGAACTCATAACAATCGTTTCTTCCACAGGGTAAACTGAATATCCAAAAATATATTAAAGATAATCCAATAATAAAAATAATCTAAATAGTTGTAGCTAAAAAATAATTTTATTGGCATACATAAGTATACGAAGGAGTTATATAGAAGTGTATAATTAGTCATATTTCTGTTGAGATTATAAGCTCCAGATCGTTCATTTTGAGAGGTTAAATTATCCACATAATAATATTAATCTCTGAGAATTAGTCTTAATAAAATATACTCGGATTAGAAGAACCTCAACAATTTCCGCAGCCTTTCATAAATTAGCGTTTTAAAATCCTTAGCAAAAAGAAAATCAAGGTGGTTAAACGGTTCATAAGGGACTCTATAGATGTCTATGGCATTGCCCAGTTCATTATAAAGCTCATCAACATCGTCCGGGTGAGCGAGCCAGTCTTCATCGCTATAAAACAGCGAAACTGGGGCGACAATTTTCTCCAGTGCATACCTCGGGGGCTCCGTTGACCCGTATCTGTTGTAGTTCTCATCCGCCCCATAATCGAACTGTCGGAACTCCCCTGATAACAATCCTTGGCCGTAATGAGCAAACTGCTTTGCCGACGCGCCAGAAGGTATGTGCCCAAAAAACACAGGAAGATTCGTTACATTCAACTGCTCAAACCCAAAACCAGTGATAAAAAACATCACATTACTGCACAGGATTTCAGATAAAGGCCCGGTGCCACACATAAACAGTTTTAATATCCTCATGACACCATTATCTGGTAAAAACTCGTTCACGCCAAAAACATTAGTCACGCCATGTATTATTGGAGTTCCTGCAGCTAATAATCTCACTATGGGTGACCTTGCATTAGACATAAATGCCACTGGTGACAATGCTATCATGAGTGCTATTTTATCATTGTACTCTGGTCTTTCAGACGTCATAACGAAAAATGCAGTAGTCCCTTGTGAATGGCCGATGTATTTCAACGAACTCGCATTAGTTGTTTCCAGGATGTGGTCAATCATGGCTGGGACGTCATACACTCCGATCTCATGCCATGAGAAATTCCAGAAATCAGGGTCAGATGGTTCCAAACGTAAGTGTCTACGAGAATGTTTGTTACCACGAGCATTGCCCATCCAGACGTCGTATCCTTCATTGGACAGTAAGTAAGCTAGCCCACTATCAGGCCCAGCGACGATATAGTCATCAGCACTACCCAAAAGTCCATGCATGAGAAAAACAACAGGTCCATCGCTCGGTATTCTAAAAACGCGCAACACATATCCGTCTTCTGTGATCACGTTATGATCTTCTACCCGGTGGTCATATTTGTTAATAATCTGCTTGATGTTTAGTACAGCGTCTTCGTTGCCCAGCCCAGCTTGGTATTCCGAAAGTATTGTTTTGACGGGATAATTTCCTATACTGTCACTTATTAGGATAGGAAAGATGCTGTTCATAACCAATGTTTGAGCCAAAGCCGCCGGTACACTTGTGAATGTTTGGATCGCTGTAGTCAATATATTCTCTGATACTTCAGATGCCATGGATACTATTGGATGATTGGTTATTTCTTCAGCTATCGCTTTTACCTCTCTTACACCAGGGAAAACTAAGTTGCTCAATTGTCCATTGCACGTAGTAAAAAGCAGAAATAACTTGAACAACTTTACGTTCATCTCGAACGAGTGGTCTCTCACGAGACGAAATCAAAACTGATCATACATGAGACGGTCGACCTTCATCGACTTTTTACAACATTAATTTAACGCTTAAAACAATGGTTTGTTTTTGTGTGTTTACGTTTACAGGAAGAAAGATTTAAACTGAAAGTAAAATCCAGTTTGTATGATATGATATTATTACGTGCTTGAACCGTTTGTAGACGATGGACATTCAACATCCGCAAGGCATAATTATTACACATCATAGTTATGTTACGTCGACGTTATACAGGAAAAAAGGTTTTTTTAGTATTATGATTTATGTAGTTTTTTATTAAAATCTGTAGCAACGAAGTCCCCCTTTTCAGCTTACTTGTTATTCACCACGCTGGCCTAGTGCACAGTAGTGAATATCACATACCTAAGAAATTTCTAGTCGGGAGGTCTCGGCATTGAGATTTACTATCGAAATTTTCTACGGTTTAAAAGTGTGTGATAATTCTTTAAAAAAGATATGTTAAAGTGTTATCTTGGCAAGTTATAATTATTATGAATATATGCTTAGGTCTAGGGGATGAAACGAAAACCTGACTTTTTCCGAAACATTACAACCTGGAGCTCCTCAGACCTCAAAGAATGAATGAAAATGATGGTCATCAGGTAGGCGTGTAACATCGTAGATCATATCTTTACTTTTCATCAGATTATAGTTAAATACTGCATCAGTTATAGACTAATTCGGCTAGAAATATTATAGCACACTTTGTCACCATTAGTGACTTAATAATGTTGGATGGATTTTTTTATACCTATACCGTAATTATTAAAAATAAAAGCCATTATTATCACCCCATATACTTCACACTGCTGAACATGGGCCTCTTCTCAAACTTAGAGGAGCCGGTCCTTATTCCACCATGCTGGCCTAAAATGGGGAGATGGACTACACACATAATAAATTCCTAAGAACTTTTAACTGTGCAGTTTTCCTTACGATGTTTTCCTTAGGCGTTGAAGCAAATGATAGTTCATTGTAAATACACACGTAACTTCAAAAAATCAGAGCTGTGTGCCTGGAATACATGGCTGCCTGGGTTTTTGACCGCGCGCCTAAACCTCGAAGCAATCACTACTTAATAAATAAATAATATTTATTCAGTTTCATCTCGGCGGTCGCGGGTTCGAACCCCAGGCACACACCTCTGACTTTTCGAAGTTATGTGTGTATTCACATTGAATTATCACTTGCTTTAACGGTGAAGGAAAACATCGTGATAAAACCTGCACACCTAAGAGTTCTTAGGAATTTCTTAGGTGTGTAGTCCGCCAACCCGCACTAGGCCAGCGTGGTGGACTATGGCCTAAACACTCTCAATAGTAGAGGAGACCCGTGCTCAACAGTGGGCGTATATGGGTTGATGAAGAAGAAGATTCAGTTTATTGGTACGGAAAAAGTACATTGACAGGTTCATAATCACAGCTCAGTATTTTTCAAAATTCACCGACATGATATCTCAGGATCACTGAAAGGATAGGCAGAGGTGTCTACAACCACGTTTATTTAGCTTTAAGTCCCACAATATATTGAGGATACATTCATCGGTTATCGTACCACTGATTATTACAAAACAGGGAAACATATTATCCCCCATTTTACCAAATTATCTCTCTTTTCCCATTTCAGGCTCTGGCGTCAACCATCACAGAAATCATCATCATCATCAGTCCATATGCGTGTCACTGCTGCGCACGGGCCTCCTTCACAGCTGAGATAGTTTAGGCCTTAGGCCACCAGGCTGGACTAGTGCGGGTTGGCAGACATCAATTCCATACGTATCTTGGTTTATAGATCAGACCCATAGACTCATACAAGGTAAAATAAATTATACTCTAAATTTTAAATTTTAGCTTAACATTATGATATCACATAACAACGTATTTAGTACGAGATTAAAGAAAACATTATAAAATAAGTAGGTACATGTAAAGTTTTTGCAGTTCGTTAAATTGTATTTTAAAGGCACCAGAACCACCAATTGCCTTGAGGTAAATGTGTGTACCTATATATCACGAGGTTTTGTGTTCGATATTCTTTAAGCAAATTAGTAATAGGATTTTCCCTCGGCAAATTCGCAACGGTAGTTCGTACTTCGTATATTCCTCAAAAAATCATACAAGTAATCATAGATCGTAAAGGTATCGCCGTCGAAAGTGTATTTTTTCATCATCATCATCATCACGAAATTGGATTTTGAATAAATAAACACGAGTAAAAATACACTAATTCATTGAATTATCATCACGTCGTTTCATTAAAAACATAACGAGTGAAGTCATTTGATCGAAGTCGCATTCATACGTAGAAGTTAAAAAATCCACATAATATTATTATAATAACACAATCACATAGATGCCATGACCTTGCATTGTTATAGGTCACAGCATCAGCCGTCACACAGCCAAGGAACTATCGATGTTAAACTAATTCGTATTATGTATAGCAGTATCGCAGTGATGGCCTCGAGGTTTAGGCGCGCGGTCGAGAATCTCGGCGGTCGTGGGTTCGAACCCCAGACACACACCTCTGACTTTTCGAAGTTATGTGTGTATTCAAAATTGAATTATCACTTGCTTTAACCGTGAAGGAAAACATCGTGATGAAACCTGCACACCTAAAATTTCTTAGGAATTTCTTAGGTGTGTAGTCCGCCAACCCGCACTAGGCCAGCGTGGTGGACTATGGCCTAACCCCTCTCTATGGTAGAGGAGACCCGTGCTCAGCAGTGGGCGTAGATGGGTTGATGATGAAGAAGAAGAAGGTAGCAGTAGGTACTTTAGGTAACCAAGTACCTTAAAGTTCCACAACGACTTCACAGACAAATAAGAAGCACGATTGAGCAAAGATTTTTCTATTTTTAGACCAATGCCATTTTTAAAAAACGTATATAACCTGACTCCTATATTCCCCGAAGGGATAGATAGAGGTGCATTTGTGCAACCACGTTTCGTCATGTATCAGTCCAGGGAACATTTTGACGTGTTTTGTGCACATTTCCAGACTTAGTGTTGCTACTAAGAATTTACTGATAGAAAAAAAAAAACAAAAACAAAATTTTAACAATAATATCTTTAAGTGTTCAGTGTTGTAACTTGTAACAATACGGGCTACATGAGACACTTAGGAAATCAAATTCATGTAAATACTAATTAAATACCTAAGTAATTTGATTCCTGCTAAACCTTACAATAGCAATGGAAAATTATTTGCTTTTGTTTATATTACAAAGTTCACGTTTTGTTGCAAGTGAAATTGATGAGTATTCTTGTTTTCACTGCCTCGTTGCCCGTTGGCCCTATGGGGTAAACATGCGGCTTATTGCGGGTTCGGTTTCTGCTTTGATTATCAAATTTATTATTATATTTCGTCATTGTTTAATACTCTGTAGCTTCGTCATCATCAGCCCATATACGTCTCATTGTTGGACACGGGCCGCCTCTACAACTGAGAGGATTCAGGCCTTAGTCCACCATGCTGACCTAGTGTGGTATAACTGGCTACAAACCTTAAAAAAATCCTAAGAACTTTTAGGTGTGCAGGTTTCATAAAGATGTTTTTCTTCGCCGTTAAAGCAATTGATAATTCATTGTGAATATAGTCACAGTCAAAAAAAGTTACCGAAATACTGCAATAGGCGTGCTTCCTAAAAACAGAGCAGCGAAACGTAACTTCAGGAATGTATGTATGTCTGGCTACCCTTTCAGTAATGAAAGCGTACGTGTTCAGGTATATGATTTATGATAGTTATCGACCAATAAATGTCCTATGTAGTCAGTGTTACAGTTGAAACTAAGTTAAGAGAAACTTAAATTAACGATTTAAACAAATTTTAATCGGTTTCTAAAAACTAATTCGAGGCGACAAATCCTTTACTTAAACCTAATTTCCTGATTATCCTGCAAAGAAGGTTGTGTAAAAAAATTAAATTGAAAGAGTCTTATGATGATCATCGTCAGCTCTTATACGCCCCACTGCTGGGACTGGACCTTCTCTACACCTTGTATTTGCACTGTATTTGTTATTGTTTGAGAGCCTGTCTCGATAAAAGTTTAAAAAATACATCGTTTCTTTGTCTTTTTAAATCCAAGTTGGTCCCGTAATTTAGGACCATCATTCTTTCAAGTTATCATCATCAACCCTTTTACGTACCTCAGACTGATGTGCGCGGACCTCCTTTACAACTGAGAGGGTTTAGGTCTCAGCCCACCACAACGGCCTAGTGCGCTTGCACAGCTAAAAATTCCTAACAACATTTAGGTGTGCAGGTTCTATCACGATGTTTTCCTTCAACGAAATGTAAGTGATGATTAATTGTGAAAAAATAGCTTCAAAAAAAGAGCGGTGTGTGCCAGGTTTGAACCTACGACTATGCGCCTTAGCCACGCTAATTATTTCAAGTATGCAAGTGTTATTTTTAGGTGCGGTTTTGGATTTATAATATTGACAAAAATATCAAAATGTATTTTCAAGTTATTCCAATACATCGCGGATAAAATACACGTGTAAAATTTTGTGTACGAAATAGTAAAAATGCTACGTAATATTTTTTTTGGGTTTTTGCAACTGAGTAAACAAGCGTCAATTGTTATTATTGCATGACTCACAATTTAACTAATAAACATCGTGGCCTAGTTATTGAGAATACACGCGACTGCAGGTTCAATTTTCATGAGTTTTTTAATGATACAAAAATATTGAAACTAGATCGTGGACTCATGGCACAGGTGTGTATAGGGTTTGCAATCCCGCGCCATTTTTTTCCCGCGGGAAATTTGCGGGAAACTTGCCTTTCCCGCGGGATCCCGCGGGAATTCCCGCAAAGATTCAAAAATGCAAAAATAAGCATATAGTAAATCTATATTACCTGTACATTAGTTACACTATATTAAAAAAATAATAATAGAGACATTCATAAATTTATCTAATAGAAAAAGTACTTTTTCATAGTTCTTATGAGGTAAGGTAGCGGGTTTGCAATCCCGTATTCCGCGTTCCTACATTCCTAAATAGTAAATAGTAACCTAAACAGCAATGAAACCCTCGAGGTATAGGCGCGGTCGAGTATCTGAACGATTGCAGGTCCAAGCCCCAAGCACACACGACTGACTTTTCCAAGTTACCTATGTGTGTATTCACAATTTAACGGTAAAGGAAAACATCGTGAGGAAACCTGCACAAAACCAAACTAAAACTAAACCAAACTATTTCGCAAACCATCGTGGTGGTTAAGACTTAAGAGTAAGACCTATACTCTCAATGGTAAAGGCGACCTGTGCCTAGGCGTGAAATGTTTATAGGCTGATGATGATTATGAACCTAACCTAAATAATTGTTACTACCATTCAGTTATTTATATACTCAGCCTATCGCCGTCTTTTTTTTTGCCTGGGGAAAACTACTACTAACCAGCAGGATATGTCGGACTTTTACCGACTAAAAACCCCATGGTCCTCGGTTACCGCGTGCAAAGGTCACCGGGATCTCGAGAAGAACACATACCGGTAATCCTTCTTGCGGTTTGCTTATATGCTCTACACATATACATTTCTAAAAATTCATTCTCTTAAGTCTTAACTTGCTCGAAACCGATTAGAGGTTACAGCGCTAATTTGTCGGCCTCTTCGTCTACGAGTGGGATCGACTTTTTAACGATCCCTCTCTGTAGCCTCTTTCTTTGCCATAACAGCCTCGAAAAGCCTATCGCCGTCTACCGCTGAACGTAGAACTCTCCAAAAAAGCTTCAACCATCCTGGTCTTGAGCGACTCTTATCCATCCGTTACCCGGTTAATTGTTACCTACTGTTGAGTTATTTACTTTATCGATAATTTACTGCAATAAATAAACGAACAAAACTTGTAGTAGCCTGTTGTAAAGTGTCACTTTAATTGGGATAGAGCTAATAGGCCGTCAGTGGTAGCTGAATTACCTTGCCGAGTCATAAAATTTCCGCGCGGAATTCCCGCACATTTGCGGGAATTCCGCAGGACTTAAAAATGTGCGGGATCCCGCGGGAATGCGGGAACGCGGAATGCGGGATTGCAAACCCTAGGTGTGTACCACGCCATGTAAAGGTTCTGGGTTCAATTCCCTCGTCGAACATAGTGTCATATTTTTTTATCAGAAAAATATAAACCCGAGAAAATGCTGAAACAATGCAGAAACTGCTTCTATGTCGTGGATCCTTAACGACTATTGGTACATAAACAGCAGAATCAGTTCATTGTCTGAAATAAGAAATACAATTTCGTCGTATTTTTAAGAAAATGAAATATGTACTGCCATTATCCAAAATTCTCGTCACTGATACATTGTATGAATTCATTAATGTTTTAATTTTGAATAAAACCAGCTGAACCAAACTGGAGATTCAATTGAAGTCTAAATATCAGAAAACGCCATTAACATACGCATAAAAATACTTATTTTTATTATTTCAAAATTAAACTACCTCATGGTCCCGCGATGTCTATGTCATGTGTTTTATGAAGGCCCAAGTTCGAATCCCGGATCGAACAGTTGTTGAAATTTGCCGCTAAGAAATGGTCATGAAAACGGCAACAGGCTTTTTTTAAATCATCATCTAAGAGCTTCTAGGTTCGCAGTTTTCATCACGATTAAACCCAGTGATAATAATTCTTTGTAAATACCCACGGAGGTGCGTATATGGGGTTTGAACCCACGACCGCCGATATTGTCGATTACGCGCCTAAACCTCGTGCCATCACAGCTTCTTAGTGAAACGTATCTCTGCTTATTCCTTTGAGGATAACGGCGTGAGATTGTATGTATTATCGTATATATACCACGTACCTATAAAACAACAATAAATGTAATGTAAATATTATTACAATTGGCTAATTTAACGTAATATTCAGTTTCTTCGATTCATTACTTGGATAGAATGTTAACCACCAGAACGGGGTAAATATAGACATATACCTACGGATATATTCAGACCGTGATCGAAAACTGAGGTAGGAAATAGATAAGGTGATTACAAACCCTATGGCTTTAAAGAAAATTTTGACAAAAATTAAAAATTATGATGCTTTCCTAACAATAGGTAGGTCTAAATTTTTTGTTGTTGGTTGGTCGTGAACTTCGTATTAAAACTGTGTCAAAAAAGATTACAAACCATAACTAGCTATGTATCTGTCTCTGAAACTATAGGTAAAAGTATATTGCACTAACATTATGTACATACAAATCCCAAGTAATAAACGACGACCCGTTGCCATTTGTCGGCGAAAATTCTAGACTACGTAGAATTAGGAATCGACTTATGTTCTACGAGGGCATAGCATATTAGCGGTGTGGAACCGATGAGGGAAATTCTAGAAGATTTTGAAAATTTCAATGCTTAAACTCTTTTGAAAATTTTATGTTTCTATATCATCAGCCGAAAGACATCCCCTGTTAGACATATGCCCCCCTCAGAGCCCTGCATCCAGCGGCGTCCTGCGATTTTTGCCAAATCGTCGGTCCATCTTGTGGGTAGACGTCCAGCGCTACGCTTAATATGTTTTAAGTAAGATTAATTAACGATCAGAAATTTAAACACCCCGGCGGTATTGATCATGGTTCATTAAAATAACTTTAACGACATTTCCCGCTTTTTGCCCTTCGAGTTCATTAAAACTTCGTTGGAGACGTTTGTCCGGATGCCGCACTGTTTAATTGTGTGTGCATTACCTCGTTTTTTCTATTCGAAATACAAAATCACATTCGGAGAAGTCATTACGATGTGTCCATAAAAAGAAATTCCGATTCCAAGGCGTTTAAAAAACATTCGTCATTACAGGATAATCGAGATTGAATATTATAATAAGCTTTGTACAAAACGATATTACAAATTGAAAATTTACTTATTTCATGTGTAATGTAACTTTAACGATGTCGTGATGTAAATTATTGCGACGTATAGAGAATTTCGAATACACATCGACGCACACTTGTAACCCCAAACGGGTAGGACAATGTATTAAAATATATGCATAGTTTTCTAGATTTATTTATAGTTCCCTAAAATTCAGCTTGATTAAGTTACTGAGAACCTCCAAAATCGGAAACATTTATCCAGATTGGGTTATTGAACGAAAGACCTCTGGAATAGGATTCTCTTTTGCGATAAGGTCACGAGACAGTCACTTCAGTAATATCATATTGATCATAATCAACCCATATACGACCAATTGCTGGGCACGGGTCTCCTCTACCGTTGAGAGGGTTTAGGCCATAGTCCGCCACGCTGGCCTAGTGCGGGTTGGCGGACTACACACCTAAGAAATTCCTAAGAACTTTTAGGTGTGCAGGTTTTATCACAATGTTTTTCTTTGCCGGTAAAGTAAGTGATAACTCATTGTGAATACACACATAAGTTCGAAAAGCCAGAGGTGCGTGCCTGGGGTTCGATCCCGCGACCACTGAGATTCTCGACTTTAGTAATATGCGGTATAAAAAATGTTTTTGTACCCAATGTCATAAAAACGTATAAAGACTCGCATTACGTGATTTTATAACACAATTAGCGATTAAATCATGAACAGAAACACCCTATTACCTCCTTTGGAAAATGGATTTGTATTTATGTATTATGGAAGCAAAAGTTTTAATTAAATAAAATAACTATATTTTTATTAAATTCCAACTTAAAGATACAAATATAATGAATCGTATTATTACAATAAACAAGAAATGGAAAACGCAGAGCAAGCATTCACATTCAAGTAACATTTGCCTTAGCAACTGTGAGCAGGCGTTGCTTAGCTTGCAATAATCGGTCGATCGTCTAGCTCGCTCTAGTTGCTGAGTCTACAAAAATATCTATATAAAAAGGCTCCCAGCCAAGCAGTCATCACAAACTTGTCAGCCTCCAACATGAAGGCAGTCGGCTTATTACTTTCCCTTGCCCTCGCCGGAGCTACTGGCAGCATCTTCAGGCGCCAGACGCCAAACACCGAGAGTCTTATCGTCCAGCCGTTCGACTACATCCCTCAGTACGACGTGCCGTTGTACCAGCAATACCAGCAGACGTACGAAGATAACCAGAGGTCCGGACACAGCCACAAGCACGACTCGAAACACCACCACCATTCCGAGTCATCGTCCCACGAATCCGATGAGACAAGAGAGAGGAAATCTGAAGATCACTCAAGCCAATCGCAGCATGACTCCAAGTTCTGGAAACATTTCACTTTCGTTAAGAAGGACGGTGAAATGGTCCCCGTTCACGGCGACTCTCTCATCTGGAAGGACTTGACCATCGCCGTTAGCCCGAACCAACCAACCAACCTGAAGAACAAAGAAGATATTCAGAAAATATTTGGCGACGCTGAGGCAATCATCAGACACATTCCTGAGGGAGAAAAGACGAAATTCCACGAAGGACTCCTGGCTGCCATTGAGAAGGACAACGAAGACGCCCACCTTAATGCTACCCAGCTGATCCAGAAGAACAACTATCCCGTTGAAGAGCACATTGTGAGGACCGATGACGGTTACCTGCTTACCTTGTTCCGCATACCGCCTAAGACTCAACCCCGTGATGTTCAGAAGAAACCAGTAGTGATGCTGATGCACGGCCTCCTGGGAAGCGCTGACGACTGGCTGTTGCAAGGATCTGCCAAGTCCCTTGCCTACCTGCTCGCCGACGCCGGTAACGATGTGTGGTTAGGCAACACTCGCGGCAACAAGTACTCCCGCCACCACATTAGCAAGCACCCAGCTCTCAAGGACTTCTGGAAGTTCAGCAATGACGAAATCGCTCTCCACGACTTGCCAGCTATGATTGACTATGCTCTTCAGACATCCGGCCAAGAAAAACTGCACTACGTAGGCCACGCTCAAGGCTCAACCACATTCTTTGCGCTGACATCTGAGAGGCCCGAATACAACGACAAGATCATATCCATGCACGCCCTTTCACCAATGGTGTACATGACCAACGTTCGCAGCCCGCTCGTCCGAATGATCGCCCCAACCAGCCAGTTCTCCGACCTCCTCTACCAACAATTCGGCCATGGCGCTTTCACCCCAAGCAAGGAGGTTGTACAGACAACTGGCGGATCCTTGTGCCTCAACACAGTCGGTTGCGACAACGTCTGCTCTAACGTCAACTTCGTCCTCGCTGGAGTAGACATGGCCGATATCGATCCCGAGATGATCCACGTCATCATGGGCCACTTACCAGCTGGAACTTCGACCAGGGTTATGAAACACTACGGCCAAGGTGTCTCAGCTCAACAGTTCAGAAAGTACGATTATGGAGTGGAAACCAACACGCAAGTTTATGGTACTCCCGAGCCTCCCAAATACGAGATGCAGAAGGTGCAAGCTCCTATCTCCCTGTACTACAGCGAAGAAGACTGGCTCGCCCATCCTAAAGACGTCGAGCAACTGGCGAAGGAGCTGCCCAATGTGAAATCTGTCACCAAGGTGCCTGTGAAACACTTCAGCCACATGGACTTCCAGTTCTCCAAGAAGGCCCCTGAAGCAGTGTACAAGAAGATCATGGAAACAATGCAAACGACTACTAACTAAATAATATTTGTGTGTATATATTACGATGTCCTAAATATTATGCATTTGATCAATAACTGTTAAAGCAAGATGTTTGTTGATTCATCGACACTCGAATAAATCCGTCCATTCAATTAATATTTATGTTTTTTATTCCTTAATATTTTATTCCATTACTTATAAATCAATATCAGCCAAGTAGAAAGTACATACAATCATTTGACATAGGTACCTACTCATATTTAGATGAAAATTATTTTGTAAATGAACTTGTTACTTGTTACACATAAATTAAGGCAGCTAGGATATACAGACTATTCTTTCAAGATTTTTCGATGGTTAAACTGCCTTGGCATCAAAAAGTAAACTGTCAAAACGCATTAGACTAAAATATAATTATAAGCATGTAGATGTAGGTCTGAGCGAGTAGTCTGTCAACCCGCACTAGAACAGCCTAGTAGATTAAAGCTTAGGCACTGTTAAATTTTAGAGAAGGCCCATGGCCAGCAGCGGAACGTGTATGAACCGATAATGATAATGATGATATAACTATATTTGAAATATAGTTGAGTTTTATATATTTTTTAACATATGTTTAACAGAACACAATAAAATTCAATAAGTTGATATGAAGAGGGATGAAGATACCAGTTGCGAACAATACTAATAATTATAATTATTGTTATGATGGTCTAAAGTCTAAACAATCAGGCGCGCAGAGGAATTAAATCTCGAACTTAATTTAAATATAGGTAGATAATTAATTTATTTAATAATTTAACATAAAATTGTATATTATCTTAGAATATATTTGGATAACTTTTATATTTGCTGATGTAAAACGTGTCTTTTACGTAATTTGAATTTGTTTTTGTGAGTGCTACAGTTACGTCCATATTTTTATCACGTTTTGACATATTATGTACACAGGACTACGTAATTAAAAGTTAAACCGCCAGTACATGATTGTAACAATTTGTAATAGTAAATAAAAATAATTATTATTTTATTTTTTTTGTTTATACCTTAAACCGCTGGTAAAACTCTATATTCTTTTTAACGAAAAGCAAGTTTTATATTATTTCTATCACATAGGTATAACGAACTTGCAAGAGTTTTACCGGGCCCAAGTATGATAAGTTATGAAATAGAAAATAACAATTATGTCGTTCCCATTTTCCAAGAAGTCCCACAAATTTTAAACAGATGGCACTAGAAGTACGACGGTTAACTGTTTGACATTTAAACAACCCACGCTTTGTTTTGACATTTTATACAAGCATCTGTCATCGAAGCGTTACCGTGTGACAGAGATGGCACGTTGATTTCGAGCGCATTAGAAAGAGACATCTGCGCGGCGGCGCTGTAGCTTCCCGCCGACCCCCGTTCGACAGTTGCGCTCGGTTCGGTTTGCTGTGCGTAGTTGGGGTGAATTATTTTTGTTTTCATTGGTATTGGTAACATTATATGCCAATTTTTGATACAGTGTGGACTTTATACATGTAAATTAGTGACTTGGTGCAAAAATAAAGTGTTCGCATGGATTGAGTGAGCAACTATGTTACCTCCCACGGCCGGTCTGTCACATGAACACCGCGACCGGACCGATATGGCTTTTCAACAGAGACGCGACGTGAGAGAGCTCACGAGAGATATCATCAGAGACGCCCGTGTAGCAAGCAGGCAGCAGTCAACATCACCTGGAGGTAAGCCGGTCCAAATCAAAACGACGCCACGTTTCCGCCATTCTTGTCAATTTGACATAATACGTCAAGGTGACATTTATACGAAAACAATGCCGTTTTCAGGAGAAAATCACGATAAAAATAAGATGCCCTCCCATTTTATGCGTGTACAAGTCCTTTGGTAAAGAATTTAGGTCTGTTACGTCACCGCGGTGCGCGATCTCGTGAAATAAAAATGGCGCCAAGCCGCCACATTGCTTATCATTAAGGCGCCGTGCCGTTGTGATACAGCAAAAAAGCAAGACGTATATTGTTATTCCTGCTTTATTTTACGTCAAATAGGGTTTGATTACATAGTTATGCATAATTTGTTGTTTATGAACAGATATATGAGAAATTGGCACGTGCTCGAGTTATTTTTAGAATGTCCATTTGCTACGTAACGCTCTCCCCGCTTAACCTCGATCGATAAGGGAATCTTTATTGCCAGATTTTCTTATTAACAAGTTAATATGGGTAATTGTGGTTTGCGGAGAGATTCTTTTACTTTTGTTTGTTTTTGTTATTGAAATCCGGTTGACTTTTGTAAAATGTCTTGATGACAGTCATTTGACAGCGTTCAAGGAGCACAAGATGGCCGCTGTTAAGTCAATGCTGGATATCACGCGCTACGCCAGGCGGCGCCACTAGCGCTTTGTTGATATACATGCAGGGCTAACAACGAACTTATTTACTTTGTCACATTCGAGATTGAATGTGAATTATTTATGAAACTGTGTATTAATTAACGCTTTCTACTAAGTTAATGGGTGTATTTTATTATGCAACATTTCTACTTATTGAAGAAATAAACAGTTAGCTTTTTATTAAAAGTTTGCGAGTTTGATCTCGATATAAGTGATTTCAGTGATAATTTTATGAAATTATCCGTTTAAATCAGGTATTTTAATTATCGGGTGATGGTTATACAAGAAAATATGAGCTGAATGTATGTAGAAACTGTCACCAAATGTCCGATAGCATTTTTTAAAGTATTATTAGTGGGTTTGAATCCTAGACAAAAGCATGGTGAACTAAAGCCAAACCTCTACCGATCGCAGTTTCCAGTAGTGGGAATTAAGTTAACCGGCTTAATAACAATAACTCTTATTACCCATTTTTTATATCAACACCCCAAAATGAAACCACAGCACAACAATATGTATATTGTATAAGTATGTCAATGTTTATGAATAAATTAATCAGGAATATATAGTTCTACCACACACACCCACATTAATACCCCGGGTATTCAAAACTTAGAGAGACTACTTGTCTCACAAATCTCCAGACCTGAAACAAATATTTGTGCATCACTCAAACATTTGTCTTGGTTCGGGGATTGGCCCCGCGGCGTCTCGTTTCACAAGTTGGTGTTTAACCAGCTGCGCCACGGGGCCGTCAGAGTATGAAGTAGCGAGTCTTTCTGCTCGTCAGTAGATGTATTAATCTTCGATGTTTACATGTCAGCGAATGTCTCAAACTTTATGTGAACTTTAAAGAACGCATTGACTTATTTGGATCCTTAAAGTTAATTTCGCGGACAAAAAGAAAATACTCTGTGTAATTCGTGCGTAGTCTGCCGAACACCGTATCGACAGTTTCGGGTTTACACCATTTTGATTTTCGAAGTTATGTGTTTATTCATATTACATAATTTTTTCACTCTCATTATAGAAAAACGCTCGCTAGAAAATCAGTGTACAAAAGAGTGCTTTAGAACAATTTTCGTAAATTTATGCCCCATGACATTGCACTTTGAATCTTAGATTCCGCTTGTCAAATACTAGAACATCGTACCGGCTAAAGCCCTGTCATATTACTCCTGTATTTATGCAGCAGGCACGTTATGCACGTGTGCATTAGACATAATTGAACTAAGCAAGCGAAGTAGTCTAATTCTTGAGTCTGAATCTTAATATTAGCATGTTAACGTGGAGGTTGATCGGTCATGTCTGCCGACAGACAGGCGTAGGTGTAGAAACCTCGCTTTGGCAGACGTAGCGTGGGACGTTCTGAAACGCGATGGTCTGACTTGAGAAAGGTGGCGGGTAGCGGATGGTGCTAAAGACCGGGATGGTTGACTCCTACTTGGCGATGCCTTCGTTCAGCAGTGGACAGCGATAGGCTGAGAGTAAAGATTAAAATTAATTCTTCCTATTAAATTTGACGTGTATTAAATTATTGAAATTTGCAATAATGTCTTCGTATTACCGTCGCAATTATTTGGTTCATGATGCACGTTTACGACATAGAAATGTCGGACACGACTCGTCACTAGGGTTTGCAATCCCGCATTCCGCATTCCCGCATTCCCGCGGGATCCCGCATATTTTTAAGTCCTGCGGAATTCCCGCAATTATGCGGGAATTCCGCGCGGAAATTTTATGACTCGGCAAGGTAATTCAGCTACCACTGACGGCCTATTAGCTCCATCACAACAGTGCGGGCGCATCGGACAGTATCGATCAATCGATCGAACGAAATAAAAGATTGAAATGGGCGGCGGTTTGTTTATTCTGTTAGAAAAAAAGTAAGAGTTTCCAATTAAAGTGACACTTTACAAAAGACTACTAAAAGTTTTGTCTTCTTGTATATTCGTTTATTGATTGCACAATGTAATTAGCAGAAATCGATGCAGTAAATTATCGATAAAGTAAATAACTCAACAATAGGTAACAATTAACCGGGTAACGGATGGATAAGAGTCCCTCAAGACCAGTATGGTTGACGCTTTTTTTTTAAAAGGCCTATGTTCAGCAGGAGACGGCGATAGGTTTTGCGAGGTTGCCATGGCAAAGAAAGAGGCTGCAGAGAGGGATCGTGAAAAAGCCGATCCCACTCGAAGACGAAGAGGCCGACAAATTAGCGCTGTAACCTCTAATCAGTTTCGAGCAAGTTAAGACTTAAGAGAATGGTTTTTTAGAAATGTATATGTGAAGACCATATAAGCAAACCGCAAGAAGGATTACCGATATGTGTCTTTCTTGAGATCCCGGTGTCCTTTGCACGTGGTAACCAAGAACCATGAGGTTTTTAGTTCGTAAAAATCCGACATATCTTGCTTGTTAGTAGTAGTTTTCCCCAGACAAAAAAAGACGGCGATAGGGTGAGTATATAAATAACTGAATGGTAGTAATAATTATTTAGGTAAGGTTCATCATCATCATCAGACCATAAACATTCCACGCCTAGGCACAGGTAGCCTTTACCATGGAGAGTGTAGGTCTTAACCACCACGATGGTTTGCGAAATAGTTTGGTTTAGTTTTAGTTTGATTTTGTGCAGGTTTCCGCACGATGTTTTCTTTTACTGTTAAATTGTGAATACACACATAGGTAACTTGGAAAAGTCAGTCGTGTGTGCTTGGGGTTTGGACCTGCAATCGTCCAGATACTCGACCGCGCCTATACCTCGAGGGTTATTTGCTGTTTAGGTTCTTCTTCTTCTTCTTCATCAACCCATATACGCCCACTGCTGAGCACGGGTCTCCTCTACCATTGAGAGGGTTTAGGCCATAGTCCGCCACGCTGGCCTAGTGCGGGTTGGCGGACTACACACCTAAGAAATTCCTAAGAACTCTTAGGTGTGCAGGTTTCATCACGATGTTTTCCTTCACCGTTAAAGCAAGTGATAATTCAATTTTGAATACACACATAACTTCGAAAAGTCAGAGGTGTGTGCCTGGGGTTCGAACCTGCGACCGCAGATTCTCGACCGCGCGCCCAAACCTCGAGGCCATCACTGCTTCTATATGCATATTTTTACATTTTTGAATTTTTGCGGGAATTCCCGCGGGATCCCGCGGGAAAGGCAAGTTTCCCGCAAATTTCCCGCGGGAAAAAAAATGGTGCGCGATTGCAAACCCTACTCGTCACGACGTCGCAGCGCGTCGCGGTTACGTAACGGGATCGTGTCGGCGCTCGGGGTGCCCGTCGGTTGCATTCCATCGGAAATGTCACGGCTTGCTCGTCTTATCTTAGCTCCCGTTCAGGGTTGCCAAAATACAATTTATTTTCTAATTACTCCTAACAAGGCTACATAATTTGATGTTTAAATTAGGGAGACAGATTGCAACGACCATAAGTTCTATATCTGAGCAAACAATAATAAATCAATACACCCAACAGTCTCCTCCATTTGTATCAATCCGATCCGATCCGATTCCGAATAATAACAGTCTAATATGATTTTTTATTTGACATATAAATAAAAATATCCTGACTCCAAAATAAACTAGACAATACGCAATTAACGTATAACAGTTTGGGGCTTCTATGGAAGTACCACCACTGGAATAGAACTAGACAAGTTAATATGATAACCCTGCTGTCTGCGTGTTCGAACGTTTAACTTACTTCCGGGTATTCTCAATCGTGGAGAACGCTTTTGTTTGCCGTGCGCCATCTTGCGGCCTACGATCCTTGTATTGATTTAAATGTTCCGCTAGATGGTCACGTTTTGTTGTTATTTAAATACGTACATTAGGTACTTACACGCCTGCACCATAAAGTGTAGGCAGAGGAAAATTTTTACTCCCCTTTGTTAGTTAGGTGTGTCTTTAAACCAATTTAGCCGAGCCTATTGCTTATTTTCCGAAACTTATGCAGACTGATTATTTTATAATAGAAAACTTTGTAATTCTGTTCTACTCGGGTATTGAATCCAAGACCTCCAAATCGAACTGCACTTGTACCGTCGGAAGCATTCAATGAAGCATTCATCAATGATTTATCTTCTATGTCAGTGTTATTTACATTGAAATCACAAACTGTGTTATATTTTTTTTTCGTTGTCACAAATATAACATTAACTTTACTAACTTAGGGTCACTAAGCAATGACCTCTCGAGTACGTCAAGTCCCAGCAGTTCGGACTAGAGTAGCGTGGTTGATATTTATTATTTATCACTGGTTATTTAACAGCTCCACCCAATTTTAGAAAGTTTGTATGTATCAGTGGGGCATATATGGGGTAAATGCATGCTATATTTGAACCCGCGTGCCCTGAGATGGTTTCTCGGTAGACCGCATGCCATATTGAGCAATACCATATGTCGTATCAAATCTGTCACCATAGACTAGAGATTGCGGACTCCTTAAGTAAACTGGGTGATAACGATGTCATATCGATTTATCGAATTTTATGGTTCAATAAACTTTTCATGTTTATTTTTGATAGAATTTGGAATGAGATAACCCAAGTAACCATTTTTATATGTATAAAAATAACTCAGTGATCTACCTGGCATTGCTCGAGTTAATCTAGGTCACGTGACTCGGTAGTAGTGTGTTTAGTATTTATAAAATATGGTTATAACACTAGATTAACTAATTCAAAATAATTTAAGTATTTTTGTGATATATGGGGCAGTCCAACTAAGGTGGTTTACAGCTTAATAAAATTTCAATTAAAGTCCTCAAGCAACCCTACCACCTTTATTTTAATTAGTTAGATAGCTGAAGACCTATTCTAATTCTCTCGCATAGCGTGCTCAATGCCGGTACATCTGCACTTATCATCATTATAGTCAATTTTGTAGATGTCAGTAATTAAAAAAGTAGACGTTAATTTGTATATTTGTTAATAAAACGGCTGATCTGATATCTTTAGTATAGTAGTACTGGGTTCTTCTCCTAAAAAAGTAGCTTTCTGTGAGATTAATAAATACAGTGAATTATTACAAAAAATCTTGCTAGTCGATACAATTTAGAATCAGATACGGATTTTTTAATCATTCGCGGTGTTGTCTCTTTTCTGTGCTATTACAAAAAGCAATGCGTCACAAAACATATCCACAGATATTTTTGAAAATTCTCTGTTTGGGTAATTTTGAAGTCCAAGAAAACGGTGCGGTTGGTTTAATAGTTCAATTAAAGAAATAATGATTTCCATATAATAGAAAAACAAATGTGTAACATTTTTCAGTAAGTAACAACAGTTAGCAACGAACGAGTCCCAATGTTTACATAATTAATGCTCAATATTCTACGTACAAAGTCCAAACGTTGCACTCGCTCGGGAATCGCATTCGTTCACCGTATGGTGTTATTCCAAAACACTTTTTATTTAATTATTGCCCTAAAAAAATGCAAGAGGCCATAATAATTGAGGCGAGTGGTGAGGGATATCAGTCGAGACAATTAGTCATGACATTAAATAAATACACCCAACAGAAACATACATAGTTCTGACTCCACATTATGATACAAGTTCTGTGTAGTGAGTATCAAAAACTGCAAGAAACTTTTTCGGTGTCACAAACACCCAGACCCGAAACAAATATTTGTGGATCACACATACATTTGTCTCGGTGCGGGGATCGAACCCGCGGCCGCTCGTTTCGTAAGCTGGTGTCTAACCAACTGCACCACGGGGCTGGCAATGTGCTTTATTAGGGTCCCTAAATTTCTAGAAAATGTCTAGATAGGCTAAGTAAGAATAATGTAATTAAATGCTTTATTTAAAGTGACGCCACCCAGGCATATTGCTCTGTATGTTCATCAACATTATAGTCTATAAGTTAAGGAAATGCAGCCGATGTCATGTAGTTGGTGTCTGTAATATATCACACACATCCTGCAATATGCATGACAACCGTGGCTCAGTGTAGGACATGGGTGATTTCGACAATTGAGAACAGTTAGGCCGCGTCCACCACAATTAATGGAGCTTGCTTGAATACGTATATATTTTACGATATTAACAAGAGGACAATTAATCATTTCGGTTTGAATAAAAATGTAATACATATAGGCGAGGATTGCTTAGTATGTATAATTGCGTAATTTTATCAGATTATTTTTGATTATAAATATCTGTCAGTCAGAAATATCCAGTAAACACTTTTGCTCCAAAAATTTTACCAAAACCCTTCCGTATTGCCAAATACAACCGCCCAGCAAGTAAGTTACAGATACAGTATTGTAGTGAACCACTTCTTTCAAATCACATAAATTAACCGCATTGACATGTAAATTTTAGTGCGGTTGAACCACACGGTCGTATTTGTCCAATCCCAGTCAACAAATTACGAAATATTGTTTTTATAGGTTTTTACAGCTTCCAAAAAATATCGTGAAATGTTTATTGACCAGCATGTCTATAGATCCCAAACCTTCAAAAACAAAGAAGTCCACGCGACCGATGATGCCTTAGCTCTCTGGCGCAATGTATCACAGTTTATAGCGCAATAACTCAGCGCTACGCTTCGACCGTGTTGTGTGGGCTACGGGCACGGCGCTTGGCGTCTGTTTTCCACTGGGAGAACAATACGCGCCTGATTAACAATGGCGGGACTTGTGACTGTTAACTATACACGCTTCTGGTCAAAACTCTTCCGATGTCGATGCGATAAAATAGATATTCATAACATTTCATTGATTTAAACAAGTCATGCTTTGAATGCTTTTCGGCTATATTATAACAAAGAAGTTAAAGACTTGTTTCGTGATAACAAAACACTGAAAATTAGTACTATAAAGACAGTAAACAATAACTTATGTTTCTAAACAGAACCTACAAGTAACCAATCCTATCCTAAAAACAAAGTGGTATAGTGATTCCATTTGTTTCAAATACTCTTCGTTCTCTCACGCGCCGCCACACTGTATTTAAAAAAAACTGCAATGATAGAAAATCACTTAAAAATGTAAACAGTGTACCGTGCCGAACGGTTACTATACCCACGAGTGCAATAACAAAACGTAACAGCGTAAGTTGGAGTAAAGGGCTCCGCGGGCGTCCTTGGCGCGGTTGCGTCAACCCCTCGCCGGCCATTCAACCCGGATCGATCGTACAACCCCTCCCCCCCTCCACCGGGTCTTCCGGCCCCCCTCCGAACCCCCTCCGACTCAACTACAGTCCGCAGATGACATAAAGACCGGTTTGATCTTTTGCACTCGTGAACTTGCAGTCGTATTGTTTACAAAAGAGTTATTGGTATCTATGCCATAGATGTATAGATACTTCCAAGGCGGTATTTCCATAGAAGCCCAAAAGCCCAGCTTGACTTGTAAAATTTTGCATAAAATTTAAGCCTTGAATCTTTATTTTACAAAAAATTGAAATATAAATGGAAAGTAGTTTTTTTAATACATTATAATTTCTAAGAAATTTGTCATTGATTTTTTTGTAAATGCACACCGAAATCTTTATTGACTATCTAATGCAACTCACAACTTGATCTCTAAATTAAAACAGTAACAAATAGGGACCTTCACGACTAAATTTTCTATGGGCGCGAAGTGTGAATAATTGTCAGCAAAGTCGTAAGCGAATAAACAATATACGCACGTCAACGCGAGCGTGGAAGTTACGCAGTTTTTGTTCGGGAGCAAACACGCGCGACCCCAATACGTCACGTCGCTTCGTGAATTTTGAACGTGTCGCCATTTTTGTACGTGTTTGTTGGCAAAAATATACGGCAAACACACGTATTTAAATTATGTTGTCGTTAGGCTGGTGACAGTCGGCAGCCAGCAGATTTGAAGTTATTGGTTTAAGATACGATTCCTAGTTGGGGTGTCGGTATGTGTGACGCTAGAGTTGGTTAAGGCGCGCGTTTGAGTTCAAACTCGGTCGTCGCATATTCAAAACCAAGATACTCCCCTTCGACTTTACGGAGTTATTGTTTGCTCGGGTTTGATAAAATATACGGGATATACATCATAAACTGCGCTTGCCTCGAAGCAGTTTTCCCTCTTAACACTTGTTTGTTTTTTTTTTTTTATTTAGGATAAATATCACAAGTGCGGCCCGGCCCGCATTCAATTTATTTGGCCATCTTGTGGCCCATGCTTGATAAAAGATTGTCAACCACTCCTCTAGCGGTTGGTTTCATTTCAAATTCCAACCACCAGAAAATCTCCAAGCATTGCCCGCTAAAACTCATCCAGTAGGCCACCAATGCTGTTTTCCACGTTTGAAGATAACTCTTATTTGACGTACTATGTCTTTGAAAACACTAAAAAAACCGTTATAGATTCGAACCTGCGAGTATAACTAAGCAGCTTAGTCCACTTCTACCTAATCTATAGCTTTTTTTATAAAGTTTTCATTTACCACCGGAAATATGACGTATTTTTTGATGCTATGTATTTGTATTTTTAATTTAAATAACGTATTGTCTTTGGTTAGGCGTCGCGGCCCATATTTTGGTCATCGACCGTTTCACATTCGGACATAATGATGTGCGAGATGGAGTGGTCGACGCTTCACTTATATGTTGCAATGTTTGAATACACAATTTCGTTTTTTAACACAACTCTCAAAATGTGTTGCTATGCAAACGGCGCCTTCAAGATAATTTAGCGCCATACAATCAAAGCCAGTTATAAAGACACCATTCATAACGACTGATCGATTATAACAACCGAATGACAAGGTCCCGGCGGGATCTATTTAAATTTATATAGGTATATAGCGATAGTTATTATAGTTAATAACTATCGGATATAACTTCCGAAATATACGGTCCCTTCAGCATCGTTATATCCGGTTACCACTGTATATCATTTCATTAAGCCAGCGTGATGAACTAAAGCCTAAAACCTCCCAGAGGAGGAGCGTGCAGACCATATACGTCCCGTATGGATGGACTGATACTGATTCATTCTAGTATTTACTGTTCAAATCTGTACATCAAACGTGAATTTCCAGCGCGCAACCGCTTCCCATCAACATCTTCTACGGACGACAACGAGAGCGGTACAGATGGCGAGGCTGACAGGTCCCGGCGCGCCAGCCTGGTGCACGGCATGCCGCCGACGCAGCCGCCCGGCCACATAGTCACCATCCGCAAGCGGCGCGGCAACCTGCCCAAACACTCCGTCAAGATACTGAAGCGCTGGCTGTACGAACACAGGTACAACGCCTACCCCAGTGACGCTGAGAAGATCACGCTCAGTCAAGAGGCAAATCTCACAGTTTTGCAGGTAGGTTTGTTTTTCTATGTATGTAATCGTATGCGCCTACATAATATGTAAACAAAAAGTAGACTATAAAAGTAGTCTATTTGGCTAAAGACTATTATCTCCTACTACTAGTACAACTACGATTAGGCAGCTGCGTTTTTAAGTGCCATACTCATCCAATAAACACTTTTCAAGATTTCGTGATGGTACTGCTATTTTGCCACCAGAAAAACAAAATGTTATTAATTTTGTTTGTTTGTTCAATAATCAAAACTGGGATTTATCCAAAACGGTTATACATAATTGTATAACAAAATGTCATTGATCATGAGTTCATTGTCCAACTTTTCTGTTAAGTCATAGATGTCTTCCCGAGTTTAGATCCTGTAGAGGCAACCATGGCGTGTCAGTTGATATAGTTTGTTTCGGCTGCAGGTATGCAACTGGTTCATAAACGCGCGGCGGCGCATCCTGCCCGAGATGATCCGGCGCGAGGGGCACGACCCGCTGCACTACACGATCTCCCGGCGCGGCCGCAAGCAGCCCGGCGGCGCCTCCTCCAGCGCCTCCAACTCGGGCGTCGTCGTCGCCTCCTGGGACGGCGTTGAGGTAACCAACACTTTTGTATCAAGTCTGGTCAACCCCCATACGTATATACATAAACGAATAAAATAATTGAATTGTCTGGTCAACACCCGTATACATAAACTCACGCCTGTATTCACCGAAGGGATAGGCAGAGGTGCATTTCTGTACCCACATTTCGCCAGGTATGTATCAGTCCCACGTAATGAGAGGTGGGTCTATTGCCGTTTTTCGAGCACTTTACCAGATTTCGTGCTGCTATAGAGAATTTCGTAATGGAAAATCCAATAACACTTAGCCCGATCCGGGAATCGAGTCCAGGACCTCTAGATTGTACGGTACAATACGACTGATTGACTGGTCCAGAATACCATGGTAACTTGAAATCAGTGTGTTAACTCAGACAACATTATACCATAATCTAAGTTGTGAAGATTGCACAATAGCCCTCAGGTATGGTTTGCGCTGTAGGTTTTCTCTCTCGATACAAATAGATTTATTCTACACACCTAAGTGGCCATTTAAAACATTTCGAGGCGAGTGGCTAGCCTACCACAATGTATAAAGATGAGAATAAAATGCATATACGTGGGTGAGAACTGCGCCATTTTATGGCGCGGGCGCGGTACCGGTTGCTCAGAGAATTCGCACTAAACGCTGCATATTGGTAAACAATAACATATCGCTAACTCGTTTTGAATAAATTGGCCTTAGAAAACCACGCGTGCTAGCTTGAGATAAAGTGCGGTTTTTATAGACATGAATAGGGGCAAAAAGAGTTTAAGTTGGTAACTTTGCAAGTCAATAAAAATTGGAAATAGTTTGCCAGCTATAATCCTTTTTGGCTGTAAGAGCATGCCTAAAGCATTATGTTCGCCTTTATACAAACTTTAGGAAAATTTCAAAATCATTTAGATGCTTAGGTTTCTTCGCGATGTTTTCCTAATATGTGCTAAACTACCGTCAGAAAATATTCTTAAAGAAATAAAACACACCACAAGCTAATGCAAGTTACAAGCCAAGTTGTATACACGTGGATCCCTGTTACGTAACTACCTAAGATAACTTGGGCACGGGAGTCTCCATTCCACCGAAGTTGTGAGAAAGGCGCGCGGGGCGGGCTAATGGTCGCCGTGACCTTATTATGCCTAATTCCACACACCGGGATCGCGCCGTGCATAATGTAACACATAACACTTCGCCGAACGAAGTAGCATCTGTGTTGACCCGTTTCGTGATAAAATTAGATGTTTCTATGAGAAAAAAAGTTAAGAAACATTGACGTTAAGTAACTTGGGCTAGAAACAAACTGTAAATGATATAAGTGCATAAAAGCCTTATCAATACATAAGCATTCATTGTAGAATAATGACTGAGCATTATCTCATAAAAGTATCACCGCTGGGCACGGACCTCTTCTAGAACTGAGAGGGTTTACGGTCCACCACGGTGGCCTAGTGCAGGTTGACGGACTACACTTACCTTAAAAAGATTCTGCGAACTTTTTATAGGGGTGCAAGATTCTTTACAATGTTTTCTTTAATCATTAACTATACACATAACTAGGAAAAGTCATAGGTGTGCTCCTGGGGCTAGGTTTTGCAACCAAACCCATCACTACTTCAATAGTACTTTATTAGTTTAAAAAAAAAAAATGATGATTCAAAAGTACTTGTAAAAGTCTATTTGAATAAAGAAAATTCGACTTTGACTTTGAATAAAATGTATATATTTGTATGCAGACGGACGCGGACCGCAGCACGGAGCAGGAGTACACGGACGGGCTGCTGGTGTACCGCAGCGACGGCGACGACATCGGCGACGGCGAGGAGGGCTACTCCTCCAGCGCCGTCAGCGAGGAGGAGGTCAAGTACGACCCCTCCGTGTGGCAGTCCGTCATCCGGTACGGGCCCGAGGACAAGGAGATACACCCCGCTGCCAGAGGGTGAGATATATTTTATGTTTGTTAATGTCAAAATAACGATTTCTATGAGTATATTTGTCAAATGTAAAAATGGCACTGAAATTCAGTAATTAATATTATGCTGAATAAAATTACGGAAATGTGTGAAAATCTTACAATCTTTGTCACACTTTCACATACTGACGTCATTATTTATGTTATGCGTCCTCTTTTGATAACTTAAAAAATCATTCGAAATTTAAAAGTATTAACTTGTTAAGAATTTGGCTACCTTCACATTCTGAAAAATGTATATGTAAATGTATATGTACTGAGTGTGTATGGTGGTGTGTATACGGTGGTGTTGATGTAGTGGTGGTGCGGGTGACAGGACGGCGGCGGTGGTGACGGTGCGCACGGCGGACGGCGAGGAGGTGGACGCGGCGCCCGACCTGGAGCCCGACGCCGGGGGCGCAGGGGGCGCGGCCGGCGCCGGCGGTTGGCACCCGCAGTTGGCGCACCTGCCGCAGCTGCCGCACCCGCTGCGCAGGCGCCTGCAGGTAACCTACTATACAAACACATTCTGGATACTCAATACCCTGGTCACCCTTAAACTGATTAGCTTCCATAAAGACATAACTTAAGGGTCGTCCATTAATCACGTTATGTGTTTTCAAACTAGATCTTTTTGTACCCCCTCCCCCTGCGATATTTCGTGATTTATGTCAAACCAACTCCCACCCCTTCTTTTTAATCTGACGTGATTAGGTATTCGTTGAAAAGTTTATACTGTTAATACTTGCTAAATATTCCTTCTAAATATCCACCCAATTCTATTCCCTATTTATCGCCGTAAAGCTTTTATTTAAAAAAATCCATAATTCGATGTTCCATGTTCCATATCCCCCATACAAAGCAGTACCGTACCTGCAAGTACTAACGCATGTATGCACAGGTGGTGCCGAGCGGCGGGGCGGAGGGCGAGCGCGACAAGTTCAAGTGCCTGTACCTGCTGGTGGAGACCGCCGTGGCCGTGCGCCAGCGGGAGAAGGAGGCCGAGGAGGTGCCCGTCTAGTGACACACGTATGTACACATACACATTATAAAAATATATAACATGGAATATTATACCTTAACACGCATGAATTAAGGCCCTCAATGGTAGAGAGGGCCCGTGCCCGGCAGAGGGACGTATATAGGCTAATTTTAATGATGATGATGTAAATAATGTCAACACATATACATGACTAGCTTTTGCCCGCAACTCCGTCTGCGTGGACTACAGGGTTGGGTTCATAAAGAAAATAAGTTGTAGTATTTTACTCCGCAGAGCCCCATTTACATAAATTTATACGAAAATCACACAAATCGGTCAAATTGTTTAAACGTGAAACCGTAACGCGCCGGTCGACGCCTTGAGTATCATTATTGCGCGCTTGATCATTATTTTGAAACTGCGATATCTTCTAAGATACTCATTGAAATCAAATGATGTAAAGGACAAATTTATTTTGTATTAAATACTTGTAATGAATAACGTATTTATTTGGATAAGGATTAATATCATGTTTGTAAAAACACCTTCACAAATAATGCTTTATTTAAAACAAATTTGGTTAGAATAAAAAACGTTATAGTGAGCAAACCTTAAAAGATAGACATATGCTGTCGCGGACTTTTTTTTAGAATTTTTAAAGGGGAACAATTCTGTCATACATTATTTTAGCGAAACTTTAACCGTTTCTGCAGCGTACGCAGTGGAAGCTCACAAAAAGGAAAAAAGTCCCCGATTTTGAAACATTCTTTATTGCTGCTCCGCTCTTATTGGTCGTAGCGTGATGATATACAGCCTATAACCTTCCTCGATAAATGTGCTATCTAACAGTGAAAGAATTTTTCAAATCGGACCAGTAGTTCCTGAGATCCTAGCGTTCAAACAAACAAACAAACAAACTCTTCAGCTTTATAATATTAGTATAGATGTACTCAGACCGTGATCAGAAAACGTAAAGCACGAGTGAAATTATCAATTTTTTTACATTTTGTTAGATTTTTTTTAACGCCAATAGTTATGTGATCACCGTGGCTATAACCTACCTTAGTTTCCGATCATGGTCAGAATACACCAAGATTCGACGTAGATGCGACACAGGCAAGCAGGAATGTAAACACACACTCACTTACTCAGTTATTCCCGCACCCACTCACTTTATCACCGAGTTTTTAATGCGACTTTAAAGCAGTCAAAAACGTGAGTTTATAAATATACCCTGTAGCGAATTCACAGGGCTGTTTGTATGTCCCCACTATTTTTAACTCCCATTGAAACGTATAATAAAATAAAAAGTATTATTATCAGATATGAAAACCGCTGTTTGCCGTCGCCGCGGGTGACGTCACGCTACACCGGACATCCCTAATGTTCCTGTAACCAACACTGGCCTACACCGGACAGTGACCACACTATTAATATAACGCGACTACCATTTCGAAATAGGAAGCGTGGCAACACCACAGATGAGTATTCCTTAATTAAAATACTTTTTCATTTTTTCGACATTCTTGGTACATCACTATGAGACTTCAAATGTCTTTTTTGTACAATCAAAGGGTGGTAGTGGAATCAAACGCAAGTATACATTGCATTGCATCCATCAAGGAATGCATTTTCAAAACAATTTTAAATACTCTCATTTTATTTGATGTAAGGATATACTTGTGTCTGATTTCAATATTGTTAACCCTTTTTTAAGATGCTTATATAAAAAATATATCAATGGAACGTGTGAGTCGAGATTCTTTTCCGTCGGTTCTATCAAAATTAGGGTTGAGCGAAAACGATTCTCGGTTCCATCGATAATTGATAATAATCGATAATCGATTTGAAAACATGTCACGGCTCTGTCGCGCCTCAGGAAATAACAATGACGCTTATTAAATTAATGTTCTGTATAAAATATTTTTGACTGTACAACATATAAGCCGATATTTATTATACAATATATAACTAGTATCATAGATTCGTATTAATGCACTAGAGCGGAAGGTTCGATGCATATTTTTTGTATTAATTCAATCAATTTTCACAAATATATCAGAGATTATGCACAAAATGAAGTGTGGAAAAACATTTAAAATGTAGCTGAGGATCATACAGCTGTCTCTCTTGCATACACTGACTGCCATGCTGTTATTTATGTCGTGTGACCTTTTTTAATTACTAAGAGATAATTCCATTTATAACATAAAAATTCTTTCTTCAATCAAACGTTTTAGACATACATATAATATTATAGATAAACAAAGAAAATTAATGAGGCTTATAACTAAACGCTATTTGAGTGTCTTTCGGTAATGATACTGAATTGAGTATGAAATATGATGATAATGATACATAAATAAGTATAAAAAATGTTGCATTGAACTTTTCGCTCTCTCATAAACTATACAATCATATTAACGTAGTGAGTTTGGAACGTAATGTATATCACATAGTATATGTAAAGGCAGACTGTCTTGTATCGTTATTTGTATATTATATGCTGTTAGAGCAACAGTAGATGTGAATTTTTACTCCTTAACATATACATTGACCTTTTTTACCCTAACGCGATTGCCGCGCTGCATACAAAACCGGCGATGGATCAGTGAAATAATATGTAAACGTAGATACTCAATACAGCGCTTTGGTGGACAATATACAGAGAAAGTCAACATAAAGGACGTGTATAATGTTTTTACGGCAACAAATTGTAATCATTTGTTTTAACGTAGGTATCTCATAGAAATGTCAATATTTTTTTAAGCTATGTTATAAACAAGCGATGTATCAAGTATATATTTTAATAGATATTTATATGCTTGCTAACAGCCAGTATCGATTAAAAAAATACGTCCAACAAATTGGTTTTTTCTCTACCACACAACGGTTGGATTGTTGGACTATAGTGTGGATGCAGCATTATACTGCCATAAATTATTTATTTGTCAGTCAATTTTGGAATGTTTTGGAAGCAATTGCTCCATTACACGTCACAAAACAGCTGTAAGAAACATTGAGTGGAATTTATAATCATGATTTCATGTTCCTGCAAAATATAATGGCAAATATTATCCCAGTGGGAAATATAAATTGTCATTTCTTTATTATAGGGCGAGAAGTTTTGTGTTACTGTAAAAATGTAAAAAGGACGATGGTAATAAATATTTCATTTAATTAGCCTGATCAGGAAAATAAAAGGTATTTGATATAGATGCATCTGTCCCTAAGTCTTAGTGTTTTGCATACTTGCAAGGGATATATTAAACTCTGCACAATACTTCTACAACAATTAAACGACAATCTTGTCAATTGACTACATATGCCGAGTTGATAATTATATGGCTAAGTCTCATCATCATCAGTCCATATACGTCCACTGCTGGGTACATGCCTCATCTACAACTGAGAGAGTTTAGACCTTAGATTCTAATATTTCATTATATAGAAGCTAACCCGCACTAGGCCTTGGTGGACTTAGGCCCAAAACCCCTCTTGATTGTGTAGGAGGCCCGTGCCCAGCATTGGGACATATATGGGCTGATGACGATACAAAACAAAGGACTTTTCCTGATCAGATTTTAACATATAAATTTCGTCTTGAATTGTGTTATGCATTAACACTTAGTACTTTGTGTGTACATATTATTTTTATATTTAAGTCGCGTAGCTACTAGTTGGTAGATGTAGGCGGTTCATTATGAAACGTTAGGTGTTAGTTTTGCATTACGTTCGTATGTTAGAATATCCACATGTATCTCGTATTTATTGTAACTATGGATATGTGAGGCCAGATCACAAACGAGTGTTGTAATTTAATTATTATTTCGTACGCAACCCAAGGATTAAAATATGGCAATGTATGATGATAAATATGTTTATTGTCTTGTTCATAAACAAGCACAGAACAGCTGAATAGAGTTAGAAGGGAAATAGAAAGTATTTTGTATGAGGACGTGTGTCTACTACGATTACTGTCATGTCCAAGGATAAAAAATTGAAACAAAAATGAAGGACTGCTATTGTCTGTCACCCATTTATAAAAATCTTGTGTAATACATGCAACCCGAATTACTAAAAAGCGGCCTTGCCAAACATAATATGATAGTTCAATCAATTCAATTTCCATTCTTATCTTATTCAACTGTTCTATGATTAAAACCGAGAAAAATATGGGTTTTTCATTTATAAGATTCATCAGTTTAACTAGAAAGCCAAATCACGGACTCCTGTATGTATCGACACTATGTAATATACCAACGATGTTTTGTACAACACGTTTTCGGATTTTGTAGCGTGTGTTGAAATGTGGAGTTCAAAAAACCGTAAATAACGGTTATTAGATAAAATGAAACAATAACATGTGTGGGATTGTTCATGTACATCTGTTTCTACGTATATGTGTCGGAGACCGATGTAATAATTGACAATGCGTGCTATTTAATTCGAAAATATGTTTTATTGATACTTTTTTAAATATAGTAATGCCATATACAATGATAACTCGGTATTTTTTTTAACTTAAGTGACTGACTGACCTGTCTGTCTTATTAAGAATTTGAAAAAACCAACAACATTGCACTATCTAACCGTCAAGGCGAAGAAATCTCAACTGTTTTTATTTCTGACAAAGCATTGTACACTGCGAAAATTAGCGGCAACTTATTACTATCACGAATTCAAATATGTATGTCCAGCACAGACTGCAGGCCTGCCTCAAGGACGGATTTAGCAAGGGTGTATTTGTGCACGTTTTGCTACTTGTTCTTTAAATTCTACGTAATAAGGGCGACAATATTGGTATTTTTTCAGAAAAAACAATAGCCTCCCTTTTCCTTGAAATCAAAAATAACTACCCTACCTCTACATCAATAAACAATTTTTTTTACCAAGTCACTAATTTTACCTACAATTGACAGTATGAATTATAAACGTTGTATGCGGCATTACTGAATCCAAACGCATGGGTTGTAGCATATTATGTGTGTATTATTTGTAAGTATAGTTTGTGGAGTTTTGTACCGGTGTGGCGGCGCCGGCCGCGTTGTGCAATTGCCAACTGTTTTCATATCATCAGTTTTACAATTAAATAACAATTTATTATTTAGGATGATGGCCTCGAGGTTTGGGCGCGCGGTCGAGAATCTCGGCGGTCGCGGGTTCGAACCCCAGGTACACACCTCTGACTTTTCGAAGTTATGTGTGTATTCACATTGAATTATCACTTGCTTTAACGGTGAAGGAAAACATCGTGATGAAACCTGCACACCTAAGAGTTCTTAGGAATTTCTTAGGTGTGTAGTCCGCCAACTCGCACTAGGCCAGCGTGGCGGACTATGGCCTAAACCCTCTCAATGGTAGAGGAGACCCGTGCTCAGCAGTGGGCGTATATGGGTTGATGAAGATGAAGATTTAGGATGAAAGGGCCATTGATAAAATTGTCATGTACCCGAATTTTTTTTTTTTCTATCACATGTGTATGTATATCTTCGACTACAAAATCATATGTAGCCTTTAATTTTTACCTTTTGACTACACGACTTAAAAAAGTTATTTTTTCTTCATCTAAACAAAACTGTTGGTGTGAAAACTGTTCTTTACTTTTAATTTTGTGTATTTTCTAAACCTTATGAAACGGATCTGTTGACAATATTGGCAATTAAAAAAACTTGAATCCTAAAATCAACAGTGCTCTATACTATAGAGTGTCGTATCTTAATAACCTACACAACTTAAATTATACCTATCTTGACAAATGGATAATCTAAAGGATATTTTCTATGGTTTGTGTTTGTCGCCATAGTTTTTGTTTACAATGGAGACTGAAAGAGCCTGTATAAGAAACTCAGAGTCGGAGTGAAGAAACTTCTTACCAGCTGTCACTTGAAAACTAATTTATCTGGTCTAGTGCGGGTTAATACATTCATTCATACATTTATACATACTAGTAACACGAAGGCAAGTGTAAGCTAACAAGGAGATGTGTATTAAAATATTGTCAACCGATCCAATCAATTAATTTTAAGTTACATTGTGTACTTTATCAAGGTGTTCTTTTCATTTGACTTAGTTATTACCTACAGTACAATAACTTAGTTATTTTAGACGTTAAGTTGGTGTAAATAATCTCCCTTGTAAGTCTCCTTAGTAAATAAAATACTTGATATGAATCGTTCATTTTATTTTATCTTATTTTTAAAACTACCCTCCATAAAAATGAATTTATTTACATGCTTGATTACCTTAGTTGGACAGCTTTGAGCGTCAAACATCCAGTACCGTTGTTTTTTGTGATAATAAAAGAAATCAGAATTATAATCTCTATAAAGAAAAAGTGAATTTGTATTATAATCTCTACATTTAAGCACATTACATGTACATGTTTTTATTGATTTTAGACTCCCACTTTTTAATTTGGGCGTTAACGTCTAAACCTTTATGACTAGTTTTCTTAATAGATAATAATCTCAGCTTTATATCTAATCTGTGGTGACTATATCAAGTTTATTAACGAGACTGGCGCGGCGCTTCGCCCTGCTGTTGTCTGGAGTAGGAGATTTCCTCTTGCAGTCGTGTGGCGTCTGTTCTATCACAATATCCTGGGTGGGTATCGCCAACAGCAGATTGTCGATGCTGGTGCTACCCTTGCTTAGCTCTTGGTGATCATCTGAAGACATAGTGTTGGCAAGTTAAGGTTTTATGTCGCAGAGCTTTTTTGGTAGATAAATGTGAAAAACACAGCAACCTCCGAGACAAAATACCGAAAGGCGACCATAACGATTCAAAATTTGAAAAAAAAATGTAAATTAAGCGGTTAATTAGTGTTGCTATTTAAAATAGTTAATTGAATTAATAATGTGCATTTTTTTAAATTTCATTTCCTCTCATTATTATTATCAATATAAAAATCCTTGTAAAACTTTGAGAACTTAAATGTAACTTTAAAAATTAACAAAATGAGACGCTTGGTTTCGATTCCAGTATTAATAAAAGAGACTAGAATTAATAAAAGAGATTCTTTTTACATATAAAGACTGAAAATGTCTTTATATTTCAAGCATAGAGTATCATAATTTGATTATGTTAAAAAAGCAAAAAAAACTGAACTAAAAGGTAAAAAAGTAGAGGAAAATGAAATAATAAAAACAAAATTAAACAATCAACTTATTTAATGAAAACCAAAAATAGCACGACAAAATCAAAACAAAAAAGCAAACCAAAAAAATTTAAAAGCTAAAGCCCTAACTATAAATCACAAATTATAGTTTTCATGAAAATAATAAAATCTAAAAAAATAAGAGGAAAAAAAGAAAATTGTATATACAAAATGTTATGGCTAAATATGGATGCGCTAGACATGAATTCAAAATAAGCACCTTCACTGCAGTTTTCAATCATAAATGCAACTGCACACAAAAGATCGACTAAAACTGAAAAAAATAAGAGCCCTTTTTTAAAAACAATCGGTTAAACTAAAATGAAGCATTACCATATTTAGCCGTAACATACATACAAAAATGTTTTAAGGTCCAACTTAATAAGTTCCTTTCGCTGCGCATTTTCAAGTTATTATATATTAGAAATTATAATAGTAAGTGGTAATCTTAGAATTCTCTTCCTTTTCTTAATAACTATGGTAAATTATTTAAAATCTTAAAAAGAGAATGTTTGAGGACAGGAGGTATATTAATTTAGTTATTACACTCCTTCAGCCATAGTATACATTACAGAATTTTTGAGTTTACAAAAAAATATATCCATGCTGAAATTATGATTTATATGACGTTCTTTTTTGTGCATAATTATAAAGGAACAGTAATTATGGCGCCTTTCAAGTGTTATGTAAGCACTAAAGGGGAAGTGGGGGTTTTCGCTTTAACAATTTTTATTACATCGAGAAACTGTTCTGAGTGGTGATTATCGAAACAGTATTTTATTTACTTTTCCTGAATTTCTATATAACCGCCCCGAATTCCCAAATAAAGAAAGTACAGCTCAATAAAATATACTAATAATTACGAAAGCATAAGAGGAGAAAAACGAAATTTTCTTACTTGTTCTGATATAAAGGGACGGGGGATTAATAATTGCTAAAACTTTGCGTACATAATACATGAACGACCCCTTTCAACTTTATATAAGCTTTAAAGATCACATTCATTCTAAAACACTAAATTCAGGATATTATTAAAAATTGGTCTTTTCCGTGGATAAATATAAATGCAATGCTAACCGAGGCCAGTGTTCTGCTTCATGAGTTGTCGTTGTTTGAACTCTTCCTGTGCGAGTCGCTGCCTGCGCTTGCGTTCCGCCCGAGCCTCCTCCTCACTCATGCCCTCGAAGCCTGTTTTAGCCGCCTCCTGTTTTGCCACAACACCAAAAAACAATAAGAAACCTCCTTGGTCAAGTTTCGTTGATTCGCACTAACAAGGTAAACTGGCAGAAATAAAAAAGGGAAAAAAAGATATTTATTTGGCGTTAGCACCAAATTGTTTTTAAATAGTTTAATCATGTCCGCTTATGTTGAGGTTTATATAAATTGCCTGAAACGTCACGTATAAATTCTTACTTTTTTTTATTATAAAATCCCACTGCATTTAATTCCTGATAACACATTTGTACACAATTAAAATATCGATAATCTTTAAGTAGTAAAATATATTGCTTTTGGAAATGTTATCAAATTAACATTTAAGCCATAATATTTATTTTTGAAATAACTATTAAAAATTATTTTAAACTCTCCATATTTGTGAAAATTAATCGTAAAATGCCTTTCCCATATTTAAAAAGTCATCTGCAGAGCTTCATAAATTAAATAAATTTAAATAAAAAGGGGAACAAACAATACAACAATCAAACATGGCGAAGATTTTCAAAACAAATTTATTACAATAAAAACATTTAGGTACCGCGAAAAATTCACAAATTTTACCTATAAAAACCATGTACATAGTGCAATTCCTCCGATTCATTCGAATTTATAATATAATCAAAAAGTGATTTTAAAAAATATACCCACTTACTTCGTTTTAATTCACTAACACGAATATTCTAATATTAAACTTTCACACAACACACCGAAAACACATGGCAGAATAAATGAGGAGAATTAAAATGCAAATATCTTATTTATGATAAGTCAATACATTACCAAAGGCGGCAAATAGATTTTTAATCTATAATTGTTGTGCAATACCAATAGTTTTGAAAATATGAAGGCTATTTCCCTCATAATGATAAATATGAAGGACCTATATGCCAACAGTTATAAGAAAGAGGCAAACTTTTGTGCGTTAATATTGCTAAAAAGGGTGCGGTGAACTGAATGGGTATTAAATGCATCGTTTCTCGAATCCTTTCAATCGATGAGATATTTTAATTCCCCTCACCATTGTCAACTACTAATAAAACGCACACATTCCAATCCATTCTTAAGATAAAAATGCTTTAAAGTCGACATCGACAAATCACACAATACTAAGTCAAGCACGCTACGGCCCTAACCCGGTTTTCACTTACGCTATAACATCGATAAATTCCGTTTATAAAATATAGTCTCTTTTCGAGATTTCAAGACGCTTAAAACCAAAAAAAGATTTGCATTCATTCATTACCACACTTACATCGATAAAAATGTAATGTCCTCTTGAATTAAAAAAACTGGAAAGATTCAAAATTCGAAAATCGGCAGTGAGCGAATACAAACCTTGAGTTAAAAACACGAATGTGAGTAAAGAGTACATTACGTGCACCAAGTAAATTCATAATTATTGCTATGTGTAAAATGTAAACCCGTCAGTAGCCATTGAAGAAATATTCATTTTATTGCGTCAGCCTCGCTAGTGCTCGCTCGTATTATGTAGCAATATGGAATGAGAATCCTCGCGAACAAACTACCGCCGGTAAGTACGGCCCGGTGACATAATGTATCGTGCACGTTACAAAACAATACGCATCCTAAACTTTACCTACCACGGCAAGAACCTGCGCGTCTACAAAGAAGACATTTATCAAGATGAGCAAAAAGCCGATACACCATCGACAAATTTACGATAAACATATTCAATCGTAAAAGATTTTCTCAATAGATATAAAAAAGGCGTCCACAACGCTGCATCGTCTACGCGCCGCCCGCGCCGCCGCCCGGCGACGCCGCCTTGGGACTCGCGTCGCCCGGGAAGCGCTTCTCCACCTGCTCCGCGACCCACTTCTTCACCTTCTGCTCCGTCCAGAAGCCATCGTAGAAGATGGTCGGCTTGATCCAGCAGCCGCGCGCGTCGTCCGGGGGCGGGCAGGGCGGCGCGGGCGGGCGACACGCGGCGGCGGGCCGCTCGCACGGCGGGCACGGGGGGCACGGGGGGCACGGCTCGCACGCGAAGTGCCACGGCGCCGCCGCGCACCCGTAGTACTCGGGGAACACGCCGCCCGCGCCCGGCGCCAGCCCGCCCAGTCGCGGCGCGTACAGCCCGCCCACCACGCCGCCCACCACCGGCTGCAGCACGAAACTTACGTTGGAGTTGGGGCGCTGCGCGGGCCCGCGGCCGTGCGGGGCGTGCGCGGGGGGCGCGGGCGGCGGGGGCGGCGCTCGCACGGGCGGCGGCAGCGCGGCCGGTATGGGGTGCGCGCGCGCCACGGGCGGCGCCCCCGGCCGCGGCTCCTCCTTGCGCGCCATCGCCACCGGCGACGTCTTCGGCTCCGGCGGCCGGTTCATGATGTTCTGGTTGTTCTCGTTCTGGTGCGCAGTGTCGGGCGCGCTGGGGACGGGAGCGGCGACGACGGTCACTTCTGGGCGCGGCACCTCTATCAGCTCCAGCAGGTCCGTGGCCACGTTGCCACCGAAACTCAGCAATGTCTCTCGTAGAGCATTTGTCACAGCACACTATTGATAAATTTTATTTTTATATATGTAAACTCAAAAAAAAAAAAATTCTTCAAACCTTAGTTAGAATTTACCTTTCTGGACTTATAAATGGCGAGACCTTTTGTGCTAGCAGTGGATGTGGCATATCCAATGTTCTCCCTGTGTATATCCAGAGTTTTGAGTTTTATAGAAACAAATGCAACTACACCTGCACAGTACTTTCCATTTGCAAAGTCCACAAAATCTAAAAATGAGGAAAAAGCATGTTAAAATGTACTCTATTTACTTATATTCATCATTATTTTCAAATATACACACCCAAATCCTGCTTGCTGACGGACCAACTCCAGTTATTAAAACCCCACTGACAGTGACCAAAGTTGATGAGTTGTTGTCGGCGCTGCTGCTGTTCAGCATCATCCTCATAGGACATATTATCCAAATTTGAAGAACAATCAGGCTGTAAATCAAATATTAACATTGTTTTAAATAAACAAGACAATTTTAGAAGTAAGCATTAGCTTAAAAAGTGAAAAGTTGTTTAATAATAAAGAACATCTAAATCAAAGAGATATCTTTGTTAGAGATAGTATTTTATAATTTATTTGGTTAATATAATTCAAAGATTAGGGGTGACTTAAATAAAAAATTTGCATTATATTTTCTCACTTTTATCTTAGTGTTAATGTTTTCCTCTGAATTCTTTTGAAAACATTTTTTCCTTAGATACCCAAAAAAATCTAGATGGAGGTTGATTTGCATAGATGATTCACATGCTGATATATTATCACTCTATAAGAGCTTTTTTATACAATGCACTTAATTCTAATATATAAATCTATATTTTAATACTTATATTCTAATTACAATTTTATCACACCGTAGAGTAATAAATTATCAGGATAGCAATGACTGTAGTTTTCTGCTTTTTACTTATTCAGTATGTATTATGTTACCATTGATGTAAATACCAATAATATAGTTAAAGTAAAGTAAAAACTTTAAGATCTCAGGTTAAGCGCTTAAGCATACAGCTGGTACCTCAAAATAAACGCGCGAAATATATTCTACGCGGTTATAGCTATTATAGTCAGACTTGAATTAAAAGGAAAGTATTTACTGAATTTTGCCGTGTATTAAACAAAACATTAGCTCAATAAGTGCTATCATTAATTGTCGTCAGTAAGTAAGAAGCAAATTTGGCAAACTTTACATACCATCTTAATGCTACAGTTTGTTACGGGATAACTTGGTTTCCTTTGCATTATTGCAAATTAGCTTTACACATATGCCATCAAAATACATTCAATTATATGAAGCTTTGCTGGAGATCTACGTTTATACCAAATTTAACGGTATTTTTTGGAATTAAATCACATATTATTATTCTAACAAAACAAGAGATTGACATTTTGCGCAGACTTCCGATTTCCGATACGCGTTCGCCGATAGAGATGGGCTTTAATATAATCAATACTTTTTATGACAAATATGTACAATTTTTCAATTGTATTTAATAAATTTATAAGAAATTCATCAATAGACAACAGATATTTTATTTTTATTATTCATAAAAAATATATATATTTTTTAATCCGTTTGTAAGTAAATTATCGGGATGCACATGCAGATATTTTCCAAACAATATTTGAATTTTTATTTTAAATTATTCCAAAAATTTTAGAAAACATTCTAACATCGGAATAATAAAAATAAAAAGTTCCGAATAGAATCGGTAATCGCAGGTCGACTTAATTTTTTTACACTCCTCAGCTGTGAGCTGTCCAGGGCTGCCAGATTGTATAATTGGATACAAATCCTGTATAATCGGATGGGCTTTTGTCTCCATGACCACTTCGTATAATACGATACAAGGCATACGGGATGGAACATAAGTTTGCATTTTATCAATAATAATTTGTTTATCATCCTTAAAAAAAAACAAGAATTATTCTGGAGATTCCACTTTCCAACCATTTGTTTAACTGTAATCCTAAAAAAACAATAGCCACTCTGGAATGGCCACTTTTCAACCATCTACTACGAAAGATTTTGCTCAAAAAAGAAAGAGCTGCATACAATGCTTATGTATAATGCGATCTAATTTTGTATAATTGGAGATACTAAACCGTATAGCTGCGATTTATTTGCTGGCAGCCCTGGAGCTGTCAGCCACTGTCATCCGGCATTACGATTTTCAAATTTGATTTCGGCAAAAAAGAGATTCAGCGCCTGCAAAGGATTCAAACATTTTTTAGCCATATAACATCATATTAAAACTAGAAATACCATGTCAGACTTACTGCACATTGATGGAAGTGTTTTAGAAGGGGTAAATAGTTTTTTAACGAATGTATGGTGTCAAGTTTTATTTCTGTGTATTAAACTTTCTTAATATATTTCTTTACAGGGTGGACAAATCTTACGTATATCTATATCTTTAAGTGCTATTCTTGGCATACCAATAATGGTTACGAAAATTAGAATGGGTCGGAGTAAACCTGGACTAGCGGCACAACATTTAAAAGGTACAGGTTTCAATATATCAGAAGATTTCCTAATAAATAATAATGTTTCCAATCTACTTCTTGACAATAAACGATAGAGATTTATCCAGTTCTTGTCAATTAGGAGATTAAAGTTAATACCGGCATTAACATTTACACGAATCAAAAATAATTTGTTGAGATTAAAATCATATGCCAATGACTGATAAGTTAATGTGGGAATGACTGATATGTTTTCAAGACAATTGTGTTTCCTTTTTCAGTTTTTATTTTTAGTCCATATACATCCCATTGCTGGCCCATCTCTACAACTGAGAGTGTTTAACACTTTAGTCTTGATTTCTATTTTTAGGTATACAATTGGTAGCAGAAATGTGCCAAGCTCAGCTTAAAGGTGCAAGCATCGGATCAACGGAAATAGAATTCCGTCCACAGAAAATTAGGGGTGGTAACTATATTGCAGATACAAAGACTGCTGGGTGAGTTACATAATAGTAGCTATTTGTATTCATAGTGCAATATTTTAGAGTGGAAGTTATTTAGATTATTCACCAACCTCATACTGTTAGCCATGCTAATAAATGTAACAGTCAGTCAGTACAGTAAATGATTGAGAGTAGGTAAAACAATATCAAATACCAAATTTGCCTTCCTCTTGTGGGCACATCTAACACTGCTTTTATGAAACAAGGAAAAACAAAAATATTTAACATACACTGGTGAATTTTATTTTTATCAAAACTGTATTTTATAAATATAATTTATAATGTCTGCACTTTACAGATCTATTAGCCTGCTCCTCCAAGTGGCACTTCCCTGTGCATTGTTCGCTGACAGCCCAGTGATGTTGGACCTAAGGGGAGGCACCAACGCTGACATGGCACCGCAAATCGACTACATGACTGAAGTATTCCGACCTGCACTGAATAAATTCAAAGCAGATTTCAATTTGGATATACATAGGAGAGGGTAATGGATTTTGTGCATACTAATGACTGCCAATCGGATAGAATAGTTGTCAACAAATGTAGGATAGAAATTTATGTAACACTTTTTTGAAAATAACAAGAAAATTAGGTGATAATGGCTATTTATAAGGTTTGTAGTCACCTGTCTGTCTGTTTTGTTTCCTTGCTACAGTATTGCACCATAATGACATTTATAATGTAAAATTAACAATTACAAAATATGAAATATATTGATATATTTTTAATACAAAAATAACATGAAACTTCCTGTTTTTGAGGAAGTTTCTCACTGTTTCTTCTCCACCCAAATAGCGCGCTCCAATGCAGCAATAGCTTAACATTGACGATTCAAAGCTCTTATAAAAATTAAAGATTAAAGAATTATAAAGATTAAGGATATATTTTGACTTTGAAACTTTTCACACTAATGTTATCTTGTTATGTCATCTTTGTGTTTCTATGTCTACAGTTATTTCCCGAAAGGCGGTGGTCACGTGACCGTGGACGTCACTCCTGTGAGGAACATCAACGCTGTGAGCATCACCAACCGAGGTTCGATAGCAAAAGTGTACGGGTGGAGCTTTGTAGCCGGCACGCTGCCTATGAAGGTAATATATCTATGTTGTATATACTGAACCAACCTTAGCTTCATCATCATCATCATCATCATCATCACCGTATATATGAACCATATATGTCACGAAAATAGGGTTAGTCCGCCACGCTTGACTAGTACGGGTTGGCGGACTATAAATCTAAGAAATGCCTAAGCAATTTTAGCAGTGGAGGTTTTCTTATGATGGTTTTCTTCACTGTCAAAATACGTGGTAATTCATTTTTAATATACTCGTAACTTCGAAGAATAAAAAGTGTATGTCTGGGTATTGAACCCGCAACCGCAGTGATTTAAGTGGAACCCATGTGTTAACCTCAAGGTCATAATTATTTTCGATTTTGAAATGGAAGTAAAAATCAGTCATTTAAATGTCCTCTTTTTGTATGCTTGTCTTTTTATATCTATATAAGTCGTACTAATCTATGATTTTTTTCTACAAACAGCTGGCGTACTCGATGTCGGATGGAGCCAAGCATGAGTTGCGATCTCTCCACAACAACGTACAAATAGAATGTTACAAAGAAGACAGGAATTTCGCTCCTGACAACTGCAATGGAATTATGTACGAATTAATTAATTGTAAAATTGTACAACTGGACATAATATACACACAAAATGACACCAGCTTGTAAAACGGAAGACTGCTCGATCTCCGTACCGAGACAAACTTTCATGAGATCCATAAATATTTGTTTCTACTCTGGGTGTTTGTGAGACCGAAAAATGACTTAAAGTTGCTTATACCCACGACACAAGACTTGTATCGTAGTATGGGTCAGAAATATGTAAATAACTGTTGTTTCTTATTTTTATTTTTTCCTTTAGATTAGTAAGTGAGACAAGTTCCGGTTGTATAATGGGCAGTGACGGACTCGGGCGGCGGGGGGTCGACCCCTACGAGGTGGGGCAGAAGGCGGGGGACGAACTCAAGAAAGTCTTAGAGAGTGGAGCCTGCGTTGACAATCATACACAGGTAATTGAGATATTACTTTTACAACAATTACCTTTATCAAAATTGTAATAAAAGTATGTTTTGGTAGTTTTAACATGCAAGGTTGTCTCTAGGTCAATTTTCGTCTAAAATCGTTCAGTTGCTTAGTAAATATAAAAATCAAATATGAAATATCTTCAAATTGGTCCAATAAACTTGCAAAGTTAACATTTGATAAAAAAGAACTATAACATACATACACAAATTTCGATGCCCATGTGATAACTCCCAAAATCAAAACGACATTAATAAATTTTTTAATTTTACATTTCAGGATCAATTGATAATTTACATGGCGTTGGTTGAAGGCAAGTCTGCGGTGAGGACTGGCGAAATCACTCTTCACACCAAAACAGCGATGCACATAGTAGAGCTAATAGCCAAGGTATGTATTATCAACCATAACACACCACCCATTATTATCAACCCAAATACGTCCCATTTCAGGAAAGGCCATGGCAGTATGGGTGCATTCTAATCGCTTTCTCAGCGCTCTACTCTGAAAGGCATTAAATTATAAAGCTTAAATAAATAATAAAACGGTAAATATTACAGAAAAATGCAAGTAATTTTTTTGTATCTGCAACAATAAACACGACAAACAATTACTATAAAGACCTCTATTGACCTCGAGATATTCCCAAAATACAGATTTAGTGACCTTTTCACCTTTATAACTTTTTTAGTTGGCTTGATATTAATGTCGAGTTTTCCCATTTTCATTAAAACACCGTAATAACGGTGTATACACAAACTTAGCTCGTGAAAATTTCAATATAATATCTAAATGACTAATTTATTTTTGCCTAACAATAAAAAAAATACATTTTCAGATTAAATTCAACGTAACGCAAGATGGAGATCAGAACATTATCGAGTGTGAAGGCTTGGGCTTGGTGAATGATCGCAAAATGGCACAATAGTTTGATAAATTATGAAGGCTCCTGTCATTCCTGTCTGGCATTATTTCAGGCCTGTGTGTTGTTGACACGAAAAGGTCTTGTTTCTGATACCAACATTTCTTAACTTGTGTCGTGTTCATCATCACCCCATATATATCTCACTGCTGGGCATAGGCCTCCTCGACTACTGAGAGGGTCTAGGCCTCGGTCAACTATGCTGGTCTAGTGTGGAAACGTTGACTATCTTAGTGTGGGGTCAAAACTGTGACTTGAGTGTATTTAAATAAAACCACTTCTTGTAGAAAACTAATGCCGACTGAATATGCAAGTCTACTATTATAATAACAAATGTAATATTAAGTTTAATAAATTAATAGGAAATACCAAATTGTACCATCTTTTGGTAATAACTAAGATGATACTTTATGTTTATGTAGTCAATTTACTATGAAATGCGTTATTAATTATGTTTTATTAAATGCAATATGCATTATCTAGCGACGACTGCCTGTTCTGTTACTAAGTAACTTTATTTATAAGATATGTTAAAATATATGTAAATATTATTTTATACAAAGGGCGTGTTACTTTTTATCCTACCCTAATCATTGAAACTTAAAACCGCTCATTTATGCTGGTTCTATGTTTTTTTTAATTCCTAGTTCGACCACAAAAGTAGACTTGTGGTTACTTTTGTAACCAACTTTAAAAAGATGAGATTTTCAATTTGTCTGACCTAACCTATTTTTATACTTGTTACCTCAGAAAGTTCGATTGGGTAAACCGATTTTGATGATTCCTTTTTTGCTTGCTTTCAAGCTGGTGCTTTCAGTTTTCTAATAGGCGAATAACTCAATATCACGCCAACCTATTTTGACGATTCATTTTTTATGGAAAGTAATGTACTTCAAGAGTAGTTTAATGAGAGTTTATTAGCAGTTTTTTGATACCGAAATAAAAAAAAAAACATTGTATTTCTACACTATATATATTTTGATAAAAAAAATAACTCAACACATACACACATAATAAAAGTGTTTGTTAAGTCAAAAAAACAACAAACAATTATTTTAAGCATTGAGCTAATATTACTACGTATAGAGAAGACACTCTAAGCCAAAATCATGCTCCATTTTATGACGAGTTACAACTAAAATCGCTGCAGCGCTGAAACTGTCAAACCAAACACTAAACAGTATAAACACGCAGCGCTAGAAGGTGTAATTTTCTCGCGACCTTTCTCTCTGACAAATGACGCAACATGGCCTCCGCTAAATATTTTGTTTGAAATAAACTTTAAAATAATTATATAGTCACTTACCGATGGAAAGTTATTCCTTTGCACTTTGCTGTATTTCTACAACTATTAGTGCAATATCTTAACACACACGACGGCATATTTAACGCGTTTCAACGTTTTTCGGAACACATACAAATACGACTCGATCGCGCAAGAACTCGCAAGTAACTAAGTGCGGTATGGTTCTTGAACCATACTTGAAGGGACCACTGTAGCGGTACGCAGTGTCTTCTCTATACGTAGTAATAATATCTCAATGATTTTAAGTAGGGATATTAGTAGCGTAATGTTTTCCATGAACTTGTAGCCGTGTCATATTCCACTCAATAAGTGAATTAAGCTTAAGGTATTCCAGAGTGGGCATACTGAAATTCCAAGTACCAGTACTGTGTTTAAAAAATTGCCCGAGGAATGCTAATAGGCTCATCTCTATTATGGGTTTAAAAAACAGCTGGTGAATTTAGTCTTAGAAATACACCTCTGAATTCTTAGGGATGGAGGCGTAGCTGAATCAATATACCCCTATGTAAATCAGAGCTACATATATCTGAAGATAGTCTGTTGGTTGGTTGGCCTGCTTGTGGAAAAACTAAATATCCTCAACCCTTTTAGTTGAAATAGAAGCCTATGCTCAGTAGTGAAAGAATAAGTAAAATAATTTAAAATAAATAGGTTGATATAGATAGAATATGTAGACAATTGTAAATGATTCCTAACCGTCCCTGTACCATAACATGAACCCAAAGCAATTAGTTTGTTCCTGAACTTTCTATGGCTGGGATTTTTTCGAGTTTAGACTTTACTTAAGATGAGAATTATAAGATATATTGTAGATTTAAAGCCAGAAAAGTTGAATAAAATAGGATTCCCTGACTAAACAAAAACGCTACACTTTAACCTAAATATTTTAAATTGCTATTTTGGTTCAACCAAAAACTATTAAAACGATTGATACACATGATAAATATTTTAAAGGTAATCTTATTTAAATTTTATTAAAGACTTTCACATTAACTATTACATGTAATTTTAAAACCTGCTTCTGTTAAATATAACCAAATGTAAATAAATAAAAATGATAAGCCTTTTACCAAATAATATATTAAAATATTGTACTTATAATTATATTGTTTTAAGTAAACAAAGGACATATCTGTGCAAGTGGTAACTTAGGATACAAATCAAATTCAATAGACCAATGGGTTACCCACCAAAATCGTCAGTGATTAAATTAAATATACAATTCGTAGAGGAAAATAATTTGTTTTAATTAAAAAATAACCGTTACATAAACAATTTATGGATTGCATTAGGCATTATTAATTATAACATTTACATTTCCATCGTCTACATATAAAATATGCGTCCAAAAATTGCTTAATCTAACGGAACATCACAAAGATAGCTGTACAAAATATTAAACGAGAGTAGAGTACATAAAACACAGTAAATAAATCCGAAACATTGCCACTAAACCTTGAATCGGGATGAAACAGCTTGGGACCAAAACTTGGGATGAACAACTACACTTAATGGTATTATATTTACTGCTTACTGTATTTACTTTAATATGAATACAATTAGACAAAAATTGGGTCCCAAAATATGTTGGGACCAAAAGTCAAAACATCAATATATTTGTGTTATTCTTTACACTTTTATGATAGAACACAGAATTTTATTGTTTATATTCTCTACTCAAGTTAATAACGAACCAATAGGCGTCACGGTTTCGCCTTTATATCATTCCAATGGAAGATACACGTGGAAGTCTTATAATTACCCTTTCAGGACACCATGTATCGTGGCGTTTTTGACAGGACGCGAGAATTTTGAAATAACCTACATCCTATTCAAATACGCATTTGTACACAATAGTTGCGTTTTAGAGTAATTCACGACGGAATGTGGGCGGTACGAACGATCACCGTTTTCATGTAAATGCAATAAAAAATACAACAACACATAAACACAACAATTTAAGTATAAAATTAACCTTTCAGTATAATGTAAAAAAATATAATTTCTTGATTACACAAACAAAAAAAATAAACCATAATACTGAAAGCAATTTAAAAACTTCTCCTTGAATGTGACGTAACACTAGATTAACATACGTAAAATTACAACATCTTTAAAATAATAAATCTTGGTCCTACAACCAACAGTGACATGTCACGTTTGACACATGTCACTTGGCACCTGTCAAAAAGGCCACGCCACATGGGCGTCAAGGCACGCGCGCATTCGAAACGCTTTATTTATACAATGCGATTTATTTCGCACTTGCGGAAATTTTAATAAATACATCCATATGGACAATGGTTGACCGTTTATCAATGCAAGAGAGCAAATTGTCTCTGAGAATGTTTTACAATTATTCAGGGCTGAGAAAAAAAATGGCCCTGTTTCCCGCGTTTTTAAACCACAAACGCACGTAATTCCGTTAATAATTATTTATCGGAGTCAGATGTATAAGGTAGTGAGGCAAATCCTCGCGAACATGTCTTCTTAATGATACACGTGTGCTGTTTTGTGCTTATCGTTTGTCGGCTGTTGGGTTTATTCAGTCTTGGACTTGTCGTCCGCGGATTCTCCCGCCGCAGGAACTATTGCTGGCTGGTCCTCGTACCTGAGAGAAAATAGAAAATTTAGCATACTACAAGGTCGTATGTTATAAAGTATACTTTAATTTTCTGTGAAACTGAAGGTACTGTTACTTTACTCTTAAGTCATTGGACGTAAATTACTCTCATTACATTTTTACAGTAATCTTAAGTCTATACTTTAGCACAGAAATGACACATGAGCAGTTAAGGTCACTACATTGACCTAGTTGACCTAGACAGAGGTGGGGGTGATTGGGGGATGCTTATGTTCAGCAGTGGACCACGATTGGCTGATGGATGGATGGTTGAAGATAGTCAGAGCGAGTTGTAAGCAGTGTAGTGTAGTATACTATAGTGTAGTGCAGTATACTATAGTGTAGTGTAGTATACTATAGTGTAGTGTAGTATACTATAGTGTAGTGCAGTATACTAAAGTGTAGTGCGGTGTATTTACTTGAATAGCGCGTTGATGTCCCCCTTGAGCAGCGCGAGCAGCAGCGGCGTGGCGATGCAGGCGGGCACCAGGTACAGCAGCGCGGGCTGCGCGTGCTTGAACACGTGCATCACCAGGATCGTCGCCAGCAGGCCCACGATGTACGCGGAGAACGTCGCCCTGCACACAAACATACACTCATAAGAGCGTCACTAACTCACTCACTCACCCATTCATTCATCCTTCAGCTTAAAAGATTGTACAGACTGTATAATGACTATGATCGAAAACCAAGACAGACAACAGCCACGGTGATTAAAAACACAACGTTATTAAAAAAATCCCGACAATAAATTTTTTTACGTTATCCTTTTTATCCGAGGGGAAAGCTGCTTATGGCTCTACCTTCCGCCAGCCCTCAGGAAGGGGGGGCAGGTGGCGGATGTCGGGGTCACCGGCCTTCCAGCCCGGCGCAGGTCGGAGTTACCTCCGCGCATATGTTAGTGCCGGGCTGGGTCCCCAACCTACCCTAACCTGCACCGGCATACCGACCAAAAACCCCCGGTGGCCATCTTCGCGTCAAGTGGGGCGGACACGGTGCGCGGGCGAGGGACGCCCACAATGGTTCCGCAGCCGCCCGATGCGCCTCCGAGACGAGAGCGTCTCGGCCTTCTCAGATTTTGAAGATACAGTTTTTACGTTATCCTAACAACTACATACATTTAATACTCGTGATGGTAGGGAAGAAGTAAACATTATATTTTTTGGTCGCGATTTTCTGAAATGACACTATGTTTGTAATCACCTTGCAGTCCTTAGTTTTCACCTTCTGAATACACACTATATATAATTGAAATCATTGCTATAACCGAATCAAAAACCCGAATAATGAAACTAATTAGAGACATTCTTACAATCACCGGTTAAAATTGCCAGCTTACTCCAAGACTCCTTGAAGCAGCCATTTAGTCATGGAATAACGCCAGCTTGTTTTCTACCGACTGTCGACTTAAACGACACTTCTATTGTCTATACTCTATACTATAGATGGGATAGATGTATAGATAGGATAGTTATGGTATAAACTCTACACCACTATAATAGTTTCAGACTTACTCACAACACTATCTAGACCGTTACCTCTAAATAATCCCACAAATTTCTTATTTATAGTCTTATGTTTAACTCTTGCGTACCTAAAATAAAACTCCGAGTTGCGTTTGAGACTCTTGTCGAACCGCAGCAGCAGTGCGATGAAGATGCCGGGCACCACGATGTCTCCCAGCCCTAACATGGCGAAGTTGCTGGCATTGAGGCCGTTCACCAGCAGGTCTTGCGGGAACACCACTGTCAACAAACGTATGGTAAAGCGATATCTGTTGATAGAATTATAAACTATAATGTACGGTCATGGTGCATAGATGGCGTTGTTGTTATATTTTCATGTTAATTGTCAAAATGTAAATGATTTTTTTTTCTTGAAGAATGGCAAAATTGTAACATTCCTCATACGTCAGGAAAAAATGTGATACGAAACTTTTATGTGGTTATTGAAGCTATCGTGATTTTTTTTGGCACAATGTGCAATTCTTCTTCTTCTTCTTCATCAACCCCTATACGCCCACTACTGAGCACGGGTCTCCTCTACCATTGAGAGGGTTTAGGCCATAGTCCACCACGCTGGCCTAGTGCGGGTTGGCGGACTACACACCTAAGAAATTCCTAAAAACTTTTAGGTGTGCAGTTTTCATCACGATGTTTTCCCTCACCGTTAAAGCAAGTGATAATTCAATGTGAATACACACATAACTCCGAAAAGTCAGAGGTGTGTGCCTGGGGTTCGAACCCGCGACCGCCGAAATTCTCGACCGCGTGCCCAAACCTCGAGGCCATCACTGCTTATGTGCAATTACATGTCCTTTTTTACCAATTTTCGAGTCACATTTTCAACAATTTTTACGTTTCTTAATTCTTCTCATAGTAACTTTGTTCGACTGTAAGATAACGTTTGATGATCCATCCTAAGGTTGCTTGAAAGAAGTTACTATTATTTTTGCATATACAAGTGTCAATACAGAAATAAATAATCGTGGAAGCAAATAATCTGTACTCACGTTTGATAGGCGCCTCGAAGCTCTTGGCGACGGTGACCATGACGTTGGTGCCGAACACCCAGAAGATGTCGTAGATGAAGAGGCCGGAGAGCAGGATGCAGCCGGTCACCACGTTGTTCAGGTGCAGCAGCTCCACGCCGTTGATCGCGAACGCAATGCCGAACAGGTTGTTGGCGATCCAATGCTGGACACCAAAGGATATTTATTAAGATTGGCACTTTCCAAGGATTACAGGGGGTAAGAGTCACAATCGGCCTCCGGACAGGCAATTTTGGCACTTAAATAAATAAATACACCCAACAGTCACATACATAGTCCTGACCCCACACTAGGTTACAAGACCTGTGTCGTGGGTATCAGAAACTACGAGAGATTTTTTCTGTCTCACAAACACCCAGACCCGAAACAAATATTTGTGGATCACACAAACATTTGTCTCGGTGCGGGGATCGAACCCGCGGCCTCACGTTTCGCAAGCACGTTTTTTCACGTGTCTAGCCAACTGCGCCACGGGGCTGTCAAGTGCTATATGAATTAGTGATTTAGGCTTTTTTTTATTATTAATCTAGTTTTTAAGTTAATTTAATTTCCTAGCTTGTAATTTTTCACTTATTGTTCTATATTGTATATTGTAATGATGGTACCTACTGGCATGTCCATAATGGAAAAAAGTCCCTAAATTAAATAAAGAGAAAAAAAAAAGATATTTTTTTAAACTGCCTCATTCTAAGGATAAAAAGGTGTATTCAGACCGTGATCGGAAACTTTGGCAGGTAATAGATACGGTGATCATAAATTTATTGGCATTAAAAAATATCCCAAAAAAAGATTGACGGTTTCCATACAAATCACTTGCATTTAATACCGATGATTGTGCGTATTAATGCGTATGTCCGGGATTTAAAGGCGAGTGCTCAGATTTCAGCATCATCAACAACCTATATACGTCTCACGCCTTTTATTTTGCTCAGTGCCGGATTTACCTATGGCGGGGCCCCAAGCAATCTCAAGATTTTGGGGCCTCCCGTTCTAAAATTTAATTTCTTTTTTTTTTATTTCTAATATTTTTCCATTTTTGAAATAAAAAAAAAATAAAATTCAAAAAAATTTAGAATTTTTCGGGGCCCCTCTCCAGGCGGGGCCCTAAGCAATTGCTTCCTTTGCTTCTGGTAAATCCGCCACTGATTTTGCTACTTGCATTCATGACCATCAGATTAATTTATACTGGCAAAATTAAACTAACTTCAGACAGGTGTATAAAACTCTACTCGGATATCATCCGCTAATACTTCAATTCGGATAAATTTTATCGATGATCTCAGTGAACGTGAGTAATTGTTGTACGTACATTCAATATGTAGATACGAGCGTTTTATCTTTTTAATACTTGAATAAGCATTTATCATCTCATTACATTATAAACAGATTACGTGTGCGATAATAAAATTCAAAGGTAAAGTTTCTGAATATTATTCAATAACAAAAATAAGTTTGAACCTTGAACTCCTATGTAATAGGCGTTAATGGGTTTAAACTTTACTCATTTTTAAAATTTATATATTTTTTAATTTATATTTATTGTAGGTACAAAAAAAGACCAAAAATTATAGCTAACTATTATACGGTCAAGGTTACTTGGTTATTATATTTATCTTCTAACTAGATTAAATTGAAAGCGCTGAGGTCCTTTCTGGCCACTGGTCAGCTTTACTAATTACTACCCTCGGGAATGGTGTACTAAAGAGATTTAAATAGTACTGAAATCACTGAGGGATACACCTGTATATATCAGTGGCGGTACTTCCATAGAAGCCCGAAAGCCCGACTTGCCTTACATACTTCCGAATAACGAACTTAACGATTGTTTATTTATTAAATAACGCTATAAACGTGAATGTGAGTACTAACCGGTAGGTATTTATTAGTCCTACGTACCAAAAAAAATATGCTGCTACTAAATAAACATTTGGGCTTGCCTTAGTTTGACACCCTAGGCACGCCACTGGTATATATGTAACTAAAGTAGCAATGGCGCCGAAGTTTAGCCACGCAACCGAGAATCTAGGTGGTCGCAGGCTGTATCCCTTGAATTTTCGATGTTATGTGTGTACTCATGCATAACTATTAGCACTTTATCGACCAAATTTCAGAAGTGTGTGGCGTTTGAGCCGCTGTGCGCCGAGAAACTTGACCGCACACCTAAATCTCGATATCATCACTGCTTTACTTTGAAGGGTCATCGTCTATAAACGTCATCAGACTCTTGCCCTGTTCCCAATTTTTATTTGGGGCCGGCACATATTGTTTTATGCATGCACACATCCCTATCAGTGTCACGTCTTCAGTCATCCCTTCATTTCTGATGCAGTCCATCCATCTCTTCTTTGACCTTCCCCTGCTTGGCCATCTTTCGACTTTCATCATCGTCTAAAAACATTGTTAGAAACTATGCGAAAAACAAATAAACTCACCTTCTTAAGCAGGTACCAAGCGCCGAGACAGAGCGAGATGAGGAGACATATGACGTCATAGGAGGTGAACTTGTAGTTGACGAGGTCGGCGCGGCCGTCGCGCTCGCCGCGCGTGAAGTGGATGTGGTACGGCACGTTGGGGACCGACGCGGGCACCAGGAACGAGATTATCGGACTGTCGACCAAGTATATTGAATTATCACTAAGCACTTGTATTAAAAATAGTGGTAAAAAGGTAAAAAGTACTTCAAGTCAATTTGAATAAAGATGATTTGACTTTGACTTTATCACTTGCTTTGTCGGTGAAGGTAATCATCGTGAGGAAACCTGCATACCTAAAAAGTTTTTTAGATGAGTAGTCCGGCAACCCGCATTAGGCTAGTGAGGTTGACTATGGCCTAAATCCTCTCAATGGTAAAGGAGGCCTGTGCTCAACATTGGGACGTATATGAGCTAATAAGAAGTTATGAAATATTAAGTGAAAAAAACTCTTCTATAAATATATTTAATGCCTGTTTGGGATTATAGCTTTCGACGACTTAAGCTTTAGATTTTGTTGACTACCTTCCCAGATCGCGCTTGACTCAATAATAAAATCGAATTTGAAAGACAATTTTTAAACATGTCTTAATTAAGATTGTTTAACCTAGGACGAATTTTTCAATCATTGATGTCACAGGTATTAAAAGCGGGTCTATAAGAAGGGTAGCAGATCTTTCTAGATCTTATAAACACTGTACGTCTTTATGAAAACCTCGAATACGTAAGGTTTTTGTATTGATTTTTTCGTATTCTATCAAGTAGCTGGGCAGCGTGCCAAATTAATTTACATGGATACTGTTAAAGTGATAAGAAATGTTACATTTTTAATTATTTCCATGAAGGAAGTTTCAGATTTAAGAATTCTTCGTGTCGCAAAAAAGCACATAATTAATATCATACAAATATTCTACTTGGATCAACACGATTCCCGAACATAAAGCCAGTCATTTCAAAATCTAGCCAACTGCAGTACTTATTGCTATACCATAGAGATAGTCGATCGCCCGCCTAAACCGTGAGGTCATAACTACTTATTTGTCACTGTCAATTTAATACAGAACTAATTTATTTTCAGGGACTCTGTCAGCTGTCACGTAACGGTGTAGACATAGTGTTTTCTGAATTTGGTGTTTTTGTGTTCTAAACTTTGTGATATATCTCAAGTTGACTCTTTTGTGTGTGTCTTGGGTAAATTTGGTGTTTTAACATTTGTTTTATATATTTTCACCTCTTATCATGGAGGTAAATCCCCCTGATCCCCCTGATCCTCCCGATCCTCCTTGTTCCTCTACTCCGGTTATTCCCCCCCTTAGTGTCACGTCGAAACGTCGCTTGGACTCAGACACTCAGGTTGATAACCCGAAGAAAATCATTACAGATAGGGACATGGCTTCGGCTTCCATACAAAGGATATATGTCCACCCGGACGTAACAATTGGAATAAGTTCCTATTCGGAATCAGACAAAGGACCATACATTATACAAATCTCGAGATCCGAACCCGATCTTGCTGCAGGACTATCCATCAGGCCTCTAAAATTTGGACAGTTCCTGTACAAAAACAAAATAAAAAATATAAAACCAGACGGGGTAAAACGTTTAGGCCGTAATAAGATATCGGTGGAATTTAAATCTGCATCAGATGCAAACAACTTTTTATCTCACCCTACTTTAAATATCAACAAATATGTTGCATCAATCCCTTCTTACAACATTTCCCGCATGGGAATTGTAAAAAATATTCCCGTTGATTTTTCAATGGATGAATTTGTCGAAAGCATTGATTTACCCTATGGATGTGGAAAAATCCTTAAAGCTCGCCGTTTGAGTAGGAAAATTGTCAATAACGGAGACATTTCTTGGGCACCTACTCAAACGGTAGTAATTACCTTTAAAGGGCAGATGCTACCTGAAAGAATATACTCATTCAATACTTCCCTTCCTGTAGAGTTGTATCAATACCCTACCATCCAATGTGTGAAGTGTTGTCGCTTTGGCCACATAAAATCATTCAAAATGGCTCCCCTACACGCAGAGTATATCCTCATCAAAATCCAAGAAGTGCAGTAGATCTTACAGTCTGTTCCCCTTCTATTTCTTCCTTTATTTCCTGGTCTACTCTTAGTTCCACACATGGCAGTGACCACTTCCCTATACTTCTTAATTTCTCTAATAGAGTATCCCCGGCTATAAACTTCTCTCCTTCCCTAAAATATCGACTTTCTGGTGCAGATTGGGACTCTTATTCCTCTTGCCTTGATAATATTTTAAATTCTCTTCCTAGCCCAAATAATCACAATTTACTTGCAGTTTATTCAAAATATGTTGATGCCATCACATCTAGTGCAAATAGACATATCCCTCAAAAAAAGAATAGAAAATGTAAAGCCTCGCCCCCATGGTGGGATTCTGAATGTTCCTTAGTCATTCGTGAAAGAAAAGAGGCAGAACGTAAATATGGACTGGTCATGAATGTCGAAAATTTTATTAACTATCGTCACAAATCAGCAATAGCAAAGAAAGTTTTGTCTGCAAAGAAGAAAATTGGATGGCACAGGTTCTGTGAAACGTTATCCCCTAGAACCCCGTCTAATTTGGTGTGGCAACAAATAAGACGGTTTAGGGGATCTTATAATGTTGTTGATACCTCAGCCAATGACCCATCATCTTGGCTAGACGCTTTTGCTGATAAATTGGCCCCTCCTACTGCACCCAATGTAAATTTCTTTCCAGCTACTCCTTTTCCAAATACTTCCTGTTCCCTTGTGGACCAAGATTTTTCTCTTAATGAACTTGATCTGGCTCTTGAAAATCTCTCTGACTCCTCTCCAGGTTTAGATGGCATCCCATATTCTTTTCTTGTGAAATCTTCTGTTAAGAATAAATTGTATTTTCTTAACCTCGTTAACTGCATTTTTAACTCTCAACAAATTCCTGTTCCATGGAAAACCCAAATAATTATACCCATTCCTAAGCCCGGACATAATCCTTCGGATCCTAACAGTCGTAGGCCTATAGCTCTTTCGTCAGTTTTGGTCAAAGTGGTTGAACATATGATTAAACACCGTTTAGAGTGGTATCTAGAAAATAATAATCTTCTACCATATTCTCAATTTGGATTCAGAAAGGATATGAGTACCCTCGATAGTCTTAGTATCTTGACAACTGACATACATATTGCCTTCACCAAAAATGAATACTTGGTTGGCGCATTTCTAGATGTGGCGTCTGCATATGATAATGTTTTACTTTCAGTTCTAAGGAATAAATTAATTCAGCTTAGAATCCCTGAAAAGTTAGCATTCTTCATTTGCAACCTCATAATGGAGCGTAACATAATAATTAAAAATCAGGGCTCATTCACTCACCCCAGAGTTGTGTGGAAGGGTTTACCTCAAGGGTCAGTGCTCAGTCCAATTTTATACAATCTGTATACTAGCGATCTTGATGAAAGCATTAAGGGGGGGGTAGGGTTTTGAGGGTTCAAAAAAAGTGATTTTTTTTTATTGCATATTATGAAAGTATAGTAACTCAAGAATGTTGTCTGTAAATAGGAAGTCAATCGGAGCAAAACTCACAAAGATATAGCTTTGGAAGTAGGCGTGTCTCGAACGACTACCTTCGCTACGAAAAACTTTTAACGCGTTTTTCTCAAAATGATGTTTTTTGAGTCGGTGCTCTCTGTATCTCAAAATCTATTCAACCGATCGTTCTCAAATTTTTTACAGTATTTCCTTACATAATTTATGAGGTAACCCTGTTGAGATTTTTTCGTTTTTGATTTTTTTTTTTTTATTATTAACAACAATAGTCATGAATTTAGGCCAAAAATCGGTATTTTTACTTTCAAGTCGTGTAAAAAGTTCAAAAATTAAAAAAAATGGAAAAACTCGACAGAGATACCTAGAGGGACATAAAAATTAAAAAAAAAACGTTGGTTATTTCATTTTAGATGATCTAGTGCTGAGGTATGACGTGCACCGCAAAATGTATTTTTTCTGAGGCGCCTGCGAAGAATTGCTGCCATTCGGTCAATTTTCAATATTTTTCAACCAATATTTCACAGAATAAAGTTCAATTACTACTCTTTAATGTACAATAATCAGAAATAAATTTACTTACACCGTACGCCCAAAAAAAAAATCTGTGAGAACCTGTTTGTTTCTGCCTTCAAAACCCTACCCCCCCCTTAAGCAGCACTGCTCCGTCCTTCAATACGCAGATGATTTAGCGCTTTATGCCTCTTCTGACTCCTTAAATATCACTTCCTCGAGACTTAATGCCGCTTTAATCTCCCTTAATAGTTGGCTGGATATCCATGGTCTAACACTGTCTGCTCCAAAGTGCAAATTAGTAGTTTTCTCCAGAAGAAAAAATATTCCTGCTATCGAAGTTTTCGTAGAGAACCAGCTAATTCCCCAGGTACAAAAAGTTAAATTTTTAGGTGTTTGGCTAGACTCTTCTATGTCGGGTGCCCCACATTGCGATTATTTGTCCTCCAAATGTAACAAAAATATCAATATTATTAGATCCCTGTCTGGAGTGTGGTGGGGTGCTCATCCCTTTACCCAAAGGATCCTTTACAATGCTATTATTCGCAGTAACCTAGACTATGGTTCCTTTCTTCTAGACACAAGTAATAAAGGATCCTTGGAAAAACTGTCAAAAATTCAGGCAAAAAGTCATCGTTTGATTCTTGGAGCTATGAAGTCATCTCCCATTAATGCAATGCAGGTTGAATGTGTAGACCCTCCCCTTTACCTTCGTAGACAATTCCTTGCCGATAAATTCTTTTTTAAATTATCTCAAAATTCTCAACACCCTCTTTTGCAAAAACTTGACCTCCTATTTAAATTAACAGTTAGGAAAGGATACAACTCACTCTTTGACTTGCCTTGTTTATTGCGTAGCTTCATTAGATTCTCTCGTTTACCAGATCCTGTTCTTCAGTTCCCCTGTAAATTAATTTTTTCCTTACCATATAAAGCCCTTACCTTTAAACCAAATATAATACTAGATTTTGGTATAGTAAAGGACTCTGCAGCGGCTGAGAAAACTTTAAAAGATAAAATTCAGGCAAAATATCCACAATGGTTAACAGTTTTTACAGATGCTTCAAAGTTTTCTGAATGCAGTTTGGTAGGAGCAGCAGTGTGGGTTCCTGCTTTTAATATTATTCTAACATATAAATGTCCTTCTGTCACCACTGTCTTCACAGCAGAAGCTACAGCTATTTTAGAAGCCATAAAATTTATTATCACTCACAAATTAAATAACTCCATCATCTTTTCTGACTCAAAAAGTTGTTTACAAGCTATATCATCAAATTCTTTTAAATCTAAGCCTGGGTCCCCCATCATTATCCAAATTAAAAAACTGCTATATGATTGCCATCAACAAGACTTAAATGTTGTGATAGCTTGGATTCCAGGTCACTCGGGCATTTCAGGTAATGACATAGCAGACTCATGGGCTAAACAAGCAATTAATATAGGTTGTATGGACCATTACATTATTGTTCCTCTTGACATTTGCTCCAATTTGAAAAGTAGACTAATGGATGCATGGAATAAAGATTGGCAGATTTCTAAAAGGAAAAAAGGTTTGTTCTATGGAAGTATACAACCAGAAATACCTTCTAAACCTTGGTTTTCTGTGTTCAAAAACCTTGATAAATGTTCAACATCAACTATCTGCAGAATCCGGTTAAATCATTCTTGCACACCAGTTCATCTAGCAAAAATCAGAATACGGGATAGCTCCCTTTGTGAATGTGGCCTTGACGACGGTGACCTAGACCATATTTTTTTTAATTGCCCTAATCTCCGGCTATCCCTTTATAGTATGCTCCCTCCAGAAATTCCTCGTCCCACCTCCATGAAGACTCTTCTTACCTTTACTTTCTCTCCTTTTGTCCATATTTTATCCAAATTTATTAAGGTGAATGGTATTAGATTATAAAATGTACATTGTCCTAGTTTGTGTATAACTAATACTGTAATTATTGTTCTGTGTGGTGTTGGTTTAGGATATACTAATCATAAATGTATTTGTCTGTGTTTGTTTCAGATTCGGGTCAACTTGAAAGAAAATATAAAATACCCTCTATTTTATTTATTTCCGATTATTTTTTATTTATCTACCTGACACTGGCAGAGTTGCGTTGAGTTATAACGCAAGGGCCATTATTAAGAAAAAAAAAAAAAAAAATTTATTTTCAGTATAAGAACTGTACAGTGATCAAAGTGTGACATTCTAATTTAAAAACCTAAACTAGATTTAGTACCCTACTAAATCCAAGTTTTTTTTTTCATCAGCCCATAAACGTCCCACTGCTGGGCATGGGCCTCTTCCTCCTCAAGTTATAAGTCACATATAATTCTCTCAACTAACTATCAATTATCATTTCTTAGGAACCAATACCCCTTATTTACATCCACCTTTCGCACAACATTACAAAACCTTTACTTCTAAATAAACATCTATCGCTCTTACCTGAGAAGATGGCTGAGTGCCAGTACTCCGAGGAAGAAGAAGTATCCAGTGAGGAGCAGGTTTATGTACTCCTTGGAGAAGAACTGGAAGACGACGTAGAGAGCGAAGAGCGCACACGACGCGATCAGAGGGAACATCAGAGCGTCCTTGTTGGACATAGTCTCGTGGCGTTCACCGGCCTCCTGTGTAATGAAACATTGATTTATTAACAAGAAGTAGTATAGATTATATTACATTTGTGTATAATGGGGTTTGTTGAGATGGTTAAATTTTGGAATTGTCCTACTGGACTGTTTTTTATAGTATATTTTAGTAGAGGTACTTTTATAGAAGACCAAAAGCCCAGTCTGCCTTATAAAATTCTTTAACTTGTTATATAAAAAACTAAATCCACAATAAACAATTATGAACTAGACCTAATGAGAGTAACAAGGTTTTGGGCTTTAATGGAAGTACTGCCTATGATATATTTAGGTTCTTATTAAAATACTGTGTGAACTCAATTATTCCAAGCAAATAGGTAAATCAAATTCAACAACAGCATTCAAAAGATTTAACAGAATGCCTTAAAGGCATTGAGTTGGAACATAGACAGGAAAGGTTGGAATAAAAATTAAATGGATTTAACATTTTGCACATAATTTTTAAACATGCTTGTAGCCTCTTTACAACCTAAGCATATTTAAAATAATTTTTGTATAACTTATTTTATCAAATATCCCCCTACAATAACAATGAGGTCAGCAAAAAGTCCACATTTGTTAATTAAAATACTGTTATTATTAAATCTACTACAACTTCCTTGAATGTTTATACTTTGAATTGATTCCTCCAGTTGTGATAATGGTAATAATATTAGAGATAAAAGGTCACTTCGGTTTTATTTATCATTTTAATTTCTAAATATGCTTGGTCATTGGCCAACTCCTTTGTATTGGAGTCACAAGTATTATGATCAAAAAACTACACACTGTGCTAAAGGATGAACAAAATAGTGATGGTATGAGGTAATGTTTTGAGACAGTGGTACCAACCCGGCCAATCCAACCCATTCATAAAGAAATCTAAACACAAATAGGTTTCAGTGGGATCTAGCAAGTAGGATTTAATATAAAAAATAAGACACATAAAAAGTAGCACAAAAATTCAGCAAGCCACTCAAGGATGCCAATGCTATTTGAAATTAAGAAAAGTAATTTAAAGCAAATGCATTCACTTCCTAAAGTTACATTGCTCATTCTGTAGATAAAAATATTTCCTTTCAAAGAAAACCATTCATTTTTTAAGCTTGTGTTTCTATACATGACCACAATAAAAGACAGTACAGTACTATTACATTCAATTATGTAGAAAACTTTCTTGTATGCATGTATTTTTATCAAATTCCTAACCTGCTATCTTAGGATGTAAGTGACAGCTAAGATATTGCTTTAAATTCAAGCTGGTACTTTTAACCTTGTGGTGTATGAATATATGTTAGATAAACCATGCTTATGGAATAAAATTAGGTACTAGGACTTCATATAGCTGACCTTTATAATCTTTAAAAGATTCTTGTATCAAACTCACTTACATTCTCTCATTTTAACTTTTAATATTTTTTTTATATTTTTACAAATTAACATATATGTAATTTATAATGTTACCAAAAAAAAAGTAAACATCTAATTTTTTATGTTTTTAGTTGAAAATAATAAAGTGGATGTCTTAGCATATGAATAAGTAATGATTTAAATTATACTCTTAAAAATATACAATCATAAGAGGTTACTCAAGAATCATGAATATTTATTATATGTTAAAAAATTGGAGACATAATTTATGCAATCTTGGGTTTATATACTGACGGTTTTGATGTATTTACTAGAAGGCTACTTTTGGACTCCAATTATATTTGCAAAATTTCCCCAAAAAATACAACAGTCAAATAATTATATTACAAACATAGGATATAAACTATAAACCATATTTGTAACATGTTCACATTCATTTACACAAGTAAAAAATATTTTTAAGGTATTTTAAGTAAAACTAATTATATTTATGTAAAACTAATTGTTTAAAATATAATTTGTATATAAATTATATTAAAATTTGGAATTGCAAAGATGTATGACATCTTCTTGGTGCCTGAACTAACTTTTGAGAAAAATTGTACACATTTCAATTTCAAAGTGTATTCAGAAAAAACATTTATCTATATATCCAAGGTATGGTAATGTCGCTCCTTCTGCACCCTTATGTATTACCGCTTTGAATGGCATACAAGAAAATTTAAACAAAACAATCATAATAGTTGAATATAACTGATTAAATAAAATCAAAACTATCATAAAGTCATATTAAGAATAATAAATTGAATTCTAGCTGACAACAATACTTAAAAAAATCTGTCTAAACATGTAACATACAATAGCTAAAGAGATTATAACATAGCTAAGGAGTTACCACTTGGTCATATATTTCTTTTGCTTTTTGAAGCATTAACATACACAGGAGGCCAGATATTCCACACAGCTGGGCATGGATTTCCTTGGCAGTTGATAAGGGGGGGCTAGGGTTTAGGCTGGCATCAAGTTTTTTTTTCTGTAAACAGATCAAGGTCTCTCCTAACAAGTTTTTGCAAATAAAAACTTCAAAATGGAAGCGAAACTATGTTCCTTTGCTGTTTAAATTTAGTAACAATTTTTTGAAAAAATCTTTACAAATTAGCATATAAAACAGCCTGCATAGCCCTATTTTCAGTTAGTTTTAGTATTTTCATTCTAAATTATTTATAACTGAGAAAGTTGAGTGGAATATTTACAAACTCGGATTATACACCTTGTCTTTTAGTAACAGTGTGTTATGCAGCAGAACCAAACCATAGCTTGAGGTACAAATAAGCTGACTTGACTAGGGTGATAGCACTGTCTCAAAAATGTATGTGATGCAAAGCTATGGTGTTTGATTTGGTGAGTAACTCAATCATATTTTATTCAGCTGATGCTATATTACAAAGTACTGATAAAATATTTGAAGTTTGATTCCAGGTCATGAATTTTCAACATGAAATCAATTATTGGCCTATATTTTCTGAGCTGAATTCTAAAAAACATATGGCTGACATTGCTATCTACATTAATCATATTACTTTAACTAAATGTTTACTTTCAAAATGCTACATGGAAAGAAAATTAAATTACATTCTGGATGATTTCAAATATCTTCCCACAGCTAATTGTCCATTGAATTTAGGTACAAAAAACTGGTTTTATGAATATATCATTGTATATTTTCATATGAATGATAAGTTTTACTTTTCTTAATTGTCAATGACATGTATAAATTAAGTAGTCCTACATGCTATCTCGAATTTATCCCGTACTTTTATAAACGAACGAGTACCAGCTTGCCACGGTGTCGAAACGTGGGACTTTCTTATTGGAGCCCGCGGTTTGTAAGAAATATGTGATAAATGTAACACAAATATGTACATAAAAGTGTCCTTACTTACCTTTTGCTCATTTAAGTACTTCACTGATCTAAAAGACCCGAAAAATATGGGCAATATAGCCATTACTACAAGGCTTAAGTACGCAATCGCAACTCCTTCGATACTTGACGGTGGCTTATCCGTAACATTTTGAATAACTTCTTTTACAGTTTCTTCTATGTTAACCGGAATTTCTGTTGCCGAATCTGCCATTTTTCTTCAATATAATAAGCTAGAGCCAAGCCAGACGTAATCAGATTTCTTTTACTTCCTATTCAACTCTGGCTGGCCTCTACTTCTGACAAAAACTTGACAAGTGTACAGTTTGATTGTTATGTTGGCAAGTCGATCAATAGTGGTGTACCCCTTGATATAAAACCGGTATTTTTTATTCTGACAGTGCAAAATACGAAAATCGATTAAGTCTGATAATAATAATTAATTCATTGGTATGGCACTAATGCGAATGTTACATTATTTTTCCATATGTCAAAATAATTTTATGACACGAAACTTTCGTTTTTTTAATTTTGCGCGAATTTAATTTTTTTGTAGTAAATAAAGTCATGTTATATTCTTCAAAAGCGGATACACGGTTCATAGTTCTTAACTAATATTTGTTAATAATGGAAGTGTCCAGTGGTGCCGAGGAAGGTTTCGTGCGAGAATGGACTCCTTGTTCCCATATTTTGAATTTAATACCACCTCGGGTACAGAATGGTATATTTTCTAGTGAATTATGTTTGACTTGTGTTGATGCGGTAACTGAATATATAGCTCTTGGCACCAACGTTGGACTCGTCTACTGGTACGACAGGAAAAAGGGGACAATTCAAAAGTTGAAATGCGAGGTAAGTTTCTATCACTGCCACTATTTTGGTCACCATCAAGACTTGAAGTCTGTCAATATCTTTAGTAAAAAGCTTACGAAAACAGCTTTACACTTTCAAATCAATAAATACTTGATAATATGCAAATTACCCTTATCACCAAAAAATTTAGTCATTGACAATCTTCAAAAACCAATTAAAATCTCTAGTCCTTTCTATAGCGTGGAGAAAGTGAAAAAATGTATGCCAAGGTTGTTTATTACTTACATAAATGTTTCATGATTTCTTTAAGTAATTGTTTACACTCAATTTTGTGGTTGATTGCATGTGTTTTGATAGTTTTGCATTCAGTGTAGACTTTTTCAAATTAATACAAAAGATAAAACTGTAAAACTATTAATACCACATCTCAAATTATATATTGTTCAATATTGTTTATTTCATTTTTGTTGTATTTTCTTTAATAGTGTACAAAAAAGTATTTATATAAATGATATTATTATTTAAATTTATAGAAATGATATTAATGATAATACAGTGAAAACCTGTTATAACGACACCGCTTATAACGACGGACCGGTTATAACAACCGAATGGTAAGGTCCCGGCACATTCTACATAAAGTAATTACTATCGTTTATAACAACTATCGGATATAACGTCCGAAATATAAGGTCCCTTCAGTGTCGTTATATCCGGTTTCGACTGTAATTATATTTGAAGAATTTTTTTTACAATAAAAAGAAATTATTAAGTCATGAGCTCAACATGGTATTTATAATACATGACATAATAAATATTTTTTTATTTTTGTAAGCAATAGCATCGTCTATTATGCGCTGTTGATATTTAAACTGTTCAAATGTTGTTGACTAATAAATGGATTTGTACTTGAATATGTTTTTTGTGTCCCTGTATGTATTCAGTCATAGTTGTATAAAATATTTTTAATACTTTATTTTAGAAAAATCATTATTATCACACACATTCATTTGTTTTCTGTTGATACTCAAATTTATTCCCTTATGGACAAAATTAATCTATCTATAGTAATGTATATTTAATTACTAATGGAAACTATAAATAAAATAGAATTCGTCAATTTTCTGTGATTCAGTGGAACATTTACATGAATGGTACATTATTCTGATCTAATTTTTTATACTTATTAATTGTAAGTTTGTATTGGTGATTTTAACCGTTGTTGGTTTCACGGAAAATACTAATTTACTTCCTAAATTTTTATAATGTTATACATACATTGATAACTAAATGATGCCGTTAAGTAAAAGAATACACATGCCTCACAAGAACAAACTATTTTTGTCTCTAGTATTATGGTTGCTTTTCCTTTCTTCTTGTTAAAATTGTATTTACCCTTCCTAATTACCGTTTCCATTACCTCATACTGATAAACATAACAAAGATAACAATTGTCGGAGTAAACACACAGTGATAACAATGTAAGCATTAATGTGTTCAGCATTAATTGAGTTGATAATGGAAATTATGATTTTAGTCAAGGGCTGATATTTTGTCCTCTAAGATTTAATATGTTTTTAGGAACGTTTGCACAAAAATGTTAACAAAACAAAAAAGATATGTTTAGATTTCTTAACCGTATAAGCTGTTATCTCTAGAACTGTTGTAAATATTATTGAACTTGTAACTAAAGTGATCTCTTGGATCTCTAATATGACCTCTGTTTGGACATCCATCTGAAAAAGATTAATGTCTGAAGGAGTGTATAGGAAGCATAAGTGCTTAATGATAAAATATTATGTATTCAGTGACATCACACATGATATAAAACTTTTTCTATCCCCACTCCAATTCCTGCGACAAGTGGTGGAAAAAAGAATCACAATTAGACTTTCTGTGCCTGGTCTGCTCTCGAAAATTATGAACCCAGCAACTAATACTAATAGTTACTATTAAAAAAGTATTATTCCTAATGCTATGTAACATATTGCAGGCATCAAATTCTCCAATCACATATGTAAAGATAGTGAGCACTGTGGACTACATGGTGGGGGCTGGCAACGCTGCCGGTCAGGTTACCGTGTTCCAGATACCGAAAGAGCATCCTGAAAATGTTCCAGACACATTCAAACCCAAAGTAGAACCCAAGGTAGAGAGGTGAGTATCCTATGTATTCATCATTGCATTAAAGAGTCTCTTACTGGTACTCTTTTTGAAGTCATTCTCCCGCTTGATTTGACCTTAGGGCAGAGTGACCTACTGTGGGTTATTCCACTTAAAGCACTGTTGTTTATAGGATCTTTCATAATGTTTTACTTCATCCCTAAAATAATAAAATTTGTTGTTCTTAGAGGTAATAAGTAAATATTTCTTTTTTCAGATACACAATAGGAGATCTGCACAAAAGTGCTATCACATCAATAGAATGGTCGAAAAATGGCATGCGGTTGTTTTCTGGAGATAAAAATGGAGTGATAATTATGACAGAGATAGATTTTTACATGGTAAGTCAAGTGATATAATATGTATTATAGACAAAAGTTTGTATGATCCACAAGTATTTGTTTTGGGTTTGGGTGTTGGTAGACCGAAAGTCTTTCATAGTTTCTGATTCCCCGATACAGGACTGTATTCTATTATGGGGTCAGTACTATGTACTATGTTGGGTGAATTTATTTATATTTCTGTCAGAAATTGAATATTTTGTGTTCAAAACATTGGATTTAAATATATTAAATTCAGTTTTGTTTTGCATTTTTTGCATTAAAGTAGTGGTTAAATCCCGTTTCCTAAAATGACGTATGAAAATCTAAAGATGTTATTCAAGTACCTGCTGAGTCGTTTACTTATATTTATGCGTAAGCAGGAAAAACAGAAATTGTTATTGAAGTTATAATACGTAATTTTGTGGTCATTTCTTACAACATACATATTATATGATACGTCATAATATTGAAAATGTAAAAGTGTTTCAGTCTAATTTTAACGCCTCAATAACTAAATCAAATTTGTTTTATCTTAGCAAAATTAATTGTGAACTTGAAATTGCGTAAAAAAAAACCTAACCCGCATTAGGCCTAAAACCGCCCGGGTCCAGCATTGGGGTATAAAGCTCGATGATGATGATGATGATGATGATGATGCAAAAAAAGATTTATTTACACAATTTAATTCAAATGATATAACATATTCTGCGATATTTTTTTGTCTAACTACCCCTCAAATAGTCCGACTTATACGCAGCACCTGTGCAAATCGATGGAGATAGTGAACGAGGAGCACGAGATCGTGCAGATGAGCTACTACCAGAACACGCTGCTGGTGTCCAGCGTGTACCGCAGCATCCTGTGCACGCGCCGCGCGCACGACCCGCGCGCCGTCTGGCACGTCAGCCAGCTCGGCAAGCGGGAGAGGAAGAGGTATGTACTGGTTTTAATGGGTTTTCTAGCGTCTATAATGCAGTATTGAGCAGTGTGTGGGACATAAATATTCTTATTAGAGGCTATTCTATCACATACTAGACTCTGTAAATTATGTGGTTATTAGAATTGACGCCGGGCATTGAAACTCAGAGAATGTAAAACGTTTCTGGTAACTTCAAATAATTACGGCATTATAAGTACAATATTTATCTTTAGAGCAATTTTAAAACCCCCCAAGTAAATAATTTGCATTATAATGAAACAAATTAGATTAGTTATTTTTGGTATTACTATGGGTCATAGAAAGTAGTGCAATTAAAACACTATTAAAATTTAAATTTATGGAGAAATTTCCCAAGTAAACCAATTATGCCCAAGTTGGCCACTTATGCCCAAGTTGGACACTTATGTCCAAATTGGACACTTATGTCCAAGTTGGACACTTATGCCCAAGTTGGCCACTTTTGCCCAAGTTGGCCACTTTTGCCCAAGTTGGCCACTTTTGCCCAAGTTGGCCACTTTTGCCCAAGTTGGCCACTTTTGCCCAAGTTGGCCACTTTTGCCCAAGTTGGACACTTTTGCCCAAGTTGGCCACTTTTGCCCAAGTTGGCCACTTTTGCCCAAGTTGGACACTTATGTCCAAGTTGGACACTTATGCCCAAGTTGGACACTTATGCCCAAGTTGGCCATCGTATAATGCTACTGTGTTGTACTCCCGCGCAGCCTGTGCGGCGTGGGCGCGGTGGTGGTGCACTCGTACTGCGGCGCGCCGCCCGCGCTCTACTGCGCGCGACCCGGCCTGCGGCTGTGGCGCGCCGACCGCGACGGACACGTGCTGCAGACGCTGCTCTTCAAGGTATACCGCCTGCTTTGTGTACTGGTGTACTGGTGTATAGTAACCCCGTGTGGCGCGCCGACCGCGACGGACACGTGCTGCAGACGCTGCTCTTCAAGGTATACCGCCTGCTTTGTGTACTGGTGTACTGGTGTATAGTAACCCCGTGTGGCGCGCCGACCGCGACGGACACGTGCTGCAGACGCTGCTCTTCAAGGTATACCGCCTGCTTTGTGTACTGGTGTACTGGTGTATAGTAACCCCGTGTGGCGCGCCGACCGCGACGGACACGTGCTGCAGACGCTGCTCTTCAAGGTATACCGCCTGCTTTGTGTACTGGTGTACTGGTGTATAGTAACCCCGTGTGGCGCGCCGACCGCGACGGACACGTGCTGCAGACGCTGCTCTTCAAGGTATACCGCCTGCTTTGTGTACTGGTGTACTGGTGTATAGTAACCCCGTGTGGCGCGCCGACCGCGACGGACACGTGCTGCAGACGCTGCTCTTCAAGGTATACCGCCTGCTTTGTGTACTGGTGTACTGGTGTATAGTAACCCCGTGTGGCGCGCCGACCGCGACGGACACGTGCTGCAGACGCTGCTCTTCAAGGTATACCGCCTGCTTTGTGTACTGGTGTACTGGTGTATAGTAACCCCGTGTGGCGCGCCGACCGCGACGGACACGTGCTGCAGACGCTGCTCTTCAAGGTATACCGCCTGCTTTGTGTACTGGTGTACTGGTGTATAGTAACCCCGTGTGGCGCGCCGACCGCGACGGACACGTGCTGCAGACGCTGCTCTTCAAGGTATACCGCCTGCTTTGTGTACTGGTGTACTGGTGTATAGTAACCCCGTGTGGCGCGCCGACCGCGACGGACACGTGCTGCAGACGCTGCTCTTCAAGGTATACCGCCTGCTTTGTGTACTGGTGTACTGGTGTATAGTAACCTCGTGTGGCGCGCCGACCGCGACGGACACGTGCTGCAGACGCTGCTCTTCAAGGTATACCGCCTGCTTTGTGTACTGGTGTACTGGTGTATAGTAACCCCGTGTGGCGCGCCGACCGCGACGGACACGTGCTGCAGACGCTGCTCTTCAAGGTATACCGCCTGCTTTGTGTACTGGTGTACTGGTGTATAGTAACCCCGTGTGGCGCGCCGACCGCGACGGACACGTGCTGCAGACGCTGCTCTTCAAGGTATACCGCCTGCTTTGTGTACTGGTGTACTGGTGTATAGTAACCCCGTGTGGCGCGCACTGGTGTAATCAGGTGATTGGAGAGTCAGGCAGGTAATAGATAAGACGAACCTATTGGTGTTAAAAAAAAAAACTACAACAAAAAGGTAAGAAAATCACGCTTTAACGCTTTCACGCTTTAATATCTAGAAAAATGGCTGATTTATCTATGGAGATAGATAGTACTTCGGTAAACCACGAATACTAATTTTCACAAAATTCCATCTGAACAAAGTTAGACTCCAGAACTGTATTATAATAAAGTTCAATGAATAACTCGATTGCCCTACAACAGAACCAAGTTAGACTCCAGCTATATCTCCAATAAAACATACTTAAACAAACGACTAAATTACCCAACCACTATCCAGGAGGCGATATCCAACCCTCTAACGGTGGCGGAACTCCTCAACCCGTCGCAGCGCAAGCACAGCCACTCCGACCGGGAGTACAACCTGGGCCCGCTGTTCGTGTTCCGCGACCACTTCCTGGTGTCGCACAACGAACACTTCCTCTACGTGCTGGACCCGAGGTCGCTCACCGCCGTCGCTGTCGTCGATGATTTGCGCAGGTGAATATACAAATATACCCAATAGTTATATACGTGGTTCTGATCATATTAGTATTGTGTCGTGGGCTAAGAGACTATGGAAGGTTTTCGGCCTCACAAACAACCGAAACAAATATTTGGGGATCAAACAAACATTTGTCTCGGTGCGGGGATCGAACACACAGCCTCTTGTTTTGTTAATAAACACCATGACCGCCATTTGTGTCGCACATCACACGATTCGAAGTGGCAATAGTTTAGTATCGACGATTCAAAATAATTTTTAAAAAATATATTTGAATCAAAATAATTTTGACATTGACTTAACGATATATCGATAATTTTAATAAGAAGTATTTGATAAATTCCTAGAAATCAAAATGTTTAAAAATTTATCGATTATCGATATCTGCAATTGAATGTCGAACTATCGATATATCGATCGTGAAAATATAACTAATAAGTAGCGATACTAATTTTATAGTTCTTTGGATATGCATGGTGGTAAATGTTATATATCGTATGTTAATCAATCATGTCAAGTAATTTCTATTTTAAAGTATGCAACTACTCCCTCGGCTTCATAAAAGTAAATAGAAATGAATAAGAGATCATGAAACAAAAACAGATAAAGTAAAAAATATATTTTCATATATACATACATATATATACGTAAATTAATGTATCTATTTATGTATCGGTGGTGTGATGATATCTGCAAGCTGGCTGGCAACGGTTGGATGAGTAGAGCCCAGTGGCGTGCCATAGGAGAGGCCTATGTCCAACAGTAGACATATTAAAGGCTGTTGATGATGATGATGATGATTTATCTATTTATTGTGGTATGTGTCAGGATCCTGTGCGTGTCGGTGCACAAGGACGAGATCTGGGTGTTGGAGGGCCCCCGCTCGCTGGTGCGGCTCGCGCACGCGCCAGACAACGCCACCACAGGTACACGCACGCAACCACGCAGCCACACACACACAACCAGATAAACACACACACGCAGACAAACACACACATACATATACACACACACATGTCGCACACACTATAATGTAAAGGCACAACACTATATCGATAAAGGCAAAAAATGTAATAGTAAAAACGAAAGACATAATAGTGCAAATAATCCATGTACCACATTTCCGTTATAGTTGAATTGAAAAGCTTATGAAATGTAAAATACATTCGTTTGAGTCATTTCAAAATTGAGTGATTGAACGGCACTCATCACTAGAGAAGTATAGCAAGAAATTTTTGTGTTGCTCTTTTCCAATCGAGTTAGTGTTCTCTTTTTTGTTTTAAACTATGTTTTTGTTATCGAAGTGAAGTTTAAAATACTTTGAATCTTGAGTTATGCCTTTAGATTTTGGTTGGTGCGAATATATGATCCTTAGTCAGGGACGGAATCGTGTGGTAAATAGGATCCAAATATGGATCCTGCAAACCTTTTTAGTGTTGTGCTAGAAATTATCGAACATTTTTCTCATATCACACATGATTTTTTTGTACTTATTAGTAACATTGGGCATAAGAAACATGATAAATGTTTTTTTGTTTTAAATTTTTGAGGTGCTTTTGTTGTTTAATAAAAATGGCAGAATTTATTGTTATCTGTGCCCATTGTTTAAACTTGTCGAATTTGTAGAATATAGTTTTGATAACAAAAAAAAAGCTAAAAAAATACATAAAGACCACATAAACTCTATTTTGTCATTTTTATAACCTTTGAACCATATGCAAAAAATAAAAAGATTTTTTAATAATTAACATATTGGGCGCAAACAATTTTTAAAATGACAACTGGTGATTTTTACTATATTCTTTGAATTCGATACATAATGTACTTATTATATCAGTACTTAAAATTTTCAGTATTTACGCTAAGTATTGCTAAATAGAAACCAACAGGGTGTATTTTTAAGCGACTTCCATTTTCATCGATAATTGTGTTGTCGATAATTTTATTTTTATCGTTGTTTTTATGACTTACTTAGTAGTGGACTTTATCGATGTTATAATTTTAAGTCTGCTTTTTTAAATCGATGAATTTGGATTGAAAATATACCTATTTAAATGTCTACTTGGATTTGCTTTGACTTTATGAAATTTGTCCGTCCTTTGCATGTATGTATTATTCTTGGAATAGTCAGTATTTTTGGATTGCATAGTTGTTGAAATAAGTATAAAAATAAACGTAGTTTTAAAAGCATTACTGACTTACATAAATTGCATTTTGAGGTTGTTATTTAAATATACTAAACATCCCACACATATAAAATCTCTACTAAATAATAGAGTTATGATATGTTTCGACATTCGGATTTGTTTTTATTATTATGAAGACAGTAGTATTAATACTGTATTTTATTGACATATGTAACTTTGTAATTTAATAGAGATGAGCTGTAATTTAGTATGCCATAAAGGTTAGTGCCATCGATACAATAGATGTAAAAAATATCGATATTATCTATCGACATTTTTCACAGCTCTGTATGATTTATGAAAAAAACTGTATTTTAAGAATAAATCTAGACCTAAGTGCCTTAACAGATACCAAATTAGGACCAATATAAATTCGTCTATAGAAGAGTTTATTTTCTATTTTATAAGAATAGTTAATGGTTATGTTCATCATAGGAATTCATTTCGATAATACAAAACTTATCTGTCAACTTATGAGTTATCTAAACTTCGAATGGGTTTTGTAAGTTTTATCGATTATTTTTAATTGAGTGAGAGCGAAGTAACATTAAGAAAACATAAAGTTATCAGAGGATTTTTAATTTTTTTATTTATATGTTTTGTATGAACTTTATGGGTCTTTGAATTTACGTTTAAGAGGAAATTTAAAAGGTACATCAGACTACTAAGGGAATATCGCCCCAAATATGATGTATCTGTAGTATTAGACGCCAAAAGATAATGGCTTGACGAATTAGATAACGTTTTTCTGAATTGAAAATGAAAAGGGAATAGACCTTTTCGGGATGGGAGTAACTTAATTTGTACTTAAGTAATGGTACTTAAAAAAAAACAAATATATTGAATGCGAGTTGAAATAGGATGCAATAACATTCCAAAAGCATTTTACTGACGTTTTAGTGAGAAATATAAGGGAACATAATGATAATAGCTGTTGTATCCAGTTTCGTTAATATTATTATCGAATAAAGATATATTTTTTTAGTATGAATAATTATTCTAAATTTCATTGATTCTTGCGTTTGACTACACCCATGGTTTTATTATTTTTTTAATAAGTCAAAACGTATGTCGGTGTAGAATATCCATTTGTTGCTAATTTTTGGAGTAAAAGGTAACATGAATATTTTTATAACCTCGCTCCACGTGGTTGTAATATTTTTTCCTTTGAAAATCATTTATACATGAAAGAATTTGTGGGTATAAGTTAATAACAAAGTTCTAGAATAAAATTAATAATATTTATCTTAATAAACAAAAATTGAGTTTTATAGCCTTTTAAAAAAATATTTCTTAGTTAACACTACTTAATAAACTAAACGAATGACTGACATGCGCCAAAACCGCAAGAAAAAGGAATATATAAATTTCTATAAATACTTCTATAACATATAACGTTATATGTTATGAGAAAAAAAAGATATATGGGTCAATCAACTTTTAAATGTACCATCAATGATAGATTTTATACATCAATTTTTTTTTCTTAAATTTGTATATTTTATACGTATTTGTTGTTGATAATTATTTATATTTAAGGAATTCAAATAGAGCAGAACAATTTATGGTAAATTTTACTCAAAAATTCACATGACTGTAGTTAAGATAGTCCCTTGGACATTTAAAAATTCAGTCAAATTGTTAATTTACTTTTAAATATTAGAATCATATTTGAAAAACCTTACTGTTCTTTTAAAGTAAAAATGACGATAATGTGTCTTTAGGAGATAAGAAAAAAGTGGTTGTCCAGTGGACATAGACGTTTGTTCATAGGAAATACTCGGGTGTCCAAAAGGGACTCTATGATGAAAATCGCCTGTATTTCTTCTTTTATGTAATAAAAAAACAACTATTTGAAAATAATTATCAGTATTAGAAGAGAAAATATTAAATAATTCAGACAACGATCTTGGATGTCCAAGGGACTGGTGGTGATATTTATTAGTCTTTCCGCTCCCTGGTAATAAATAATAATATTTTGAATTAGGTCTTACGCACAGTAAAAAATATACATTAAATTGAATATATTCCACTTTAATTTACTACAATATATAAAATACAAAAGTTTTTGTGCTGGTTGTCCAGTGGACACACAATAAAGCCACGCTCTTTTTCAAAATACACTCGGTCGACTGGCGCCGCGGAAAAGATGAAATCAAAATCGGGGCTGGATGAATGTTGTCACGAAATAAATCGACTTGAGTTCCAAGCCGTAGTCACGCCATAAATGTTTGGATTTTGGAACTTTTTTACCGTTGTCCGGTGGAAGTCAGAATAATAAAATATAATAGGGACTAAAATAAACATGCAAAAAGGTCGTTAAGGTTTTAAAGCAAACAAAATCTATTTACTAGCATCATAGTAGATATTGTAATTAATAATTATGTTTAATTGTAATGGATTGCCATATATAATTTTTTTGGAAAAATTAATGTTTCATTGTACTAACCTACTGAGGGACAAATTTACATAGTACTGACAGGACAGTTAAAAGTTGATTGACCCATATATTTAGATTTGTTTATTGACCAATGACCCAATTAAATATTATGCAGAGTTCAACGTTTGAATAAATCGACTATTTCTATCTAATCGACTATAACAAAGATATCCTCGGACTATTAGTATTAATGCTTGATAGTTTGAAATGTAGTCGCTTGTAGAAAAATGTAGAATACTTTTCTATAAGATTTCTGAAAGTATATATTAGGTGCTATTTAATAAATTAGAAGTAGTATTATTCTTTTGGTTTGAGAAATATATTTTTGCTAGTTGCTATATACAAACATAGATTAATCAAACATTTTGAGACTAATAATATAGTATTAAGACTAAAGTCGGTTGGTAAATAATTGTAGACTTTTTTCATACCTTTAGAGGTTTTCAGTCGTCTGTAGTGAATATTTTGAAAGAATATTTATTTGGCTGACATGTTGCGTAGTTACCCGTGTAGTGAGAGCATTTATACAGGATGGTCTGTATTATTCCCGAAAACTAAGGACAATGATGGTCGTATTTTTACTTTGGGATTGATACAAACATATCCTGTATAATGTAGTGACTTTATATTAAATTTTTATGTAGCAACACTTGAAATTTTCGTGAGATCAATAATAAATAATATAATAAGATAAAAGCGCGAAGGTGATTAAAGTAAAACGCTGATAATGTTCAATTTAAAACTTTTATTTCGTGAGTACAAATTTCATTAATATTATTTTAAGCATGTTCTTAAAGTATAATATGGTGCCACTTTTGGTTAGTACGAAAGACTTTCATCCGAGGTTTTCCAAGTAGATGACTCTTCCTATATTTTTTATTCTTTTTCTTTAAATATATTACTTCCAAATCTTCTGACATTAAAAATTATTAATATTGCTTAAAATAACGGCAAACCTACAAATGTCAAGTGTTGCCATATAAAACAATTTACACAATTTTGTATTTCAGTTTTTACGTTTATAATTGACTTGTATGCATTGTATGTGTGAGCATGGCCATTGTTATATATGAATATACACATTGAACAAAATTAATCGCATTTTTATTTTGACTTGTTTGTTTCGACTAATCCTTACGCTTGCTTGTGCTAGTATATTCGTGTATTTGAGCAATGGCTCTGTTGTGCTTGCTTTTCTGCCTAAATGTACTCTGTGATGCCGTAGATGTCACTCGTAGTTAACTTTATCGCTTATTAGAAGATTCATTTATTTATACACTTAAATTTAGATGTGTGTGTAGGTGGATCTAATGTCCAAGGCATTACTTATATTGAACCTAGGGTTTATTGAAGCACTATTATATTAACTCCAAATATGTTTTTATTTTATTTGAATGTCAAATTTAAAAAAAATGTGTTTGTGCTTAAAAATTGTGATACTGTAATGATTCGCAGATGCCGACAAATTAATATAATTAATTCGAAGATATATTTTCTATATACACAATTAAAGCTCGAAGGATCCTGAGAGATCTAAAATATATTTTTAATAAATGTTTTGATCGACTATACCTAACAGTTCTTTATCGTGTTGTTTAAAATGCAAAATGTATTAAATATTAATGCACCATGAACAAGAGACTAACAAAATTAATATATTATTACACACGTATAAGCAATAGCAGGTACTAAAATACTAACTAATGATAACCTTAATTTATTCTCACAGAGGAACCCATCAACCTAATGACCAAATCGCTGACGACATCACTCCAGCAAGCAGTGAACACTGTGCGCGACTTCACCCACATCGACCAAACTGTGCCGTACATCACTAGCGTGCTCGAACAGCCGATAGCGATGTTCACGAAAGGCGATGACAACGGAACCGTGGCCAGCGCCGAGGAATGCTTCGAGTTACCACCTGTCAAAAACCTACCAATCGATATATCGGGCAACGTGCTAGAATCGATTATAAACGAGTTCCGAGACGTGAGCGATTCTGAGGAGTTCCGCAGGGCGAAGTCTGAGGAGTTGCAGAGGAAGTTGAAGCTGTATAATAGTATAATGGAGAGGAAGTGCGACGAAGAGCTGATCCACAGCCGCAGGAGCCGGCGGCGGGAGGCGGGGTCGGGGGGGAACACGCCCAGGCTGGCCACGCCCGTCAGGAAACCCGTCGACAATGTCAGTTACACCTCTCCTTGTGTTATGAATATGAGTGTTTATGGGTAAGTTTTTGTTACGTAACTATTCATAATGGAATTGTTAGTTCATGAAGTACTAGTTGAATGAATGAATTAAATAATGACCTTAATACCTGACATAAAGTTTTCTTTGCACAACGGGGATAAGTCAATTGTTTGATTTATTGATTGATTTATTAAGTGCTGAATATTAGTCTTAAGTAAATTAATAAGTAATTATAAAGTACTCTGATTGTACAACGTGACGAATTATTTTTGTTTAATTCCATTCTAGAAACGGCGAAGACGAAAGCGACGAGTTACTCGAGAAACAAATTGAAGAGAAAGAGAAGATTTTAGCGAAGATGCTTAATTTGGAATCGCTGAGCATCACCAGTGCGAAACCCGAGCCGGAGGTATCGATACCAGTAGTACCAACGGAACCAGTATACAAAGAAATTGTAGTCAAACCCAGAGAAGTGACGGAGACTAAATCAGTGAAGCCAGTCAAAAACGTTGAAACGATACCCATAGATTTAGTACCCAAAGTGGTAGCTTTACCCAATACCTGGAATTTGGAGAATATAGAACTGAAGTTGGAAGGTAAGAACGGGTTCAGAGACCGCGTCATATCGCCAGACGATCATTTGGACAGCGAGTGGGAGATAATATGATCCAAGAGAAGAAATAGTACCACATGAACACATATTCACAAGTAGTATAGAGGCTCGAAGAGTAAGTATAGGTAGATTTTGTATGGATAGCACTTTTAATACGCAATGTGTGTGGTTTACTATAGTGACGCCGTCTCTTAGCAATTTTGGGAAACCAGTACTCTAATGTAATTTAAGGGGCAGTTGCATTTATGAATTAATTTTGCTCTCCAAATCCTGGATTCGCTGGCGGATTCAGATACTAGAACTAATACACATATTTCTAACTTAACCTGATGTTTGAAATATAAATTCGAAATGTTGAATTGAAAATAATTTAGATTTTTTTTGTAGACCGTTCTATTCAGATAATACTGCTAACCAATATTGCTAAATTTTTTTATACAATGGAGGATGTAAATTTGTGTACTTAGAGCGATAAAATATTTTTCGGTAAAACTCGCATGGTGAGATCGATCGATATGGAAATACACACTAAAACTTTCGTTAAATTTTCTATAGTAAATCCTGAATTTTAACTTTAAATTGTAGAGCCGTTTCTGAATACCACAAAAAAATATAAAGAAGAAAATATATAAAATAATCTTTATATCTTAGATTATTTCCTTACAATATTGGCATTGATTTAACCAGTTTTATTATCCTATTCTTATCAATACAAAAAATGCCATGACTTATCTACTTTTTGCAGAAAATAGGTTACTTTTAGAATAGTTGATTTTTGGTTTTAAGAACTGAAATATATGTATGTTATCAAATATATCTATCGCTTCCATCTCGTGAGTATATTACCATTTCCGCCATAATTGTGTAGCGCGCATTGTGTCCAACTTAGTGAGTTTTAAAAACTGATGCATTTATTTAATGCTTATTTAAATTAAGTAAATCGTATTTAAAAATATATCATTATCGAATATATTTCATGCTGTTTGATATGCTAAACAATAATGAGAATATCATATTATTAATAATGTAAATTTCGAATATAAAGTTATATATGTAAGTGTAAAAAAGAGAATGTCAGCTCACTAATCGAATGTGAAAATTAGAGATGTACCTAATTTTTCTTTGATCGAATGAAGAATTATAAATCTTATGTTTTAATACATTATGTAACTGTCTGATTACAAAAACAAGTTACAAATAAATTAAGGAAATGGTTTAATCTTCCTAACGGTTTCCATTTTTTTTAATATTAAGCGCAGAAAATGATTTCTTTTCCATAATATTATTTATTTGAATATTATTTATTTGACAGCGCGTAAACCTTGTATGTATCTATTGTTATTAATACAGTAATTACATATAAATTATGAACACGACAAATTATGTGATATTTATTTTGTATTATTAGATTATAATTATAGCATCTCATTTTTTTAAAGAAATTTATAGTTTTTTTTTTATTTTATATGTTTTTTAACAACAAAGACTTTTTTTTTTTTTTTTCCCTATCCCACCACACACCCGCCACTGCAACTCCTGTATTCCAGGATCAACAGCGGCACGCACAGTATTGGCGCCGAGCAATGAAGCTCAGCGAATCTAAGGGGACCTAAATTGTCATAATCCCGCAACGAAGTTAATCAGAAAAACAATGTAAAGGAGGAGTTGGAAAAACAAAGAGTTGTCCACTTCCCTCCACAGCAAAGCGGGTGACAAAATATTGAGCTATGAGGTTTAACCTCACATAAAGAAAGACAATCACAATTACCAAAAATTTGACGCAATTAACTAGCGCACCACGGATAAATAACTATTGCTTAAATTGGACCTAACGTGCGAACTGTTATACAGACTTCCAATAATAGGCATGGCAAAATCGCTGAAAGGCACGGAAATTCCTCCTAGATTCAACGAGGTCTGTATAATAAACAACACCAGACGTTACATGCATACTATTGAGCATACTGTTACGCTCATCCGACCAAAGATTGCACTCCCAAAGGATATGATGTGCGGACTGTTCATATTCGCAATCATGTGTTGAGCATTGGCACATAGGAGAATCAACCAACTTAAATGAGAATAATTTGCTACGAAAATTGCCGTGACCCGTTAGAAATTGCGACACGTAATGATCAATCTCAAGCCAGTTTTTTGCCAAGCGATCGCTAACCGACGGAAAATATTGATAGAGATGACGTCCCTTTACAGACAGCTTCCATCGGTTTTGCCATTCTTCTATTAATTCCGAGTAAATCTCGGCGTATGGTTTAAATAATCGAGTTATTTTTGAAAAGTCGCGCGATGGAAGGAAATCCCTATCAATACTTTGCTTGTTGGTAAAATATAACGCGGCGCGACGCTGTACTTCCAGGTCGACTGGAAGCACACCCGCAAGAACAGGTAAAGCCTCGGTACTAACGGTTCTGTACGCCTTGCACAAAAATATCAACGCCAAACGCTGACTCTGGAGCAATTTCCTTCTGACTGCGCCGACAGTTGCCCTATCGGCCCACACAGGAGAAGCGTAACAAATACAACCCAAATATGTAGCTCCATAAATTACTTTTAAGGTATTAAACGACAGACCCCAGGTTGACTTTGATATCCTCGTCAAGGCATAAAAGTTGTTTTTAGATTTTTCACCGACGCTTTTTATATGTTCAATAAAAGAAATTTCGTTCTAGAACAAGCCCTAGGTAACAAACCGATTGTTTACTTTTGATAAGGACGTTATTAAATTTTATACGCGGCGGGGTTTTCAAGTTGCCTTTCAGCAGCAAGTGAAATGATTTTTGGGGAGCGAACGAGAGACGGTTTCTTTCACCCCAGTGAGTAATTAAACGTAGACACGTGTCTGCTAACTTTTCTAGACCGGACCTACTATTCGCTTGTATGAGTAAGAGTCCGTCATCCGCATATCCTATTAAAGAACAACACGGTGGTAAAGGAATCGCGAGAAAGTCATCAAAGCCTAGATTCCATAAGTAAGGGCCGACAACAGAGCCCTGGGGGCAACCCATTGTCAGTGACTTCGACACTGCGTGGTGACCTAAGCGCAATTTAGTTGATCCATGGATAAAATAAGAGTTGATCATAGAAAATATATTCCTTGGGCAACCACGAGATTTTAATTTCAGAAGTAACATAGGCCACCAGGCATTATCGAATGCACCAGAGATATCTAAAAATATCCCTAACACATACTTATGCTCCGATTTGTTAACCGCTCTTCTAACCGATAAAGCTGCGTCCACGGTTGATTTACCAATCGTAAAACCGAATTGATTATCGTGGAATTTCGGTCCGCCTGGTAGTAAGCGAGGCACAATAAGGCGTTCAAGTAGCTTGCCCAACGATGGTAATAACGTTATAGGACGATAGGATTTTGGGTCTTCAGGAGGCTTATTGCCTCCTTTTGGTATAAGTTTAATGAGACCACACCGCCAAATTCGCGGAAAAACACCCTCAGCTATACATCGATTAAAAACGCACATTATAGCGACACTGGACAGTTTACACGCTTCCTTTATCATCTTGTTGGAAATTTTGTCATCTCCAGAAGCTTTATTAAGCGGCAGGGAGCTAACTACTTCTAGAAATTCGCGAAGAGATGGGCTATCCGAATCAGGAGTCGACGGTGAAACGGAGGCCCATAGTCGTACTTGACTATGATATGCGGAATCGTTATCAAGGCTATCGTCCGGGATAAGTGAGTTTAATAAGGTTTCCGTGGTCTCCTCAATACCAGTAGTGTATGTTCCATTAACCTTTATGTTTTCAATATATGCTGAATCAATTGATTTATTAGCTTTAAACTCATGGTAAAGGGGGGACCAGGGACCCTCAGCATTAAGACGGTCAACTACTCTTCGCAACAAATCGCCTTTTGCTTTAATAATCGCGGCTCTATAACGCGATCTGGCTACTTTTAGAGAGTTAAAAGCACTTTCAAGTAAATCACTATTAATACACTTTTTCCTAAGCGAATTGAACCTCCTACGCGCTCGACGAAATAGTTGACGAAGGTGGACTAAGGTATTGTTCCACCAATCACATCTGCGAGTATTAGTTACAAATGCACGACCGAAAGTCATATCCGCACAGTATGTGAAGGTATCGGTCATAATTTCAGCGCAAGCTTCGGCTGAAAGTTCATTGCGAGTGAAATCTCTGATATGATTAGCAAAAAGCGAGCCAAAAGACTCCCAATTAGCCCCTCTTAATTTATATCTGTAGTTGTAATAATTATTATGATGCCCTCGTGTAAATCCAGGTAAAAACTCGTACACTATCAGGCGGTGATCACTACAAGACGCGTCAGGTATAACACGCCATTTGTCGAGATGGACGTCTCCACAGGAAAGTGTGACGTCGATTGAAGATTCGCCCATAGGACTGCTATACGTAGGTGGTGCGTCGGGTGTATTATGAATTACTAAATTTAATTCTGCAATGAAGTCTTCGACGGCACAGCGTCGCTCCGAATCGGTCGGTCTTAATTTGCCATACCAAAGAGTGGAAGACGCATTGACATCCGCGCCAACAACTATTTTATTTCCCGAAAGAGACCTCAGGACATGCCGCAAATGGTATAAATGTGGACCCACGGGGTCCGAGTATTGAAAATAACAGCTCACAACGTATAATTTAGTTGAGGGAGTAGTAACCTCCGCGACCGCACAGTGTGACGTCATAAGATTACGCACTGATGTGACTGTAAACACAGAACTCGACACGTAAATGCCAGCTCGCGACCTGTTATCCAGTTGTATTAATCTAGTACGTAACCGAGCGTGTTGGTACTGCTCTTGGACGAGGACAATGTCGAGCTTATATTCGTTAATTAAGATATTTAACTCCGACGTTGCCGCCCTATCATTGTGTAAATTAAGCTGTCCGATCGTGAGACTATCCATTTACAATCAGTAATTAGTTGAAAGTAATAAAATCTGCAATTTATGTTTGTACGATGGACATTCCTGAGACCCGCACCGGTGGTCGTGCGGTTTGTTAAACTTCTTGCACGTCGCGCAAATAGGTTTGAACGCGGCATCACCCTTATGTGGGCACGATCTCGAATCGTGTTCACCGGCACACAGAGCGCAAGTCGGGGATTTCGTCGTGCAGAACTTATGCACATGTCCGTACTGCTGACAGTTAAGGCACCTGACTAGTTCGACGTCGTCGAAGAATCTACATGTCGCCCAGTCAATAAATAATTTGTCTTTAGTGGACATAAGATGATTTCGAACTTCCGAGTCCACTTCAATTCCGACCCATTTGCGACCGTTATCTAATACACGCCTGCGGACTACCCTAACTGACTTAGCAAAATCCTCCTCTTTTATGGGGAGCTCCCCCTTAATATTTTGCTTGTACAAAGCACTGACGAAGACGCGATCTTCCATTGACGCCGGTACATCCTTAACTAAAATACGTGGTCTACGCCCTTTTGGTTTTTCTAAACGCAAACCGGCTGATTTTATTGCGTCTACCGATTGGAGTTTCCTAATTTGAGACTCGTTCGCGACACGAAGTACAACTCCAGATTTCGCGGTCTTTTTGACGCCTACAATTTGAAAACCGTCGTCACTAGGCTTTATAACTTTCATTAACGCCTGCTTCGTCGCAGACGATGACGCAAAGTCAGCTGATCGTTCGGCGGCGGGGTATGCGACAACACAAGGCAGCGGCGCGCGCGACTCAATTGCCGGTGTCGGTTTTGCTAATTTGAGCTTAACGCGGTCCGCGTAAGACGCATTTATCGGTGCAGGTTCGCGCACATTTTTACTGTTTTCAAATTCCCGTTGTAAATTTGCAAGTTTGGTCTCGTTGCAGGACGATTTAATTGCTAGTAACGAAATAATGCCTGTGACGCGTTGTGTAAGGTCCATAATTGCCGACTTATTCGCGACGTTGATTCGCGACCCCTGATCGTTCACTAATTCATTTATTTTGCTTAAGAAAGACGACGCATCAGAGACCAAATCGTAATAGCTATTCCGATCCGAATCGCAGCTATCCACAAAAGTCAAGGGAGAATTGTTTGCCGAGCCGGATGGTTTTGACCGTTTGTCGCCTGGTGACATATTAGACGGCGACATGTCACCAAATAGCCGTTTAGGTCGCGAGTTGTTAGGCGACCTAGGTGTCAAAATACTCTTGCCAAAAGGGTCCCTGCCGCGGTCAGGTGGATCGTCATTAAAAACCGACATTATATTAAATTAACCGCAACTAATATGTGAATTATGCAACTAAACTAACAATAAGCCTACCCTCACAACAAAATAAAACGACTTACCGATGCAGCACTGGTCAAAACTATTTAATTTAACGTTAAAATATTAGAACGACTTACGCACTATAATGCACAAACCAACACAACACAACTGGAAACACCCACGAGCCGGCAAACAAACCGAGACACGATAAAACACAATTTTAAATGCCCAGTGTCACACCGTGTCCGCACAGTACGCGTGCGCGGAGGGAAGTGAACAACAAAGACTATTTGTCCATTAATTTAAATGCATAAAAGGACATATTGTTTAGGAAATTTATTAAGAAATTATGTAAGGTATCTTTAAGGGGGTAGATGCACTTAGAATTTTTGAAAAATCGATTTTTTTTTTTTTTTCATTTTCTTAAAGTATGATGTTTCAAGAATATTGTCTGAAAATTTCAAGTCAATCCGATGAATAGTTTTCAAGATATTTAGTAATTACTGAAGCAACATTCAACCTCTCGGTTGTGAATAGAGCAGGTAGCGGACGGCAGCTGCAAGCGCCCGGTTTTGTCACGCCTATTATTTTGTATGAATAGAATAATTTCAAGTATAAGTTGGATGGTTGTAATGATAATTTACTTTTGAGATGTATTGGTGGTTTCAATCAAAATAATAATGAAAGTTTCAACCAGCTCGTGTGGAAAATAAGTCCCAAAACATTGTGGAGTAGTAGCACTATAGTAGAAATTGCTGCATATGTCGCTGCATGTTTGTTCAATGAGGGTTCACATTCATTATTACTGATTATGAATTCACTTGGGATTGATTGCGGACCCAATTCTCACCGTTACACGGAAAAAAGAGATTCAGAACGAATAGATTTAGCGAACAGGCGGGCAAACGAAAATACCCGCGAGGGCAGAATGCGTCGAAGACAACACCAGCTAGATGTTTTAGAAGTTTCAAAATCTGCAGAAGCTCTATTATATGGTCCAGGTATTGATGATTCAATATTAATATCTAAATAATTCTATTAGGCTACAAATTTTATGTGATAAACGAGTGTAAGCTAGTCGGACTAAATTTTTCTAGCAAAAATTTTTCAAAGTTTAATAACTCGATGAATATTGAATTTAACCAAATTTTGTAAAGAATACTTTCGCTTCAAAAATTCTTAAAACATACGAAAATAAAAAATCAATTTAAAAAAATGAAATTTTTCAAAGAAATTATTTAAACAATTAGCTATAAACAATTAAATGTTCAAATTATCAGCAAAAAAATGTGATATTCGGATTTTACAGATAAAATTACGCAAAATTTAACTTTTTCTATTTAATTAGATACTTAACACCAAAATTAAACAAGATCTACTTTTAAAAAACTTTAAACGCGTTTTTATCAAAACTGTGTTTTTCCATTCGGTGCCCAATTTAACTCGAAAACCATTGGGTGGATATTGATGAAATTTTAATATTATCTTTTTGGCATTAAGAACTAGTCTTTAATCGAAGGATATTGATTTTTGTTAACAATTACTATATTTTTTAAACAATTAACTTTTAACATTTTATCGAAAATCAGAGTCCAAAGTTTCGAATGCCACCATTTTGTAAATTTTCAAAAAAAAAAAAAAAGCTTCGATTAAAGACTGGATTTATTATTAAACTAAAGGTTTCACCTTGGTTTTTCGAATTCAGATGATCCAGAAGGCTGTTGTGATGGTCACCGCGAAGTACTACTCGCGGGAGAGGATCCAACCGATATGGCGATATTTTAATAAATAATATGTATTTTTTTTTTTTTTTTTCATAAATGTTAAGTTAAAGCATTGTATAAAAACTCTGTATAATTTATTTTGTAAAATAAACTTAATTACTGTAAAAAAAAAATTTTTTTAAATAGGCCTTTTTTTACGCTTCTGAGTGCATCTACCCCCTTAAAGAAAAAGAAAATAAAAAATCTCGTATAATTTCTTTAGTAGTAATGTGGATTTAACAGCGTTTGTTAAAAATAAAATATGATGATTCCTGATAAGTTAAGTAATTGTAACGGCAATTGTATTTAAGTAGCTTCAAATTTAGTTATCGAAAAAAAAACAATTACGGGAAACTAGATTTGACTCAATCAGTCTAGAAAATATTAAATATATTACACAAAATAATAGTAAAACTTAAGTTGAGTAAAAAAAAATCTACAAATGTATGGCAATGTTTATTATAGGCTAGAGGAAATATTGTTTATACATAAATGCCTTATAATATTAAAATTGCTTTCGTCACCGTATTTTTAAGTCCACAGGTTTGCAATTAGTGTAGGGGTTTATGTCAACAAAAATATGTTAGTTATAGAAACGCCTATGAACAAAATTAATTATAACTTTGTCACAATAAAACCAATTTGCATCATCTCGTTAATGCATTTACATTAAATCAAAACCTTTATAAAAAAATGGGTTTTCGTTAAATTTAATATAGATGTATACAAGTGAAAAATGTAATGTTATTCGCATATGAAATAACATGTTATATCCGACCAGGAATTGATAGAATTCATTCTGATTGTAATAAGAGGCTGAATAGAATCTATTTTACATAATATTATGTTGCCATTTAATCAAAATAAATGTTATTAGATTTTAATATGTTATCTAGATTGTTATTGAGTGAACTCAGAGAAAAATAGTGTATGTAGGCGACTAACATGATAAAATGAAAAAGTTATATAAATTTAAATAAGCTTTTGTCTCTTCCGAATGTTTTATCGCTGTGGAGAAGAAGTGGTAAGAAACTCTGACATCAATAGACTTTTTTCTTAGTTTTTAATTTAATTTAATGTTATTTCGAATGGTAAAGGTATAATATAAACTGTTGCAGTTTTTCTCATATGCGTTATTTTCCAGTTTCATTTTTTTTCTGGTCGGATAGGAACAACTGACTGATAAACAATAACTTGTCAATTTAGAATTGATGTTAAGTTAGTCGTGTTACTACTTTCTGCACGGCGACACGAGCCACTTTGTGATATTTTTGTTTAAGCCGAATGTATTTTTTGCGTAATAAAGTATTTCACACGAGGTTGTCTTTAGTTTATCAAACTCACTCGCCTGTATCCTTGAAGTCAAAAATTCCATTCTACAAAATAAAGAACACAGAACAGCTAAATAAGATTAGAAGGGAAAAGGTCAGAATACACTTTGTATATAGAATAGTTCTTAACAAAGTCCAGGCACACTTCTCTGACTTAACTAAGTTATGTGTATTTTCGATGAATTATCATTTATTTTAACGGTGAAAGACATCACGAGAAAATCTGCAGCCTAAAAGTTAAGTTTATATTAGGTGTGTAGTCCGCCAATTGGCACAAGGCTAGCGTGGTGGACTAAGGCCTAATCACTCAGTTGCAGAGAAGATCCGTGCCCAGTAGGTTCACTTAAATGGGCTGATGATGTAGTCCACCAATAGGCATAAAGCTAGAGTGGTGGACCAAAGGCTATGCCCTCATTTGTAGAGGATGCCTTTTCCCAACAAAAAAACGTATAGGTTACTATAATTAAAATAAAACCAGACATTACACATACAAACTTTATTGCGCAACACAATGCCCGTGTCCCTTACAGACGTTCGCTACAATAAATAAACAATTGGTCTCACTCCATCACACTCTAGCTGTCTCTACGTCACTACAAAAATACTGTCTTTCAGTTCCACATTATATCACTTTTACAGCGCACCAAACTGATTGCGCCTGGATTCTTTCAAACTTTGAATTTCAAAGGTAAATAAAAAGGAACATTAAAATAAGATCAAAATTAGTCTTTGTGATGTTAACTACAGTCTTTTCCCAATTGCCGGTAGACAAGAAAATTATACAATATTAGTAATCATAATACCAAACTCAAATGTGATTAAATATTAATGCCCTTAACGAAGCATTCAATTAAATAATTACAATACAAACGATAATTATGTTTATATAAAAATACTAAAATACCACTACCGAGTACTGAGATTCGAAAACAATTAACTCTAAAAGTTTATAATTTAATCAATTACAAATCACACATTTATTAGCTTTTATTTGAACACGAAAAGCAATATTAAGGTTCAATTTAAACCACGCAAGAATACATATAGTTTATGAGGCGACAATCAGCCTTGGGCGTTATTTTAAAAAAATCAGTCTACGAAACCTATTCTAGGACATTATCAGGAATGCGGTAACGAATGCGATGCATGGAGCGCGCAGGAACGGACTAATAATTATGCAGAAGAATGGACGTAAAACATAAATAATATTATTAAGTACCTAACACTACTCGGGTTGGTAAAAAACAATTGACGGTAGGTTGAAAAAAAAACTTAATTTTAATCTAAACCTGTCTAGAACTGTAAGAAAATTCTTTTTATGATGCGAGTATTGCACAAAACATAGACTTATTTCAATACTTGGCTAAATTTATGTCTAAAGTCGGGTATAACTCTTGCAACCAATTATAGGGGGTCACAAGCGAACCGCGCGCCTTTTTGAGCTGCAAGAACTATGTCTAACTTAGAATCTGGATTTGTTCTTATACTTCCTTTCGTAAGACTAAGGGTTTGTCGGTTAAAAATGTTGTACGCTGTGATTTTAGACTGTTCACCAACCCCTTACTAGGCCAACTTGATGGACTAAGGCACAAACCTTTTCAATGATAGAGGAGGCTGGTACCCAGCAGAGAGACGTATATAGACTGATGATAATGGAGAGTTTTAGAGGTCCAATATTACTATGTTACGTCAATAGAATTTTACCAACACGGACACATACATCAGAGAAACTTCACTGTAAGTCTACATCCTAGGTTTAAGCGAAATTGAATCACGACGAGAGAATGTTTGAATGTTTAAGTATAGAGTAACGAGATCGAAGAGGCAAGTAGATTACATTCTAGACGATTAGATAGACAATGATGTCTCTAAGACGATGTGTGGAGCCACGTATATTCCCAATACAAATAAACAGATATATTTTGGCATCAATATTGCAGACTAGAAACCAGCTCTTTTCAACATCCACCTTGGTTGGAGATGTAGGCGATTTGCTGGAATTTTAAAATCGAATGGAGAATGACAAGAAAAAGAATTGTCAGTAGGAGCCGGGGATTGATTCTATACTGAAAATACGTTCTTATATTGCATCAATTTATATCTGTATAATATGCATTAAGAATATACGTGGGCGAAAAATCTAAAGTACAAACACTAAATGCAGCGGAGTGTGATAATTTCAAATTAAACTAAGGCGTTTCGTTCCATCCCCAATTTACAACGTCTTCTTGTATCTTATTTATCAAATAATCACATATATATTAATTACTTTTTCATTTTCACTAAAATGAAAACAAGGGTCCAATCATCTCAAATAATTCCATCAAAACAATGTATTCTTTTAAGCAAGAATTAATTGTATTTTTGTATCACGTAGAATATTGATGCATTGGTAATTGATTAAAAATCTCATTTTTTTATTAATTGACGTACCAAATTAAATTAAAGATCAAGGAAATAATCATTGAAAAATCAAAGAACCATCATAAAAATCAGCTCTCTCAATGTAGACTGAGAATAGAACAAAACGCCGTGAGATAGCTAACATTAAAGGCTTAAAAGATCAATAGCTGAATACTGTAATTTATTTGACTAACACACACGAATATTCAGCCGTGCCTCGGACCAACATTGGCTGTATGCGACCAACGTTTGGTCCAACACGCGATATGGGCCGCGGTGAAAAGGTCGCTTTCTTTCCATTAATACTTAAATACATAAGTAGCAAGTAAATTTTATTTTATTTTGTTAATAGCTGCCTTCTCTATAAACATGAAAATATTCTCGGCGGCGAAACGTTTTTATCATATGAGAAAAAAAAATTGGAGCCAGATCTTTTTTTTAGTAAAATCGATATTGAATTCAGCAAAAATAAAGTATAATAAATATTCTTTATCTACGCCATTGTAGGAACTAAAATTATTAGTTCAATTCGAAGGTAGACCTCTTCACCGCGACCGCACAATTAAATATACAAAGGAAAAATCAACAAAAGCGTTTAAGCTCTCCGAATGGTTCAACAATAATATTAAATATCACAACACTTCAGCGCGAAACAAGCTGTATTTATAAATTAACCTACACGTGACTTGCGAATGTTTCAATTCTTGAGTGACATATTATAATGGGATAATTAATAAATACACCTAACAGTCAAATTACTTTGAATTAATGATTAACTGTATGAATTTAGGCCGCCAACCTGCACTAGGCCACCATGAAGGACCTTAGTCCTTAGCCTAAACCCTCTCAGTTGTATTAGAGGCCCATGGCCAGCATTTTTTTAAACATATAATTTTGCTGCCAAATCATTTTTTAACTTTGCGTGAGAACTACTTGACATGAAATCATAGTTTTTTTATGGTATCAACTTACTGACAACTTCACAATGATGATAAAGATAGTAAATTTTAATAATATTCTAGATCTTGAAAGTTCTTCAAAGTACTGATTGACTTAAATATTGCAAACAACAAATTTTAGTTTTATGACTGTTGGGTGAATATTTTTCATAACTATTTGTCTGTCACTTTCAACTATTCAAAAAATAGTTTTAGTTGCTTTTATTTATATTCTGACCCTCCATTATAACATACCACACAATAAAACATTTGGTAATGACGAGACGTAATTCTGAAACTGTATTTAAATTTCCATACTCACTAAAATATATACAGTTCTTCTAAATTATAGAAATTGTAAATTGCATAATGACAAATATGTTTCATTTATACTTTAATTATGGAACAAAAGTCCATTGCCTTCTAAAGATTTTTAGTATATTCTGTCACATGATATTTATAATTTAAGCTTTCTGTACCTGTTACCGTTTTATTAGTTATTACTATGACATATTTTATCATTTATGTATAAGCCTCTATATTTTTATTTACAAAAACAGTTTCAGAATTGCGACTGTGTCAAGCTTTTATTTTCGGACGATTACCCTACCACATGATATTTGTATAGGCGCAGAATTTTCTTTACTCTCTCGTTCTTACACTTGAGCAAACAGTCCTTTAACTTTTGCACAATACAATTAGTAATACCTACTAAGAGATAGAGATTCTATGGGGTTCGACGCCCATGACCCCTTCAGTCAGTGTCGAATTAGACTTGTCTTCAGTCAATACTAAAATAGGCTCAAATATAAGGCGTGGGGTCCATTGGTCTAATAATTAGGCACTGGTGACTACGCCTAAAGAACTCGCGCGAGCCATCGGTATTGCTAATAAGCTGTTCGCCTTTCGACATAGTCTCGTCCTTCAGTCTTTCTTGTCATGACTGATGTCCGCTATCTTAACGAGTCGGCATGAAGCTTGACTGCCTTTTTTTTTCATATTATCTGTGTCGTGGGTTTCTCTTGCCAATTTTAAATATATGAAGAAAATTTTAAAAAATCGAATCTTAAGATTAGTTTTTTTTTAATAATGGGTCCATCGTAATTCGATGATTTTTCCAATGTTTAAGTAGGAAGCGGAATTATATAATTTTTTTTGGTTAAAACTCATATCATCAAAACTTGTTTCGAGTATCAAGGTTTATAGATATCAAATCAAAGATATCAATTGAAAATCTCAAGTTTGAGTTTTTTTTAAATTTCACGGTTGATTTTTTTTTCTACAGCTGAATCAAGCTTCACACGACCAATCCTTAATCGCTACATTATTTGGCAGTGCATATTCCTAACATTTCAACATATACAAACTTGTCTAACTACCCACAACAACCAAAACTTCAACAACACGCTTCTTCACAATGCAATTTAAATACGACTCCATACTTATTTACTTTGACTTTACTTTCTGGTCATTACCGAAAAATTCTCTAAGATATTTTCCCTAATTTTTTTACCTAAAATTTTTCATACCTTTTTATATACGCTCAAAACCATCTTTCATTCTGTTCCGAAATCTTTCTTTGCTCAATTTTAACACTAAAGTTATCAAAAACTGCCTATGTGTAGTTAAGTCTAGTCGCTCCCCCCACATTTGTGGTGCTAAAACTATAGTCTTGGATCATCGATATGTTTAGGCGTTTCTGATAATAGAGGGCGCTTTATCTCCTGCGTCTTACGCTTGTTTATTACAATGCAAACCAATTGCGTAGCGAAAACGAACTTTTTTCAGCTCGATAAATTAGGCCAATGCTATTTTGCCACTTTTATGCTTTTAAATATTTAATGTCGTGACAAATAAATGAGTAAAATTCGCTAATTACATGTACTACAATAGAGATTCAATTTCTAGAGAAAATAATACTTGTTTCAAATGGACTGAGTTTTTGTTCGAAGCTACGTTTGAACACGGCACTTACATACTAACACTTGATAGCTGCACTACGAACACTTATAAATATCGATAAACGGAGTCCGGTTACGATTACAAAATCGACTTTCAAAAAATAATTTTCAACGCATATTTACATAATGGATTCTTATCGACAAAATCAATCGACATCGTACCACTGTCAATTATATCATTCCTATCGACTCGATATAATATATCGATGAATTAAACAAACCGTTTTAATAGAAGTATATACTTCACGTCATGATTTAATCGAGTCAAAAACTATCGATATGCGATGCCGAATAGGCATTATGTAAGTCGATAAAAATCCAAACATCTCTGGTGGGTGTGGACTAGAAGTCAGGCGATGTTGGTCCGGGGCGACATGGCGATGTAGTGGTGCTCTATGGGCGTGGGGGGCACGATGGGGGACATGGGCATGTACTCGCTCTCGTCCTCCTTGAGCCGGACCTGTACTCTGCTGAGCTGGTCGGAGCCCAGGATGAGGTCTACGATTTGCTGCGGGAGAGATAGTGCGGCCACGGCATCGTCGTTAAACTCGATGGATAAGTCAGCGCCGTACTCAGTCAGGAACTCATCATTATCTTCGAGGCACTCCACGGATTTCGAGCAGCGGTTGGAAGGCACGTGCTCCGTCTCGTCGAGGAATTCGCAACTCTTCGTCTCGCCCTTGTTGAGACCGCCCGACGTTATCTTCAAATTCTTCATCTTGCGACTCACCTTGAAGCTCTTGAATATGTCCCGCGTGGGCGTGAAGTCGAATTTTTTCTTCTTCGTCTCGACGTCTTTGTTCTCTTTGGGCGTTTCCGATTTGGGCGAGCTGGCGATGCGCGAGTCGCTTTTCAGTCTTTTTCTGTAGAAAAAAGATATTGTTACATATTTATTGTAACAGTTTATATCGGTAAATATTGGGGTATTCAAAGTAAAAGTTTTGGCAGAGACTGGAAACAAAAGTAAATAAAATATTTAATTATTCAAAATAGTCATCGAGAGGTTTTAGTCGGTATGTGGGCGTATTGATTTTGATTATTGAAGGCTGATAGCCCCGACATACTCTTTTCAACCTCCTTCGAGGTAGCAAACAAGCAGTTTAAAGCGATTTCCTCTCGTTAAAAAAGGTGTGTTTATTTAGGTGGCTGGCAGCGGTTGGATGAGGAGAGCCGAAGATCGAGCCCAATGGTCTGCCATAGGGGAGGTCTATGTCCAGCAGGTGCCGAGTTGAGGGCTGTTACTGATGATGATGTGTTACCGGAAGACGCTGAAGGCCTGCCGCGGGCGGTCCCAGCGCGGCGGCGCGCGGTGCTTGTGCGCGGCGCCCGCCTCCAGCGAGCACAGCGACGAGTGCCGCGTCACGCCGGGGAGCCTGCACACACACACTACCTTCTTACAACGGGCTGCAACTGCGCTTATAATAAACATCAACATAAAAATACAGTGTACATAACATACATACATAAATGTATGCCTGTATTTCACCACAAGGGAAGCAGAGATGCATTTTTGCCCCACATATCGTTAATTGCTTGTTCGTCCCACCTGACAGGGGATGAGCAGATTGCTATTTTTCGAACACAATTTCAGACTCTATGTCACTGAAATTTTACCGTATAGAAAACCTCAATAACATTTTGCTCGCAACGGGAATATTGAGGGATTCAACTACGCCCCCCACAACTCAGAATCGGTCGAGACATTTTCGTCTTAGAAGGACGAGTGCAGCATCATTGTGGGCGCTTTTCGCCCACACGCCATGATTATCCTACTGGACGCGAAGATGGCCACCGGGGGGCTTTGGTCGGTATGCCGGCATAAGAATTTGTTATGGACCCAGGTCGGCCATATTGTATGTGTTTGTATGTATGTGGTTGGTTGTTGTATGTGTGTGTGTATTGTTGGTTGTAGTGTACCTGGGCGGCAGCGGCGGCGGCGGGCGTCGCTTGGCGCGGCGCATGGTGGCGTACACGCACTCGTACACCGACTCGTACGTCGGCTCCTCGCGCTCCAGCCGGGACAGCTGCACCACGACACAAGTTACACTGTGCTACCATACAGGGAGTATGCACCGTCATCGGAAACAAATCCCGACAATAAGTAAAAACAAACCATTCATTCCATTCATTCATTCATTCTATACAGACCATATACATTTAATACTGACGGTATGGTATGGTATGGAAAACGACGTCAACGTCTTACGCATTTTTGATCAGGGTCACATGATCTAATGCGAGTTAACAATTTTTCTCCCATCAAAAAATTGTCTAGCGCAGTTTCATTTCAATAGCTCCAAGAACACTCCTCTAACTCAAAATTTTGAAATTTTCGTTTTTCACATAAATTGCTTTACTATTTAATAAAACATAGCTTACTAATAAATAGTAAAGCAATTTACGTGAAAAACGAAAATTTCAAAATTTTGAGTTAGAGGAGTGTTCATTGGAGCCATCGATTTATACAATTGTTTTCACTTCAAAATATTTTGAGTTTAACCCATTCTTGACCGCCGTGCCAATTTGGGAACACTTACTTTTTGAGGGTACATGAAAAAAGTATTTATGTAAGTTAATAAATTCTCACATTATTGGGTAGTTGAAAGTGTGGTGATTACATATAATATTAAACAATTTAGTTATATATTATAGATTTATTACAATAATTGGTCGAATTTTGCTTTTGAAGGACCTGTCGAGGTACTTGACTGTTTGCAATTATTATATTTTGCATAATAAGTTTATCATCGTAAATAGTTATTATTATTCAAATACGATAAATTGTCTATCTTATAAACAGAATTTAAAAAATAATGATTCATTTTTTACCATTTTATAGCACCTTAAACATTGCTGTGCCAATTTGGGTACACTGGCCACAAGTGTTATTTTTGCATATTATAAGGAGAAACTGCTAACGACGTTATAGTGTCAGTAACAATTGCCGTGGATAAGAGGAAGAGGTAAATACAATCCTCGAAGATTGTGACGACGGCTTGGACTATGATTTGGCTATAATTCTATTGGAACTTTTTATTGATACTGACGAAGGAGATGGTTCTGATAATGAACAAATGTCTTCAATATTGCCAATTCATGTTCTAGGAGAAATCGAGGTATTTAGGTGTTCATAATGTAGATACTCTTTCTGAGTATGAGGATAGCAGTGATAGTGAACTGCCAATGGAAACGAACATAAGACCGCAAATATTAAACCACCGCTAGTGCACCTGATGTACCTGCGATTGGACGAAATTGGTTAGTGCTGATTGTGCCTCCTTTTTTTTGTTCTCGAGGGGAAAGCTGTTTATGGCTCTACTTCCCGCCAGCCCGGGGGCAGTGGGGGGCGGGAAGCGTATATCAGGGTCACAGGCCTTCCAGCCCGGCGCGCGGCGACGTCATATTTGCGCAGTTGTTAGTGACGGGCTGAGTCCTTAATACAGTCTCTAAACCGGCATACCGGCCAAAACCCCCCGGTGGCCATCTTCGTGCCGAGTTGGGCGACCATGGTACGTGAGCGAGAGGTGGCCACCGTTGTCCACAGGCGCCCGGTGCGCCTCCGAGACGTACTTGTCTCGCTCGCCTCGGAGTCAAAGGGAACGCAGTTAAGCAACCTCTACCTTGTTTCGGGCGCCCCGGTTGTGGGTCTGGGGCCCCGCGATGTACAGAGGCCAAAGTGCCACCACCTCTCTTGGAGTCACTTGAGGACGCCCTGCCCCCGCAGCACGTCCAGCGACCCCAAGGGAACAATTGAGTCGCCTTTCACGACATGCAGGGGATACCGTGCTGGGATTCAAAGCCCCCTTTACCTCAGGGCAGGCTGATTGTTCCTCCTTGGCTCCTTCTTATCCTTAGACTTATCCATCATCGATTGACCAATTACTTAACGAGAGTAGTATGAAAGAAACGTTGAAAGAACAGAGATCGAGTATAAATTTGATACAAATAATGAGATACTTTAGGTTCGCTGAAAATGGCCCAATCAATATCGTTGTATGGAGTTGAAGTCCATGGCAAACAAATGGAGGTGGGTTCCCTTCAAACACATGATAGATGTGGCATTACCAAATGCGTGACCATTATAGCTACGTCTAAAGAAGATGTAATGGATCAGTTATATTTTCGCTGAAGTATAGCTACATTTTGTCTTGGACAATCACCTCATCATCATGTTACTCGTCAGATATCATTGTCATCGAATGGTTACAACTGGACGGCAGCGAATATGTTAAAGAAAAAGTTTCCAAAGCGTTTTGGTGGACTTATCCGTTATAATAGGATCCGATAGACTTGCACACTATTTTACCCTTAAGTGGCCATTGTGCCAATTTGGGCACACCCCTATAATTTCAAAATTATAAATAATTTTTATTTTTTTTTTCATTTTTATACTTACTTGTATCCCCAACTATGATTAAATAAAGAAATTTCTGAATTTGTCCTTGTAGTTTCTGCTTGGCCACAAATGGGTTAAATATGATTGCAAACTCTTTTTTTAAGAAATCGTTGTTTTATAATCTGAGTGTTTTTTTATAGCAATTTACCTTAAGCAGCGGGTCTGGCAGGTCCTGGCTCATCTTGCAGTAGAGTCCGTCGGGCTCGTCCCGGGGTGCTTCGCCCTCGGGCAGGTCGGGGATCTCCTCGTAGATGCCCGACGCCACCGACAGCAGGGAGCGCCGGTCCGACATGCTGACACACACGTATTGTATTTATTGAGATGTTTGATTTGAAAGCGTTTAAATTCTATTAAAGAAGTAATCCCGGTGGAAGTCATTGGGGGAGGCCTATGTCCAGCAGTGGACCAGAATTGGCTGACAATGATGATGATGAATGAAGTAATAAGTATAAGAGTGATTGTTTGTGAGTGTATAATTCTCGTCTAATTAACAGGACTTAAGAATTATTATGTATGTGGGAATAAATTCTGTGATTATTTTGACTCGAGTAGGTATTTATGTATATGAGATGTCAACTCACACTAAGTGAACTAAGGTTTACGTCTTCTCAATGATAGACGTGGTCTGTGCCCAGCAGTAGAACGTGTATGGGATAAATGAAAAATGACTGAATGAATGATTGAATGAACGAACAATTGATTGATTGAGTGAATGGATGAATGAACGAATGAATGATTGAATGGATGATTAAATGAATGCTCACTTGTCGTCGATGGTGTCTAGTGAGACGGCGTGCGCCGGAGTGTCGGCAGGCGCCAGCTGCCCCGCGCCCACGTACCGCGACAGCTGACCCAGGGGGATCGGCTTCGATTCCTGACCCATAACATTACATATACTAATTACTATCATAATACAGTTATTATATACATATGACTTGCGCCGAGGATATCAGAAACTACGATAGACTTCTTACATAAACACACAGGCTCGAAAAAAGACACGTGGATCACACATTTGTCTCGGCGTAGGAATCGAACCCGCAGCAGCTTTTCGTTCTTACACTACTGTTCAGCTACACTAGAGGCTGTCAAAAAAATCTGGCGACTCTTTTAAGTAAGTAAGGGCAGTCAAAAAATACGGCGGAGCTTTAAATTAAATGACTAGGTTTTGTTACCTTAGACATGACTAACTCTATATCGTCCAGAGACACGTCAGATGGCCCCGTGTACCAACTGCTGCGGCGCACTTCACCTGGAAACAAATTCAATATTAATACCAGTTTGAATATCAATGAAACTCTTTTTAAGTCGTTTAACTATACAAGGTGTATTAAGACCGTGGTCGGAAACTAAGGCAGGCACCTAATATCTAAGGTAAACTAGATACATTTGATACCGATGTGTTTGTATGGAAAACGTCAAAATGTTTATTGTTTATCGGGATTTTCTTTAACGCCAGGGGATTTGTAATCCCCTTAGCTAAGTGTAACCCTGTGTAAGTCAGTCCATTGTCTAATTGTAACCGCGTGTTATAGTACATACCTGCGTGTTGTGTGGTGCAGTGTGCGGGCAGGTCGCCCTCGCTGCGGCTGAGCTTGTGGGGGGTCCGCGTGTGGGGCCCGTGGGGGGTCCGAGTGTCGCGGGGGGCGCGGGCGGCGTGCGCGTGCCTGAGTGCGGCGCACACGTCCCGCGCGCCCGCCCCGCCCCCGCACCGCAGGCGCAACTCACCCCCGCTGTAGTACTCACTGCACACACAAAACAATACTTGGTAACTTCATGACGAAAGACTCTATAAGGTTTTAAATTAAGAATAACGCTGACGTAAAGATAATAAACTTGGTTATATGTATGTCAGAAAAATTATTAGTAACAAAATAAAATTTACAAAAGGCCGAAAAAGATTTCGGTCCTTGGAGCCATATTTAGCCAGCGAACCACTAGGCACGGGCCTCCTTTACAACTAATAAGGTTTAGGCCGTATTCAACCACGCTGGCTTAGTAACTCCAACATGTCATACCAACCTAATAAAATTTGAATACTCACCTATCGAATTTAACCACGCAGGTTTTATTATCATCAGCCAGCAGTACTTCTGTGACGTGTTTCCATTCTATGAAGGTGGGTAGTTTGTACGCGGGCGCGAGTAGCAGCCCGGTGGCGGATGGAGTGGCCACGCCGTCGACGCCGCCCAGCCCCATCTTGCGAGACAGCTCCGTGTGCGAGACAGACACACAGTACGAGCCTTTCAGCTGCTCTGTGCCTACGAACAACGGGGTATTTAGGTTATCAGTCTATCCTAATATCATCAGCATCAGCCCACATGCATGCACTAAGAGGATAATGTCAGTGGAGGAAGCCAAAGAGGTGTGTTTGGGCCGTGGCATTTGGCGCTCTATAGTATCTGCCTACCCTAACGGGAGATAGGCGTGAGTTTAAGTATGTATGGATACAAACATGGCCTCAATAACAGGATATGTTAAGCTTCCACCAGCTAAAAGGATGGAACGGCTGAAGAGAGGTTCTACAGAAGGGAAGAAAAGGTACTGGACCAATATAAATTTATTTTCATTCTGAAAGGAATGAGCAATTGCTTACTGAAATGTTTTCATTTTGGGACATGACATATTAATTATTCAGTTGTTCTCAATTCTATAAATGAGCTGTAATGAATCAATTGAAATTCATTTGCATGTTACAATTTTGCATTATTTGAATGTTTTAAATGATCTCATAAAAGTCAGTCAGAACAAGTAAATAAATAAAACAGAAAAAATATGAACATGTAATTAAAAATACACTATTATTTGACATGCAAGGCATTTATTTAATTCATTGTCTTTTGCGAGTTTATATAATTTTTAGGTTTCAGCACCCAAAGGATAAAATGGATCTCTACTGCTGTGACTATGCAGTCTGGTTGTCTGTCTGTCTGTCCGTCTATCTGTCAGTAACCAGTCCATCTTAATTATAATTTTAAAAGTTATTTACCTGGTAGAAGAACCTATAGTCAAATTCTTCTATAATTTCAGTTTTATTTCTAACAAGCTCTGCAGTGAGCATATTTATATCTTGAAACACTTAAACGCAAAGGACGAATGTATAGAGAATTCAAATAACCCAACCACAATGGAAGAATCGGCGTTTACGCACACCATTAAAATTCCGAATTAACATTGAATGTATGACGTTCGCACGGTAAATGCAAGCAATGCGATAATTGGCTGTTACTGCGAGGTAGAAGCACCATTGGCGGTGCTCCCATAGAAGCCCAAAAATGTTACACGTTAATTGTGTGATGTCTAGTTTATAATTTATTGTCGGGTCAGGATATTTTTTTATGTCGAATTGCTTATGGAAAAAAAACATTAGCATTAGGACTTTGGGCCTAAAATAAATATCTAGCCCTTTAGGGATTCTACGAAGTGTGTACTGCCACTAGGCAGAATACATTCAACTGTGGTGTACAGTAACTTATCACAAATTCAACATACTGACTACCCATACACTAACTCTCCATTTCGCTATATATTTTCTATGCACTTCACAGTTGTTGTTTTTCATTTGTTCTGGCTTTTATCAAGATCAAAAGTCTCTTATAAGCTCTGAAACTGTATGTTAGTGTGACATTTGTATAGGATTAAAATGTGTGTGGCTATTAAGTATATTTACACATTAATAAACAAGCTTAGATGCTGTAATGTATTTTGTAAAAATGTCAATGTCAGTAAGTCTTTCAAAAATGTAAAAGTAATTCACACAATTTAATGGCATTGAAATTAAGAATACCTGAGTGTTATAAAGTTAACAAAAAATTTAACAACTAATATAGTTTTGAACCTGTTATGACAACTAAAAAAAAAATGTTTGTGTTTTATTTATTTTCCAATAGCCAATAGATTATACCAGATTATTGCATTAACATGCAATGGCATGTAGTGTGGTCTACAATCCTTATCACATTTAACACTCCCAACTGCATGCCATGCATTACTGAACCAATTTCCAAAAATAAACATCAGTCAACACTCAGTCGCTGATTGGAGCATTTACCCTAATTAGTTTATAATGAGCATATGCAATAGTTGTTAATAGAGTGAATGATGCCACATTTCCCATAATGTTCATTTAACTATGTAAACAATTTGATGGGAGATTCCATATTCTATTCAATATTTGCCTTGTATTCATTCATTGATATTACTTATTAACATAAAATTGGCTTATTTATAACAAAATAGATCACTGAAGCTTTGATGTCCCAAACATTTGGCACACAGTAAAATGTGTTAAAGTAAAATGTGTTAACTCATTCAATAAAGAAAATGCTATTAAGACTTGTGCATTCTTGGGAATCTGTGAAGAATCTTTAAACTGTTTAAAATCTATACAATTGAGAAACTTTAATTCTTTTTTTTTCACTTTCATGTTACTGAGTAACTTTGCTGTTAATGAGGGATAGAAAAGAATAATACAGTGGTGTTACCTGGTTTCCAAAGAAACGGGCACTTTTTGCCAAACCATAGTAATGAAAACATATGATACTTTTTTTTATTAATTTCTATGTATATTCAATATTTCTATACATAATGTTTTATTTTAGATATTTTTGTTAAAATTGATAAGTAAATTAGTAGACTGTTTGAATGTTTCTTTCATTTCAATTATTTCATTACAAAGCTTATTGACTTAGCATAGAATCACAATTTGAAAGGAGAAATCAAAGAGAAAGCAATATGTGTTAGTAATTTATGATAGATTTTGAAAAAAAATATTACCTTATGTCTGTTTATGAAAGGAGATTTTATATATTTTTAAACGTAAATTTTTAACTGTTTATTGAAGTTGTTGAAAGTAAAAAAATATATATTTATTATCCTTAACAATTATTAAGTAGCTATGTAGCCAATAAATTGTGAAGACAAAAATTAATCCCATTTTTCGATTTTTTCTTAAATTTCATTTAGGTAATTAGTAGAGTTTTGTTAATAAATATTTGAATAATATATTTTCTGTTTGACCTACATTCAATTAGATATTTAATAGATGAGTATATTAGTTGCCGTAACTGACTCATCGGCAGAGCGCCAATAAACAACAATTGAAGGTGGAACTCACCTACTAATCTATTGCCACTCAATAGCAAGCGAATTTTTTCCATCCACAGCTGGGCGTCATGCAAACTTGGCGCAGCCAGCAGCACGCGAGGTTTGCACGGCTCCTCCACCGAGAAGACCGCGAACGCGTGCGGCCGAGTGCGAGACTTCGCCCTGCGCACAACACACCCAGAAGGTAGCTCCACGCTACCCGCCGCGGCGCCTGCTTCACTACAATACACTGCCAAGCAGCCCCCCGAACACGTCGGGCTCGGCCGCAATATACACCACTGCCTCTTCCATGACTATTGACAATATTTACAATTTAATAAAATGTTTTGATGTCGAAACACTTGTGCTCATGTCATAAATGAAAACTTACCTTGAATGGATTCAGGCCGAGATTTGATTTGAAAGGATATTTCACTTCGAGGTAACCGGACATTTTATGTTTTAGCGTGTGCAAACAAAAGATTTCATGTCCTAGATAAACAAAACAAAAAATAAATACAAAATGCACATGTTCAAACGAAAATGTTTACAAAAACTCATAGAGAAACAGTAAATAGAGCTTTGTCGTTGTAATTTAAAAATCGATACTATAAAAACCGGTTCTCTGCCTGCCCTATATTGTTTATGGTTCCTGCATAGTCGAGTCGTAAAAATCACCTAAAACACCCTAACGTCTAGATATGGGAGTTGCAGTGTATCTACTCGAGAGAATATGTTATGAAATGCGGTTGATGTCCCGTTAAATCTTTACAAATTTAATTTACTGTAAACATAATTGCGGGTGCGCCAACATACCTACATACATGCATATACTTATATAAGAACATACACACAATAATATATATTTATTACGGATTACTGCATATTACTTAGTCACGAAAAGATCTCAATAGGTATAGCTAATATAAGCATTTTATTTTTTACTGTTTTCTGTTTATTTAAAAATTTTTAAGTGTTAATAAATAAAGTTAGATATAGTTATTGATTTAATAAGTGTTTAAAAATATTTCTAAGTAAGCTATAATTTTTTATTTTTTTTATTAGAATTATTATCATTTTGTTTAACTCTTAAGTCGAACCGATGGTCACCATATTGTATTGTAATGTTTTTAAATAATTGTATTTGGTTTCTGCGATACAGGCCTAGAGCCTAGTGCAGCAACCGCCAGTATATGATTTATATGTAACAGCTTTATATGTAACAGCAAATAAATAAATAAATAAATAAATAAATAAATAAATAAATAATGATCTTTTCGATGTATCGCTTACTATACCCTATTCAGGAAGCCGTGAGATAAAAGGTAAACAAACCATAAAATGGGTACTTTATAGGTTCACGATTGTTGAAGTCAATATGATTTATAAAAATAAGTACGAAAGTAATACACTGACAACACTGTAAATGATATTTTAGAATGATATTTGTAAAACTTGTATAATCCTTACAGACTTATTGGAATTCCAATATCATAAATGCCTTAAATATTTTTTTTTATTTAAAATTATTAGTTATTAAGTTATGTAGATGTAAAAACACCCAATAAAAAAGACCCGATTCCCAAACTTAGGGGCCCCATACACCTACAATAATATTGCACAACTAGACGTATTTCTGTCAATAAAATTGACTAACCAGTCTGATCAATATTTTCGTGCGAGCAACATGTCTGACGACGAAGTTTTGACGACAGCCACGCTGGTGATTTTGTTGAAAAGAAAAAAAAAAGAAATATATTGCGCAATATTAACCCTACACGTTCAATAATATTGTACAATCAGAATATTGTTCAATATTATTGAAGGTGTATGGGGCACCTTAGACCGCATGTTAGTACTACTAAATTATAGACCACAGATCATACGATTTGTGGCTAAAAATAATAAAACCTTTAAAATTAATGAAGTTAAAGTTTTACTTGGCAAAAACATAAAAGTAGAGGATTGTCAAAGGTGCATTGACCATGTAATAAAAGAAGAAAAAAAAACATGCTCAAAATTGATTATATGGTTGGATGGCATAATTGATTATAACTTTTGTTATTCATGTTGGTAAGAGTTCATCAGAATCCTCGGAATTCGCTGAATAAATAATTAAATACAGGAAATCTATTGTTTCATTATGCACATAGTTATATACCTTCTAATAAAACTTTTGCAATTGTTTGTTCATACATGTGAACTATGTAAGATAAACAAAGTACAGAAACTAAATGTAGGTATTGTTTGTTTTATCATAGAGTCAAATTAAAAAAAGAAACAGTGAAATAAAAGTTTGAGAAGCCTTGTTTTTTTTTTATTTGTTTATATTTTGTCTCAAGCCCCGGTGAATAGGGTATAGTTTTTTTTGTGACTGCACATAATTTTAATGGCTTCGTACTTATATTCGTATTATTACTGAGGTCTCCTAATTTTGGTTGTATACCTGCAGCATGCTTATCTGTATCCCGCAATTCAGTGTCCGCATGAAAATTTATAAAATATCTTTTCCCGCTTTTTGTCACATTTTCCGTTGATGCTCCGTTCCTATTTGTCGTAGCGTGATGATACTTGTACCTTTACTGGATGATTTGAATAGCTATTAATAACAATAATGTTCTTTTAATTCAAGTCGATTTTGGTTTAACGCGTTTAGCCGAAAAAAAAAACAAACAGTTTCTCGAAGCCATCACTGCTTTTTACAGGCCATCACAGTTTATGGTGTTCTATGGAAATAAAAGAAACGAAATAAAAATTAAAAATCTTTAATATGATGTTGTAACATATGTACACTCGAATCATATTTAAATTGTTTGTACTGAAAGATATCGACTAGATTATATAAAATACAATATGTTCTTTTATTTTCGTCTCGGCGCGAATAAAAGGATTTGGCCCCAGTTTACAGAGATCCAAAACATAATCTGCAATTTTAATTCTTGTACCAAATGTCTAATCGAATGTTCACAACACCAAATATGTATTTTGACTAAATGAATGCATTTTAGCATAATCACAAGTTACCCAAATATTTAAAAAAACTCCCATTTATTATCAAAATTGATAAACTTTGTAAAGATTTATTAAAATATATGTACTTCTAAATTATTATTAATTACTACAACGATTGTTTTGTAATATACATCATAGTGTTGTATAACTAAAGCAAAGTATTTCTTAACATTAAATAACTACCTATCATTATTTGTCGATCCTGGAATGCAACACTCCTGCATAGGTAGAAAATGAAATATAGAGATATATAGTGGTTAATTTTAGTACAGAATAGAATGATGCTGGAAAGTTACATAACTATTTCAACAGACCAGCCCGACTGCACTGAGTGTCGGATGAAATGCAACAAGAAGTGTAGCCTTACCTGTTCCCCTAGGATTCACTAAAAACCTTTCCACTTTACATTGAAGTATCATATGTTAACAAAATTAATAGAATTTTGATTCAAGGGTAGAATGCCCCGTAATATTTATAAATGATTAAATATATTTCACATGAAAATGGTAACTTCAATACCATTTTTAAGGGTTACTGTATACACTTCTACAATAAAGTCCCTAGTCATATTAAGGCTTTAAAGTATCATAAATTTAAAGAAATTACTAAGAGACATCTATGTAACAAAGCCTACTATACAATATCAGAATATATGGAAGATAACGAAGCCTGGGTATAAGTAAAATGTTATTGTAATCCCGGGCTTGACTGGGTCTACTTTAATGGACATGGCTGTACATACTTTATTATTATTTTAGTACCTTGTAAGCAATTAGGTATGTCACGCTCGCAGAAATGTCTGTGCTTACGGCGGCGTCGTGTGCCGGGTCGGTCACTTCCCTATGAAATGGTTGAGGAGCCCGATGGCTGGCACATGCGTCATACTCGTGAACGGGTGCTGTTTGTGGGGACTGGTCTGCCTGATTTGCTTATTTCCATTAATGAAATTTTAACCTGGTTAGATGTCAGAGTCTCCATTTAAGATGACTATGTTGTTCTTATATACAAAATTCTGATATTGTATTAATGAGCTGCTCTAATTCGGGAAATTGAGTCTTTGTATCTGTATTGTAAACTATCTCTTGATTGGAAAAGAGCAACACTAGAGTTTCTTGCCCGTTCTTCTCTAGTGATGACTGCCTTCCGAACAGGGTGGTAAATTTTGAAATGACTGAATCTAAGTGATGTATTTGACATTTTATGGATTCAATAAATATTATTTCATTTCATTTCATTTCATTTCATTTCATTTCATTCATTAAAAATTTAGTAGTAAATAACCGTCTGATAATAGTTTTCGTTGCAATGAATATAGTTAAAAAATTGTGTGAATAAAGACTAAGAGACGCCAAATCTCGTTGAATCTCTTCATGATTGTCAGGGTTACTAAACAGCTCCAACGCAAAAGCTTGGTCCATTGGGAGGCTGCGCAGCAATGCCACGTCTTCTCATCCTACAGGTTTGCTCCTCAATACGCCGTCTCACGAGCGTTGTAACCAGAGGTTTTGGTGGATTCTTATAGTCCAGGCCAGTCCATAGACGCTCTGCGACAGCACTGGTCCGAGGCCACACTCTGAGGATGTAAAAAGTATTTTAAGTGTCAAAACCACAAAACCAGGTAAATATGTTTCGATTTCAGTAAAAGAAAGCCGTGCGCCGTTTGTATTGTAAATGCATATGTATATTTATAAACTTCTTATAAGTGCATAATATAGCACCTCTATATCTGATTAGGGTAGGGAGTATTTTTTTACTTTAATAATAAAAAAATTGAAAGCCTCCGTAGTGCAGTAAGTTGAACACTACGAGTAGCTTGTTATACATGAGGTGATATAATGACTAAAGATTTTTTATCATAAAATTTTTGATATAGCCCTAATTTTCGTTACACCAAAGAGTCGTACTTTCTATCATCACAACAAAAGAATTGTAAGAAGGTGAATTAAGGTTGTAACTATGAGACTGTTATTTCATTTTGTTGTTAAAATCGATTAATATTAATCAATTAAAAACTATTACTTCATGATGATATTAGTGTCGTCTGCCATCTCTCCCCAGAGGCACACCTCCCCGCCAACAATATTGTCGAGGTTGAGGTTGCGGTTCTTGTTGTACACCATCAGTCGAGGATCGTCCTCGAAGTAGGAGTCCCAGCCGAAGTTCTTGTAATCCAAATACCAGGTAGCGGATAACACAACTCGGTGACCAGCGGACAAAATCTAAAAAATACACACTTTTGAGACTAACCTTTTTGCTTCAACCTCATTCTTTTTTCATGTTTGTTTTTTTCTTTTATAATGCTTCTTTTGTGAAAAGGTGATACGCGAAGTGTTTATCTACACCTATTTTGAATCTTTACATGTTTATAAAATTGCTGGATTAAAATATTTCGCTAGTAAAGGGTAAAATAATTAATTCATGCTTATGTAGATAAAATAGTAGGTAAACATTATCCTTAACAGCATTGCTTATATTTATGAGAAGAAAAATATATATCCCCATCTTTTAAGTATATAAGTAAATAATATTCAATCAATCTTTTTTCTTCGTTACACCAAGGTTAATTGATAATTCATTATTAACAACTGCAAGATAGAATACTTCTGGAATACATAGTACCTATACTTGTATAAAATTACAAAGTTCTTAAAACACCTGATTGATGTCAAGTTCTATTGAAAAAGATTTGCGGGGAGACGAGTTTTAGTATCCCGAACATTACCTTCACCATTTCATCGATCCATTCGTAGTTCCATACTTGCACGAGTGTGTCGGCAGATATAGGCACGCCGTTGTCAAACACCTCCTAAAAACGAAAGGCTACATCAAATTTACTGATTTACTTATTCATCCTGCTGCATAATTCCCAAGGAGGGTTGGCGTCAGGCAGGCGGCCGGCCGTAAAACATCTGCCAAAACTCTTATGCAGCATGTTTTGTCCTTTCACACAGGAAGGAAGGACAAAACATGCTGTGCCGACCCCAAACAAGAATTGGGATCAGGGCAGGAGAATGATGACTTATTCATCCAGCTGCATGCTCTGTGTTCATCGTCATCAGTTCATATACGGGATGTTCATATACTGCTGAGCACGGACCCCCTTTAAAACTGTGAGGGCTTAGACCTTAGTCAACCACGCTGACTACACACTTAAGAAATTCTAAAGAGTTGGTCTGTGTTATTTACGGTTAATAATTTTGCTATTACTCTTCTTCTTATTTGTTCTTAACTTTGTCTAGACAAAATTGCATTTTTGTCATTCGTCGCTCGACACTGTCATGCCTGCTGATTTGCTTCTGATAACTCGATGAGAAGCAGCTTGTGAACATGATAAAAAACAGTAGCTTACAGTAGCTTTAGATACATATACACTTACTTGCCAAACTACAGTCTTTGCCGTGTTCCCTAACATGCCAATAGTCTTCAACATGAATGAAGCATGGAGTTGTTTAACCGAGATTTTATTTTTGGACATGTACTTCTTTATCTCCGGATCGGATTCCCTAAAAAAGAAAATGGAAAGGATTGTGACATTTAAACCTCTTGTTAAGATTTTTGAAGGATGATTAAAGTTCTGCTTTATCTGCGCATGGTTTATATTAAAAAATAAACTATTCAAGAGAGTATATTAATAATAAAAATCTGTCAATCAGACATATTTTATCAATACATTTTTCATACAATTGAAATAAAAAATAATAAAGCAGCTTTTTCGCACACCAAATATTCCCTAGGCCTAGGTATGGATATCTTTGCATTTGTTTTCCGGGCTCCGAATTCGATTAAATTGGGCATAGTGTTACTAGGATTATTAAAAAAATCTCAATTCTGATTTCGTGAATGTTAAAAATCCCTGTGGCGCAGTGGCTTGATAACAGTTTGCGAAACGAGAGGCAATGGATAGAATTATTTATGTGATGGATCACAAATGTTTGTTTCAATTTAACGTAGTTTCTAATGTTCATGACAAAAGACTTATATCTTAATGAGGGATCTATCTATGTATATGACTGTTAGGTGTATTTATTAAGTAAAACTTACCAGCAATCCAAACTCACTTCATCGCCTCCGACGTGGAAGTACTGGTCGGGAAACAAACCTTGCACCTCTTGGAATAGTTCGTGGATCAGCTTGTACGTGTTGTTGTTGATCGGGTTCAGCGGCCCGTAGCCTAGGTATTTGTTGTTTTTGTAACATTTCGACAAAATTTGCGGAAGCGCCTCGCCCCAAGATCGCGTGTGACCTGTATAACAACGGAATCGAAAGCTTAAGTAATGTTTACTATTCCATTTATACCTTATTTTTGTGTTCTTCTACCAAAATACCTACCTCGAAACGAATTGATGAATGAATGAATAAATAGCCTACACAAATATGTTAATCTAAGGTCTTTCTTTCATTATGATCAAATGTAATAGGTACTAAATAATAGACTTAGATTTTTGGTCTCGCGACTAAAGTATTTGCGGTGCGATCTAGAGGTCTCGGGTTAGATTACAAAACATCAGCTTCAAAATTTAGTTGTAAGGCTTCTCCCGAACAAATTATACATTGAAAGTTAAATGAAAACTTGTAAAAAAACAGGAGGATCTCACCAGGAACGTCAATTTCAGGCAGCACGCGTACTCCGCGATCTCGCGCGTACTTGACCACATCCAAAATGTCGGCGCTGGTATACACCATTGAAGGGTAAAATGCGCCATTATCGCTGTACACATACATTTAAACTTATTTACTACTATACTAAATATCTATTACGAAAGCATTATTCGAAAAATTTTAAAACTGCCATGGCCTTGAGGTTTAGACGCGCGGTCTAGATAAAAAAGATATTGGCTGTCACATTAAATAACTACATACACAAATAATTATCAAGTACTTCAACGGTGAAATATAACATCGTAAATAAACCTGCATACTTAAATTTCTTAGGTGTGCAATCCGTAACCTTCAATTGGTCAGTATGGTTAACGACGGCTTAACTCCTTAATTGTAGAGGAGGCCTGTGCCCAGAATTAGGACGTGTGTGGGCCGATAATAACGATTAAATAAAAAGTGTAAATTTCACATATTCTGTTACATTTACATCAGAGAATCTCATAAATCTGTTTAATGCGAACTATCATGTTAAACACATCTTATAAATAGTTTATACAAATGCTCGAACCTTTCTTCTTCTTCTTCATCAACCCATATACGCCCACTGCTGAGCACGGGTCTCCTCTACCATTGAGAGGGTTTAGGCCATAATCCACCACGCTGGCCTAGTGCGGGTTGGCGGACTACACACCTAAGAAATTCCTAAGAACTTTTAATAATACCGAACCTTTATACATATATTTTTTTTAATTTTGAAGTCATTTTTCATTCTAACTATGGAGAGGATTATAAGCGTCATTAAGTATTTAAGTTTTATAATTTCATCGATAAGGTAATCTTACAATAAATGCGCTCTAGCTTAAACATTGATTACCAGATTTAAGACAAATATCACTGCTGAAAATGCAGTTTAGGATAAATAAGTATAATCGTAGAATCCAGTACCTAAATATAAGTTTTACGATACGTAACGTAATAATTAGCATATTTATTTATTTACTTTAAAAATTGTTAAAATAAGATGAAACATAAAATAATTAACACATGATAATGGATCGTGGCCACATCCTGGACTATTAACTATGCAAACAAAGATAAACGCCATTCTGTTGCAAATAGGATTTTGCGATAAGCCATGTCCTGTGATAATATTTATTGTAAAAGGAAAAAGACAAAACGATAAACTATTAGAAAAAAAAACAGTTCTGTATGAAGTCATTTTTAGTACACGTAAAACAAAATGCACAGAACAATCACATATATAATTCTGAGCAAGACAACAATTCTAGTGTTTCAGAAACTAAGAGAGACTTTTCGGTCTCTCAAGCACTCAAACCCGAAACAAATATTTGTGGATAAAATTCTTGGTAATTATACACATAATTTCGAATAGTCAGAGGAGCGTGTCTGGGGGTTTGAACCCGCGACAACCGAGATTCTCGACTGTGCGCATAAACCTCAATGCCGTCACTGGCCTATCGGACCTCATTGTCTCTTTAAATGTCCAGTTTTAAACTAAAATGCTTAAAACAGCGCTTTATTCAAGTATCCGGAATAACCTTTAAAGAAAAATCTTGTCAGGTTTGAGCGGACCATACCCAGCTACCACTGGCACTACTAAAATTAGGAGAATATACGATCCTACATACACGCATTCGGCAGGAATTCTTGATAGTCTTGCTAGGACACTGGCAATATGTAGTCAAGGCAGCAGGAATATTCTTATTACCACATGAAACGTAGGTATTGAAATAAGCTTCTGTCGCTAAGGACTGGCTGATAAAACGTTATAAACACTTAAAGCTTTGAAATTATAGTTGCATGAAATTTAAAGCCGCTGCTGCTAAGTAGTCGCCTTAAAAAACATAAAATATACATATCGGTATCAGTGTGTTTAAATATGTTCCTACCTCAATTCCGGGAATCTTTTGCTCTTATACGGGAAGCTTTGGTCGTCCACAATATGCCAGTGGAGCACGTTCATTTTGTTCATAGACAATGCGTCTATGGTTTTTTTAATATTTTCCAGTGATAAGTAATGTCGTCCAGTGTCTATTAACAGACCACGATGCTTGTATTTCGGGTAGTCTAAAATTGCGGTGACATTAATGCGAACATCCTAAAAAGTGAACACAACACACTAAAGTACATGGCAGTGTATTTTAAATAAAATGTCTTGACTAAAACCAGCATTGTTTCAAATCCCTTGCAGGAGCGAACCTTTTGCCGTATTTTGCAAATATAATATGTCCATTGTACATGAATATACATGTGATTTTCGATCTGATACTAAGAATTAACTGCACGTAAAAGTTTATGATAAGGTTCCTGAAGGAATTGCTATCTCAGTAGTTTATCGTCAGGAAGTAACAACTTTATCTCTTACAACCATCAAAATTAGGACAGGCCAGCGGCGGATTAAGACATTTGCCGCCAGTTAGCTATTTAGATTTATCCGCCTTTTGGGACTAAAAAAAATCTTTTGTTTTTAAAATAATCTATATTTATCTTACAAGCAGGGTGACGATATCCGCAAGATGGCTAGCAGAGGTTGGATGAAGAGAGCCGAAGATCGAACCCAGAGGCGACCCAAAAGAGAGGCCTATATCCAGCAGTGTACGAACTGAGGGCTGTTGATGATGACGAAATAAAGCAAAAATTGTCTTTGGGACAAATCAGCCGCCCTCTAAAATTACCGCCCTTGGCTTCAGCGTAATCAGCCTGCTGGTAAAACCGTCACTAGAACAGGCGATGCCGAAACTCTTTTATGCTCTGCATTACATTTACAACATTACATCTCCTTTCCCCTCCTATCTTTTAAAGCTACAGGATGGATGGGTATACTCTGTATCTTAGACTTTTCTTCATATTGCCATACAATTTAGTTGCGAAGCTGTGATTCTACTTACTGTGTAATCATTACCAAAATATAATAATTGGGTGAAAGATTCCAGCCCTCTTAAAATTCCCCAAATGGATGAACTTTCTAACGTTGACACGTTGTCGACTTTGAGTACATCTGCAATACAATGAAACTTACACAACGCTTGTAACATAGAAACATGGGCAGAAAGGGATTTTTTACTCCCGTTTCGTTAAATGTTAGGCCGGCGTTAAAAATTCAAACTGTTGCTTTTATGAAAAAATATCCTTTTTCAGACCTCATTTATTGGAAAGGATGCAAATGAACCACGGAGCTACTTGAGCTTGGTCATGAACACCCACAATACTGGAGGAATCATTAATGTTCATAAATCGTATGGTTAATAAACTATCGTGTATGTATTCGTGTAGTGTATTTTTTTCCTGTCTTAGATAAGTGGTTTTTCCTCAAGTAAAGTTGTTAGTTTTTTATGCTACCTATACCTAATACACAAAATATAGTTCATTTGCAACTATGAAACTGTAATTTTTACTCAACTCAGATTAGATTTCAAAGTAAGTCAACGACGTGCTATTATTTTATTATCTCCGATGTGCAAAAGGATTTTAAAATATTTCTCTATCTATAAACCTTCATAGAAGTTGAACAAAAAAGGATATTTATATAAAAATAGACCTACAGCTTTCTACCATGTCGTAATGTGGGTAATCTTCGCATTTATCGTTGAGAATCACCTCCAGGTGTCTGATATCTCCGTAATAAATCCAATCGCGGTTAATTTTTTTACTCTTGACCCATTGTTGGTTATTCTTGGCAACGGAATGCATCTGCATCCAAATTTGCTGGTAGCGGCCCAATGCATCTTTCAATATACTGCAAGAAAAGCCAGGCACCTGCAAAATAACACAGTTTGTTAATTATTTTAATAATATATTGCCTGCATTTTTGATACCTAATACGATTTTCTATTTCATTTCATCATCAGCCTTTAATCGTCCACTGTTGGACATAGGCCTCTCCTATGGCACGCCACTGGGCTCGATCTTCGGCTCTCCTCATCCAACCGTTGCCAGCCACCTTGCTGATATCGTCACCCCACCTAGCCAGAGGGCGTCCTACACTACGTTTGCCGAGCCGTGGTCTCCACTCCAGAACACGTTTACCCCAACGGTTGTCGGTTCTGCGACAGATGTGACCGGCCCACTGCCACTTCAGCTTGCTGATCTTTTGGGCTATTTCATTTATTGAAATATAATTCTGGATCTCTTGGCGAGAAAAAAGTTGAAATTATGAACCAAAACACAAAATAAATTTCATCATCGCCGTTATGGTGACTTGTTATTTTAGTGTAAAAGATAACATTATTTTCAACTCCACAATTTTATTTTATGGAGCCGAAACACTTTCCCGCTTTCCCGGTCAATACCTCAGTGAAGGGCGAAAATGCTATCTAATTGTTTGATTAGTTAGCACTGCACCCGGCCATCTCGATAACCTCTTTAGCCGCCTCGAATGAAAGGCGATACATCGTCGGAATGCTAAACGCAACGCATCCACTCCACTATCTTTGTGTCGACAAATCTAATATTGAAAAGAGTTTTTTGTTTGTTTAATATTTTTTATTATGATTAACTCAAAGACTGCTTAATCGGTTTGAACTAATTTTCAACAGACATAGATGACAAGGGTTCATTTTATCCCGGATAAAAATAATGTTCTTCTCATTCTACGAAAACACAAATTTTATCACCGATAACAGTGATTAAATAAATAAGAAAAGGTTTACTCACTGTTACTCTAATAAATGAGCTAAATTTCAAGCAAATTCGTCCAGCTGTGGGCTGTGGCCCAATTGAATAGTAAATATCCAAAAATACATAAATTTGCATACAATTACCTACAGTAAATTTTAGTACGTTAATTTTTATAGAGAAATGTGTTCACTGTATATAATTAAATGTTTAAAAAAATATTATCTATAATGATGACGCGACAATGAAATGTATAGCATATCGAATTATTTCTTCGTAGACATGTGAAGAGAACCACATTTGTGTTACAGCCCCATTTTAAATTTTCATTGAAAGAAAAAAAATCATAAATGAATGTTCGTTTTGTTTTAATAAATCGTCTCTATGTATTGTTTTTTATGTAACTATTTTCATTAATTTTTATTTTTCCATTTTTAGTCATAAAAGCAAATTCAGAACTATTTTTATTTCTCTTCTTTTTATTTCTAGGTATAAAAAAAAATTAAGTATAACCCGTGCATAAAAATGCAATAAACCAAAATAACACTTAGGTATCTATAGGTACTCTACGGATGGATGAGGGCTGCAGAACACCTGGATACCTATACTCTAAACCAGTGGTCGGCAACCCGCGGTCCGTGGATCTCTCACTTACGGCCCGCGGATGGCTGTGACCCGTGTTTTTTTTTTTTAGGAATATGGGGTCAATATCACAAGTGCGGCCCGCTTTTTAATTTTGTTTCTTTTTTTTTTAATTCCGGGGTGAATATCACAAGTGCGGCTCGCCTATATTTAATTTGCCATTTTCTGGCCCTTGAAAGCCAAAAGGTTGCTGAGCACTGTTCTGTACTGATATTATAAAAACATAAAATTTGTGAGTTTGTGACGTTATAGATGGTAATCTCCCGATCTACCGAACCGATTTGAATGATTTTTGGTATAGATTTATGTACTTAAGAGCGGCCTGCCTATATTTCATTTGCATTTTCCCGTCCCTTGAAAGCCAAAAGGTTGTCGACCACTGCTCTAAACACTTATTCTTATCATTTTTACTAACAATGTGTTTAAGTGAATGAAAATTAAAGAATAAGTGTTACTTTATCTCATATCGTTAATACGGCTACTATAAAACTTTGTATCTAGACACATTTGTATTTGTGACGTGTGGTAGGTTACAGTGTCATATAAATTTAGGCTTCGTTACATTCACCCCAAGGTCGAATGCTTATTAGTCCGATATTAGTCCGAGTCAGATAATAATCTATTTGTATTTTAATATTTTTACTCACGTCATAGATCATATTTGTTATTTATTGCACTTGGATTCAATAAAAATGCTATTATATTATTAGCTAATAGGTATAATAATTATTAATTATGTAAATAATAATAAACAAATCCTTTTGTAAATTACATTGTACGGAAGAAATCTCAGTTAGTGATAAGATCGCCTATTGTCAATTAGTTCTAATGATTTCTTAATTCATTTAGTGTACAATAATATACAAATAAAATCATATCCTAGGCGTTTGTAATGTGTATAAGCTAGAAGGAAAATTATAAAACATATAATAAGCGATAGGAGAGGCCTGTGTCCCGCAGTGGACGCAATAAAGGCTGATGATGATGATGATGATGATAATAAGCGATAACATGTAAGTAGTGTTGAAACAGAACCATCGTTGTGAGCTGTGCCTATTTAAATCGAATTCATGAATAGCCTTGCACTAAATATTGTTTGAGCTATCTGTGTACGGGAACCGTTACTGGCGTCCTTGTCAAAACAAATATAGGTACTGTTTATCAGCAGTTCTATTTATTAAAACCTGCATTAAGTAACAGTAATGTGTAACTGTATCAAATTTTTAAAATGATAAAAGCAAATAAAATCATATAATATAACTTACCGTAACATTTAACTTTTCTGGATCATACGTAAAAAACTCAATGCTTTTATTTTCTGACTGAGGTTTCGGCCAAACGTATCCTTCCGTTGGGATGTATTTTGGGCCGGGACTTATAACGTAACTGTAGCCCACAGAGAACGGGTAAAACATATATAAAAGTATAGTGCAACTCACTATGATGCTCATTATGATAAAAATGCGCCAGTACCGCTTATTTAACGCGACCGAACTTATCAACCGTGGTTTTCGTTCTGGCATTGTATGTACGTTTTCCGCATAATGTATTAATATCGAAGCAAACAGTGTACTCCCTAATAGAAAAGGAAAGTTCAGGTCGCCACACCCAAAATGACTCAGAAATTGAGTGGCTAATTAATTATTTTACGAGAAATTAATAGGTTTAATTTTAAGCACAATAAATACGTTTTGAATAAACAAAATTTATTGTGGATATTTGTTGTTGTTTTGTTTTAAGAATTTTCGTCTTTTAGTAAACAATTGTCTCCACCGTGACATAAGTAAAGTACAATTTTTCATGGGCAATTAAAGTACAATTTTTTTTTCTCTTAACTACATATGAGTTAAAAATTTTAAAACGCCATAACACCAAAGAGGTTTGAATGTATGCTTTCATGGTCGAAAGAATTAACATATATTTGATGATTAAATTAGTAGAAAAAAAAGCTTTTATACACTTTTCTTAGTTTATTTTGTCTCAATCAGATTAAAATTGTTTTATTTTACCAGCGGAGTCAGAAGACAAACAAGTTTTATTCCTTTTTACATCCTTATAATATTTGATCTTTGTACGTTATCGTCTGTATTAGGATTAAATGCCAGTTTTTATACCTTCATAAACTCACGCCTGTCTCCCCTTAGGGTAGGCAGAAACTATAGAGCGCCAAATGCCACGGTTCAAACACTTCTTTCGCTTCCTCAAATGACATTAACTTCTTCATGCAAGCACGTCGATTTCGAGGACTCTATTTTACCCTTTTGGGGCCATCCATAAATTACGTCACACGAAATCCATGTTTTTTTTAACCCCTACTCCGTCTTTGTCACAGCTGGTCACATCTTTTTTAATCTTACATCTAAAAATTAGTGTATAATAACAGCAGTTCCGAATTAGTTTTTCAAAGGGACTTAGGTCGCCGATGCTTGCTACGTAACACTGATTGAGCGATTTAACGATTATCACTATACAATTTGAATGTTATGTTTACGTAAGTAGAGTTATTTTAAAGATTTTGAAATTTAACGTCTCGATATTTAGGTCCCTTCCCACCCCTTGTCACACAATTACACACTCAGTCGACCCCCTACCTCCTCCTTAACGTGTGACGTAATTTAGGGATGACTCCCTTTAAAGGAATACCTTTGTGATGTTTATAGGTGCACCTAGGCCGTCCTCGACCGACTTCACCACCACCATACCAGTTTTCATCGGTATTTATAACTAAAATTACATGATCGTTGTGGTTACAGCTCATTGTGTGAAGATATTATTATCTGTAATATGAGTAAGCTTATATTATTAGATCTGTAAATAATTTTTTTTTGTTTATTAGTAACATAAACATGTGTTGTGTTGCATATAAATGAAAAATTATGTATTACAAAAATATACAATTTAAATCATCATAATAAAACTTTATCGAAAATTTCTAGTGAAAATATAACTAATATTATTTTTAAATTATCAAAAACGCTTGTGAGGGAGGCTGTTTAATCAGTAGCTAAGTGAGATTGTCCACGCTTTTCCACTCTATCCCCTCTTCATCTCTTCTTCTTCATCAACCCATTTTCGCCCATTGCTGAGCACGGGTCTCCTCTACCATTGAGAGGGTTTAGGCCATAGTCCACCACGCTGGCCTAGTGCGGGTTGGCGGACTACACACCTAAGAAATTCCTAAGAACTCTTAGGTGTGCAGGTTTCATCACGATGTTTTCCTTCACCGTTAAAGCAAGTGATGATTCAATGTGAATACACACATAACTTCCAAAAGTCAGAGGTGTGTACTAGGGGTTCGAACCTGCGACCGTCGAGATTCTCGACCGCGCGCCCAAACCCCGAGGCCATCACTGCTTTCCCCTATATGTTTTAAAAGGCAAAAACACGCTGTAGATTGCGAGAGTGTAGGAAGAACTGAAATTATTACCGCCTAATCTCATTCACGATAACTTGATTCTTTTGGTATATCGACTAATGATTGGAAACAGAAAATATCTAGTAGTTCAAAAATATTGCGTTTTAAAATATTGCATTATGTGTGAAATTCTTTATTACTTTCGGCACGTAAAACATCATGTAGATAAGCGATAGTGGGTCAAAGTTCATAATAAGTACCTATTTAATATAACAGGGTGATTTTTAGACCTTCCGCCATATTTAAATAGGTGTTTTAGACCACGAAAGTAAACGACTTCCCCAAAGAAACACGGGTCGAAAAGTGAAAAAAAATTCAGACCTTCACACACGAAACCAACCACGTGACCAGTTTTCTATGGGAGGGTCGAATTATTTATCACGTTTCGACCCATGTTTCTTTGGAAAAGTTGTTTAGTTTCATGGTCTAAACCACCTATTTTAAATTGACAGGAGGTCCAAAAATAACGCAGTATGTAAAAATTAAGGTTGAAAAATAAAATAGTTTTATATTTAAAACAATTTTTATTAAGAAAAAGGAGCACAGCCATGATCATCAAAGTGTTCAATAAAATTATCGACGTGGATATCGATATGAACGATGTTACGTCCCTTTCCTTCCGACCGATCTAACATTATACAAGCGTCTATTATTTTCAGTATTCCTATTTTAATTTTACTTTGAAGCAATAAAGTCTCAAAATTTTCGGATAACGCTTATATCTTTAGGGACTTTTGTCTTGTATGTATTATTTTTATATTTATCAAATCATGCCTCGTGGTCTCGCGGTACAAGTATGTGCCGTGCGATCTAGAGGTCCTGGGTTCGATTCCCGGGTCGGGCAAAGTGTTATTGGGTTTTTTCATTACGAAATTCTCAGTAGCAGCACGGAGTCTGGAAATGTGCCCGAAAAACGGCAATAGGCTCGCCCCCTATTACGTGGGACTGATACATACCTGGCGAAATGTGGGTGCAGAAATGCATCTCTGCCTACCCCTTCGGGGAATATAGGCGTGAGGTATGTATGTATGTATCAAATCATTAAAATAATACGTTTTTTATTTCAAAGTCATGTCTCAGAAAAATTGACATCTGCCAAAAGAATCAACTTATCGTGAATGAGGTATAGTCTTATTATTTCTAACGGTAATTCCTCTATGAGCAAGAGTACAATAGAATGGTTAATGTCAAAAAAAAATACTTGTAAAGTAATCGAAGAAGGTTCAATATGTCTTTCAGGCAAAATTTTATTAATAGAAGTAAAAAGTTTGGATATTTAGAGCTTCACCTCTTAATTACGGAAATTTAATACGGGTGAAACGTGATTGTTACAATTTACTCATTCTTCATTCAGATATAATATAGGTAGGTACTTATTAAAGTATCATAAATGAGAGTACTCGTCTTATACATATTGCTTTACTGGTCCTCAAACGCAAACGTGGTGCAAGCCCGAGCGATAAGCGTAATGAATGAAGTCGTTTTTATAGCCCATATGAACTTAAAAACAAATTGAATTTTGAAATAGATGACTACGAAAATAATAGTTTTGGTTTCGAACCTTAAAAACTCTGTTGCTTATCATTGCCTAATAGGTACCATTAATTTCTACTGACGCCCGTACAATATAAAATTAGCATACTAAAGATTATGGATTCGATTTGGAAAATAAATGACAAAACTTTTATAAAAGTGTTTTTTTCTGAGTGAGTCTCTGAGCCTGACAAACATTAAATCAATAGTCTCTAATTAATATGAGGCTACACACACACTAGCCGATATATAGCTGTTGCAATACAGTTTTTAGTAAATAAAAAAACGAATAAAAAGAACAATTATACATTAATTACACTGGTCAACACGATTTTTGGGTCTGGCTCCTGAATATGAAATTTTAGTTTCTCCTATGTCACAAATAAATAAAAAAATATCTATTCCGATCAAAGTTTGCTTTTGTAGAAAATAGAGCAATTTTATGAATTTTAAAAAATGTATACAATTTTTTATGTATTCTCTTTAACTTTATTTAAAATTATAATAAGGTTTTTTTTATTGAACACAAAAAGTGTTTTTATACAAGAAATATGACAAATAATAGCAAACAAATAGAAAATAACAAAAAGTCGAGTTCAAAAACGATTTTTTTAGTTGATCTTTTATGCATGTATTGGCTTTTTTCGTATGAACCCCTAAATACCAGTTTGGACTTTAGCATTCGATAATTTAGCAAAGAATCTCTTTAAATATCTAAAAGCTCCCGAATTATGATCTAGAGCTTTCAAAATTATCTTCATTAGACCTTTTTTTTCTTTTTTTTTTTCACGAGAGGAAAGTGCCTTAAGCTCCCCTGTTCGGTACCTCGGGGGAGGCCGTAAGGGGTATGTCGGGGTCACTGGCTACGCCAGCATACCGACTAAAACCTCTCGGTGACCATCACACGCATTTAGGGCGGTTTTGCGGCATCTCAGGGCCAGAAGTGCCCTAAATGGTCCGCTGCCGCCCAGCGCACCGTCCAATTTTGGACCCCTCCAAATTGGGAGGGCTTGGTATGCCCTCCACTTAATCTATTTGGACGTTCGCCTTTCGGGAACGTCCGCGACAGTTAAGAGGTCACGTCCTCTGCCGCCAATCTCGGGGTTGCATCTTCATTAGACCTAACTTTATACATTACGGTGGTATCAATATATCTTTGGGCTTTACGATTGATTTAGCATTCATATTATGTTTTCCAATTTGAAATTAAAGTCGATCAGGCCATATACGCCGTTGGTAATATTTTAAGTCTGTTCTGCTATCCCATAAGCATAGGTGACAAGAATATTTGGTTTATCCGCCTTATCCTTGCTTTGATAAATTCACCGCAAATAAAACAGAATGAATCAACATATTCTTTACACAGTCTTGTTGCCATTTTCTATCTTAATACGACATAAAAGTCGGTTGTTATAACTGTAATAGATTTTTTTTAATAGTAATGGACAAGTAAACACTCACTAGTGTAATTTAGAAATAATTATTTGCAATTAAGATAATAATCAAAGTGCTACCACCCATTGTTTATGATTATAATCAATGAAAATCTTCAAACGAACTTATCGACATAAATCAGACAAAAGCAAACTTTAAGACCTAAAAATTTATATCCGAGTATTTTTCGATGTTTGGAATCAGAATCGAAGCATTAGAACAGAAACCCAAAAAAAATTTTTTTTTTTGTTGACCTGTGTTATTTATACTTACTACGAGAAACAATGTCATTATTATTATTATTTAAAAAAAAACAATCTTTTGCAAAATGAAACAGCAAAAGGATCGCACTGGAACCTAATGCTAAATGCAGTGTATAATCACCAGCATTTCGAAAACTATAATGAGATTACGTTTACTAACAGTCGATATCATACACATAATAATGTGTGATAATAATCACCCCCTGTACAGCAACAACATAGATCTGTCGATTGCCGAATAATTATTAATTATATTAATTTTCTTTTTACTAGTAAGGCTACAGCTATGATAAGTCCCTTAATTTTTTATTATTTTAGATGGCAAGCATTCGTATGAATTGTCAGGTGACAGATCGAAAATTATTGAAAACTAAACACTTGTCATCAAGTGGGGAAGTGTTTCTTTGCCTGAGTAGTAGACAAATTTAGACAATTCGAGAATTATTTATGCGCATAAAGGAATAAAATTACAATATATATTATGAGGGACTTCATATCATTGTTATTAACAATAGGCGTACTTGGGCACGGCCTTGGTGCAACCAACCCTACCGACGAAGATGTAGGAAACGGCAGATATGTGATCGAAGGTAAAGTGTTCCCGCCTGAAGAACTCCAGTCTACCGTCTGGCAGGTCAATACACGCGTGCATGTTAATGGAGGCGAATACATCGGCTTCATTAGAGAGGATGGCGTGTTCGTCATTCACAATGTGCCCTCTGGATCTTATGTCGTGGAAATCGTCCATCCAGACTACATGTACGAACCAGTTCGAGTGGAAATCAACTCCAAAGGCAAATATCGAGCGAGAAAAGTGAATTACATACAGACATCACAGGTCATTCAAGTCCCTTACCCATTAAGAATGAAGCCATTGTCGAGGTTCAGGTATTTCCAGTTGAGAGAGCAATGGCGTCTTACAGACTTCTTGTTCAACCCTATGGTGATAATGATGGTGTTACCGCTACTCTTGATCATGGTCCTACCAAAAATGATGAATGACCCCGAAACCAAAGAAGATTTAATGCAGATAAGCAATCTTACCAAAATGTCCGAGATGCCTGAAATGTCTGAAATGATTACAAATCTGTTCAGCGGAGGAGCCTCTTCTAAAGCTACTAGCTCAAAAGCAAAGCAAATAAAGAAGAGACAGTAGTTTAATTTACTACATGTTAAGCAAATATTATGTATTTATTGTGTAGAACATATTAAAGTATTAGTAAAAGTAAGAAAATGTTGTTTTTCTTCAGGAAAAAGTACTGATATTTAGTTTTATATAATCTGTAAAGAAATTTATTTTGTATTGAATTCTGCATTCAACATTGTTTCATCCTTAAAAAAAATATTAAAGGATATATGTTTGAATACAAAGGCCTAGATTTAAAGTGCAAAGAGCATTTAATTAATTACTCAAATCCAGGAGTTTAGTCTGCCAACCCGCACTAGGCCAGCGTGGTGGACTATAGCCTAAACCTTCTCAATGGTGCTCAGCAGTGGGCGTATATGGGTTGATGAAGAAGAAGAAGGAGTTTAAATACAAGGCTATGATCTCATAAAAATCTTAGTTCAATTGTCATGTCATGTCATTCCTTTTATCAGTAAATCAAGATATTTATATATAAGTCATAGTATACCCTAAAATTTGATTTTTACAAGTTCTTTTGAAATATCAGTTTTAAAGATTGCCACTTCGGAATGTGTTATTGCTGTGACAGAGAAATGTCAAACTCCCTTAGCAACAATATTGTACAACCTGTTGTTGTATAAGCCTATACTACAATTGTGTGGAGGTAAGCCATAGAGGTGAGGTTTTAACTTACAATGCTGGTCTAGAAAGTTTGGTGGATTTCACATTCCTGTTAAATGTATTGTAGAATTCTTAGATGTTTTGGTGTGAGTGTACACATTTTTGAAATATACTAGGGATGTTGCGGATTCAATTTTTTTCACATCCGCGGATGCGGATGCGGATGCGAATTTTAAGAGGCTCACATCCGCGGATGTGGATCTGTATAAAATTGATCGATTGGTTGATTTGTATAAAATGTTATTGCTTTCCTATTGGTCAATCAGCACGTGCGGTCACCCACTCGACACTCGAGACCGACACGCGCACCTCGCCGCCCCTCCCCCTTTCTTTCTTTTCGCGATCTGCTACACATCCGCAACCGCATCAGCTCCGCAGCGATTTATGCGGATGCGGATGCGGATGTCCAAATTGATGCGAATGTTCCGCATATGCGGATGCGGATGCGAATATTCGCAACATTCCTAAAATATACATAACACATATAGTACATACAGCATTAAAATTTTGTTCAAGGAGATGTAGGCGTCAATGTCAATCCTATTTCATCAATTGTGTTATATGTTAGATAAGAAAGAAGTGTTAATTTTTCCAGTACATTTGCAGTGTCATGGATACTTACAATTTGATTATGAAAAACTTTAAATTTGCCTGACTCGGTAATTTAAGGCGAGAAATCTTAATCAGACGCTGCAGACTTGCCACGGGAGAAGCTATCGAGTTATGAAGATTACAGTTTCTTTAAACCTTGCTAATGGCAGACACATCAAGATCTAGATAGGTATACTCAAAAACTGGAATACAATCAGATATTAGTAATGTAGTAAATAATGGAACAAGCATAGAAAAAAAACATAGATGGTTGAAAATTTTTATTTGGAAATAAATCTATAAATAGTCAATAATGTCAACTCTACACTACTGACAAACTTCTTCAACAACTTAATTATTACACACAATACATATGTTGTATATAAAAGTAAAAAAAAATCAGTCATTGGTAAGTTTTGGACGGAAACTACTTAAGTAACACGTTTAGAAATTATATAGAGAGATTCCTTTATTACATTACAAATTTTGATATTAATTTAATAATTTTTTTGGACGGGATATTTCCGAATTTGTACTTAATTCACGAGTCATAAATATTTTCAATAAATTTTATAAAAAAAGAAATGAAAAAGGTGTCAATACGCCATTGCAAGTATTCCAATGTGATGACTTTTATTGCCAAATTATCACACTATCTATCTTTATGATATTCTTGCAAGTCATATATTATCTATAATGTAAAGAAAAAATATAACACATTATAAAAAAAAATCTGATCAACTGCAAGTACATGAGTTAAAATAGTCTTACATCATACAAGAACCTATACACATTTATAAAAAATTATACCATTAATTTGTCTTTCTTTAGAAATTGTTGCACATTTCTTGTATTGTCTTTTTCTAATAAGGCATTCCTAAAGTGCTATTGCATGAATTTGTAATATTCCACACACTTAATATATAATATCCACTTATATTTATATTATTCTAGTCAGACACAGATCCAGCAGATATACAGCAAAGTGATGTAGCATTATCCTTATGTAAAGTATAAATGATTCACAACCCAATATGTTTATAAAATTACATTGTATTGAACAACAATTCTTTTGGCAGCCAACACACTTTTTTGCATAAATATAATGCAACATCTTATGGTTTACAGAATACATGATGTTACAAACTCACCGGATCCAAAATTAATTTGTTTTACTTTTGGTACAGTTTATTGAGTTTTATAGATATTGTAGGAGTTCCTAGCAATTTCCCACACAATGCTAATTCACAATAGTAAATGTGGGTGAGTGAAAGCTCACAAGTCCCACAACTTTTTTTTTTTTTTTTGTGTTGTCGTTTACTCCAATCTGTCTCCTTCGTGGGACATTCAGAAGTATGTTGGTTGGTGCTATCGCTGGCTCGCTCAGTATGTGACCTATGTCACATCCTCAATGTTTAAACAGTTGTTAAATTTACTGTGATTGGATTATGTCTTGAGGTATTTTGCGCTTTAATCGTCGCGTTTTGTTGGGATTATCCATTAGTGTCTGGGCAAGAGTATTTGGGTGTTGTTGGATTCGCTCTTTATAGGAGGCTCTTTATAGGCAAGTCCCACAACTTAGCACTGAATCTGTGTCTGCTCATTTGTGTTAATAAAATCATGCGAAAGTAAATCCAGAATGTGAATGGTAACAGTAAATTAAAATATTATTACTATATTCAACACTGGACTGTAAGATATGAGATTTACTTAACCCATTAGGTACCAATGTTCCCATTTGGGACATCTCACTTTTTGTCGATTCATTCATAACTACCTGCAATGTTTTAATAATTATTCATGTCATTAGTTTCTACACTGTGTGGTGCTAAATATCAAGCCAATTATTCACTTGAAATTATTGCCATTTATGTGTTGTTGATCAAAGAACGTAGTTTTTACGAGTTTCGAAATTTTCAATTGTTTCCATTTTGATTATTCTGTAATTCGATGTAAGTATTTTATAATTATTGTAAAATAATATCAAATAGTATCTAAATAATAGCTTGTAACTAGTAATTTGATTCAATGGATGGCAGTACTTATTGAATTTCTTTATTTAAATATGTTCCCAAATGGGAACATTGGACTGATGGACTAAAAAAATATTTGGTTATTTTTTTTTTATATTTTTTTTATGTGCTCCTTATTATATATACTCTTTGAAAAATATGTCAAACAATACAGAAAAAAGTTGGTACCTAATGGGTTAAGCATAATTCTAAATGACACACATGTATATATACAAATAGACGTTTCATATTGCTCTTATTAATTTTTGAAGGCAAGTACGCATTATATGCCATATAGTTCACAATTACACAGATTAGTACTCAGATTTACAAAGCCGATAGTTGATATGATTAAGATATAGATATGTTGACAGTTCATTAACATATAGATAGTATCAAGGAGCACAAAGGAATTAAGCACCTAGGATGAGAGGTATGAGATTCTTGCGACAGATCTTTCAGGGCATAAGATACATGGGTAAAAATAACATTACCTATTTAGTATATACAATAGACTAAAGATTAGCTGCAGTCATCGTTTTTTGTTAAGTTAGTAATGGGAGATTTATCTCAAAATTGTTATCATTAAAGGGTCATCATCAAAGGGTTATCATTTCACATGATAAGCTTAATTTGTAACATACATGGTATAGTAGTTTTTGATTGAAATTTTGAACATTCATGCTTTAAACTAAGCAGACTTGGAAATGCAATTATCCAATTCTACATCAATTACTATTAATATTTTTATTAAGTACAGAAGATAGAAGCTACAAATGCATTAAAGCAATTGCGTTTGTGGCTTTGATATGAAATGATTCAATAAATACTAGGTTTGGAAACAATTTGAATATTAATTACCAGCTGTGTTTAGTTTAAACATTAGCTGCCAGATATTCAGATCGTACTATTAAAACGAAATGTAATAAAAACCCATTAGGGCTACAAGTAGATGGTTAAAGTCAAGGTTATTACAATATATGAGTTATTGACAAAGTTTACCTACCAAAGCCACAATTACAAACGCACTGTTTTCGCAGAAATAAATATTTTCCTGTCTGTTAATCGTACGTAACAACTACACTAAACTGAACACGTCTTATCAACTAACGAACTAAAATGGAATGGAAAGAGGAATACTTGGAAGAGAGGTGGTTGCTTCACGCACAACAACTTCTTTAACTTGTTTTATAGATTACTTGGTGGTAATCCAATTTACGCATCGTACGACTCATGCGATGAAATCGTGTCGAGTTCTGAGTTAGCAAAAAGACATATCTTTTTCGACTTTTGATTAAAAAATATTCCACACATTTTTCATTCATACATATCCAGTAATCATTTTATTTGTTGTGCGTAAAGCTATGTTGAATCAGTCAATGTTTGTACATTACGAAGGAATAGAGGGTTGTTTTCGACAACTTAGGTTGTTACATAAATTTTATAAAATCAACTTTTACAAAGTCAATATTGCAATAGTCTTAAGTTTTTTTTATAAAAATATTTGATTTAAATATATTGTTTTATGAATCCCGAATTACATTTTATGATCTGAATATAGAACAATATTTTTAGAGATTTTATAAAACATTGTCGGAAATGATTAGATTCAAGAAAAGAACAGGAGTGATTACATAAAGATCACTTTTCTTACATCTAAATACTATACGGTGGTTAGTAACATAGTGTTAGTTACATTTTACACAAGTTTTGGCTTATTCATTAAAATTACGCAATAAAATTGTTTCCATCTTGGAATTATTTTTTTTAATAAAACGCCTATGAACTATTCATATTCAATTCATGTTGATTTTCAAATAATACTCAATAATTCGAGGTGAAACATCAGAAACCTTTAAAATTGTGAAAAATTATTTTTTTTATATAAAAATACACAACAAACCATTATTTTCTTTTAATGGTCCACACCAATGTCAATAGTATAAAACATATAAAAAGTATTATTTACAATTGTGAACATCATTTTTATTGTGATATAGGATTCGTGAAACCAATTTCATTCATTATAATCCATAACTTTTTTGAGTCAATTATTCCATTTTTAAGTCAAAGTATCACATCAACCTATATTCTACTGCTAGCCTTCCCTATTTTTCAGTTGTTGATGATGAGGCTATCCGGCGGAGGTCAGTGTCTAGCACTATAATATTGAGAGAGAATTGAGATTCTGTGTTATAATTATTTCTATTATCAACATTGTTAAGTGCATATACTAACAGTTCTGTATGTATGAAAATTTCATCATATACCTATTAATTTATTTTGAAACAACCACTATATAGGTATTTTAAAGTGGTATCATCTTGAAGATTATTACATTTCATTCATAAATTTTTCAAATTTACAATTTTATACGAAAATATTACAGTGTAAACTCCATGTAATGTCACTCGATTTAACGACAAACTCCCGAAAGCGATCAAATCAGTAATCAATTCCATATAATTATTATCTTCTCTACATTTGACGACAACTCTATAAAGCCTTCAGTGTCCAATGTTATATGGAGATTTCACTTTATTTGTTAAAGAAAATATAAAGGCTGTATTCACACCGTTATCAGAAACTAAGGCAGGTAATATCTGATATGATACAAACCCACTGGCGTTAAAGAAAATCTCAACAAAAAATGAGATTTTTGACGTTTTCCTTACCACCATCGATATTAAATGTATGAGGTTTGCATTGAAAACGTTAAACTATTTATCTTTTCTCGGGATTTTCTTTAACGTCAGGTATATAATCACCATAGCTACCATCCTTAGTTTTCGATTATGGTCTGAATACACCCTGTATAATCTTTATACCTTTAACAATGCCATAATTTGTATGTTTACTTGTCTATGAGTACAGAACGGTATGTGTCTACCGTATGGTTATGTATGCATGTGTATTGCCTGCAGTAGGGTAGGTAGTGCTACAGCGAGCAGCAGTAGTGGTGTGAACGCTACCGTAGCGGCGGCGTTGTAGATGGCGCAGTACGGGCACTGGGACGAGCCGCATACTTCGCATATATTCAGCAGGTAGGTCGGCAGCGCGTCGAATATCGTCTCGTTGAATCGCTCTGGAAAATACATTGGAAAAGTTAATTCTTGTATCTATAACATAAGTCTTACACAGTAGGATGCTAGCCTAATGTATTAGAGCCTGGCGAGATCAATGAAGCCTTAGGCAGACACATAGTCCTGACCCCAAATTGAGACAAGAGTCTTGTGTCGTGGGTATCAGAAACTACATCACCAACACTTATCGCTCTCACAAACACTCAGATCCGAAACAAATACTTGTGGCTCACACAAACATTTGTCTCGGTGCGTGGATCCAACTGCGCCACAGGGCTGTCAATATGTATGAATAATGTTTGGAGCCTAGTAAGAAGACTAAAGCTCTTACGTAATATCTGTAATATTTCTCAATGCGACGGCTGTATCAGATACATACCGGGTGCGTAGTAGTCGTAGACTCGTATGGGCAGGTATCGCGACATGTTGGCCACAGGGTACCAGCGCTCGATCGTGTAGTTCACGCAAGTCAGTTCCGGGCTCAACTGCAAACACATAGATTAATTAGTATTCATATAAAATAAATAAATAAATACACCCAACAGTCACATACATAGTCCTGACCCCACACTAAGATACGAGTCTTGTGTCGTCGGTATCAGAAACTACGAGAGACTTTTTCGGTCTCACAAACACCCCGACCCGGAACAAATATTTGTGGATCACACAAACATTTGTCTCGGTGCGGGGATCGAACCCGCGACCGCTCATTTGTCAAGCTGGTGTCTAGCCAACTGCGCCACGGGGCTGTCTAAATCAAAATTTATAATTCTGACGTTTTAGTCTGATTTTATTGTTGTCAAAACTTTTTGTGTAGCTCACATAATTAATTCAATCAAAGCAATATTATTATATTTATTAAGAATTTTGTATGAATATATAGTACACATTAGAAATGTCAGGCTATTTACACCATGTACAGTTACTAGGGGCCATCCATAAATTACGTCACGCGAAATTTATGATTTTTGGACCCCTCCACTGTCCACCGTCAAGTAAATTTTAGAATGTGATGTCACGACATTCAGGCGCCCTTACGCCCCCTTGGTGACAAAGTGTGAATCATGTCATACTATGTCAACCCCCTACCTCCCCCTTAACGTGTGACGTAATTTATGAATGGCCTCCAATGGTCAGTTTCACCACCTGAACTTTAGAAACAAGTTAATACACTAATGTGTAGAGTGCTCACATAATCGAAGTAGAAGACGATCTTGGTGGTCTGGTACTTGGCGCGCTGCAGCGTGGGCACGTGCCTGGCGAGCACGTAGGCGTCGAGTTTCTGTTGCTGCACCATGTAGCCCGTCGGGACGCCCACCTCCACCACCGCCAGCCCCGAGCGCGGGGACTCCTCCACCAGCGTCCAGCTGACAACATGTACCACACATTATACATATGTGTATATACAGCCAGATATAAGAATAAACCGTATGGTGTCATGGTCTACGGCGTAGTGACTAACCAGTTGGTTCGCAATAGCAGATAAATATAAAGGACATAAACAAACTTGGTAATCACATATTTTGCCTAGTCATCCGCGATGGACATTTAACCCACTTGGTCTTTATTGGACGCTCATTTAGTGTGAGCGTCCACGACATTTACGAGCGCATATCCTGTGTAAGTAAGGTATGAGTATGAGTGTGAGTGTGTGTACCTGGCGCACGTCTGGAAGTGTATGTGCGAGTGGTTCCGCCCGTAGTAGTGCTGGTTGGAGAGCAGGCAGTATGAGTGTGAGTGTGTGTACCTGGCGCACGTCTGGAAGTGTATGTGCGAGTGGTTCCGCCCGTAGTAGTGCTGGTTGGAGAGCAGGCAGTATGAGTGTGAGTGTGTGTACCTGGCGCACGTCTGGAAGTGTATGTGCGAGTGGTTCCGCCCGTAGTAGTGCTGGTTGGAGAGCAGGCAGTATGAGTGTGAGTGTGTGTACCTGGCGCACGTCTGGAAGTGTATGTGCGAGTGGTTCCGCCCGTAGTAGTGCTGGTTGGAGAGCAGGCAGTATGAGTGTGAGTGTGTGTACCTGGCGCACGTCTGGAAGTGTATGTGCGAGTGGTTCCGCCCGTAGTAGTGCTGGTTGGAGAGCAGGCAGTATGAGTGTGAGTGTGTGTACCTGGCGCACGTCTGGAAGTGTATGTGCGAGTGGTTCCGCCCGTAGTAGTGCTGGTTGGAGAGCAGGCAGTATGAGTGTGAGTGTGTGTACCTGGCGCACGTCTGGAAGTGTATGTGCGAGTGGTTCCGCCCGTAGTAGTGCTGGTTGGAGAGCAGGCTGAAGGCGCGCGTGGGCGGCGGCGTCTGGAAGCGCGCCACGTCCACGTTGTACTGCACCGACATCTGCAGGATCGCGTAGCCGGCGCCGCGCGCGCTCACCTTCACTGTGCCCCAGGCTGACGGGATCTGGGGAAAAGTTTGTTTTAATGTCTGAACATGTTTTACATTCAGAGCATCAGACCCATGCTCTTTGAAAGGTTATATTTAGCTTACTTTCCAACCGTGAAACACATTGTCGGGTAACAAGTTCCTTTCACTTAATAAAGAAGACTGCCTTGTGGTTTTGGGGGACAAGTAATTCTGGGTAACAAAAGTCTGAAAGTAGTCCCGGAGGCGCACCAGGCGGCTGCGGTTGACGGTGGGCGCTTCTCGCCCACGTACCGTGGTCGCCCCACTCGGCGCGGTGATGGCCACCGGGGGGTTTTGGTCGGTATGCCGGTTTAGGGATTTTTGTTTTGTTAGGGACCCAGCCCGGCACTAACACCTGCGCGGACCTGACGTCGCCGCGCGCCGGGCTGGAAGACCGGTGACCCCGACATACGCTTCCCGCCCCCCACCGCCCCCGGCTGGCGGGAAGTAGAGCCATAATCAGCTTTCCCCTCGATAACAAAAAAAAAAAAGGTTTTTTGGCCTTGTATGAAAGAACTGGTATTGATGTAGATAGTGTAGAAGTGGATACTGACGTCGAGACTCTGCATGACAGCGAGGTTGTTGTTGTCGAGGTGCAGCGTGGTGGTGGCGGGCAGCGCCACGGCGTCGATGCTGAGCGCCAGCGAGCTCACGTCGCGCAGCCGCTTGCGGTTCGTGTACTCGATCAGCGCTCGCAGCGCGATGTACGTGTCCTGTATATGTACATACACATCATTATACTGAATGTCGATAGAATTACGACTGTACACAAATTGTATAATAACGATATCTTGCAAATAAAAAAGAACAGTTTTTTTTATAACAAACAAAACAACAAGTAAAAATAATGAATCTTTTTATCTGTATTGACTTGATTGTTAAACTGAGATATTATTTTGATTAAATAGAAAAAATCTACGAGGTGAACCTATTAGATGTTACAGATTAATTAGCCGTAACCTTACTTACGCGCACTGAACAAAACCGATTGATCACAACTTTTGCCGTGTCAGTCTGCGGTTTGAATGGGACGTTTTTATGCTCGAGTTCAATCTCGTTAATCTCGCGAGATCTCACCCTCTTTTCGATTTAGATCAATTTAGCTAAAAAAAGACCGAGATCTCGCGAAAACGGGATTGCATTCCCTAAGTGTTAAAAACTAAAGTTCTGACTTATCCAGAAATTTTATCGACAAATCCAATGTTCAATCACATTTCACCACACATTATGTACTAAATTCTCGCGAAGGAAGGTGAAAACGTATCAAATAGCGAATTAACCTTCATGTCGCGGACACCGCTTAACACTTCAACACTCAAACAACACCACAAACTACCCTACTGAATTAATGAATAAAAAAAATCCAATAGTCTATGAGTCTATCTATATAAGGTTTTTGACCTGCGTGGACGCCCATCCTCCATCCCTTAGTCTCTGCGCGTTGAGCCACATGACGATGGGCTCGTTGTTGTCCTGGTGGTCCATGCAGGCCAGCAGCGCGTACGCGGTGGCGGCGATGTTGTTGCTGTCGAACTTGTACGGCAGCCGCGGCAGCAGGAACGGCTTCTGGTTCTCCATCTTGTATGGCGGCTGGGGGACCGGCTCCTTCCCCCAGTATACTAGACCACCTGTAATACATTTTTTTGACTACTGTAATTTCTTTGTAGTCCTAATTGATAGGGTATTAAATTTCCAATTACACGCCATGGGTTGTTTAAGGATAGGCATATCATCTGAAAAGTGCCATTAGAATTTGTCAAAGTAAACTATTATGATTAGTATAGGGAGTGACTGCTTGAATTCAACGGGCGCTATTCTGCCCTAGTGTCTCAAGCCCTTCCAACGATGCTATGTTCGCTATGATATAGAATGTGGTGCATGTAATGAGAGCAGTATATTTTGGTGCCGATGCGGCATATTACCGTGCCATTACGGCATATTTATCACCAATACAGCACACATACCTTCCTCGCGCTGCAGTCGCTTGAGCAGCCGGAAGGCGTGGTCGGATGAGGGCGCCTTGCAGAGCGTGAGTGCGTAGGTGACGAGCGCCAGCGCGTAGGGCTCGCCGAAGTCCTGCAGCAGCGCCAGGTGCCGCTCCAGCCACTCCAGGGCGCGACGCTGCGCCGCTCCCACGCGGGCGCTTAGACCCTGGGGTAGGAATAAACGTACTGTGTTATAGTGGTAGTAGTGATTTAGAATTGGGGTAAACACACGGCAACAAGGAAGAGGGGCACTTACGAATCTACCAGGTTACCCTTGTCGCGATTGAATTTGTAACATTGATGGCCTAAGAAACAATTTCAGTCTTAGTAATTCGAATGTTTATTTCGAATATTCTTCTTCAAGGTTATTAGAAAATTGTAATATAAAAATTGTAGCAATCATTACAATCAAAGTAAGCATCATTAATGATATTTACATTGGTGTGGATATATAAAATATATCTTTGGGACCATTCTTTTGTCATTGAACACATTTTACTCAAGTTGCTCGTCCTCTAACATTAAGCTTTAACTCAAGCCCCTCAACAAAGCGAGACTGTTTATTTCTCAAATTGTTTATATGTACGTACCTCCCGCGTTCCAATATCCTTCAGATTCTTAACCGTTTCAAGAGTGATCAACACCTGCGCCGTCAGCGTCAAGTTCCGTTGTAATATTATAGAGTCGTTTGTCTGAAAAATTCATATAGGTTAACAAAAAATATTCAGGAATTAAAGCAAACATTTTATTTTTCGATTGAGCTCCTTGATATTTTCTACATACAAGTTGTAATCAGACTGTAATCATACACTAACACAGGTAATAACTACGGTGATTATGAACCCATTAGCATTTTGAAAAAATCCCCAAAAAAATTAAGTTTTTGATGTTTTCCTAACTAATCCATTATTACCTATATTCCATGGATGTGGTTGTTAGGATAATGTAATTTTTTTTTTGTAATCACCATAGTATATTAGCTGCCTTATTTTTCACCACAGTCTCAATACATCTGTATAGTCTTGAATAATCTCAGCTGTGTACTAATATAGGACTATGAGTGTGTATCATGTAATATGCAAGGACAGTGTTGTATGGAAACCAGTTTTTAATTCGTTCTAAGGTGTCACATATCTGTATTAGGACGAAGTTCTGTGAAAGTTGTGTGGATAAGAAATAAATAAGTATGTTTGATTTAGAATGACTTGTATCAATGTTGTTTTTACTGTGGTGTACAATAAAGAATAAAAATATGTGTATGTAGTTACCAGGACGGCGTGCGGGTCCCTCCAGGACGGAATGTTGATGTAGTCGCGGTAGAGCTCGGAGTTCTTGGGCACGACGAGCGTGGAGTTGTCGTTGCGGTCGGGCAGCCACGTCACCTCGTAGAACGCGCCCTCCGCCGTCTGGTGCTGCAGCACCCACCACACCGCCTGCGAGATCACCTGCACACACAGTTACTGGGAGTTTAGAACAGCGACATCTTTTGGTACTTTTTGACATTTAACCTCGATGGTAGGGTAAATTTGCTTATACTTTGGCGTATAAATAATTTAATCAATATCTACTTATTATGATCATTACAGTACAGAGAAAAAATAAAATTACACAAAATTTCCTTCAATAGTCAACTTTTGTCAATTTTCAAAGTCCAAAAATTAACAGTATAGAAAATATAAAATAATATATAGTTTGACATAAATTCGACGACTTTAAAATTGATCCCACTTTTTAGAAGATAAATGTACTGGAGGAGGTTTTGCAATATTTCATAATGCACTCTACAAACAAGTAAAAGAGTATATAAGCAGAGTAATGTATGTACCTCTGGGTCGATGTATATGTAGTTCTCCCACTCGTTAAACGACGCGTCTTGGAATATCTTGGCACAGAACGACGTCAGCCACACGCTCGACGCAGATTGGTTCCTGCGTAATAACACCGTAATTAGGTAATGAGATAGATAGACCGCCCCATCATCTTCTGCGATCTTGGGGTCTTGGACTCGATTCTAGAGTCAGGCTAAGTGTTGGGTTTTACTATTGTGATTTTAATAATAGCACGGAGTCCGCAAATCCGTACCAGGCCACTGGGGTGGAGTAAGGCCACACTATTAGTATTAGATAGGACTGATGATAATGAGGAAATATGCATGAAAGGCAGCAATTAGCTTGACCCATATTACATGGGACTTAATATTAGTATAATGCACCTGCGCTTTAAAAATCAAGGCGTGAGTGCATATGAGATAATAGTACATACCAATCGCTCCTGAACTGGCTGAAGGAGCCGTCCGGCTTCATGAAGGAGAGTTGTCGCTGGTAGAGTATGTTCATGTGGTAGAAGGCGTCGCGCTCCAGCGTGCGGTTGCGCTGGTTGATCAGCCGCATGTACAGCGTCATGTACATGTTCACCGCGAAACTGAACATGTTCTGCTCCGCTGAGTCCTGTGGAAAAATGTATAGTTAATACATTTGTTTCATAAAAACTACATAAGAATTACTGATTTAATTTAAAAATATCGTTAATGTATCAATTTGACATACACTGTACAGTTTTAAATATGTCCATATTTTCTATGGTTATGTTTGTTTTCTCATTAAGACATACTTTGAAGGCATTTGAAATGTAGTACTTTTTTGTTTTTTTTTCCTGTTTCTCCGTTGGGGTTGTTTCTGTTTCTCTATCGAGTGTTGTTATGGTGTACGTATACTAGTATAAACAACGAAACGGGCTTCGCTATTTGATACGACAGCCCGTTGCTTACCAGTTTGTGTAGTATCGGTTTATATGTGTGTGATGTGTTTGGGTGTGTGTGTTGGTTTGGTGACTCCAGTCAGGTGTGATATACGAAATAATATAATAAGCAGAAATTATAACTCATGACAAGATCTAAAATTGTATACATAGAGATGCAGGTACTACACACAAAAAAATGTATGTACTATAAAATGCGACTGACCATAGGCAGATCAAGCAGGCTGGTGGCATTAACCGGCATGGTGGGGAAGAGCGGCCCCACCACGTCCCCTACCACGGAGACTCGCGCGCGGTTGGAGCCGAACACGTAGTAGCGGTCCACCTCGTACGGGATGACGGGCGTCTCCGTCACGTTCACGTGCATGTACTGGAACACGTACGCGCGGTTCGACAGGTCCAGCATCACGGACTGGTGCCGGTGCTGCGGCAGGCCGTCGGGCTGGGGACAAATTTATATACATTATGCAATTGCTTATAAAAATATATTTAAAAAAACATTTTGTAGCTTCATAGCATTTGAGGGCGCTGTTTGACTGTATTTTCTATTGTTTTTATTGGATAATAAATATTTTTTTTAGTTGACGTTTGAATTGACTGCCTTTGTTCAGTCAATAAAAGTAAAAAATCGACTTTTTACTGACTACATATGTCTAACACCTAAATCTCAGTAGTCGATAAAAAGAAGACAATTTATTATGATTTTATCAAACATTCCAATATATTTATTCTTATGTAATATTTAAATGTAAAGTTGTTACAAAGAGCTGTAAATTGTATGAGTATGTTTTAAGCGATACAAAGCGCTGCAAGTAGTATGTATGTGTGTACGTACCAGCACTTGAATAGTCTTGACGTAGTTGTGCGTGCCCATGAGCGTGGCGGCGTGCAGGCGCACGCGCACGCTGCCCAGGCGCGTGCTCACGACGGGCACGTGCACGCTGGCCGCGCCGCCGCCGCTCACGTACACGAAGAACTGGTGCTCGCCGAACGACGTGCGCGGGTTGTACGAACGGACCTAGGAACGTTATCAAATATAATGCCACATAACAAGCGTTACCATCTCGCTGTATAAAGCAGATTTGTAGACAATACACCTAGCTTTATTCATATTGACACGTCAAAGAGGCAACACTAAATTTGATTATTGCTCAATGCTGTCTAAATAAATATCTAAGTGGCGACCGACTCACATTATACGTCGCTTATACTAAAACTGCTCATTATTTCAAGATAATTTTTAAATAACTTCATGGCACAACAAAGAAACGAATTTTTACATCCGCAAAGGTTACCATTTGCTGTAAAAAGCTTTTTATATTTTTATTCTCTCAATTCATTTCCTCTTTCCATTTCCAACGCTTCATAAACACGTATACTCACAATGCCATTCTCCTCGACGTGCACGAACTTGTAGTCTGGCGAGGCTGCGAGTACCACCACGGCCTCGATGTCCTGGTGCAGGTAGTTGAACACCACCACGCGCAGGCCGACCTGCTCGCCCTGGCGGCACTGGTCGGGGCCTTCCACCGTGATGAAGAACGGCAGGATGCCCACGTACTGTCATGGAAAAGATAACATGTTAATAAACAGGGTGTATTTAGATCGTGATCAGAAAATTAGGCAGTTAATAGCTACAGTGATCAGAATTTAGACGTTTTTCTTCCAACCTCAGACATTTAATAGCGATAGTTGTATGGAAAAGGTCAATTTTTATATTTTTTGCCGGGATTTTCTTTTATCGGCAAGGAGGTTTGTTTGGAAAATAAATAAAATTTGATATTTAAAAGATATTTATCAAAATTATAAAAGGCAAACTGAGATTGTGGGGTTCTATGAACGTACCGCGACAGATTTAAGTAAAAAAATAATAATATGAAGAATAGTACAAGACTAATATGATAAAGATAAAGACATAAATAGAGTTTTTATTCCGTGTAATTTACAATGTATTGTAAACTTACCTGCAGTGGTTCAGTGAGCATGCCCAGTCCTAGAGTGGGCGACATGCTGAAGGCAGACACTGTCCAGTGCGCCGGTGCCTGCGTAAACGATACACAATAACTTAGCTAACAGCAACAACCAAATTATGAATTTTGGACTAAGGCTTAACCTTTCTCAGTAGTAGAGGAGGCTTGTCTCAATGGGACATATATGTGATGATGATGAGTATTAACATGATGATGATTTATTATTTTTGTTTCGATATTTTTTATGTTCTATGCAGTTTTTCTGTTTTATGTAAATACCTGGAGGCTGTCAGAACTAGAGTGACCTAACTCCATTTTGATGAATTTTGAGTTTTGACCTATTTGTATTAACTTTAAACTTGATATGTAATTAGGAAATGTTTAGAGTGACACATTTCGACATATATATGTGTACCTGCGGCACGTCGACGGTGAACACGTATCGTCCGTGCGGGCCGATGTTGACGTCGCGCCACAGCCACACGTTGTCGTACTGCCGCTGCACGCGGTTGAACCGGAACTTGCGGAAGTGGCTCAGCTCGAACGAGTCGTCGTGCTCGCCTGACAATTACATACCATTTTTTATATGTTTTCATGTTTATTGGGTCACAATTGTCACATACACTTAGATAGTTAGTACCACACACTAAAATAAAAGTCTTGAGCAGTGAGTATCACAAACATCCAGGCCTGAAACAAATGTTTGTGGATCACGCAAACATTTGTTTTGCAAGTCAACTGCGACACAGTGCTCTCAACTGTCATTTGCATTATGGGTCTTTTGTTTAAAACTACAATTTGAATCATCGAACTTATGAGGTATTGATAGCGACATGACATAGTAGAAAGTAGTAGTAGTTAGTAGTAGTGGTTAGTAGTAAGTAGTAGTAGTTAGTGGTAAGTGTTAGTAATAAGTAGTAGTTGTTAGTAGCAAGTAGTAGTTAGTAGTAGTGTTGTACTGACAGCCGGACTCGTCGGTGCCGTCCTGGCAGTGCAGCACGCCGTCGCAGCGCTCGCGGTGGGCGAAGCACCCGCCCGCCAGGCACTCCAGCTGCCCCGCCAGGGGGTCGCAGCCGCTCGGCCGACGGGTCACCGCCACGTCGCTCAGTACTACTAGACCCGCGAACCTGACACACAAATTAAAAATTGCATGCATGCATGAAAACTATAGCAACCGTAATATTTAATTATGATACAGGGTACAGGAGTTGGAAAACTACATTTTTACAATTTGAAATGAACAGTAATTATTTCTTAAAATCCCCGTCTGTTAATCATGACTTTTGTTATATTTATTAATTGGGAAAAATATATATAGGCTTCAGACTTCACCAAACATATTATATTAAAATAATCTTTTGTTGTGGAAAACGAAGGCAAACGCAAATGAACCACCTGATGTTAAGTGGTCAGCACCGCCCATGAACACCTAAAAGGCCAAATCTGTGTGTTGCGAGCCTTTGAGGAAAATAAATACAAAATTATAAACTCTTTGCAAGATCATAATTTACCTAAAAATACCGATTATGAAGTTTAAAGTATCGAATGTTTATTAACTCATCCTAAGATCTCTCATCAACCCATATACGTTCCACTTCTGAGCACGGGTCTCCTCTACCATTGAGAAGGTTTAGGCCATAGTCCACCACGCTGGCCTAGTGCGGATTGGCGGACATCCTAAGATGGAGATCGAATTTTATGATCCATAGCGGGGGCTCTAATGTCGTATACAATAGTAATCACGTGTCCATACTCGAAGGTCCTGTTGGCGTCGATGCCGAAGGTGGCGGAGGGGAAGTACACGAGCTGGTCGGCCTCGCCCGAGTGCGAGCGCCACGTGTACGCGAACGTGCCGTTCGTGCTCTCGTCGAAGTACGACATCTTCGATATCACCTGCACACACATACACATTATTATTATATTACTCATTTTTAGGTGAATGGCAGGATCAATACTCTTGCACTATTGATTTAGAGCATTTGTTAATTTATTATTATTAAAAAAAAAATGGACAAATTAAGATAAGTAAAGTAAGCAAATATGTGCGATAAGACCGCCCCTTGAATTTGTTAATTTTTTCTCTTCATTTAACCTATGTAACAAAAAAGTGTTAATAAATGAATAAGGTTGAAAAAAGTGTAACAACAATTATTTCAAGGATATTAAGTTTTTATTTTATTGGAAAATATTCATTTTAATTAGTGTATCGTATGACTTAATATCAAAATCATCTCCATGTCGAGTCTCTAGTGGTCAAATTGCGACAAATAAGTTCATCTTGGCGTACGTGAGTGGTCGAAGTAAAAAAATAGTAAGTAAACCTTGGCGTAGGTGAGTTCGTTCCCGGCCTGCATGGTGTAGAAGGCGTTGTCGATGCCGGACAGCCCCACGTAGGCGCCGGGCTCGCCGAAGATGGCCACCTCCACGCGCTCGCCCGTGCGGTGCTTGCGGTTGTTTATGTACACCGTGAACTGCATTAGTTTAGCTTATATTAATATCTAGACATATAGAAAATCAATGGGAGGTACCAAATTACAAATACTTTATAATATAAAATTATAGACCTATAATTCGCTTGAAATATATAATATTGTGAAATATTTACGTATAATCACATATTATATTTGGCGATGCTATCAAAGCATTATTCCTAACAGAATTTATTTACAACATAGTAAGGTTCAACCTCGACACAATGCTTTGCACTAAGTAAACAAAGTGCAATTTTGGTGGCATATAATATGAGTACTCCGCCAGCCCACACTAGGCCAGCAGTAGACTAAGGTACCCTCTAAATGGTAGAAGAGGCTTGTGCCCAGCTATGGGAGGTATACGGGATGATGATGATGACGTGTGTACTGACGTTGTTCCTGGAGATGCCGTTGACGGGGAAGGTGAGCGAGTCAGCGAGCACGTGTCCGCGGCGAGTGCTGCTCCACACCACCACCGTCGCCACCGGGGCCATCTCCGCAGACACCGATACCGCGAACGTACGCACGCCCTCCTGCACACACGGCATAGTTGAAAATAAATAAATAATGTAATATACTTCTGTTCCAATTATAAATCGTTTGAATTTTAAAAATCCTCAGGCACATACCTCTGATTTTTCAATTATGTGTGTATTGATTTTGTATCACAATGAATAATCACTAACGGTGAAGGAAAACATTTAAAGTTCTAAGAAATTTCTTAGATGTGTAGTCTACCAACCCCCATTAGGCCAGTGTGGCAAGTTGAACTATCAGTTATAGAGGACTATGCCCAACAATGGGAGGTATGTATAGGTATGTGATACGCACCTGCATGACTTCTAGATCGCTGGTAAGTATGATCCCTTTAGACATCACCACATAGTTGAATGTTTCCATGTAGAAGTTGCTTTGCACGTGGAATATTATGTACTCGCCAACCTGGTAAACGAATATTAGGTTTTTAGTTTTATAGTATATGGAATAAAAAGTACACAATACTTACGAGTAAATTAATTATTAGAGACACTTCAAAGACTTCGTAAAAAGCAAGATGGCACTGATAATCTTGTCGAATAAGTATGGTAAGCGCTTCAGGATTTTGGATATGATTTCTGGTTTTGGTAGAGTTAATTAGCATTTAGTAAAAAATGTCTAGGTGCATGTACCATACGAACTATCTTATATGTTGACATGTCACTCAAGTGAAATGGTGTGAGTGGGAGGAGTTATTGTGGTGATTGTTGGTGTTGTTCCTTTTATTGTTGTTGTTAGTGTTGTAATAGTTGTTGTTATTCACCCGTGCGTTGGTAGTGCTGGTGGAGACTCTCAGGTGGTGTTGTTCTGCGCTGTAGTGCGCCACAAAGCGCAGCTCGGACGCCGCCTGTGCGCCGCTCGCGTCCGACACCTGCGCCAACACGCGCACGCCCGTGATGCTGCTCAGCGTCTCGCGCCAGTTCGGGTCCTTTTCTAGCTCTGTGGAGATGCAATATCGTGTATAACGTGAAATAGCATTATAACTATGTATAACATATACAGGTTTATTTAGCGTGTGATCGAAAACTTAAGCAGGTAATAGCTACTGTGATTACGAACCCATTAGCAATGCAAAAAAAATACCGACAAAAGAAAAAAAATCCTTTTTTCTAAAAAATACATACGCTTAATACCTTTGGTTATTACTATTTTTAAAATTGTTACTAAACAAAATAGTCCCTCTCAAAATATACTGTGGAACAATTTTTATTTGTTATTGGGTTTTTCCATTAGGTAATTCTCAGTAGCAGCACGGAGTCTGGAAATGTGCCCGAAAAACGGCAATAGGCTCGCCCCCTATTACGTGGGACTGTTATATACCTGGCGCAATGAGGGTGCAGAAATGCATCTCTGCCAACCCCTTCGGGGAATATAGACGTGAGGTATGTTTGTTTGTTTTGTTTTGTTGTTGGGTAGAAGAACAAATAATAAGAACAGAGTGAATTATTGAAATTGGAATCAGGCTATATAATGACCAGATTCTGTACCTAACAACATAACTAAATGGCACAATATAAATATCAATAAAAAAAGCATGAATGTAAGAAATAATGTACTAACTGAGCAAGTCATAGAGGTCCAATCGCTGGTGCCAGACGGCATGATGCCCGGGCGCGAGCGTGGGCCTGAGCGTCTCGATGTTGGCGGCGCGGCCCTCCAGCTGCAGCGACACCTGCAGCGCCACGCCCGCCGCCTGCCAGCGCGGCAGCGGGGATCCGTCGTGGTACGATACTGCCATCTGTACGGACAGGTGTACAATAATGTTATTTACGACACCGCCATCTATACGCACACATATACAACCGAAACTCACTCACTGATAACTTCATGTCACTTCAATTATACCTCATTCACGATAAGTTGATTCTTTTGGCATATCGACTAATGATGGGAAACAGAAAATATCGAGAAGTTCAAAAATATTGCGTTTTAAAATACTGCATTATGTGTGAAATTCTTTATTACTTTCGACATATAAAACATTATTTAGATAAGCGGTGGTGGGTCATAATAAGTACCTATTTAATATTTAAACAGGATTATTTTTAGACCTCCCGCCAAATTTAAATAGGTGTTTTAGACCACGGAAGTAAACAACTTCCCCAAAGAAACACGGGTCGAAAAGTAAAAAAAAATTCAGACCTTCTACACGAAATCGACCACGTGAGCAGTTTTCTATGGGAGGGTCGAATTATTTATCACGTTTCGACCCATGTTTCTTTGGAAAAGTTGTTTAGTTTCATGGTCTAAACAACCTATTTTAAGTTGACAGGAGGTCCAAAAATAACGCAGTATGTAAAAACTAAGGTTGAAAAATTAAATAGTTTTATCTTTAAAACAGTTTTTATTAAGAAACTGAAGCACAGCCATGATCATCATAGCGTTCAATAAAATTATCGACGTGGCAATCGATATGAACGATGTTACGTCCCTTTCCGTCCGAACGATGTAACATTATACAAACGTCAATTAGTTTCAGTATTCCTATTTTAATTTTACTTTGAAGCAATAAAGTCTCAAAATTTTTGGATAACGCTTATATCTTTAGGGACTTTTGTATTGTATTTATTTTTTCTTTATTTATCAAATCATTAAAATAATAAAATAATACGTTTTTTATTTCAAAGTCATGTCTCAGAAAAATTGACATCTGCCAAAAGAATCAACTTATCGTGAATGAGGTATAATTCAATTTAGTAGTCATGTACATTACATTTTAGGATTTTTAATACTTATCGATGATCAGTTTGATATCAATAATAGTCGCTATTTAAGAATTTCGGTAAATCAAGAGCACTAATTTACTCGTTCAAATAATAGGATTAAATTGACTATAATATGCATTTACATTATACATTATTTAATTAATTACCAAATTACTTTACTTCTTTTATCACTTAATCATAATATATCAAATGACGAAAGACGTAAAGTAGGTGATCGGTTATCAAACTGACCACCTGATCATGTTTGTATTAAATTTATTACTTCAACAACTAGTACAACTTTACTTTAGGACCACAAAAAGTGGACATACTCAAATCTCTTTGACATTACCTATCCATATACACTATAAAGCCATTAACTCTAAAGAGCCACTCACATAAATATCAAAAGGCATAGCCGGCTTGAACACTTGAGGAGAGCCACCAAGGAAAGTCACGGCTAATGAAGAGTTGTATATCCTGGCGATGCTGTACCCCTCGATGACGTCGTCGAGGAACGGGTCTCCCACCGAGGCCGTGATGATGACCTCCACGCCGTCCAGCGTGGGGACCAGCTGGGCCAGCTCCGACATCGGGTACTTGAAGTCGTAGGTGCCGTTGAACTGTGGAACAATCACGTTGGATTGGTGATATAAATATTGTTTTTTATATAAACAGTCATTGAATTGGTTAAAAATGGATCCATCCTGAATAATAAACTGTGTTTGGTATCTATATATTTCAACTTTATCTTCTTCTTCTTCTTCTTCATCAACCCATTTTCGCCCACTGCTGAGCACGGGTCTCCTCTACCATTGAGAGGGTTTAGGCCATAGTCCACCACGCTGGCCTAGTGCGGGTTGGCGGACTACACACCTAAGAAATTCCTAAGAACTCTTAGGCGTGCAGGTTTCATCACGATGTTTTCCTTCACCGTTAAAGCAAGTGATGATTCAATGTGAATACACACATAACTTCGAAAAGTCAGAGGTGTGTACCTGGGGTTCGAACCCGCGACCGAAGAGATTCTCGACCGCGCGCCCAAACCTCGAGGCCATCACTACTTCAACTTTATAGAGCATTATATTTTTATTTTGCATTCTTATGCTTGTATTAGAAAATGCATCTATTCAAGCATGTACATGTTTTGATAATAAATATTATAGATACTTGACACCCATAAAAATATCAGAAGGCCTAAACCTTACATTTCACTACAGCAATGGACATTAATTTCGAGATATCATCAAAAAGTTTGTCTCACTTACATATCTCAAGTAGGGCAGCTGGTCGTAGTTAGGGTTGGTGTAGTAGTTGTATGTGGAGGGCGTGGCGTACGAGTTGTATTCAGGGTTGTTGACGTTGTGCTGGATCGCGTACTCCGTCGGGTCGGGCTTCGCCATCCAGAACGGGTATTTTTCGTCCTGCACAAACATACAGATACTTGTAAAATTTATAATTAATAATTATTTTTTTTTGCCCTATTCAACCACACACCCGCCACTGCAACTCCTGTACTCCAGGATCAACAGCGGCACGCACAGTATTGGCGCCGAGCAATGAAGCTCAGCGAAGCTAAGGGGACCTAAATTGTCACAATCCCGCAACGAAGTTAATCAGAAAAGCAATGTAAAGGAGGAGTTGGAAAACGAAGAGTTGCCCACTTCTCTTCACAGCAAAGCGGGTGACAAAACAAAAAATATTGTAATATTTATGACCTAAAACACAAATATTAAGATATTCTTATCCGCAGTTAGTGACTACTATACACAAGATTCAAAATGTACCCCACACAGACAGGCAAGAGATTTGCGTTCCAGGATTTGCTTGCATCTAATTTTAAAGACTGTGTAATCTAGTATCAAGATTTTTCCATCAATCATTTAGTCATCTAGTCAATTTTATCACCTATATTGGGATTGTAAAAAATATGCATAGTGAATAGTTACTTACGAAGTTGAACATCCTGGTGACGACCTTCTGCGGGTCGTACCACCAGTCGGGCTGGTCGATCTGGTTGGGCTGGCCCGGCAGGTGGCGCTGCTGAGTCTGTCCCGGGTATTCATTCGACTGGTAGCCCGACTCGTTGTACAGGTACGGGTTGTAGTTCTGACGGACTGCCGTAAATACATATAATTTTGTTAGTAGTTTTGCGCAAAATGGGTTATGTAGCTTTCCCTTTATGTACTACAGAAATATAATCACTATCACTCGTGCAAGATATTATAGGACGTAAAAGTATTGTTACTTTTTTGGCTAAAATAATCTCTTAAAGAGGTCAGCGTTTTTTGACTCGAGATGATGATGATGATGATAATTGTGGTTGTAGTGATGATGATAGTGATAATGATAATGATGGCGATAATAATTACGTCCCTAGAAACAGCTGTCTCCTGCATTATTATCTCACACAAATATGCACAATACTCACAAGTGTTCTGGTTGTTGGGGTACCGTCCCTCGTGCAGCGGCCGCGGGCGGTACGTGGGGATGGGCCGCAGCGTGGCGCGCAGCGTGAGGTTGCCGCGCACGGGCGCGCCCGACGTGTAGTTCGCCATGATGCGCCCGTGGATGTACGGCTCGGAGTTGAAGAAGAACGCAGGCATCGTCACGTTCACCTGCATATGTATATAGAAATGTATCTCTAAACTCGTCATATGATTTTTTGAAGTTATGTGTGTATTCATAAGGATTTATCACGCATTTCAGTGGCGAAAACAGAAGTTTTGAGGAAATCGGTACACCTGGAATTTCTTAGCTGTGTAGTCCGCTAATTAGCACTAAGGAAGCTTGGTAGACTAAGACCTAAAACCCTCTCAATTTTAGAGGTCCGTGCCTAGCACAAAAGTGAGGCATAGTATCTGAGCCGAAGACGATGATTGATTTCATATCTTTCGCTAGTTATATTTTTAGGTAATAGTAGTCACTTTACAAGAGTAAAGTACTTTAGTACTTTAGTAGTTACTTTCAACAAATCTTCAAACGGCATTCCCGATTTAAAAATAACATCTTAACCAACACGGTAATTGGACCCCAATTCCCGAACCACTAAATAACATAATCTTAAGCCGCAATACCAGAGACAGTTACCCAATACCCATTTCTAACTAATAGCCTAATAACATGCCTCGTATCTGGTCTGGTAGTACTCTTCGACGAGGAACTGCGTCTCCTCGATCTGTCCGAGCGCCTCGACGCGGATGTACCACTCGCCGAACAGCGGCTGGTCCGACATCTGGTACTGCAGACTTACTGTGCCGAAGTTACTCTGCAACGAAGAAGGTTAGGTTAGTGTGAAGATGAGTAGTGATTGTATAAAAGTCAGGTAGTAGCTAAAACCTGGGGGTCCTCTTTCTAAAAAAGGAAAATTCTATACTGGGAGCTTTTTGAAAAAAGTTGGGGGACATTTTCAGGAATAATTTTTTTATTGTGTGTTTATTTTTGTTGCTCTACTCTCCATACTACATACTAATCAGTAAATAACGTTACTGTAAAATTTGTATCATATGAAAATGATATACTAGTGGCTACAGTTGAGAAGTTTTGTTTTTTTTATATAGTTTTGTAATTACTTTGGGAGGACAGATTTCTAAAGGTCCCGCGACTTCCTACGACCTTTACAATCATTCTATTATAGTATTTTGCAATCATGATGGTACACCATGATAGCAGTCTCGAACGAACAATGGATGTTATTGTAATGACTATGTTCATGTCAGGCGATCTGTTGCTAATATCACTTTGCACAATGTGACATTAGAGTTCATAGGATATGCAAGAAATACTAGTGAGAGTATCAATCACATTGATAGTGAGGAAAACATTTTATAATAAAATACTTGCCTAAGAGAACATACGTATATAAACTAACACCTGTATGGCCGGAAGGAGTAGTCAGAATTGCATTTCTATCTAATATCTATGTATTGCAAGGTCTGTAACAGTCCCACGTAATAGGGGCGGAGCTTATTACCTTTTATCGGACATAATTACACACAATTAAAAATTGCAGCCTCTCGTTTCATCCGTGGTATTCAGCTAATTGCTCTACGGAAGATTTCGAAATAATATAACATTATACAGTGAAATTTACCTGTCTGGATAGCCATCTCTTCATGATGCGTCGGTTAGGGTCCAGAATAAACACGTCAATCGCACGACCAAACGCCTTCAGCTCAGTATTAATGGGTATGACACGGAACCGAACTGGAAAAATATTGATATTTGTTTAATGCTTTAAATATAGTAATGTATACTAATGGAAACTGTTAATATAACACAAAATTTCACACTTTCAATATTACATAAATATTCTTTTTATCTCGTAACGATAGACTAATCACAACAAAATATCAGCTATATTTATAAATTGAAATTTTATCGATACTCTCGATATTTTGAGATCAACAGCACCACTCAATAACATTGCTCTACTCGGTAATAGAAGCCGAAACATCTCAATTGGACACCTTAATGTATACATGTTCCACAGAAAAAATAGTCAAAAAATTTCAAACTTTAAATATAAAGTTGCGTGCTCACCCGTCTGTCCCTGCATATAAACAGGTTTGTCTGTCTGTATGAATATCGTCATGAACCGCTTGGAGAAGGTGAGTTGCGTCTCGTTGACGAACGCGCGGCCGCCGAACGGGGTGTCGAGGTACAGGCCCTCCACTCGCAGCTTATAGTCGCCTGGTACTGTCGTTGGAGGGACCTGGGGGAGGAATAGGTTTTTTTTTAATTTCGGAGTATTTAGGACTTGTAAATACAGTGTGAACTTATAACGAGGCTGAAGGGACTGTTGTATGGCGTTATAGAGTTGTCGTTAAATGTATGGAAGATAATAATTGTATGGAAGGCAAGCTAAAACAATTAAAGTCAAATGATTTCGAGGATTTTTCTTATAATTCCTAGGGAAATTTTGGCTGTACAAAAATATTAATACATTTATGCGTTTTTGCCATCGACTTTATTTTGAAAACTGCATTGACACTTGCTTGATGCTTGCTGATAGTAGGACATGAAATGTATGTAAAAAGAGCGTATGTAAGAAATCCAATTTGCCAAATAAGTATTTCATTGGCACCAACACACAGAGCATGATAAACTAAGGTTTACAGTTTAAACTCTTATCGCATAAGTTAGGACTCTATTCCTAGATCATACAAGAGGACAAAAACAGGCGTAAAATAATCCTTACCCTCATATTAAGTATCTCAGGCACCCCCTCCTTAACCCTCTGAGTGACATCAGTTATCTCAACCCCATTGCAAGAAATGGAGGCGCGAATGGTCATCTGCAGGCGCGCCTTCAAGATATTAGCAGAGATCTTGTATATCTGACCGGGCCGGACCATTCGTGACGCCACTATGAAGTATGTTCTGGAACACAAGATACATTTGGACGTTCGGAAACTTTCTTATTTTCGACAAAAATACATCTCTTTATTAACCGCTTAATAGGTAGAATAGGCGTTAGAGTTTAAGCAGTTCGGTAGTAGGCCAATTATTTTAGTCAATAAGTTAAACGATAACATTTTGAATATATTTTTTTATTGCTTTTAACCACTACTTTCCCAGATATAAGCCGCGTTATCACTAAAAAATACATTTTCTTAATATAAATCGGTACAATTTAGCATCGTTAAAAAGTCCATTTTGTTTTTAATGTGCGTAATATCCGACAAATCATTACATACATAACCTCACGCCTGTATTCCTTCTATGAATCAGTCCCATGTAATACGGGAATGATGTTTAGAATTTCTTAATAAAAAAAGCCTATAACCCTTTACTCTAGACAGCAGAGTTGGGCATCAATCAATTAACTTTTAATTGAACTAATCAATCGACTAAAAAATTAATTGCAATTAAATTAATTGAATTTGAATCAATTGCAATTAACCATTAATCGCGCGTTTCAATTAAATTATTTAAACTAATGCACATCAATTGCAGATCGCGATTAAATTATTGCAATTATTTTTTTCAATCGATTGATGAAAAAATTAAAACTAACAATTAAATTTTGCTATTTTTGCACGGAAGGGTGGTCCGCAAACCTTGTAGATGTTTAACGTTAATTATCTCATATACTCTTTACGACTAGGTAGGAAAACTAAACATAACAAATTAAAATCTCTCAAAATCTGGTATTTTCAAAGTTGTGGGGTGTTAAAATGGGGAATCATAACCGAATATCTCCATATATATTCTAGCGGGGTGTCAAATGAAAGAGCACGCAAAGGGAATATCTATGACTTAATCGTGAGTGAAAAATTCAAATTAGATTTTTTTTACGTTTTAAATGGAATGTAGGTTTTTCTGTCGGGGGTTTTCAATTACAAGCTTTTATTTAGTTTCGCCTGTCCCATTCTGTATCTGTAATTAAAAATTGCAAATTCAATTTGATCAACTGTCCGGTTTCCGGTTAAGTTGAAATTTTGCATGCATATGTAAATTGAATGGCAATGTAATATTATTATGGTATACTTAGAGATGATTTGATGATGGAGCTGGAAGGTGGCTATCGGAACTCCGCAATTAAACGACGCAACTCCACTGAGTTTGGGCTCATTTGATTCATTTTAACAAGTTCTATGATACCATATGGTAACCAGGGTCTGATGATGGAGCTGGAAGATGGCCATCGGAACTCCGCAATTAAACGACGCAAGCCCATCGAGTTTGGGCTCATTTGATTCGTTTTAACAAGTACTATGACACCATATGGTAACCAACGTCTGATGATGGAGCTGGAAGGTGGTCATCGGAACTCCGCAATTAAACGACGCAACCCCATCGAGTTTGGGCTCATTTGATTCGTTTTAGCAAATTCTATGATACCATATGGTAACCAGGGTCTGATGATGGAGCTGGAAGGTTGTCATCGGAACTCCGCAATTAAACGACGCAACCCCATCGAGTTTGGGCTCATTTGATTCGTTTTAACAAATTCTATGATACCATATGGTAACCAGGGTCTGATGATGGAGCTGGAAGGTGGCCATCGGAACTTCGTAATTAAATGACGCAACTCTATCAACTTTGGACTCGTTAGATTCGTCTTGAAGAGTATCTTGGTTGCCCTGAATATGCAATTCCAGCAAATTTGGGAAAAAAGTATCTTTCCGTTTGTTATGAATGTATATTGTATTTTGTTTCATTTAATTAAAGACATTGCCGATAATATACCTACCAGTGCCAGTGGCCACTATATAATATTGTTAAGAACGCTGCCAAAAAAATATTATTTATTTTAAATGTCGTTGAATGTTTTCAATTTGTTTTCGTTTGTGTTATCATTACTTGTCGCGTCGTTAGTGTTGCGTTTTGCTTCTCCTTTTTAAAGAAAATAGCTCCTTTAATAAAAGTCAATATCACAACGAAATTGTGGTGAGAAATACTTTTACATACAAAATGATATGTGTATTACAATAAAAACTAACTTAAAATATAAAAAATACGCAGAAACTATTTTGAGAGTTTAAAAAAGTTTAAACCGAGTACCTAACGTAACGAATAACAAAACGTCGAGAAAATGTCAAACGTGCGTTACGAAGCAAAAATACGCTTAATTTCAAACATGTTTTCAACATTAATATGTCAACAACTATGACTTTTCGCAAGTTGAAATTTAAGGAGTAGACAAACATCATGGACGTAATATATAAACGTTTATATATTACGTCCATGACTCACATTAACAACTATTCAGCATACAATTTTCAACTCTCAAATTGATTGTATAGATTGTAGGTACAGCTTAGCCCTTTGTTTAAAGACAACATCACGCCAATTACAAGAAGGATGAGTAACTTCATAATAATACAAACCGGTATTAGTGCATTTAATGACACCCATATCAAACTAAAGTCACCTGGTATGTATTATAAAGTTTTGCTATTGTTGATGTTAATATTTATCTTGTACTTTAAAACTTGATGTTTTCAGGTAGCATGCAGGCTACATCAGTCAATGATACAGAAACAGAAGAGGCTACTTTGCTCTAAACATTCAAATAGTGTGTGATTCAAAATTAATGTTGCGACACACATAGGAAATATCTTTTGACTCCTGTACTAAATCCAGAATAAAGAGTACCAGATGAACAGGATTACACAAAGAGCTGAGACCTTGTGAAAAGAGTTTCGGACATGCTTAAGGAAAAATTTTTATGTGTCCAACTTGGACTTCAAATAAAATTAAAAAATGATTTTTACCTGTGGCGTGTAGGTATAGCTCTACATAATATTCAATACTGAAAAAATGACTATGCAAGTATTCATGAGAATATAATTGAAACATCCCAGAAATCCACAATATAGTCACAAGGTGATAATGATAATTTATATGTTAGAAATAGAACAATAAATAATAATTATTTTACAGTTGAAAACTTCTTTTCATTTAATGCTAAATAATCAACAGACTCTAGGTTGATGCCAGCTTATAATACAACAGACTGTGGGATTATTCCTTGCATCAATATATATTATTCTTTCATTTCTGGGTTTTTCACTCTAAATAGTATTTATTGACACTTGTGATACAAAGCTGTACCTAAGTATTACACACATAAAGAGGTGCTGTGTATATTTAGGATATTAATTTGAAAAAAGGTTATGGTTTAATTTCCCCTATTTATTTTAATTTTTATAATGAAATTTCAAGGTGGAGTTTTTCTGTCATAAATCTTCTTTTCAATAGCGCATTGACCAATTGAGTTTTAAAATAATTTTCCTTGAGGGATTGTTTTTTGTTTTAACAGCTTTATAGTGGTAACTTTCTTCTTCTTACCTTAAATTACAAAAACAAACAATGGTTCATATGATTGAGTATTATAAAAATGATATAAAACAATTGGGTACTGTTTATTTTTTGACCTACATGAAATTTCACCAATATCAGAGGTCCTTGCTTCATATTTTCTTGTTTTCAGTTTGTTGACCTTATAAAGACTACAAGTTAATTATTATAATGTCCCAATACAACAATTTACAAGAAGTTGAGGGCTTGTAATTAACTGTTACAAGTGGCTCATGTGATATCTCAATAATTTCTATTTCATCTCCTACAAACAGGATTTTATACATGGCTATATACAAATATAATTACTTATATGAGAACAATTACATACAAGTACATGATTTAGACTAATTCATATTCTAATTCTCTTATTAATTAAAACCAATTAATACACAACTACTTAGTTATCATTATCTGATTCTATCATTAAAATTGAGTACCTAAAATATAAGTATGTGTTGCTTTCTGAATTAATTTAATAACAAAATAATTGTCTGCCTAAAAAGGGTTTCAACTTGTGGTTAGAATATTATCTAACACTTGGTGTATTTATTTTAATGCAATTGAACTCATGTCAATTGCTTTCCTTTCAATATAACACCATTTGTAGCTTTATTTATAATAATATTCAGGTGCAGAAGCCGTGTAAAATGGGTATTTTTTTTATTATTTAATATAAGTAAATGTAATTTCAGCAAAAACAGTACTTTTCAAAGAACATTTAATGATTATGATGCAAATTTTGATAAATTACAAGGTAATTAGCTTGTCATATTTATGCTATTTTAGGGTCATTTTGGAGGCTCAAAACCACCGGCGCGCGCGCTCGGCGCTGCACCGACACTCATCGCAATTACCTAAACCCTTAAGTAATGCAATTAGAACGCCTGCGCGTCATATTGTTGCAATGTAGCAACAAACGTCAGCGCATTGCTATGTGATTCCATACAGTTATAAACTTTACCAAAGATTCTTTCTGCCGCACCCCTTCTATAAGCTGTTCAGGAATATAGATGGGCATTTGCCCGGAAAAAACCCCGACGTGGGTAAAAATGGGAAAATACCCGAAAAATATGCGGGAATGGATAAATATTCGGGTTTTTTCATATTTAGCATATGTAACATTTAAGTAATGTGTAGAGATATGTATATATCAAATAGTACGTCCTATTACTACTAGTTAGAGCTAATCTAACTTTGTTTATATTCATAATTCAATAAATCCATATTAATATTATAAATGCGAAAGTAACTCTGTCTATCTGGAAATAGGCTCGCCCCCTATTACGTGGGACTGATACATACTTGGCGAAATGTGGGTGCAGAAATGCATCTCTGCCTACCCCTTCGGGGAATATAGGCGTGAGGTATGTTATAACTCTGTCTATCTGTCTATCTGTTACGCTTTGACGTAAAAACTACTAAATGAATTTAATTGAAACTTTACAATAATATAGTTTATACATCAGAATGAAACATATGATACTTTTTATCCCGGAAAATGTAGTATTCCCGTGGGAATGGTTATTTCTGGATCTACCCAAGCGATTTGAATGAAATTTGGTATAAAGAGAGGTAGAGCTCACAAAATTAACATGGGATAGTTTTTATCCCGGAAAATGAAGTATTATCGTGAGAATGGGTATTTCTGCGTCTACTGGGACAAAAGGATTTATGGTTTGGAGATAAATAGGAACCAAGGAAGTAACATAGAATACTTTCTATCCCAGAAAATGTATTCCCGTGAGAATGGGTATTTCTGGATCTACCAAACCGATTTGAATGATTTCTGGTATGTGCATAAACATGACTCTGAAAAGTAAAAAAGATTATAACTTATTTTATATCTGAACTCAACCCTGTAGTCTACACGGACGAAGTCGTAGGCAACAGCTATACGTTATATATGCTAAAAACTTGTCTTGTTGTTTGTCTGTGTGTGTTCATCCGCTCTTAGTGACAAGTAACCCGAAACTACGTACGAGGGGGGGGGGGGGGCGGTGAAGCAAGTAGTTGCAGCGGCGTACGCGTTGGTGATCTATTTAACTCAAACGTTGTTTTGACTTCGTACTGCGAACTCGTGTTAATTTGTAGGTTTAATTGACGACATGGATTTTGTTTTGTAGACTTTGATTGCCTAGTGAGATTAAATACGTGGTTTACTTTGGGTTGACGACTATTGCGACTCTTACGGACTTCGATACCTTCTTCTTTTTACGAGCCGTTATCAACACCCAGGCAATTGTTAAGTCCATTGGGTAGCCCTATAAGTGACGATGATTGATTCCATACTGCAACAATTGCAGCAGCTCCTTGGGCATCAATGATGACGTAGAAGACTGATTGGTTTTTATTTTTATAGTATAAAGTTGATTTGATCTCTTTGTTAGTATATAAGATTAGTGATTCCTATTATAAGATCAAAACTCAAAATATAAATATGTTACGTTTTTATCGTTGATTTTTTCATGTGTTATTAAAAATAATTATAAAAGTATATTTCTAACATGTAATTCTTAATATTTTTATTTTACCATCTAAGCAAAGAATAATTATAATAAACAATATTTAAAATTGGGGTAACTCATTATATTTATTTAAAAAAAAAACATTCAAATTCGGGTCAATATGACCAGGGGTCATCGTCCTATTAACTTTTTTCACGTCATTTGCACCGGATTAATCATCATGACTACTGCGACAGTGACAAAAAAAATTCAATTGTAAAAAAACATTTTAGTAACTTTTGTCAAGAAATGATTTATCATCATCATCATCATCGGCCAATCTCAGTCCACTGCTGGACATAAGCCTCCCCTAATGACCTCCACCCGGATCGGTCGAAGGCCGCCTGCAGCCAGCGACGTCCTGCGACCTTTACGAGGTCGTCTGACCATCTGGTTGGAGGGCGTCTCAGGCTGCGTATTTCAGTACGTGGCCTCCACTGGAGAACTTTCTAGCCCCATCGGTCATCAGTTCTCCGCGCTATGTGGCCGACCTATTGCCACTTCAACGAGCTAATCCGTTGGGCTATATCGGTTACTTTAGTTCTCCTACGGATCTCCTCATTCCCTATATGAGATATTTTCTAAGTTATAAGATATGTCTATAAGTTGTTTTCAAGGGTCATCACAAACCGTCTCGAACGCAGGTTTGATGACTTACAGCCTCCCGAACAAGCTGGCTTCCGAAAAGGCTTTAGCACCATAGACCACATCCATACGCTTCGGCAAGTTATACAGAAAACCGAGGAATACAACTTGCCACTTTGTTTAGCGTTTGTGAACTATGAGAAAGCCTTTGATTCGATCGAGACGTGGGCGGTGCTAGAGTCTCTCCAGCGGTGTCACATTGACTGTCGGTACATCGAGGTGTTGAAAAGTATATACAGCAACGCCACCATGTCGGTCCGAGTACAAGATCAGAGCACGAAGGCTATTCCACTACAGAGAGGCGTGAGACAGGGAGATGTTATATCTCCGAAACTGTTCACTGCCGCGCTGGAAAACGCCTTCAAGCCCTTGGAGTGGAAAGGATTCGGCATCAACATCAACGGCGAGTTTATCACACACCTTCGGTTTGCCGACGATATTGTTGTCATGGCAGAATCGCTGGAGGACCTTAGCACTATGCTCGAAGACCTCAATCGAGTCTCCCAACAGGTGGGTCTTAAAATGAACATGGACAAGACGAATATCATGTCGAATGTCCATGTTGTGCCCACCCCAATCGCAGTTGGGGGCTCGACTCTCGAAGTTGTAGACGAATATGTCTATTTGGAATAAGTGGTCCGGTTAGGCAGGTTCAACTTCGAGAGATAGGTCAATCGTCAAATCCAACTCGGTTGGGCAGCGTTCGGAAAGCTAGGAGACGACTTCTCGTCCGAAATACCTCAGTGCCTGAAGACGAAAGTCTTCAATAGTTATGTGTTACCAGTGATGACATCCGGCACTGAGACGTGGCCTCTCACTAAAGGCGTCATGGGACGGCTCAGAGTCACTCAACGTGCTATGGAGAGGGCTATGCTCGGGGTTTCTCTACGTGATCGATCAGAAATGAGGAGATCCGTAGGAGAACTAAAGTAACCGACATAGCCCAACGGAAGAAATGATTATCGTAAGTGTTATACCTAAATGATTATCGTACGTGTAATAATGATTATCGTAAGTGTAATAAATGATTATTGTATGTGTAATAAATGATTACTACTACTCTCTCGTTCTTTTTTTTTCAAACATTTTTAAAATTTAAATAGTAGTTCCTTCTGCAATTCAGCAACATTCCATCACAATGCACAGAAAAAATCTTATTATAAAACAAGAAGACGTCTTTTTCTTTTAGTTCTTGGATCAGGCTACACATTTGGACGTTTCGAACAGCAGGCAACAGCTAGTACCTTATATACGCTGGTGCAAAGTATGTGCGCATTGCAAAGTACCTATTTTTCGCTGCATTTGTTCTATAAAGCAAAAAAAACGTTATTTTTTTAAAAAATCGCGATAATCACGTTAAGTGATGAAAAAACCCGTCGATTGGTTTTTTCCCGCATAAATACCCGATTTTTTCCCAAATGGAAATTTCCCAGGGAATTTCCGATTCGGTTTTTTCCCACCGCCCATCTATATTCAGGAGTTCTATTTGGTACCGTAAATGTATTAAGAGGCTTAATCCGCACACGCATGTACCCAATACTTAAACTAATACTTGGTAAAAAATTAATTGTTAATTGTTAATTGACAATTTTTTTTCCGCAAAATAACTAAAAGTTGATCAATTGTTAATTGTATAAAACCACAATTAACAATTAATCAGTTGTTAGTTGCTGTCACTGCAAATACAATTAATTAATTGTTAATTTTTAATTGTTAGTTCAATTAACATTTGCCCAACACTGCTAGACAGGAATCCAACTCGCGAATTCTAGATCGCACGGCACATATTTGCCTTGTGATTTCATACTACTTTTTAACAAAATGAAACTAATATCGATAGTACAAAAGATGTACTTTTACAAATAAATAAATTTTTTTTTTTTTTTTTTTTTTTTTTTTTTTTTAAATAATAAATAAATTTATTTTGTACAATAAAATTACAAAAACAAGATATTGAACAATTCATACAATAACATAATGGCTGTACAATCACAGTGTGCAGTTCATGTCGCATTGACTCCCAAACTAGGAATTAACCTGTTACTTGGGGGTCATTGATTCTCTTTGTTACAATTTTTTCAAATTGTACAATACAACCTTAACAGTACGAATATTTACATGGTAAATTAAGTGATGTACAAATTACGATACAAAAAATTAACGGTATGTATGTGTGTGTGTGTGTGTGTGTGTGTGTGTCTGTGTGTGAGTGTGTGTGTGTGTGTGTATGTGTGTGTGTGTGTGTGTGTTTGCTTTAAGAGCACCTAATTCACGAAGCCTTCTGTTTCATTGTAATCCAGAGTGATGAGCCATTTTTTCAGTTTTATTTTGCACTCCAATTTGTGAAGGTGCTCAATATCCAAGATACCATTAACTCTATTGTATAACCGAGAACTCAGAAAGGAATAGTGACGGCTAGCATAAGTCGTACGAAGTCGGGCAGAGTTAAAAACAACATGTTTTCTTCGTTTGTTAATTTCGGGGGCCTTACACGTCCTGTGGCATAAGTGTTTACGTAGAACCGTTCTGAGAATGTAAAGTTGTCTTACTGTCAATATTTGACACTCAGTGTACAATTGGTGAGTTGGATATCTATAGTTTTTATTTAACATTACTTTTATAATTGCTCGTTGAGCTCGCTCCAGCAATAGAAAATTAGACTTTGCCGCCCCTCCCCATACCGGAATACAGTAGGAGAGCACTGACTGGCATAGTGCATCATATACCAACCGAAGGACGCTCTTATCCGCAGAGTACCGAAGTGTTTTCATGACATAAATCATTTTTCTCGTACGGGCCACTAAACTCCGCATATGCTTCTGCCAGTTTAAGTTTTGGTCCAGAGTTACGCCTAAATATTTAATATCCGGGACTTGTGAAAGTGACTGGCAGGAGCAAGAAGTTGTGACGCCATCGCATGAGTGAGCCTTTATTACGCTCAGACTTGGTGGTGGTTGGGATGAATTCCTCATAGAAAAGCAGATGTATTTTGTCTTATTCAGATTAAGTGTGAGTAGGTTTTGGTTTAGACAATCCATAACTAGCCTCATTGAGTTTTCAGCGCACTTTATTACATCCGGCCATTTAGAGTCATGAACTAGGATTGCTGTGTCGTCTGCGTAAGTAAAGATAGAACAATTATGTGATGACAATTTACATATATCGTTGATATAGATCTTGAAAAGCGTTGGGCCTAAGATGCTTCCTTGAGGAACTCCACAGCATAGTTCTTTTTCAGAACTCATGAAAGACTCTACTTTAACGAGTTGAGTTCGGTTACTTAGGTAATCTTTGAAGATGTCATGAGCTAAGCCTCTAATACCCATATTCTCCAGCTTTCGTAATAGTAGAGGGACAGAAACAGTGTCAAAAGCTTTATATAGGTCTAAAAATATGCCTATACATTTGCGATTTGCATCAAGATTCTCAACTGTTTTATTAACTAGTGCTAAAACTGCGTCTTCTGTAGATATCCCAGTCCTAAACCCATATTGATTTGGACTTATCAAATTGAATTTATCTAGATATTTACTTAGCCTTTCATTTAAGATTTTTTCTAGTATTTTTGACAATACTGGTAAGACCGAGATGGGTCTATAATTATCTACGAGGTCTTTGTTGCCACTTTTATAGATAGGGTGTACGATGGCTTTTTTAAACGCTTTAGGGAAAACCCCATTCGATAGGCTTAGGTTACATATATGTGTTATAGGAGGAACTAGGGCAGGCAGAGACATTTGTACGATTTTAGGAGAAATGTCATCCCATCCGGACGCACTATCAGAACGGAGTCCCTTAATAATTCTCTCTATTTCATCTTCATTAGCCTCAATGATACCCATGGAATTGATTGAGTGTTTGCTGAGTGAAGGAATCACTGAACGTGCATTTGAGTTAAATGCATGAGCATTACGTTTAATGTCTCTAGCTAGTTGAGCCCCTATATCAACGAAAAAATCATTGACCATGTTTAATGATGTATTTGCGTCAGAGCAGATCGTAAGTAATTGCGTAGGAGGTGCAGTCTTCTGTTGCGTATTTGTGATATTTTTAATTTTTTTCCAAAGTTCTTTAGGTTTATTATTCGCTTTAATGAGTTCACGTTTACCATATTCTCTTTTTAATTTATACAATAGTTTATTGCAAAAATTACGGTATCGAGTGTAGGTTATTTTAAGAATTATATCTTTTGGGTTCTTTTTGAGGTTTTGGTGCATTTTGTCTCGGTTTCTGATGCATCTCAGAAGTCCTGCCGTTATCCAAGGTTTTATAATCCTATTTTTCTTCGATATCCTAGCTATTATTGTGTGTTTACCGATTATAGAAGATATGCTTGAAATTAGTTTATTTGTAGCTTCATTTGTGTCACTACAAGTCATTACTGGGCTGAAATCTAATTGTTTAATATTTTGAACTATAGATATATGGTCAATTTTTTTAATAAGATTACAAGGTTTATGATAAGATTGGAAGGGCATACTTAGAATAAAAGCGTAATGATCTGTTATACTGGACTCAATGATTATTACCGAAGGTTTACTATTACTTTTCACGACGGCGTGATCTATACAATTATTGCCTCTTGTTGGGGATAAATGTGCTGGTAATAACCCCTGCATCGAAATCAAATTTAAGTACTCATGGGAGTTAGTGTCAGTATTGCCTGGCTTGATATCTATATTGATGTCACCGACCAGAGCAACATTTCTGAAACTATTAGTACACGTAAGCAACATATTTAAACTATTTAAGAACTCATCAGTGTTTCTGTTTGATGGTGAGCGATACAGAGCAATTACTACGACATTGGGGTTTTTAAATTTGCAAAGCAGGCAACTAGCGCTGGAAAAAACTGGTTCTTCAAAAAGACATTTAAGATTGTCCCTGACATAAATGACAATACCATCATTTTGGTTTTGGATATTTTTCGTACTGTATACAAAGAAACCATCAAGCTGAGGTATGTAGTGAGTCTTACTAAGCCAACATTCTGTGAGAACAATCGCATTACATTTAATTTTAATTGTTGTTAGCAGAGCACACAGGTGATCAAAATTTCTATTAAGGCTCCTTATGTTTAGATGAAATATTTTAAATTTATCTTGGATAATATTAGCAAACGTATAGCACTCTTCCGGTAAGCAAGAAATTGTAGGTGATAAATGCAACGAATCAAGTTCATTATTTAATTGATTTATGTTGTTAGCCATTTCTGTAATAAGATAATAATAGAATTCGGTTAAAAGGCCCGCTGTGACTAGCATTTATTGCATGGCAAATCCAAGCAATCCAAGCAACGAATCCGTACAATGAACAGTATTTTAAGTAAGGTGAAATTGTTACTTTTGTATGTGATATGTAACTGTAACTGGAGGTGAAATATAGTTTGTAATGTGTTTTTAAGTGTATGTGTATGTGTATGAAAATTAACAAAACAAATAACTTACAATATAAAAAGATACTAATATAGGTGGCATTATAGTACATTTTCCTTACAAACTCTCCCAAGTTCATCACTAGATTCTTTTTCAGTTGGATCTGGAATTGGTGTTTCGCATTCATTCTGACGAAAAAACATTTCAGAAGTAATTCGTTGCATTTTCTCACCTTGCGCCTTTCTTAGATAAATATTGCCATTTGAAGTCCAACAGTATTGATAATTGTTTTCTTTTGAATATAACTTGGCTTTATAAAATAAATTTCTCGTAGTAGGGGGCAGATACTCTGATATATAAACAGGAACGGGCTCACCTGACATTCCAATTGTATTTGAGTTCAATTTTTCCGACGGGGATTTGTGCTTGTTGAAGTTTCTTGCGAATGAAAGTACATTATTTTTTGTTAGGATTGATGTGAACTCCGCGAATATGGTTCTGTTGGAACCAGGCTTTCCAGGTAAACGATAAACGTCACGAACGTCCGAACTGTCAATTGACATATTGAAGGAGTTTCCCAGCTTCTTGACAATATTTAGTAAGTCATGAGGTGTTTCTTTGTCTAACATTGGAACATTCCTAATTTCTATGGAGGCCGAACGAGAGGTGAGTTGTAGGTCTTGAATTTTTTTTTCAAGATTCATAACGCATTCTTGAGTTTCAAGGCGTTCTCTATCCAACTTAGATATAGTCTTCTTCATTTCATCATACTCATTAGATGCGAAGTCCATGAATTTTATTAGTTGTAAATTCGTCTCTTGTATTTTATTATTTTGTTGTTTTAGTTCTGATATATCCGATAACAATTTTGAAAATTTTGATTCTTGTTTAAGATCTTGTTCATTCGCCCAAGCCGTAAACATCTGTTGAAGGTCGTCCTTTAACTGCTCAAATTCAGATTTAGGGGAGCCATCCAAGCGTTGACGTTTCTTCCGAGTAGAAATTTTGGAGGAGTTATTGACACTCTGCTCTTGGGACGTACCGGTTGCTTCAAGCTCGGAGGCATGTGGGATTGCTCCTTTTGCTGTAGGTGGTGGAGTGCGTTGAACAGACATCTTTTTTATTTTTTTACACGTATATATATGTATATACACACATGTATTCAATTAAAAACACACGCACAGCAACGTATAAACGGTTAGCGTCCAATCAATGCTAGCGCTTCCCTTATTCTTTGAAGCGTGATGAGTCATTCAATAAGCGACGGCTTGTTTCGTTGCACTGTCCGACTTCTCGGTGGCCTCGGCGATCTTCGAGCGTGTTCGTTCGCTGTGATGTCAGGTTCGAGTCCCACTGTGGTCTTCCAATGAAACACTTTGTGATGATATATTTCTTATGCAGAGCTGGTAGCAATATATCTGTCTTGGTCTAGACACTCCCAGAGGGCGGAGTTCTGAGATTTAATTGATACTTGAGAGACAAGGAATAGAGTTTCGGTACCAACAGCCAATGAGGATATTTATCACTGAATTACCGGCAACAGAGCACTAAACACGTCCGTACTGTACGGATGCACGAGCACGAATCAATGGCAGCCTCAATGCTCACTCAGCATAATGTACACAACGCCGATTTTGGAATAACAAGCTCTCTTGTTACTTAACTATTTCTACTGAACAGGTTTAAGTAGATATTTGGAGTGATATAAATACAAATCCTTCCTAACTAGTTTTTTTTTTAAGACAAAAATAATTTTGGTGTCGAATGTATTTAATATTCATTTTAAAAACTACGTTAAAAACATAAAAGCAAAAGATAGACACACGTATCTTTTTTGCTGATAAATTTTACATTTCACTTTTTAAACCATGTTCCACAGATTTTGCAGGATGTTTCGTGTGATTAGTGCAAAGGTTGGTTGAATAGGTTTCATCGCAACAAGAATTCTCATAATGAAAGTAGTGGCCGGCGTGCGCAAATATGTCACGTTACGGGAACAGCTTGTCATACGTTAATGAATAGACCGACATAATTGTATCGACCGCATTACTGCATACTGACCGGAATTAAAAGCACAATAGCAGGTGTTTTATACATATGGTACCAGTTTCTGAAAGCATGCCCTAGACATCTTTCTGAGATGTTTAAGTCTTCTTTTAGATTGAAAAGTGGATTATAGTGCTTTTACTAATAAGTTAACGGAATTGATAATACAGGAAATAGGTAACAGTCGCTAGTTTAATAGCAACTTTTCGAGTGTTCGAAGTCGTTATTTAGATTTCCAGAACAAAAGTACATATACATACTCTTTATAATAACAGAATAAATAATAATAACTCTTTATAAATAGCAGAATAATTAATTATTAATGTTGAAAAAGTTTTATTTCTCATCCTCTACTAACAAATGGAATTTATAGCAACGTATAGCGACGTCTATTATGCACCTGATACTTTGAAAGTTATACGCCGACGAACGAATTGTTTTAATTATTATTTCATTCAACCAGAAGTAGGTCTATACTTTTCAAAACAATTTCACGACAGCTAGTGACAAAACTAGTTCTTTCGACATCCATCAAGAGCAGACCGCAGTCTACAATTAGTTACCTATTTTTGTCGCACGGCACAGATCACGGAACTACAAAAGACTATTTACACATTACTGATGCAGTGACGAAGGAAATGTTCGCTTTTTGAAAGTTCTCAATATAGTTTTTGAAGTTAATCAACATTTGCACTATTATTGTTGTATTCCTTCATAAAATAATAAACAAATTGAGTATTGTTATTCAAATCACGCATGATGTTTGTCGTGGATGAAGGCTAATTAATAATAATTATTGCTAGCATACTAATCATGCTAACTTAACACAAGATAGATTTGATTATTATGTGGAATCAACTTCCTTTTTTTAAATTCCCAAATCGAATATACTATTAAAAGAATTCTATGATCGGAACCGAGAATGTGACCGAGACTTAAGAACTTTTTCAGGAAAACTCAGTAGGCTTCAAAAAACTACAATTAAAATATCATAAACTTTTTTCATATTTTTTTTAACTTTTTAAATTTTGTAGCATGAAGAAGGCATTCGCTGACTCTACTGATGTAATATTACATACAATGAAGTAACCTGCATTTGCACAAATAACGGGTTAACAAGAAAGGAAACCTCTTAAGTGAGACTTCCTCTGTAATAGGATAATCCTCTTTTTTCTCTAGATGATTAATTGCTAAGCCTACTATGTATGTTTGGGCCTTGTGTCGCATATACATGGTCATCCATGTATTCCCAAAGGAATAGTCAGCATTGAAACACAAGCATATGCTTTGCACAAACTTATTCCCTTAACCCTTTAATGGTTGAAACATCCATAATTTCATCTTTAAACCTTTTAATAATTGTAAAAGCAGAAGAAAAAAAAGCAAATAATGTTTTGTTAATCACTGAAATGTGACACACTGTGTATTGCTAAGCTTCATAATTTTAAGGAAATGATATTCTTATTGGATTATTATTTAACATAGGATGTCACTACTTATTCTCATTATTTCTCAAGACAAATCTTGAATTTGTGGCTAGAATATAGGCTTAATTAAATTGCCTATACCAGGGCTTCCCAAACTGTGCGTCGCGACGCCCTGGGGCGTCGCGGCAACATCCTGGGGACGTCGCGAGGCGATCGGCAAACATTCGCTGTCCGCATTTTTCTGATAACCTCATATTAGGCTAACTAGTAATGTATTTATTTTTTGTAAAGTAGGTAGTTTTGATGATGGAGGGGTGCGTCGCAAAAAAATAACAATTTTTTAGGGGGTCATAGTGTAAATAAATTTGGGAAGCCCTGGCCTATACAACAGAAATGTGACAAAATACACAAAACAAAATAAATTAATAGATACTCTGCTTATAATAAAACAGGAGCACTTACGCTTCATGTATGATGACACTGTCATGTTCCAATGCACCAGATTTGTATGAAGTACCATATGTCTTGCTGCTGTCCCATGATGGTCTGGGCGTGTTCTCAGGGTTGTAAGGATTTGAATTGTACCGTTGATCCACATCATACTTATTTCGGTTCACATCATAGTCTCTGTTTTGATACCTTGTGTTTGGATCATTTGAGTTAAGGTAGTCATTTGTGTTTGATTGACTGGGATTGTATGTCGGTGGCACATAATCCTGTGCTGAACATATTTTTAATAATACTATAGGTATTAGTATAATTTTGAGATTCATAATTCAGTCTGTAGATTGATCTTCCTGTAATAGAAAATATTTCATTAGTAAATTTGTTTCTTATTTTCAATGGCACATCATTTTCATAATATTACATATTATTACTAAAAATAGTAAATTGATATGCTGCTCCAACTAAAGCTCATGTTTGCTTTATAAATGTTTTAATAATACATGTGCATAGTATGGGTACTTCTTATTAAAAGCTACAAAATTATAAAAAATACTGTTTACTACCAATGTTATATCAAAATATCCCATAGAGAATTTAATTAGCATCTTGACTTTATAATAGTACTAACAGAAACCGAAGTTTATTGAACTTAACCATCATATTTACATAGTACATTTCACTAGTAAGTGTTGATAGACACAACACAGAGTGCATTGTGCCTACCTGTTTAAACAGGGTATCAAGTAAATGTTTATGTTAAACACTTATCAAGCTTAGATTGATAGAGATCATGAGCAAACAAACCAGATTAACCCCATATACATACTAAAAATAGCTTATAAATGGTAACAAAAACAGAGCGCAAATATTTGGTAAACTCTATGTTTTTGCATATTTGATGAGTGGTGATTCTTAAGTTGACAATCCAATTTTGAAAGGCGGGATACTAATATAATCGGAGTAAACATAGTTGGAAATTGAAAATTACTATAAAATGGCACACATATTCATTAAAACTACTCAAAATATGTGTATCACAGTTGTACAATCACTTTTGTTTTAAATGTTCGTTCAAGTGTCTTAATTATGTTACCGGGTTGTAACAAAAGTGTTATTCATCCCATTAGCCACTACAGATACGTCGAATAATATCTTAAAAGTAGGAATAAGATAACATTAAGAAGTAATCAATAACATTATAATTTTAAAACAAAAGTTACCTAATTCTAGTTTCAAATTACGTTCGTTAGGTAACTTAAAAACAGTTGCAAGTATATTTTAGAAACACAAGAAATTGATAAGAACAACGGTATAATTAGCAATTTTTAGTGTAAAAAGTTGCGAAAAAGTAGTTTAAATCCAGATTAACCCTAATTTTAATTTAATAATATTTCACTTAACCTGAAGTTAACGCCCATCGATACGCTTCGCTTTTGTTGTTGTTACTATGTAAATAATTATTTAGTTTTCACCAAAACAGCACTTCACGTCCAACAAATAATTAAAAATGTTTAACTTGATGGTGTTTCATCGGAATTTAATTTAGTTTATAAAAATAAACAAGTAAAACAACGGTCCATTACTCACTTCATTGAAGAATATGCGATTGTCGCGCAGCCGCACTTCACCACGCCCGGCTAGTGGAAAAACCGGTAAGTTCCGTTAGAAAATTACACATACTTATGGGTTATTTTATATTCATCAAAGATAAGAACTGAAAAAATAATGAATTTTGTCCAACTAATGTAAAAGTGCATTCCCTGAGTAATTCTTATAAATTATCAATGCAGCTGTTTCCATGTGTTGAGCAGTAAGTTGAATTTCTTATCTGTGATTCGTAGCGTTCTTTGATGGCGGTTGAATTTAAAAATAGGTAGGTACGATAAATACCCCACGATCACTTACAGTTCTTTTGTGTTTTATTTCAATTAATTAATACATAATAAATATAACAAGATGTTTAGGGATAACTTGATGAAATTGATAATTAATATCCACAAGATCTGGGTCAATTAAGAGGATAGGTCAGAGATTTATAAAATACAAAAAAGGTATCTAATTTTTTTCTGAAATTCTTCGTAATGTTTTTAAAAATATATTTACCAGCATACCAAATTAATAATGTACCTGTATGTGCCATTCAGTTTCAAAATAATTTTGAAACATACTTCAAGATTGTCCCTAAGCAGTCAACACAAGAAATACAGAAATCATGTTGTAAACGACGTTATAGAAGTCTCTGGGTTCTCACTAAAATTGGCGCCAAGTTCAGACGTAGTGGTCAAATTCGGGATGCTTCTACTTTGATATAATATATGGTTACTATTTAATATACCTATGCGCGACGTTCTCTATGTAGTAGGTAGGGCAGAGTAGCTTTTTGTAGCAGCAAAATGTTTTGGAACGTTGTCCGTACAAAACACACTCGCTCCCTATGATGTAGGACCATAGCAAATGGCATCTCAATCTTACAGATGGATGTAAAAGATTATTGATTATTGCTTTGATGTTTATAAAAATCCTATTGGAAATTATTAATCAATAATTCGTTAAGACTCTTTCCCATCTGAAAGTAACTATGAATAGGAGTTTATAAAATTTAAATGCGTATAGAATCCACGGCAAAATATTCTCACTATGCACCTAATTTTGGTTCTCTGCTTAAATTTCAGAACTGAACATGAACGCTGGGTAATTTAGCATTGGAAAGGTTCACTTTTCGTGCCATTTAAGTTTTTCAACAGGCCGAGCAGTTCATAATTTTGTTGGAAATTAACCCATAGGGGTTACACCTACAATGATATAAACAATTTACTCAAAAGGGGACTTCATTACACATCATCGTTATGCATAAAATACAAAAAATATTTAAAAAAAGGAATTTCTCGCAAAATGTATAAGTTTCTAACCTTAACCTATAGAGCAGTGGTTCCCAAACTTATTTTGTCTACTGCCCACTTTGAGAAAAATATTTTTCTAGCGCCCCCATTTTTTCACCTATTTAAAAACCACTATAACTTCAAATTAAATTAATTAATTATTGTGATCTATATATGTATACTAACAGAGAATTCTAAACGAAACTTTTACATGATTTTCATTTTTTTCTATATTCAATAACATAGGACAGATATATGAACTACGCGGAGAGAAATATAGAACTGAGTTTGAGCAATCTTTTAATTCAAATTAGTTGATGTTCACAAGTTGTTGTTGAGAGTCGAGAGCTCTCAGAGTCCTCCTAGCTAAATAAAATTACAAATCATCCCCCAGGCCTCTACACAAGGCCCCCATTTTCTTTCTGGGTCTCTTATCGCCCCCCTTCAGACCTGCAGCGCCCACAAGGGGGCGTTATCGCCCACTTTGGGAAAGACTGCTATAGAGGAACAACAGATTGTATGTATATAAAGGACATAGTGGGAAATTCCTGCTCTCTTTCAAACACGCGCAAATTGCGTCATATTTTAAATTTCTTCTGTAGCATGTACTTTATTTAAATTTCAACTACGTGTAACTCAATTCTTTGTAGTTTATTATTAATAGTAGTTACGTGACAAAATTTCGGGACTATACTTATAGTTGCTTATAGCTCAGCAACTGTAAGATGAATTGTAACTACGTCACCATCTTGGTAACCAAATCCAAGTGTGCATTACAAGTTTTTGCTTGAAATATTGTTGCACTGTGTATTTAATATCTGCTCTTCATTTTTCATTCCTTATTCTTTCTTCACGTTAGTATTTCGTAGATTTCAGGATTTTTAAAGGTTAGTTTCAAACAATAGAAAACGTAACATATTTCTCGTATTTGAACGTGTGTATTATTTTACAGTGATTATCATTAACAACGAGCAAAATCTTGGTATTGCCATAAACATTGGAATTGGCAGAATCATAGCCCATGCGTTAGAGCCATTTATTAAAAAAAGAACAATAAGCAATCAATTGTTTACATAAATTATTAACCTGCACAGTAATAATCGAATTTTCATTAAATTTGCATTAGAGAAAATATTATAAGCAAATAGATTTCCACATCAGTACTGTCATATTATCATATATTCTTTTCATTAAGGTGTATAAGATGGGATAGACATGACGCCCTCTTGTTCTGTCAGTGGTGTTCAGAGTAATCTCATGATTCTAGGATAGATATGTGAAGGAAGAAAATAGTTAAAATAAAAAAGTTTGTAGTCTAGTGTAGTGATGTAATAATAGGGCGACACAGAAACTTGTAAAATAATTGGGTAAGATTTTATTATCTCCCAAGAAAGCCGCAAGGCTCGTTTACATTCAAGTATATAAAGGCATATCAACAGGGATAGCAAAATAAAAAATGTTATGATTGATGAAATTCTAATTAACCACTGAATTCTCTCCACAAGTCAGCAGGATCGTAAACAAAGGAATTGATCAATAAAAATAAACCACCAAGAGTAATATGATAGGATATATGCATGAGACTGTCGAGGCGGTCTCTATTCGATCGATCGCAACGTCACTGTACAACTAGACGAACAAGAGAGTCCACAGGGGGGTCGGGTCGCTCCGGGGTCTCCTCTCTTCTCATTGAAAACTCATGGTACGCCAGCATCCAATTTATCTTTTGACAAAAAAATCTGTACAAAATATATTAAATATATACTCTGTAATGCTAAAAACTGTAACGCTACCTCATCAATAGTTCAATCACGATTATTAAATGATTTAAAAACACAATAACTCGTTCACATCGTGCGAGAACAAACATTAGCCTATCTGCGATCTCCGCCGGCCGGGGCTCCGGGGACCTACGAGTATATACAAGTCAACATCCGAACGTCCGAACGCGGTACTCCTCTCGGTCCGTCGCCAGTACCGCTCTGCTGCATCTTTTTGTAATTCCGTTGCATGTATAATTTCTTAGAGTCGTGTTGTCTTACGATCTAGTGTCGCGTCCTTTGCTTATCGTCCGTGCGTGGCATCATAATATACATAGTTTATTTAATATATAGCGTGGTGAGGGGGGCGTGTGTTAATTTCGCTCCTCGTCACAGTCGCGCGAGATGTGGCCCAGCTTGCCGCACACGTAGCAGGTCTTGGTGCCGTCGGGGCAGTTGCGCGAGATGTGTCCAGACTTGTTGCAGTTGTAGCACGTCTGGTTGGAGTTGTCGCGCCCGCCCTCGGGGCAGTTCCGCGCGATGTGCCCAGTCTTGTTGCAGTTGTAGCACGACGGCTCGTCGGGGCTCTGCGCGCACTCGCGCGCTATGTGTCCCGTGCCGTTACATCTGAAACATACACGCCATGCACGCTGTTACTTACTTCATCATAACATACTTCAAGTGAACTCTTTGCTACATTACATTTCGATGAGATCTTTTTTAAAACATTAAAGTAGTATGAGGAAGTAATAAAAATGTAGCATATATTATGGAACATAAAAGAAAAGAAATGGAACGTGAGAGGTAAATAGGTCATAATAACCAACGTTTCGATTGAATGTAAAACAAGAATCAGATTTTTTGGATTGGGTTTTCCCTAACTTTGCAACTAATTAGGAGTATTGTTCTCACGTATGTTTTTGGTAAACTCAACATCATTAAAGTTTGTAAGTTCTGTATAACACATATTAACTTTATTGTGCGTACCTTAAACACTTAATTAAATGTAGGCACATTCTCATCGCACATTTGGCATACATAAAACTAATGTCAAGATCAGCTACTCTGATTCACCAGCACAGTTCGCAAACATATAAAAATATTAGTTCATTCACGTGCTGGGATACGCGCATCGAAACAAGGTCGTATCTCGCAGTTGGAAGAATTCTGTGACATTTGACGTGGGGTAACCTTGACTTGTGGGTCAATGACTGCTCTATCGCTAATAAAATACTGAACACGCTCGGCACTAGGACATTTCGTATGCGCATATATCATACCGGATTTTTGGTGATTTTAAAATATCTTGGTCAATTTTCGGAAAAATGTGGTTACGTGCTTTGTCCATTTAATTCCTAACGAATTATGTACGGTTTTGTAGCGATATGTCGCCGTCATTACTATCTCTAGTACAATTTAAATAATTACAATAGTATTTGGAGCTGTCTACGTCTAATTGCTACCAACATTATTTTGAATAGGGCTCTGGCAACTCCCAATAAAAATGCAATGTATTCGGTCATTCGGTGTATAAAATGTTGCCATTACCAATATTTTTCAATTTTCTGAAACTCATATAGTACGCGTCAAAAATGTCGAGAAACCGGTATTATTTATTAATTCAACGATGACAGAATATATTTTACGGATGCAACTAATTAAAACAACTTGTTCCCAATAATCCTAGACTATATTTCAATATTTTTAAATTAATATTCGCGTGCATCCACTGCCTCCACTATAACAATCATGCAAAATTTTGACCACACGCCTTTTCTACGGTACAAAATGACACTTACTAAATTTTTAAACCACCTAGATTCTACAAAAAATTATTCAACAATACCGACCTGTAGCAACGGTCGGCTTCCTCCTTGCAGTCCCTGGCGAAATGTCCGATACGGTTGCACTTGAAACACTTCTCTCGCTGTCGGTTGAAGCTGGCGTCGCGCGCGCCGACGCCGCCTTGCGTGCACTCGCGGGCGAAGTGCCCTGTCCGGTTGCACTTGTAGCATACGCTTGAACTCATTTTTGCTGCACCAACAAACAAAAAAAAAACAATTAATTTCTATTCTATACCATTTGAATGACGGGGAAGAAAATATAGAGGTGAAAATGATGTTTGGAATAAAGAGACTTATATATTACTTATTTTAATTAACATTATACAAGTCAACCATGATTTGTCCAGTTTACTCAAAATACACAGGTCAAATAATAGAGCGGGACAATTAAATGTTATCAAAGTATCTCCAATTAAATAAATTTTAAATTTTGTAATCATTTTATCTAAAGTTTATAAGTCAGTAATAATAATAAGCTAACAACAATACCAAAACAATATTAAAGATTTTATAAAATTATGTGTTAATGAAAAACCTGCTTATCTATAACGTCAAGAAGCTGATTGAAACCAAGTCCAGATAAGAGTGAAGGCTTGGTTTAAAAGATCTTATCTATGGAAGTATTTGAATCTTAAATGTGAAAGTTCGATCACGAGAGAATGCTTATAGTCAGAGGCACTTGTTTTAGTTGACTCTATACACTTGTCCATTCAATAATGGGATTAATAAGAAAACAACCTCCTTATTTCATTTTATTTTATCCGTAGTTGCTATGTACTTAATATGATGCATATGGCTGTTGTGCTTTCTTTATTATTTGTATTCAAACAATCTCTTAAAATAATCTTATAGCCTTAAGTAAAGTATAAAGAACATCGCTAATTAATCATGGTAGGCAATGAAATAGCGCTTATAACAAGTAATTGTAACAAATAAATGGTTTAGACATGATTCTATTTAGAATCTTTAACACATAAATGATAAAATGAATCAAATACCACAACCGATTTTACTTATCGGGTGATATTATCAATGTGAACGCGTCATAAAACTGAAAATTGACAACTATTTCATTACAAAAAATAAACAATTGTCAACAGTGGCGAATAACTTTCCAATTCTCAGTACTCAATATCGAAATTTCGCTTTTGTTCAACTTCAATAGCCTATGTAGAACTGAATGAAAATGCCATCGCAAGAGTCGACGCGAAATTCAACTTAGTAACAGTGATTGGTTGTGCTCTTTTTGTCATTAGATAGGGGGCATTGTGCAATTTCCTCGAAACCATACTATTGTGGACGGCTAAGAATTACCGGCGGGCCTTTCTTTTTTACATCGCTCTATATAGATATTACCGTTAGAAAGCCCTTGAAGAACCAGATTGATGTATGTTTCGATAAAACCGGAATTCTTGCCGATGGACAGATTTTTCCATTACATTGTAAGGGACTAAGATCAAGACCTGTTTGAATATGAAGCTTTATTATAAAACGTTATTCGATATTTTTAAGAAGGGCTTATGCAAAACATGGTGAGTTACATATTCATTATAAACGTCTTCTTAAACTAGGGCTGTCAAGACGCCGATCACCTGCCCCGGCCGTTTATAAATGTACCTAATAAAAAGGGCTTAATTATCATGACCTTAAAACGCATAAACGGTCGTTACCCCGCGCCTCGTCTCGCTCTAACGTATGGCTGAACGCGCGAGAGAGACAGAGCTGCAACGATGTATTTACATATATGTTCCGGCGACGCTCTGACCCTGGCAGCGATAAGACGCAAGAGACAAGATCACGGCAAATTGCGACCGATTGTGAGCAATTGAAATGCGGGCCCACGTTGTTATCAACATTAAGAACGTTGAAAGGGACGCGTCATACGAAACAATTGACGAATTGGTACAGAGATCGCGGTGAATAAATCTAGCGGACAGTTGAGAAGTAAAGTTACGACGATAAATTGAAAGAATGGGGCCCTGTCGGTGCCATAGCCCATAAGGCTATTTCTTTTTAAACGCTTACGTTTGAATGTAGTTTGTACCACAACCTTACAATGTAGTCTATATCACAGTATTGTACCAACTTGAATACCAGGGGGTATTAAAACTAAGTTCATGACAATGAAAAGGAAATCTTTATGTTTTTATATTGACGTTTAACATATTAAAATGTAGTCCGTTATTCTTGAAATAATTATGATAATTCGATTATCTTAACTATTATCTTTGATTACGTCTGTCAAATTTAACAATATTTTGAGTACGTCGTTGATTAATCTCAATATAACATAAGGCCCTAAACGTTAGGACACTACAAGTTCGATAAAACAATTCAAATGACACTTTAGTCTTGAACAACACGACTTTACTAGGCAATTGATTGGCCGCATGTTGATAATCAATATTTCAGAGGCCCAGAAAATGTCGTCGAGGTCGTGCGAGTACATTAGTTAAAGTACGGATTCTTTGGTCGCTACATGTACCTTTCATACAAGTTTCTTCGCGCCCATACAGAGTTCCGGAACACTAATTGATCAAAGGGATAAGTTGGTGAATGCTTTGTAAAGTAGGCTTCACGTTTACGACTCCGGATGAAAGTAAACATAGTACAAACTCACTTCCATCACAACAGCATTCTAAGTAATCGGTATTTCAAAGATTTCTCTGAACACAAGACACGGCTTAAAGGGCAAAATATTGTATGTGCGATAACAAAACTTTCATATTTCGATGCAAAAACTTAATATTCCATATTTATAAGCGGAAATATGTGCAGTAGACTCGGCTGGTCTAAAGAAATCTCGCTACCGCTTTCGCGTACACTAGTGTGCCGTACGATTTCCCTCCCCAACTTTGCTTTTTAATTCGAGCACTTACGTTGTTCACCTGTCGCAGCAAAATGCCATGTGGCAAGCTCACGATCATAATTGACAAGGAAAATAAAACGTTTTTATTGAATAAATAATCATCTTAATTCTTAACCAATTGAAAGCATTAACCAGATTTTTAAAATCTTTACTGTAACATAGTTTTTTTTTTAAATATTCTCATAACTGAGCAAGCTATATTTATATCGGGGTACTTGAATTCAATCTTACATTATGTAATACATTATACAACACATAGGTTGTCTTAAACATATGTTTTTACATAATATCTTTTGCAACCTGATAAAAAAGCCCTGTATACTAAATACAATTAAAATAAATACATTCTATTGTTTATAATACAATAGCCATTACTTTATTGTCTTTCAAACAACCAACACAATGCATTTTAATACCATAATATGGTAATAAGCAGTTACTTCTGGGGTGCATAGTTACCATATCAACTAATGCAAATGCATTTATGCATTGCTAATGTCTGGTCACTAACTCCAAGCCTGGTTTAAATGAAAATAAAAATATTTTAGCGCAGATAAGTGAAAGTCAACATGTTGCAATTACGAAATGAACTGTATTGGCAACTTTAAGCATTTATAATGAAATATCATGAAAATAAATTTGAATGATTAAAACATGTAAATATTTTATTACATTTTATGAGGCATATTGGGTCATAATTTTAAAGAAAAAAATAAATAAATTGCATACAAGCATAAACTAAAACTACATCAGACTAATACAAAAACAACTGACAACTAAAAATAAGCTTACTGAGTTTATTCATGTAGCACAAATATGGGTGCTTGGTGTATGCAATATAACTGGAACTCACTCTATTTAAAACAATAATTTGAAATATACCCAGAATATTTTTTTAAACAAAAAGGCTAATTTTAAATTAACAGAACATACAAACACAAAATACCGTGATTGACATATTTAATTGTAACAATTCAAGATGGCTGAGCTGTTGTGCATCATTGTATTGAAACATTTTCTAAATTTCAATTGCTATTTACTGGCCTAGTTGGACAATGCAATGAAATTTAATTCAACCAAATGAGACCAACGGGTTGTATTGTATAATCTTTTCTCATGTGGTTTGATAATATATTTATATTATTTGGAAGTTTAATTAAGTATAAAGGAGTATTTATGTTATAAAAAGTAGATAATCATGTCAATTGTCAACCCTGTATTCATTTTTAAACACAAATTACTACTTTAACATTAAAATATGTCTTTGGTAATTTTGTAATATTTTTCTTTTTTTCTGTTCCTATAACATTAATAGCCCGTTTATGCTATTATCCTACTACATAAAATTGACAACCAATTTGTAATTTGTGGGCTCACTTTGAATGGCCATCAAACTTTTACATGCTATCTTTGCAATTAGCAAAGTACTTATTGATAACTAAATCAAACAAGACACCTTGTTAGATTAATATTTGTGAATGACCCTTGATAGAAACAATCAAGTTGTTTTGTGAAATTTTGTAGCTGATAATACATATTAATGAATTCAATTTCTTTGAAACACCATTGAAATTTAGTTAAACATAATGATGAAGTTAAAAAAGAACTACAATGAAGTGTTTATTAATTAAAGCGCCATCTGTCAATGGTAGTGGAAAACACATAAAGCATAAGCCTGCCACAAGAAAGTGATGCTAATGTATAATGACTCTAAGAAAACAGATAGTTGCCGATGTATGCTGCATAAATTGACTTTCATACTGGGAATGAATTCCATCAACAATAATTTAATATGATGCATACAAGGTAAATGTACCCATAATTGCATAAGTTTATGAACATGGATATTAACTTGGAAATATAATTACATGATAATAATTAATAACATTAATAATTGCTTTTGCATTATTATAAATAAGTGAGTACAAGCAAAAAAACTTAAAACAGTGCAGTTAAAATATCAGGATTTAGGAAAGTTGATTTTCCTTATCTTTTAGAAAAAACATTTATATAAGATTATTATGACATAAAATTACCAGTATTTATAATGCTGTCAATGTTGATGTGTAATGAGTGTGGAAAGGTTATAATGTATGTGTTGGCTGAGGAAAGTGTTTGACATGTGTTGTAACCGCAGAGGTCACTGTCCTACAATGCAGAATCAACTTGAGAACAATGAACCACTGCTCCATTTCAAAATGTTTTATTGGAATTCACATAAAATGGCTGTTGTTCTCAATACAGATTTCAAAAGCAATGTAACGAACGGATATGTATGTCACATAGTACCAAGTCGGATTTTAAGGGCAACCTAACAGGTTGGCAAGAATTTATAGGTACGATGAATGTAAGCGCTTTACTTGTATAAAGGTTTTCCACATGTTCTCCGCAACGAGACGATGCGTCATTATCTTTATACAAACAGGGTAAAAAAGGAAAGTCGAGTGCGGAGTCGGAACGAATGCAAAGTGAACCCGGCATACTTGCAACCGACATAACCACGCATGTACTCCCCGTGACGTTGCGGACGCGTCTTCCGAGTGCTGCAAGACAAAAGCTATGTCCAAAACATTCAAATATAAATTTACCTCGACTCGGAATGTGTCACAGACGAGTCACCGCTTGTCAAAGTGACCACGTTCGATAAACAACCTATATGCGGCACGCTAACATAAAATCTAAAGATGTTCACTCGGAAACACTGCGGGTATATGCGTCGTGGCAATATTAACTGATAATTACAAGAAAACACAACTGCAATATACGTACGCCGTATAGCAGCCGAACCACGTGTAGAGGTACCGGTAGCGCGCGATTTCACAATTGTGATGCACTTTTCACTTACCGATTAGTTGTGAAACTTCTTGAGCACTTAGATCACTATTGTAATGATCGTTGAACGACCAAAGATTCAGTAAAATTTACAAAGTAAGAGTAATTTATGACGCTCCGTTTGCAAGGAAGCCAGCCACCATCACTACAAATTCGTAAAAGACATTTTCAGCATAGACAACAACAATTAAAAAGTCTTTAAATGTTCCATCGTGACTCGATATTTCCGAATGGTAAACAAATAAAATCTATTACCTTTATATAAATAGTGCAATTGGTTGGAATATGTTAATAATTAATCAGTAAAGTTTTATTTTTCCTAATTTAGATTATAATCGAGTATTTTTAACTTGCGGCAAAATAACGCTATAAACAACTCAATGCGGTCTATGGTTGAATTAAATGCACCAATCACAACGCTCTAGTAACCAAACACATCGACCACAGTGCTGTCGACCAATCAGAATTCGTGAATCTGTTTATTTGACAGGTAGATCCGACAGCACAAAGTGTTGTATTAATCGACTAAATTCAAGAGTCAATAAACGTCGACCGGCGTGTATATACAGACAGATATTAAACTTTGCGTCACTTTTGGACGAACTTTGATAGCATGTGTTGATGTTTACATCGAAGTAAAGAGATTATTTGGCTTATATTTTTAGAATAATTATGACGTCCGAGAAGAGACCAATAAGTGAGGATAATCCTGGAGAAACAGAGGAATCAGAAGGCTGGATTGGACCCATGCCTTCAGAAGCAACTAAACCTAAACCAAAGAAAAAAAAAGGTAAAATGTTACTTTTAACTCCTGTTAATCAACAAAAAGTTGATTATTTTCCTCTGTATTTATGGATATTTAATAAATCATTAATGTCTTATGATTTTCACTAGAAAGGCTCAATATCTTGCCTTGGTAAATAATGTAAAAAGAATGTAGTAATGATTATTTCTTTTTGCTTAAAAAAATTCTGGTACCCCATGTAATGTATATCATCAGAATAATTTATTATTACTGACACAAATATTTTTTTGAAATACTTCTAGGTTATGTATTTAAGTTGTTGGGTATAAAATAAACACTATTTGGGTAGTGTTCGGACTTAACTTTTAGGTAGGTTTATAAACTTTAAAAAGCCAATTTAAATACATTTTAATGTCACATGTGTGGGGATAATTGTACTATTTTTTATACTATTAAACTCTTATTTGACTTACCACTTAATATAGGGAGAATCAGCCAATTTCATAATTGCCATGTTGCCAACAGTAGTGTTTTGGTCTATATTCGTTTCTTGAGTGTAGCATTATTTATTTTTGATGTAATAAAGTTGAATCAACACAGTAATAGACACTAGACACATTGTTTTAACTACCACTTATATGACGTATACACTATTTTTTTTTTGTCAACCATGCTTTCCAGTAATTGTCATCTCGGCAAACTTGTATTTCTCACACATGATGCTACCAGTACTGATCACAATACTTTTCCATTTCAGTTTTGCAGTTTGAATCATTGTACATAGAGAATCTTCCATCATCAGAGACATATGAACACAGCTACATGCACCGAGATGTGGTTACTCATGTTGTGGTCACCAAAACCGACTTTGTAGTCACCGTAAGCCAAGATGGACATCTTAAATTTTGGAAAAAGCAGGTAATATTTCAGTTTAATCCATTTTTGCAGGCATTATTATATGAATTTAACTTTTTACACAGACTTCAAGCAATATTGTGATTTTTGATTCATTCTCAGCTTTAACTTATTTATAATTAGCTTTGTTCTCGCCCCAGAATCGAACCTCGTGGCAGGCTACTCGCCCACGCGACGCCACGCCGCGCTGCGCCGTTTGTTGTAAATAGGTCGTAAACACATTGTACGGTCGGCATAAAAAGTTGTCAAACATTTTTTTACCGCATTTGCAGGATGAGGGTATTGAGTTCGTGAAACACTTCCGCTGCCATCTAGCGCCGATTTCCGACGTGACTGCCAATAGCACTGGCACGCTACTCTGTACCACGTCATCGGAGCGAACTGTTAAGGTGTTCGATGTAGTCAACTTCGGTCAGTCCCTCACTTACTACCCTTCTCTCATAACTTTAACTCACTAAATTCTAATTTAAAACCAATAAGTATGTGCTGATTGCCTTTGCCAAGCCTAGATTACAAATAATTCATGTAGCAAAATAGTGATGTGGCTACTTGTAATCGATTTATCGATTGCGATTGTACACTTATGAAATCAATCACGAATCGTGTAATCGATTATTAATTTAAATTAGTTTGCAAACTATATGTTCCAAACATTCGATTAAAAATCTATTTTCTTAACCGTACCTATGGATGTTATGATCATCAGTGGTCAACGGTCTTGCGTGTCTTACACCTGATTAATATATTTAATTTTATTTCAAAAGTATTGAAATTCTGTAAATCTGATTAACATTTTTTTTTCATCATACTCTTCGTTTGATTTCTGATTCATATCGGAAATTAATATATAGTCCATCAATATTGAATACTGGTTATTCAGCCATGCCAACATCTTCTTCTTCTTCATCAACCCATATACGCCCACTGCTGAGCACGGGTCTCCTCTACCATTGAGATGCCAACATACTTATATCAATTTTTTTATCGGTCCAATTCTTTGATAAGAGATATCGTAATTACCAAATATTTAACTGATATTATTCAGATTCTTCACATTAGGAAATATCTTCAACGAATATTTCCTAAAACAAGTCTTAATCTATCAAGGAACAATATTATCTACTGGTTAAAAATAATTAAAACAAAGAAATGTTGTTCATATGTAACACATATAGCGTTATTACGAATGATAACAATCGATTATAATTTATTTTTTAACCAAGGCCAATCGTTAAAACCGATTGTAATAATCGATGGTCGCGTCACTAGCGGGAGTATTAACCGACTTCAAAAAAAGAGGTTATCAATTCGGCTGTTTCCGGAACTTGTTTGCGCTACGTATGCGACTTATTTTTGTAGATTTTATAACCTATTCGTATTTCGTACGACGCAATTTATCGTTTTGATGCTTCAAACTGTTTTTGTACACAAAATTTCACTGGGAACAACGATTTTACTATGCACATAACGCAACAACACACAACACGACACGACACACCGTTTTTCGTATTGAAATGTAGAATTTAGACTGCCTGGCCTTGAAACCGAACTTTGAACCCCACGCGTCGCGTATGTGCGTCGCTACACCAGAGTGACGACATCGTTACAGAATACGTTATCGTTGGTAACGAATTTAACATCGCTATGTATAGGTCATGCGCGCGGTTTCGTCTGCGCGGAACGAAAATCATGCTCATTTTTTGTATAGGTTTTTGTGTAATACTTATGAATAACAGATGCTACATTTCATGCTAGAAAAGGGGCAAATAACTAGGCATATAATTATCACGTTCTTTAACGGTGAAGAAAAACATCGTTCGGTAACCTGTATACCCAAAAGTTTTTAGGTATTTCTTAGGTGTGAGGTTTGGTCGCGCGGTCGAGGTTTGGTCGCGCGGTCGAGAATCTCAGCGGTCGCGGGTTCGAACCCCAGGCACACACCTCTGACTTTTCGAAGTTATGTGTGTATTCACATTGAATTATCACTTGCTTTAACGGTGAAGGAAAACATCGTGATAAAACCTGCACACCTAAAAATTCTTAGGAATTTCTTAGGTGTGTAGTCCGCCAACCCGCACTTGGCCAGCGTGGTGGACTATGGCCTAAACCCTCTCAATGGTAGAGGAGACCCGTGCTCAGCAGTGGGCGTACATGGGTTGATGAAGAAGAAGTCTACTCACACTAGGACAGCGTGGTGATCTGAGGCCTAAACACTTTTATTAGCAGAGATGTCCGTGCCCAGCTGTGGGACTTAAAATCTCTTGGCTTATTTTAAAAACGTAAAGCACCTAATATGAATTTCGGGTTTGAAACAACTACAATTGTCGCTAGTATAATAAGATTGCTGTTGGAATAATAAAGACAATTTATTTCGGTCTTGATACGTTAGATGAAATAGGAACACACGTTTCTTTTTTATAAAAACGTCAAAATATTTGTTAGTATTAACAATAAAGAATAATAATAATTTATTTGCAATATAATATAGGAATGGCAGAGTTTTAGGTTAACTCGTAACGAGTAAAACAAAAAAAAAATTGGATTTGTTTTGTCAAGAGCTCTATTTAATTTTAATTTCATTGTAGTAGTAGTAGTATTTAATTTTATTTTAATTTGAATGTTACAGATATGATCAACATGATGACGATAGATTTCGAGCCGTACCGGGCGGAGTGGGTGCATTCTGCCGGCGACCCCATATCGGCGCTGGCCATGTAAGTTATATATTAGGGTCACTAAAAACACTAAATAATATTGAAGACAGATTGGACCCTTGGGTCTCTTTGTGACCAATTGTATTTGGTATATAAATAGCCTTAAGTCTATGTTCTTCGAACAGTTAGGTAGGTGTCCAGATTTTTGGGTACATTTGCAGACTCCATGCTACTAATAATTTTAAAATAGAAAAACCCCATAACTTTTTCTCGGCCCGGAAATCAAACGATGGATCTAAACCATATTAATGTAATAACTTGATACAAAATGAGTTGAAAATATAGAAATCTGGTTTTAGCATATACCTAATTTAGTTCGCTTGCGAAATATTACCCAATACTGAAAATGTATGTTGACGCAACATAGACAAGTATCGAAGGCGCGGCCTAGCTATCCAGGTTAGGTCCCAAAGGGTCATCCATTACTAAATGTAGTTTCCAATCTATTTTTTAACCTCTAACTGTTGTATGTGATGCGGTTTTACAATATCCAACCATTTCTGTATAAAAGTAATTTGTTTTTTTTTTCCAAAGAATGAAAAAATAGTAATTTATTCTAATTGTCTTTTAAACTAAAAAGATAATTAGAATATCCTAGTAGCATTTAAAATATCCAGACAGATCAAGTATCTCTAAATTGCTATGGAATAATAATAACATCGTCGTGGTGCTTTTTTACACCAATTCAAATATTTAGCAATGTTCGAATTTTACCATAATATAATATACCACTAACCAAAGGCGCCACGGAATTTAGATGCAAAAATACGTAGCCAAACGTACTCCTTCCAAAATTACAGCTATAGGTACATAACTTATGTGCAAAAATTCCTTTCTACCCTCCCTAGATCAGAGAAGACCTCCAACAAGATCCACGTCTTCGACGGGACCCAAGCTTCAGGCACTCCCCTCCACACATTCGATACCCTCCACCAGAAACCAGTTGTCACGATGAAGTACAACCCGGTGTACGAAGCAGCGGTTTCAGTGGACAAGGCGGGTATCGTGGAGTACTGGACGGGGCCGAAACACGAGTATTGCTTCCCGAAGAACGTGAGATTTACTTCCAAACTGGATACCGATCTCTTCGACTTCGTGAAGCACAAGACTTACCCAACAGCGCTGGCGTTCTCGCCTGATGGCAAGAAGATGGCGTCTATTAGTTTGGATAGAAAGGTGAGGGTAGTTGCTTTATTGTAATCGGAAACTTAAAACCCATACGGTCTACTGTTAGATACGGGGCTCCACTATAGCTGAGCGGGGTCCATAAAACTCTTGTCCTAAAAAAGACCATTGATAACTCAAAAATACGGAGACATCCCTCTATGTTATACGTAGACGTTTGATGTATGTAATATACTAGCGACCCGCCCCGGCTTAGCACGGGTGCAATGCTGATATTTAATGGATGTTATCATACATATAAACCTTCCTCTTCAATCACTCTATCTATTAAAAAAACCTCATCAAAATCCGTTGCGTAGTTTCAAAGATTTAAGCATACAAAGGGACATAGGGACAGAGAAAGCGACTTTGTTTTATACTATGTAGTGAGTAGTGATATATCAGAGTGATGTACTAAGGCCGTAACCCTCTCAACCGTAGAAGAAGCCCTTGCCCAGCAGCATAGCTATGCTGTAAAAAGCTGCTTTTTACAACTCCATATTTTTTTATAACACTGATAATTGTGATAATAGTAGAAGTCTGTTATAACAAATGTTGTGTATTTAAGGTGCGCGTGTTCCACTTCGTGAGCGGCAAGCTGCACAAGGTGCTGGACGAGAGCCTGCAGCTGTTCCAGGAGTTGCAGCACCAGACGCAGCAGCTGCCCAACATGGAGTTCGGCAGGCGGTGAGCATTTCAATTTTGATTAATTAATTTGTCATAATTTGAGAGATTTCGTGGTGCAGTTGTGTATGGATCGACAGGGACATTTTTTAAAATTTAAGTGTGCCATATTCGCTCCCAAAGTCCTATTTTAAGTCTTGACACAGATTCATCTAGATTGGTAAATTTTAAATAAAATTGTGTAACAATGTTATTTTTTTACTGCATTTGTATAATTTTTAAGAGAATCTAATAAATAAAATAATTACTTATTTTATTGCAAAAAGACACTAATTACTATGCATGATGCACGGTGCACCCCGCACATTTTACATTTTTTTTTCTTACAATTTCTCTAAATGAAGATAGCTATTGTGTTGCGCCGATCAAGTCAAGACAGGTTAGGTTAGGCAGTGACAGGATAGGTTGAAATGACCTTGAAATAAAATGAAACCACCAATAAACCAACCCCGGGTCCCCAGCATGGCAGCGGAGCGCGAGCTGGAGAAGTCGGACGCGATGCACCTCGCCAACGTGGTGTTCGACGCGAGCGGCCACTTCGTGCTGTACGCCACCATGCTGGGCGTGAAGGTGGCCAACCTCGTCACCAACCGCTGCGTCGCCATGCTCGGCAAGCCGGAGAACCTGCGCCCGCTGCATCTCGCGCTGTTTCAGGTGAGGAGCTGATGCTATTGAGAGGTTCCTCATGAGAAGAAAATTGGTTTGGGAATTGACCTTGAAAATTTGAGTAAATACTTTGGTAGTCTTTAGGGAAGGCCTATGTACAGCAGTGGACATTTTTGGGTTGCTTACGTCAATGGTGATGATGATGAATAAATACACCCAACAGTCACATACATAGTTCTGACCCACTAGGATACAAGTTCTGTGTCGTGGATCATAGATTGAATAAGAGTATAATCAGAATTATTTTTTAAAAGAGTAATTATTACTTAAATAGCGTAGCAGTTAACGTAAAAGTAATTACTACTCTATTACAACAATTTTCCCCATATAATTAATTTCATAAGCTCATAAAATGTACCAATTAAAAATAAACATGAACATAAAAATTAACTGTAAATATAATTAAAAGTAACATAAATTTTATTGGCCACAACTTTCAATATTTGCATCTTACGTAAAAAATAATAAGCTTTATAAAAAAAAATAACTAAAAATTTGGTCATACACATTTTACTTCTAGGTGAATTTTCAACCCATCTTTCTTCATTACTAACTTCATGCCACTCTATACTGATAACCCTATTCTCATTCCAGGGCCGTCCGAACCAGCCCAAGGTAGCGACTACCCTCGAAATGGAGGGGTCTGAGAACCCCGCACTGCTGAATATAAAGATCGACCCCACGCTGTTCTGCACGGCGTACAAGAAGAACAGATTCTACCTGTTCTCTCAACGCAGCCCTGACGACATCAAGAGCCCGGACGCTGATAGAGACATATTCAACGAGAAACCGTCGAAGGAGGATATTATTTCTGCCACTGAGGGACAAGGTAAAAAATATATTCAGCCAAAAATGTTTATTAAAATGTATGATCTCATCGGCGTCAAATTTATACCCGAATCAAAGTATGTATTTCTGGAGTAAAAAGTTAGCTTAATTTTATCCAAATCGATTTAGCCGTTCTGGCGTGATGGAGTAAGATACATATTACATTTATACATCAGAAATTTCTTAAATAACAATGTAAGAGTAATGTAGTGGAATTAGGATTAAAGTTATATTAATCATTATCATCATTATCTTGTCCTGTTTTCAATTTTATTTGGGATCGATGCAATATGTTATATCTTTCCAAACATCCCTATCAGCCGCATGTCTTCATTCACCCCTTTTTTCTCATATCTACATACACACATTCCATTCATCTTTTTGGATACAAAAGTGACGGCAAGACATTTTCCGTTACTTTTAAATACTCCTCTTTCTATGCTACTTACATATTAATATTAAATATAATTCTAATATTTTTTGACAACGAAAATAGCAAGCAATAAAACAAATTTACATAACCTAAAAACCCTTACCCAGTAGCGCCACCTATATTATTTGACTGTTACTCAACAAATATATTCGCCTGTACCAATAACGTGACTAACGTCCACTTCGCTGTACATTGCGCAGGCGTGCAGCGCATCTACGAGCAGGCGGTGATCCACACGTCAGTGGGCGACGTGCACGTGCGTTTGTTCGGCAAGGACACGCCGCGCAGTGCCGAGAACTTCTGCGTGCACGCGCGCAATGGATACTACAACGGGCATATCTTCCATAGAGTTATTAAGGGATTCATGGTGCAGACTGGAGACCCCACAGGTATGGTATTCGTGGGATTGGGATAGTTCAATGATAGACATCAGAATATTTTTATTAAATAAGTCCGTAGGGTTCTTACTTATTTCTTACTCTTCTATGTTTGTTTTTATTTACGAAAATTTTAATCAATATCTTCAGGCTAAGAAAAAAAATGTTTTTTTCCTCTACTCTAGTACCCCCATAATACTACAAACTTACCTTATGGTTAAGTTGCCCTTCAGTCCACCTTAGTCTACCCCTTACCCCAGTCTCATTTGTTTTCAATAACAATTATTACTACCCTCCCAGGCACGGGCACGGGCGGCGAAAGCATCTGGGGCGGCGAGTTCGCGGACGAGTTCCGGCCGCACCTCAAGCACGACCGGCCCTACACGCTCAGCATGGCCAACGCAGGGCCCAACACCAACGGCAGCCAGTTCTTCATCACGCTGGCTCCCACGGTAATGCACTGGTTCTATATCAGTTCGCGGACGAGTTCCGGCCGCACCTCAAGCACGACCGGCCCTACACGCTCAGCATGGCCAACGCAGGGCCCAACACCAACGGCAGCCAGTTCTTCATCACGCTGGCTCCCACGGTAATGCACTGGTTCTATATCAGTTCGCGGACGAGTTCCGGCCGCACCTCAAGCACGACCGGCCCTACACGCTCAGCATGGCCAACGCAGGGCCCAACACCAACGGCAGCCAGTTCTTCATCACGCTGGCTCCCACGGTAATGCACTGGTTCTATATCAGTTCGCGGACGAGTTCCGGCCGCACCTCAAGCACGACCGGCCCTACACGCTCAGCATGGCCAACGCAGGGCCCAACACCAACGGCAGCCAGTTCTTCATCACGCTGGCTCCCACGGTAATGCACTGGTTCTATATCAGTTCGCGGACGAGTTCCGGCCGCACCTCAAGCACGACCGGCCCTACACGCTCAGCATGGCCAACGCAGGGCCCAACACCAACGGCAGCCAGTTCTTCATCACGCTGGCTCCCACGGTAATGCACTGGTTCTATATCAGTTCGCGGACGAGTTCCGGCCGCACCTCAAGCACGACCGGCCCTACACGCTCAGCATGGCCAACGCAGGGCCCAACACCAACGGCAGCCAGTTCTTCATCACGCTGGCTCCCACGGTAATGCACTGGTTCTATATCAGTTCGCGGACGAGTTCCGGCCGCACCTCAAGCACGACCGGCCCTACACGCTCAGCATGGCCAACGCAGGGCCCAACACCAACGGCAGCCAGTTCTTCATCACGCTGGCTCCCACGGTAATGCACTGGTTCTATATCAGTTCGCGGACGAGTTCCGGCCGCACCTCAAGCACGACCGGCCCTACACGCTCAGCATGGCCAACGCAGGGCCCAACACCAACGGCAGCCAGTTCTTCATCACGCTGGCTCCCACGGTAATGCACTGGTTCTATATCAGTTCGCGGACGAGTTCCGGCCGCACCTCAAGCACGACCGGCCCTACACGCTCAGCATGGCCAACGCAGGGCCCAACACCAACGGCAGCCAGTTCTTCATCACGCTGGCTCCCACGGTAATGCACTGGTTCTATATCAGTTCGCGGACGAGTTCCGGCCGCACCTCAAGCACGACCGGCCCTACACGCTCAGCATGGCCAACGCAGGGCCCAACACCAACGGCAGCCAGTTCTTCATCACGCTGGCTCCCACGGTAATGCACTGGTTCTATATCAGTTCGCGGACGAGTTCCGGCCGCACCTCAAGCACGACCGGCCCTACACGCTCAGCATGGCCAACGCAGGGCCCAACACCAACGGCAGCCAGTTCTTCATCACGCTGGCTCCCACGGTAATGCACTGGTTCTATATCAGTTCGCGGACGAGTTCCGGCCGCACCTCAAGCACGACCGGCCCTACACGCTCAGCATGGCCAACGCAGGGCCCAACACCAACGGCAGCCAGTTCTTCATCACGCTGGCTCCCACGGTAATGCACTGGTTCTATATCAGTTCGCGGACGAGTTCCGGCCGCACCTCAAGCACGACCGGCCCTACACGCTCAGCATGGCCAACGCAGGGCCCAACACCAACGGCAGCCAGTTCTTCATCACGCTGGCTCCCACGGTAATGCACTGGTTCTATATCAGTTCGCGGACGAGTTCCGGCCGCACCTCAAGCACGACCGGCCCTACACGCTCAGCATGGCCAACGCAGGGCCCAACACCAACGGCAGCCAGTTCTTCATCACGCTGGCTCCCACGGTAATGCACTGGTTCTATATCAGTTCGCGGACGAGTTCCGGCCGCACCTCAAGCACGACCGGCCCTACACGCTCAGCATGGCCAACGCAGGGCCCAACACCAACGGCAGCCAGTTCTTCATCACGCTGGCTCCCACGGTAATGCACTGGTTCTATATCAGTTCGCGGACGAGTTCCGGCCGCACCTCAAGCACGACCGGCCCTACACGCTCAGCATGGCCAACGCAGGGCCCAACACCAACGGCAGCCAGTTCTTCATCACGCTGGCTCCCACGGTAATGCACTGGTTCTATATCAGTTCGCGGACGAGTTCCGGCCGCACCTCAAGCACGACCGGCCCTACACGCTCAGCATGGCCAACGCAGGGCCCAACACCAACGGCAGCCAGTTCTTCATCACGCTGGCTCCCACGGTAATGCACTGGTTCTATATCAGTTCGCGGACGAGTTCCGGCCGCACCTCAAGCACGACCGGCCCTACACGCTCAGCATGGCCAACGCAGGGCCCAACACCAACGGCAGCCAGTTCTTCATCACGCTGGCTCCCACGGTAATGCACTGGTTCTATATCAGTTCGCGGACGAGTTCCGGCCGCACCTCAAGCACGACCGGCCCTACACGCTCAGCATGGCCAACGCAGGGCCCAACACCAACGGCAGCCAGTTCTTCATCACGCTGGCTCCCACGGTAATGCACTGGTTCTATATCAGTTCGCGGACGAGTTCCGGCCGCACCTCAAGCACGACCGGCCCTACACGCTCAGCATGGCCAACGCAGGGCCCAACACCAACGGCAGCCAGTTCTTCATCACGCTGGCTCCCACGGTAATGCACTGGTTCTATATCAGTTCGCGGACGAGTTCCGGCCGCACCTCAAGCACGACCGGCCCTACACGCTCAGCATGGCCAACGCAGGGCCCAACACCAACGGCAGCCAGTTCTTCATCACGCTGGCTCCCACGGTAATGCACTGGTTCTATATCAGTTCGCGGACGAGTTCCGGCCGCACCTCAAGCACGACCGGCCCTACACGCTCAGCATGGCCAACGCAGGGCCCAACACCAACGGCAGCCAGTTCTTCATCACGCTGGCTCCCACGGTAATGCACTGGTTCTATATCAGTTCGCGGACGAGTTCCGGCCGCACCTCAAGCACGACCGGCCCTACACGCTCAGCATGGCCAACGCAGGGCCCAACACCAACGGCAGCCAGTTCTTCATCACGCTGGCTCCCACGGTAACACTATATTTCTATATCATCATCATTTAGAAGGAGGTCCACTTCAGTAGCAGTAGTTCCATAGAAACTCAAAAGCAAGATGATGACCAGCCCATATTTATGTTCTAATGCTGGAAACGGGCCTCCTCTACCATTGAGAGGGTTTAGGCCTGACTCCACCACACTGGGCTAGTGCGAGTTGTGTAGTCCACAACGAAAATATTCCTAAGAAATGTTGGCTGTGCAAGTTTCTTCGTGATATGTTCCTTCACTGTTAAAGCAAGTGATAATTCATTGTTAATAAATACATAATTAAGAAAATTCAGAAGTGTGTGCCTAGAGTTTGAATCCGCGACCGCCGACATTCTTCGTGCCCAGCAGTGGAATGATAATTATGACTGAGAATTTCCTGATAAAAATTCTAAAAACAATGACCGACCTTTGACCTTTACATCATATACTTACTTGTCTCGTGATACCACATTTTTTTAATACTCTTAAAATTTTATGACGAATAATGGCATACGTTTCAGCCATGGCTAGACAACAAACACACGGTGTTCGGTCGCGTGACGCGCGGCATGGAGGTGGTGCAGAACATCGGCAGCGTCAAGACCAACCCCAAGACCGACAAGCCGTACGAGGACATCCGCATCGTCTCCATCACCGTCAAATAACATACACTGCAGCCTCAGAACAAATATATGTATATCAAGTTGATTTTTTTTGTTTTATTTGGGGATTTATTTGTATGGAATGATGGATGACAACCTGATAATAGTGACCTTGTAAGCTCTAAACAGGAAATTCGCAACTAGACCTATATTGTTTGTTGAGTTGCTGACCTATATAGGTACATATATGCCCTTTAAAAAATAATGTTTTGGATAAATAAGAAAGAGCAACGTTAACACAGGATCACAATTCTTAAAAATAAAGATGAAAGCAATTGCTTTGGAAGAAGATGCTATGGGAAAATTTTAAACTGGCAACATGTATTTATTTTTATTTAATATGCTTTATTGTAGCTACTCTATAAACGAATGCAAAGCTCGGTTTTATCACTAAAAGCGATTTTTTCCAGAGAGCCCGTATAATAAAAATAATTATAAAAGGCGGAGTACACTAAACAAAAGAACGTAATAGGTATTGATAACATTACAATAAGATTGTGTCACATATGCCGGCTCTATCGCTGTCGGCGATTTCTTCAAGGCTCGAATCGATCATTGAAATGATCAGATGTAGTGTGCGGTCAACATTATCAATTAAAAAAGACTTTTGTCTTAGATCAAGTATATAAGCCATTGTGTTATCTATACAATCTACCCAACCGCAGCTATCAGGGCTGCCAGCAAATAAATCGCAGCTATACGGTTCAGTATTTGAAATTATACAAAATTAGATCGCATTACCTATACATAACCATTGCACCATACGCAGCTGTTTTTTTTTTTAGGATAACACTTAATCAAATGGTCGGAAAATGGGCCCTCCAAAATAGTTCTTGTTTTTTTTTTAGGATGATAAATGCACAAATTATTGATAAAATGTGAACATATGCCTTTGTATCGTATTATACAAAGTGGTCATGGATACAATACCCCATCCGATTATACAAGATTTGTATCAAATTATACAATCTGGCAGCCCTGGCAGCTATGGCCATAATTTCATTATTACATATTGAATAATTTAAATGCTACCAACATTCTAAGCTCTGTAACGCCATCTTTGGGGGAATAGTGACTCTAAAATCTTTTGAGTGGTGCTGCCATCTAGCGGCGAATAGTTAAATTACTTAACTGAACCAGCATACTTTCAAAATAAGTAGCATTTTTCATCACAGATGCTTGTAAGGTTTCCCACGCGGCTTTAAGTACTTATCTAAGTAATGCCTGTGATTTGTATTAATGTAAGCCGGTAGTAGTGGAGATTTACTGCTAAACTTGCTTTTAACATACAGATAAATTACCTTTGTATCCTGGAAAGGCCAGTCTTCATATATTTTTGTACACACTGTATTATTTTTATTTACCTAAGTAGTATAAAAAGAAGAGAACTTTTGGTTATATTTCGGAAAGAGAACAGCCTCCTTCCTGCTACCATCTGACTTTACGAAGAAATTCCTAATGAAAAAATCAATAACTAACTCAGACCAAGTAATCGAAATCTGAACCACACGATCACTGAACGCTTACTCTTGCCATTCAATATTCATTCTTCAATTCAATATTCATTCATTCAATATTCAATATTTGAACATATTATGGTAGGTATTTAGGACTTTTTTTAAATGACTATGTCTCAACAATTTGACTATTCTTCTAAATCACTTCTGGTGCAGACGTGTAGATATCCAAAGATTACTAAGGGTATACTACTTACTACTACTAGGGTAGAGATTACTTGGTGTCATAAATACAAAAAACATAGTTTACAATGACGTTCCTAGAAAATTATACCAGATTTTGTAACCCGATGGAAGTCATTACTGCGATTTGAATCAAACTTATAATTAATTTAATAATGACTTACAAATTACGAAGGATTAATTCGTGGATCAAAAAAGTTTAAAAGCCATTGTTTAATACTTTGATAATTATTGTTTTTAGGAAACAATAGTTGTAAATTCTGCGAAAGGTAATTATTTGTAATTTATTCTCGTTTTTCCTTAATACCTTACCTACTGTCGAAGTTTTATAGTTTAGAACCAAGTTAATTACGTAACGACTGTCACGAGGTACAAGTGTCGTTAGATCTAGAAGTCTCTTGTTCGATTCCTGGGTCGAAATTTTTATTAAGTTTTTTCTCGAAATGTGACCGAAAAACGAGGTTAGGCTCGCCCTCTTCTACGTGAGACTGACACACACCTGCCGAAATATGGGTGCAGAAATGTACCTCTGCCAATCCTTCGAGGTTTGCAAGTGTGAGGTTTTGTATGTATCTGTGTATTAAGTTATTAACACAAATAATTTATTTCGAATTCAACTTTAATATTTCTTCGTTTTGTATGCAAATAACACGTTGTCTTTTTTATCTTTTGTTAAAATCTATTTGTATACGGTTCTTGAATAATTACTAAGACACAAAAATAAAAATGTGTAATACTAAATTTTACGGTTCTAAAATTGGTCATTAGATATTTTACTGCTTGCAATTTATTTTCCGTTTCTGACGTTTATTAATTTTTGTAAGCGGTAAGGTCACTTTCAAGCATTCTCGGATAGTTATTGATAGACCTGCTCAATAAAAGTGGTACCATCACAGTAAAAAAAGGTTCTTAGATAGTAATCATATTAGTTCCGATAGTGACCACCAGTCGCTTGAAGTTAAACCCACTACTACACCGTCACACGTAAACAAGAAAATTTCACGACCATATTGTAATAATGCATATGTTATGCCATCCAATTCATAACTCCAAAATTGTAAAAATTTCGAGTCTTATCGAATTCGATAGGTAAAGGGCAGATCAAAAATGTTATCACTTACATTTCGCAATGATAAGATCTATGTATTTTCTGTTTAGTATCAGAAGAAATATTTCTATGCCCACACGGAACTACATACCGAGATTACTCGCAAATCTTCTTATCATTGTTATCTTTTATATGTTTATTTGAAGGACTTTGCAGATCGCACTTTACTTGTACTTTCCAACTGTCATGCTAGACCAATGTTCACAAATTTTAGAAACTGTAAATACTTTATAAGCCATTTATGCATCAGGTCCACCCTAAAACTATAAAGTTATAGAATACACCATCTACCCATCGCGGTATACCTCATACAAACACGGGGAAAGCATAATTTCCCCGAGTCGTAACAGACCAGATTTTACCTCTAAATCACGGACGTACTGAAAATTCAATTAGAAATTGAACCCGGTAGGTGGCGATGCTGTCGGCATATAGCTTAAAGTTTTACCGGGTAGGACGACGTCTGAAAAGACAGCTAGTTTTACATAAAAGATATAACTAGCTTCGGAACGTGATATACATACCTACAATTTCCAAAGTCACCACAAACAGAAAAGATTAAAAATAGAATCAATTATTGACAAGTTATCTTCCGTATTTGATTGTTATTTCACTTTACACTAAATAATAAAGATAAGCAAAATGAATAGTATTTTATATTTAATTTGCTGATAATTACTATTTTGCTTAAAATATGACTAAACATTACACATTATCATTCTATATTTCTGTAGCTTTATCCTTATTAAAAATTCTTAAAAATTATTGTGTCATCTCTGCCTAATTTCTTTATTATCTGTAGTAATCTTTTAGTATTCTTGTCTTGAATAGGTTATTTGATTTATTAGCTTAGCTTTTAAAAAGTTTACTTTAATAATAATTACACGAGGTCAATTTTAAAATAATAAAACGAAGTTCACAATCAAGTAAGAGTTATTATTTTGTTATTTAATTATTTAAGGTTTTGGAAAATTTATTATCTAAATTAGTGAATTAACGTTACATATGGGTTGTGTTTACTTAGTACTAAATAATTTATTATATTAAATTGCAAACGTTAATATGCTTGAATCACTGTTTCTCAAGTACGATCGAGAGGTCGTGTGTTCTAAGCCCGGGTTGTGGGTTTTTCCTTAGGATAATTTTGGTGGGATTGAAATGGGCTTAATAAACGGGAATATGAAGACCCTGATTACGTTGTACATAATAGACATCTGGCAATACATTTCCGGGGTGCAGGTGTGCGTCTATTGTGTTATATGTATATTCATAGATAATTACATTTGTATTAAACGATGCATGAAGTCTAGCAACCCGCATTACGCTGGTTTCAACCATTTTTCGAATTTGTTTACTGGACTCTTGGTCGGTTACTAATATCGTGTTTTCTGATAAAAGTTTTTTTACGCTTTCCATAGAAACCACATAAATTTTATACCGATGGTTGTAAAGTCAAAATTTTTATTTTTTTATCAGGATTTTTTTAACGCCAATGGGTTTGTGATTGCCGTGGGCCGTGGCTATTACCGGTCATAGTTTCCGATCACGGTCTGAATACACCTGTATATTAATGCTGTTTTATTTAGATTGTCTACTTTTCTTACTTTTGTTTGCCTGCAGGTGATTGTTGCATTGTGTTTATTTTTGTAATTTATGATTGTCAACAATTTTTGCCCAATTATAGTATATGAAAATGTAACGAGACACAGGACTAAAATATCCCATAAAAATAACAATAACTAAATTGGTATAAACCAACCCGGAAAAAGAATCTAGGCATTAAATTGAAGTCTGTTCTGTTTGTTTAATTTTAACGGCGTTTGCTTGCATATAAATTTGGTCAAAATAAGTTGTGGTTATAAGTTTTTTTGTTGTGTTAATCAAACAAAGTCACACCATAAATTATTTCTTTAATTACGACAAAAACTATGGGCATTTTATTAGTACAACAAATTGTTTAAGGCGTGTGTTATTTGTGTTTAAGTGACCATATTCCCATATCTAGAAGGGTCTACATACCTATCCACCGCACGTTTCGGGTTTAAAGAATCAAGGTCAAACATACAATAACACCAAAGCAAACAATAAGAGTCCTCATAAAATGAAGGAATTTTAGCTGCATTTTTATTTTCCTTCTATTTAGTTGTTATCTTGTTGCGGGAGTAGGAGGGCGATATGTGCTGTCTCTGTCGCACTCTACGCTTCGCACAGCGCCCCCCTCCCCCGCCGCCCGCGCGCCGCCCGCATATATTTTCTTGCATCGGGCAGCGCGGCTACCCCGCCTCCGCGCCTCGCCCAAATTTATTTGTTTCCACTGTCGATGACCAATATTGATGCAATAATCCAGAATGCACAGATTTATATTTGTCATATTTAATTTATAATGTTATATTGGATTGCACCAAAATACCTATGTTTGAAAGATAAAGTTTAGGGATTTTGGGTAACTTTTATGAGAATTTGTTAAGTTTTAAAATAATTTTCATAATATTATGAATATTTATTCAAAGAAATTCAACGAATTAAATAATCAGTAGGGGAAATAATAATTAAATAATTGTAGGATTTATTCGTTTGTTGGTTTTTAGGATTTCTTAGGTCATCCTGCGGGTTTAGCATATAATTTTAATATATGGCTAATAAAAGATAAATATCCATAAAGTCACAAGAAATGGAAGAGAAAAAAATTGTATATTAACACCTTACATAGGTGTAATTACACGTGCGTAAGTTTAATATTTATTTTTCTGATTGTTATATTTCAAGTCATCGCGTCGCCGGCACGACTTTACTGGTATAGTGGAAATAGAGTCGTCGATTCTCGGTAATCGCACGAAGTCGTAAACAGCCCGCTGCGGCCTCGCGCTACGTTACGAACTCAACCGCCAATAGCGGCCGAGTCGTACTTCGCATCACGTCATATTCGACCAATGAGCGTTCGAGTTCATGACGTGATATCTAAAAATAGCTTATCTGAGTCACGGCATATAAGCAGTGGTTGTTTCTTAACAATGTTTAGAAACAAGTGGAACGTCGAGTGTGTCGGACGTGCGTTGCCGCATGAGAAAGTTTTGAAGTTCGCGCAGTGAGTTCAGTGATACCGAAGCGTTCGGTGCAGACACATGGTTCGGCACTCCGGCCACGGCATGGAGACCACTTTCTATGACGAGCAGTATCCCATCAGCGGCCCCGTGGAGAACCTGAAGCGGCCCCTCACGTTGGACGTGGGGCGCGGCAGCAAGCGTGCCCGGCTTGGCGCGCCCGTGCTCTCCTCCCCAGACCTGCAGATGCTGAAGCTCGGCTCTCCCGAGCTAGAAAAGTTCATCGTCCAGAACGGCTTGGTGACGACCGCCACCCCCACTCCAGGTGCGCCAGTTCTGTTTCCCGCGGTCGCGCCCACCGAAGAGCAAGAGATGTACGCGCGGCCATTCGTCGAGGCGCTGGACAAGCTGCACCACGGCGAGGTGACGCCGATCGGGCGGCGAGTGTACGCCGACCTAGACCGGCCGCTCGAGCGGTACACGCCGGTAGTGAAAGACGAGCCGCAGACGGTGCCCAGCGCCGCCAGCACGCCGCCGCTCTCGCCCATCGACATGGACACGCAGGAGAGGATCAAACTGGAGCGCAAGCGCCAGAGGAACCGAGTGGCCGCCTCCAAGTGCAGGCGGCGCAAGCTGGAACGCATCTCAAAGCTGGAGGACAAAGTGAAAATCCTGAAGGGCGAGAACGCCGAGCTAGCACAGATGGTTGTCAAACTGAAGGAGCACGTGCACCGGCTGAAGGAGCAGGTGCTGGAGCACGCCAACGGCGGCTGCCACATCGACTCGCACTTCTGATCGCGCCGCAGCCGCAGCCGCCGCCGCGCCTCCACATTCCATGCTAGTCGCGCCCGCCAGGACGCAGCATACAAAGCGATTTGTGATCTTATTTTTACTGTGTAATATATAGTTATGAGCCTAGTGTGTAAGGTTTTGCTACGTTACGTGGACGTGTTAAGTTTGAGAGATTAGATTGCCAGTGATGACTGATGACTGACGAGTGCCGCGGAACGTTCGTTCGCTCCCGAAGGATGTACTTAGCGCGAGTCGCTCTCGTGGAAGACTCTGCTTCCCTCGTAAGTTGCAGAACTGATTGTTTGCCCGTATCAGTATTGCGTTGTCTCATTTTGTTTAGAATAGTGTAGAAGCTAGAAAGGATAATCGTGCGACGTCACACGTTCGCAGACTGAGTGAGCGAGGTTGGCGCGACGTTGCCGATTGCGCCTCGCGCGATGAATTTCCCGTTTCAGCGATGTTGCCACACTCGCGCCTCGCTGAACCGGCCATTTCTATTGTTCCTCGCGAGTGCCGTCCATTGTATTGTGTATATTTTTTTCTGTTGGACAGAATCTTATTATGATAATTACGTTCAATTTGGTCGCAATTAATGGCGTAGACAGAGAGAACTGTCAGCCGAGCCCGCCAACATGACGGGTGCGAGCGGGACGGCACGTCGCAGGAACGGCAACGGCGCGCCGTAGCAAGTCACGAGCGGATGTTCTGCTAATTAAAATTCCGCCTGCGCCGCCCTCGCGGAATGGCGGCCATGTGTTCAACAGTCGGACGTTCCGAATCACGTTTTGTTGCACAAGGTTAACTTTTTAATCGCGACGATGTCGTTTTGACGCCCGCTACGAGCTGGAACGACGTCGCCGCCACGCTTGATTGTTTCAAGACAAATTACGCGCTTGTGTTGTATCTTGTGTGTGTATGCGTGTGTGCATGTTGTTGTGCGCTGTCGCGTGTGTGCGCGTCCGTGCGAGAGAGAGCGTGTGCATTGCGCAAAGTATTTTCCCCAATGCGAAAGAATAATTCTTGGAACTGAACCGGTGCTCTTAGAGGACGCGACTTGTAACGTGAGGCCGTCCTGTATAATAAAATATATTTTGTAAATTGCGAGAGAGAACAATGTGGCGAAGAGTGTGTGACACGAGTGAATGCGTGACGAAAGTATTTATTAGTGAGAATGTACCTTTTAGGAAGATGTAGAAATCTCGAGTGCCTACGCTTTGTAAGCTATATAGCCTATACTTATGTTTTAATTGTTTTTGTTACCATTAATAGTACTACAGTAAATTGTTCTGTCTTCTAGATTATTATTAAGTAATAAATACCAATTAACAAGTTTATTGTTATTGAGGTGAACTCTGGCCGCCCCGGCCGTACAGACGCGAAGGGTGCGCCACAGAGTCCATTTGTATTATTTTTATACGAAAAAGAGGTTTGTCAAGAATGTTAACTGTAATGCGTAAGTTTATAAAGATGAACAGTTATACTAAAATATAAAAAAATAATATATTTCTATGAATTTAACAAATCGTATTGTTTTATACTGAATACATATTGTATAATAAAACAGTGAAGAGATAAAAATAAATTATGAAGATTATTATACCATTTAATATTTGCTTTCATTTTACCACTCCAACAACCTACCTGCCCGAGCCAAAGTTGGCAAAAGGTATCCCGCAACACAAAATTAATAACCCCAAAATACTAACTAACTAGCAACTATGTAACTACATATGTCCTCAAAATTCTACAATACTGCTAATAGCACTCGGAATTACAAACCCTGAGAACTGACTCCGTGTAAGATTTAAAAGGGGTTTTTACTTTTTTTTTCAAAAAGGCCTCCTTTGTAACGGGGAGTTATCGTCATCATCCAAAAGACGGCCACGGCTGGCTTTCCTTAAAGACTTTCGAAGCGTTCTGTCGAAAGCGGCCTGCATCTAGTGACTTCCCGCATTTTTCTTTAAATCGTCCGTCGACCTTATAGGCGCATTTTCCAAAGGAGAATCCTTCAGCACAGAATTAATTCACCCTAATTTCATTATAATACCAACACCTAAAACTTGTGTCCGAATCAATGAACTTATCCCCTCAAAATTGTCTGTCATCAAATGTAGAGTAAAAGAGGTTTTACACATACATTTCTCACCATCGCACATGTCATCCACGTGGGGACTTATTTGTCAATACAAGTCACGTGCCTCATAAAAACTGGTACAAAATTCAAAACAAATCCAATAAAAATGCTAACTGAGGAATGTATGGCAAAAATGCAACGTATGAATGGAGAAAAATAAGTGGTCTCGATTGCCCTACAAACTCAGGTTTATGAAATCATACGGATCGATGACAAAACAAGTGTGACATTGAAAACAATATTATGACAATTATGAGAGGTTATGTAACAAATCGATTTTGTCATCCGACGTAATACCGGGTTATGAATTGCCGTGGTATGAGATAAAAACATGAATGAACGATAATGTGACTATGGTGTTATTTTTATACGGCTTACTAATCTCTTTACAATTCCAACCGCGACAGTTCAGGGGTTTAACACTGCTTAGACGTAAGGTATGGTGTAAGGGTGGATACCCTTACTTCAACAGCACCTATTTCGACAAATATTTGGGCGAAACATAATTTGTAGTTTGCTGACTCAGCGTACCTGTTCTTAGAGACAGATTGACTAAATGTTAACAATAACTTCTTGACCTGAAATGCCCATGAACGTTATATTATTACATTAACAAGAATTATTTGTGACTCAATGTGTGTTATTTAATAGTAACTTCAATATATTAATGAGAAAATAAAAAGAACAGCTTGGTACCCAACTTATATTTGACCTCTATGGTGCGCAGTGTGTGGTATAAAAAATACGCTTAACAGTCACATCCATAGTCAGACACTCCACTAAGACAGAATTTGGTCGCAAAAATTTTTGCCCTTACAATCTAACAACCGAAACAAAAATAATTTGGGATCGGATACAGATACTTATTTAAAAAACGAAATAAAAAAAGAGTTCTCATCCCACACTAAAATTATTAGTATGGTACAGTATCTATTATGTCGAAGAAAAGATTTAAAAAAAAGGAATAGCAGAAAGAATTGACCCCAAATATCTGGTATAAATTTTAGGGGAACGGACAATCTACGCCGTCTAAACCAACTGCCTCAAACTATTGGGTTTCGCTAAAAGCTGTCTCATTTATCCCACAAAAACATATATCCATAGATATGGTGGCCATATTATATTAAGAAGTAACGTTTATTTCAAACTTTGTTGCACATATTAAAAAAAACTATAGAATTAAGTACACTTAAACAACTACGAAAGGCAGTCTGAAAAAACTCAGAAAACCTTAGAATGAGATGAGCAAAATGAAAGTTATAACTGCACTAACGAAATTTTATAGAGTAAAAATGTTAAAGGACATATACACGTAAACATAACAACATTTATATACACAATAGCAATCATTCATGTTAATCTCTTGTTTTGCAAAAGTGATATTTCATATCGAAGGTGGTGTGGTATGTGGGCCTTTTCATGATATTACCACAATTTTACAAAAACCCACGCTAGATTGCCTTGACTTCGACGATAGAGATATTGGTGTGGATACTCTTATCGGTACTGCTACTGATTACGATTACCACGGGTTAAGTGTAAAACCAAATGTACTATCCACATTTTGGGATGAGCTTGTGTACTGGGCAATGACGTGACCGGCACATTTTGCTGATTTCTAGAATTTGCATTGTCATTGTCGTACTTGTATTGATGATAATCGTATACAATTTTAGACTTTTAATTACTTTGCTACTGACATTTTTTTCTACAACAAACTTCCGAAGGTTATAAGTGAGCTTTCCTTGAAAATGAATCAATTAAAGATAAACTGTATAAAAAAGCATACAATAAAAATTCAGGTTATACAGAAGATAAGCCCTGGGATTAAGTAAATTGGTTAGTTTTGTTTTGTAACGTTAAAACATTAAAACAATAGCAATTAAAAAAGTATATGTCAATATGAATATTGCTTTTTTATGGAATTTTGTGATGCTGAGGGTGCTTCGAGCGATAACACGTTAAAAATAGACGACCCAAAAGCACTTGTGTCTATGTCAATAAAGATTATTGTGACTTGCCATTCGATTCGTATTTTTTTTATTATATCATCGGGTAGAAATGGTTAGTTCGTTTGTGAGCTAACGTATATCAGCTAGGACTAAGGAGTAATTTAGTTGGTAAAAAATAACACTATTACTACCAAATTACCTAAAGCAATATTTTATGCTAAAAGAATTTTGACATACTCCTTAAAGCAGTGTATCGGAATCCGGCTATAAAACGAGAGGCCACGTTGTCTATTCTCGCACAAAGACAAATATTTATGTGATCGATAAATATTATTTTTGGATCTGGGTATTGTCGTACTGAAAATCACTCATAGCATTTGATACAGACGAATTAAAACTTAGTTGGTATCGTACCATATTTAGTTTTTTATATATTTTTAAAGTTATTTTTTTATTGCACTAAAAATTTGATAGATTGGAACACAATCATCAGCCAATAGCGTAATATTTAAAAGACCTATCAAAACTGTCCTATCCGGGAATCGAATCCTGGATCTCTATATCACATATACTTGTGTCCCTAAACAAATCAGCAGAAATAGTTAATATGTAATTGTTATATTACAATTACAATATTTCATCATCATCCTGTGACCACATGCGTCTCACAGTCACTGCTGGGTATGAACCTCCACTACCGTTGAGAGGGTTTAGGGCCTTAGTCCACCATGCTGGCCTAAGGCATGCTAATGAATAAAAAACATTCTTTCTTATTTACTTCTGTAAGTTATATCATATTCAAAGTTTAACCTATAGTTTCATCCAAAAGCTTTGATGGAAAAATAGAGTGCATTCACAGTTACAACTTACGATTCCAGCATCTCCTTAGAAATACGTCTAAGTCGACCTAACGGTTTCCACTTTCATAAAGTCCGTTTTATCGCAAATTAGGCGCCAGCCTTCTGTAGCAGTAAATTTAAACGCCAGTACAATTTGAGGAAACTGTGGTTATCCCCGCATATTTACAAAGCAACGGTATTACTTTTGTCAAAAGAACCCTTTTTAACTGCAACATAGCAATAGTTTGTTTAAAGTTTAGAAAAGGGAGTTATGATAATATCGATTATTATTTGTCGTTTTTTTTTCAATAGTATAAATAGAAAACAGTCACAAACAGTAAGGGTTATTAGACGTAATTTTTTTTCATTTAGGAATAAAAAATATATCGATACATCATAAGCCTTCAGATCTGACATTAAAGTAATGCCTTAAAATTGTGAATGATTGAATTTAAATGTGAAATATTCTTTTTACAGATTCAATAAAGGTTGGACATTTCATTTAATTTCAGATAACCAAATACTAGTTCTACGCTACAGAAAAAGTGAACTATGTTAGGCATCATCAGACTCAGATTAAAAAACCTATATATTTACAATTTTACTCACAAACCAACATTTCTTATTTAAATGCGATAACAGACAACGCAAAATGTTCCGTCATGATAAGATTTTTATGTTTTGAATGCTGTTTGTCTAATTTAGATGATAATTTTTAGGAAAATACTTTAGGCTATCATCACGCTTCGACCCATAGGAGTGGAGCAGCAAAACAGGAAAAATAATATTCCTTTTTGCCGTCTAATGTTTGAGTTGTTTCACACACAAAGTTGCGAGTAACAAGTGTTTAATGTGCCAAAAAATAAACATGTTCTTTCTCTTAAATGTCTAGGCACTCAGAGGTGCAATCCACATGCATGCTGTTGTTCGGATACATATCCAGACTCCGTGTTATTAGTAAGAAATTGCCACGCACCTTTTACCTTCGCACGCAACCTACTTATGCCACTGGACTTACGAGACTGTCAAATTAAACAACGAACAAAGACTAAGGCACGTGACTTACAGCCTCATAAACTTAACAAAATTCATAAACACTTGTTTACAAACCTCCTTTGTTTTCCAAACCTGTCGAAAAATACTAATTGAGAATGCCAAAGCAGTATTTTATTTGAATAATTAAAAAAGGGTTTGTTTACCGGCCAGGACCGGATTTCTGTGTTCGGCGACCATAACGATGCCAAATATCATTGACCGGACATCCGATACGCGCGTATTGTGTTCCCAAAGTTGGCACTAATGTTTGGTTTTACATACGAAGATTGGATTTAAATCACGTCTATATTTATGAATGTACTAGCTGCCCCGGCGATCTTTGTTCCGCCTTAGAGGTTTAAAATGAGTAGATTTTGGATTTTATTAAGCTCAACTTTAGTGTACATATTGGTCGACTCCTTATTGCAGATTTTTATATGTATGTTTTTTTAATCAGATATAAAATTAATAAGCATATTGAATAAATCGCAAAAATAATAAATAAAAATTTATCAAAGGCTAAAGTTCTTTAATCAAAAATAAACTAGCGTAGTGGACTAAAATCTATCAAGCATAAAGATAGCTTTATATCAAATAAAATATCTGAAGTCTAATAAAAACTTTTTTAATTATAATATGACAAATAAGAAAAAATCATGCCCTCTGAAAGTTATTGCGACCTTTATGAACCCACAGAAAGCACTTATATGCAGTTTAAAAATTTTCTTCGTAGTTTTGATAACCTGACATTGATTAATATGGGTTACTGTGTCCAGAGCAACCTACGCATTGTTCTTTAAAAAAACATCATACAATATTTACAAATACACACTTGTTTGTCATACAAGCGTGGGTGTTTTGGCTTCTCGTATTAAATCAATGCTAGTATTTATAATTCATGTTTTAATAACATTGGCTTGTTCGAGAGTAGGCCGATGGGTCTAGAATTAAATTATTCTTTTCGTATATATTTTTCTATACTAAGGTGACTTTAGACTCGACAAATGCGGGCTTATGCTTTTATAGTTTTCGATGTATGATGATAGAAAATATATTAAAACAAGCTACAAGTCCTTCGAATTAAGAATCAGAGTTTTGCGAAAAATGTAAAGCTTTTCAGGAAAGATTTTAGATTCACGATCGTATTCCCTAAAAGGTTAGGCAGAGGTGCATTTTGTGCTTACGTTTCGCCAGATGGGATTTTGTTCCACGTGATAAGGGGCGACCCTATTAGCATTTTTCGGACACCTTTCCAGACGCCTTGTTGGTACTGAGAATTTACTGATGTGAAAACGAATCGAAGCTGGGGTCTCTAGATCGCACGACATACACTTTCACCCCGAGAGCTTGAGGGAGAAATTTTATTTTATAGTCCTAAATTATAAAATTTATTATTGCTTCCCTTTATGTGATTGCCGAGGTACAAGGACAACACTACTATGCACGAAAGAAATAAGCTGTTTCCTATTTTATTTTGGGTATTCCGTATTAGTAATTTTTCATGTGTGTGAAATCAAACTTCAAAGAACTTTTTTTTTGTATATTTTTTTTTGCATCTTCATGTGGTAACCGGCAGTTGTACATAATTCTAACGTGTTTGAAAAACTCTGAAGTCTTTGTTACATAAACATCGCTATTAACGTAATTCGAGAAAAAGAAAATTGAGTCAAACACAAACTGCATTTTCAAACTTGTCATTCCGTTTTCAATGGAACGGTTCCGAAGCCAAATGGAATGGCCTCGTTGACAGATCGCATTAACTACGCCACTGCGTCTGTGCTTTAGTATTTTTTATAAAACGCCAATAGTTATAGTCAGGCTTTCAATTGGACAGGTTCCAAAGAAAACTGCGCGCGGTCGGTTGCCCTCGATATGCCGGCCGTTGAGTCACGGCGCAGGCGAACTTTTATTGTAGTGCTGCCCGATTAATGGCTCGCTTTAATGCTAATACATAAAGCGAAATGTATGGAAATTAATGACACGTCAAACATGTTTGAAGAAAAGGGCAAAGGCATCAAAATCATACAGCCAAGGAACTTTTTTTGCAGCTACGTTGTACATACACAATACACTCACGGTTGTATTCCCCAAGATGTGGAATAATTATAATTATTTTCTATCAGTTAATACAGAGCATTAGTAGTTAAATACTTCCTCAGAAAAATCTAAAAACAACTACAAATTCGCTGGAATTGACTCGGAGTACTGCTGACTAAAAATGCAAAATTTCTAGAATTACTGTATAATTTTAAATCTCTAAAGATTTATTGCTTACATGGTGTTTAAATAAAGATTTCCCGCAAGTACTATCTATTGTTAGCATTGTGTGTAAAAACAAAAGCGTGTAGGCACTTCGCTGCAAACGTCCTTAAGTTGACCGCTTCTTTGTTCGATTACACAAATGTTATATCTACATTATGCTTTGTGTTTCGAAACGTGCGTCTTTATATCAAACACGCATGTTATGATAATGTGATATGTAGAGATGCATTTCTGCACTCACATTTGAACATTTTTGGATAATTTCACGCTGGCCATCAGAAAAAGTCATGATGGCTTTGCAGTTTAGTCCCGCGCTTGGGAATCTTGGCGGGCACGGATTTAAGCAGGTACATCTTAAAGTTTTCTCTTACGCCGGCGCCCAAATCTAAACCCTCTTAATTGTAGAAGATGCCCTTGTCTAGCAGTGGCACGTGTATTGGCTGATGACCATGACGATCAGGTACGATATTGCCACTGTGTTATTCGAGTATAAAATGAAAAAATAAACTAATTGTCATCGCTTGTCAAGCCTCGGAACAAAAACTTGTTTTGTATTATGCATTTATAAATATATGGGTGTGTTTATATCGTTGTTTATTTATATGCAGGATGTGATTTATCTCTTTCAGCGTTTCCGCAGGGATTATCTTAATTGCGCACTTAAATACTCAGTCTCAGGTCTGTAAAGTTTAAAATTGTCGTGGCACAATAATAATAGTAATTAGATACTTGGTTTTGGTTTCTGCTATTAGCTTTGCCTCTGTAATTGATAAAAATGTCAATACAAGACATAAATCTTTCCCATAAGTATATACAACTAGCTTTTGCGCGCAACTCCGTCTGCGTGGACTACAGGGTTGGGTTCAGAAAGAAAATAAGTTGTAGTATTTTACTCCGCAGAGCCCCATTTACTTAAATATACGAAAATCATACAATCGGTCAAATTGTTTCAACGTGAAACCGTAACGCGCCGGTCGACGCCTTGAGTGTCGTTATTGCGCGCTTGATCATTATTTTGAAACTGCGATATCTTCTAAGATACTTATTGAAATGAAATGATGTAAAGAACAAATTTATTTTGTATTAAATACTTGTATTGAATAACGTATTTATGTGGATAACGATTAACATCATGTTTGTAAAAACACCTTCACAAATAATGTTTTATTTAAAATAAATTTGGTTAGAATAAAATACGTTATAGTGAGCCAACCTTAAAAGACAGACATATGCTGTCGCGGACTTTTTTTTAGAATTTTTAAAGAGGAACAATTCTGTCATACATTATTTTAGCGAAACTTTAACCGTTTCTGCAGCGTACGCAGCGGAAGCTCACAAAAAGGAAAAAAGTCCCCGATTTTGAAACATTCTTTATTGCTGCTCCGCTCCTATTGGTCGTAGCGTGATGATATATAGCCTATAACCTTCCTCGATAAATGTACTATCTAACAGTGAAAGAATTTTTTAAATCAGACCAGTAGTTCCTGAGATCCTAGCGTTCAAACAAACAAACAAACAAACAAACAAACTCTTCAGCTTTATAATATTAGTATAGATATGTTTCTCATAAATAAACTAAGTATTCGAAATTCAGATATTAGGGGTTAAATTACGCGTATTTTGCTATCGCGGAAACAATGGATGATTATGGTTAAATTTTAAAGGAAGTTGGTTTTTGGCATTGCTACATACCATATACTAGTTGATACAGATCGTACTTATACATGTGAATGTTGTGATTGCGAATGGTCCTATTTTGAGATTCTAAAATGAGAGCTCTTATTTTGAGAGAATGGGAGTAAAGGTTTGTTGATGACTACTCAGGTACCTAAATTATGCTAAATTGCAGTTTTATCAACATTTATATTATTAGTATAGATTTTAAACTACACAACTACATGAAAGTAAGCTATGCATATTAAGCTTAACTTAAAATTTTTCGATTAACCACTTCCAAATTTTTGTCTCTAAATTTATGACAAAAAAATCGGAGAAGTAATTCCGTCCGATACCGAGAAAATGTTTCCCAAAAGTCAGAATCATGATGAAAAACAAGCCGTATCCAACCTCCATGTGGTAATTACAGTGGGCAACACTTCTGAGAAAGCCCCATTTAGACGCGATTTGTCAGGTCACCTTCAGTCGCATTCGACGCTCGCATTATCACACGACGCCACACCTGTGTTATATCGGCATCTTTCGATAATGTCTTGTCTTCATTTCATAATATTACTAGCTTTTCTTTACGGTTCTACTGCTTTTTATTGAGAATGCTATGATTTAAAAATGAGGAAAACTGTCTTTAGAAATGTATAGAATAATTCCTCCAAAGCGTAATATTTGGCTCGGCTCGTCATTTCATGAAACTGTCACAAATACAATCTCATTTTTATTTTTCTAAGTCTACATACATATATTTTATAGATAACTGATATAAAAAGCATATTGTCAAATTTAGAGAAAAACTAAATTGAGCTTTATTCTGAATGCCACAAATCAAAATGCATGTGATTCTTAGTAGGTACTCGTATCTGCCGTGCTCAATTCCAAGAACTATCTATCAGTCGTCACCTGACACAAAGAATGCAGCTTGTAAGTAAAAGTTGTTGACAATGAGTTCAATTATCTTAAAACACTTTTAGGTTATTTTTCAAGAAACTAAAATTCCCGCCATTTTTTTACAAAACAACAAAATGAAACGGTGTGACCAGTTCATTATTTTTTTAATAAAGAAAGTTACTTTTAAGTACTTTGAGTTTCGCTCGACTCTAGTATGGCTATATATTTTTTTCAGTAGCGCCCAATGAGGTAATATTACTACGTATTAATAATATCTTAATGGTAGTGGAAATATGCCAGGTAAAAGTCGATATCGCCGTAGTATGTGATAACTGCAAACCTCCTGGATTCTGCAGGCACAGAACCATCTTAGTAAGGCAAAATTGTATTAAGTGCCGAGAAATTTACTCTTTAGCCACTTAATTGTTTATTTGTATAGCACCATGCTTGGAGTTGTAACTGACGTGCCAGTTTCAATTGGTAATAGGTTGAAGGTTTAAAACACATCTACGCATAATCCCTCAAAGACAGACTTATATACTCTTCTATCGCCGTCCACAACTGAACGTAGGCCCAAGCAGGGACCAACCATCCGCTCCCCGCGATCTTCCTCAAGTGGTCGGACCATCGGGCTGCAGGACGTCCTACACTAGGTACGTCTACCTAAGCGCAGTCTCCACTCCAACACTTGTCTGCTCCACCGGCCGTCTGCCCGTCAGTAGAAATTGCCAACCTTCTTCCCCTTTAGCAAAGATAGGTTTAAAAGAGTTTGTATATTAAAATTGTAATACCCAGGAGGCGTTTTGAAGCATGGTATCCCCGTGAGTAGTGTACTGGCGCGCCTCCAAGCCGACACGTGGCCCGGGCCGCCCGCATGCACGCGTACGATAAATCAACTAGATTCATTGCCCCATTGTGCCCGCGCCCCGCTCTCCACTCTATAAATAAACCATCTTATGTAATTTGGAAGATTAGTGCCACGGTTTGATGATTATTGTATTATTGAACTCTCAACTGCGGTTCAATGGGCAGGACTGCTTGCTTTGACCTTATATGGACAATGAAGGAATACATACAATATACATGAATAACTCACGCCTGTATTCCTTGAGTAGGAAGAGGTGTATTTCTGCACCCACATTTATCAGGCCTATTGCCGACTTTTGGACACGTTTCCAGACTCCATGGAGCTATTGTGGATTTCCTCTCAGTGAAACGAAATAACACTTCACCAGACCTGAGAATTGAAACCGAAACCTCTAGATCGTACGGCTTTTACTTGTGCCGCGAAACCACGAGGTAGTCTACAATATAATGAAGGAATTTCCTATTACATGTTCGTGTAACAAAAATTCTATTTGGAAACTACTTCAAACATTGTATACAAGTAATAAAATGTAAGTGTTTGCAATGTCTCAATACTTTGCTGATGGAAGTATTAGATGTTAAAATAAAAACTTTGTGCCATTATTCTCCCAAGCGTCTGGATAAGTATTTGTAGGACGTTCACTGGAAGACTAACCTGAAGGATAATATTCCGTAGACTCGTTCCGTTGGAGAAGAGATGTGTTAGAGTGAAGTTAGCGCTAAGGCAGACGCAGTTTGGGATGTCCTCCAGAACAATAATCCGCTGAATGAGAAAAGAGGGCAGTGGATGGATGGGGGCTGCTCTAGACTAGGATGGTTGGCGTCTTTATGGGGAGGCCTATATTCTGCAGAGACCAGTGATAAGCTGAGAATAGTCTCATTAAGCTCGTTGTCTATTATATGACCTTTAATTTTTTTTACGGCAGAAAAATATGCATAAGTCCTTTGGATCATGAAACCTTAACCATCCAACTACATTGCAAAGACTCTCACCATAAGGCAGAGCTTAACTGTTCAAGAGACTGTCGTCATAAGACTAGATGGCGATGTAAGCTAATGAATGAATGATTAAATCCAAGCTAATGAAGCAAAGGGATAGTTGGTTTCCAGTGTTACACAAGGTGTGAGCGCGGAAGGCTGTCGAACAATCCGGTCGCTGTTGCACACTTTCCATTGTCCCAGCTCGACTGGCTAGGTTTCACAACACCCATTCATCGATCACTCAAACGTCTATAATCTGGCCATTACTAGGTGATTAGGGGATCCAGATCGAAATCTAGGAATTTATGTCACCTAATAATAATTCGGAATGGAGAGTTTATGATGATTACTGGTTGAGGAATGTGTAATATGAGTTAAATAATGAAATTTGATATTTAATTGGGCTTGGAAAGTATCTTCCTTAAACGATGGATATTTATTAGAAAAGCCAGATTTAAAAATGTTTAAATTTATTTATGTACATTTCGTAGTTCCCTTGTTCCTTTTATGCGTATTCAAATTGGTTGCAGTGGTGCTTGGAATATCATTCATAGCTAAATATGTTCTAGGAACAAAGCGGGAGCAGAGAAATTAAATAAAAAACGAGCACTATAAACCGTTAGCCGTAGATTGAGTTTGTTGATGGAAGTCTTAAATCGTAGCATGTATGTAAACCAAATAGACAAAAGTTAATGTTTTGGAGAACAGCCAAAACGTGATATAAATATTTAACTTTTACGAATTATGCGCGCTAACTGTTTTCTTTATAAACCGTTTTAGTTTTCTTGATGTGTCATTAAATAACAGAATCCTTCTGAAGCTGAAATTGCTGATTAAAGTTTTAGAGATTTTTTTTACAAATAGGTCCTTCATTAGTATATTTATTAATGACATGACGTCATTGCTTTTTCTTAAATCTTAGGTCTGAAGAACGGACAAGCGCCTGCATAAACTAGCGAACATGACCGTCTTTGATCCAATATACAATAATTAATTATTGTCTCTGGTCATCATCACTAGTTGAGTGATAGGAAAATATTATTTGTTGTCTTCATAAGTTATTTTTTAACACCACTAATATACAATGAATTGAGAAAGGAAATATGCGACATTTTCGTAAAATAACGGTAAACCTCTAAGGAATCCACGTCACAAGTTTATAACTCTTACAGTCATATATAATAGTAAAAGTACGGTAAAGTAACTATTTAAACAAGCCAATGCATTAGCTCTCCCTTACTTTGTAGTGAATATAGCTTAGAAGACAGCTAGCGTGGTTTGCTACCTGTACTATAAAACCTGAAGATTTCATTTAACCAACCAGTCTTTACCATGTAAGACAAAATATGATGCAATGTTGTAAAACGTTGAATGTATTGCACCATTTCGCCTTAACCAATAATGGTACATTTCCTTATAATTTTATTTTCCTCCTGCAAATGCAATAATCGGTTATTGCCGTGTTTGTAGAATCGATGTTGAGAAGTGGACTACTTGAGATTATGTAGTATAATTTAAGTTTCTTGTATTTTCATTGCATCAAGATTTTTTGAATAAAAATATAGCTTCTGCAGTTCCAAGGTTCAACTGAAATATCAAATTTTCATTAATCCATTAAAAGTGCATTTAAATCTAATTGAAATTAAAACCTTATTAAGATCACAATTTATACGTATAAAAATCACTAACATTAATACTACTAAAATCTTTCCACACGGACAGACAAAAACAAATTTTAACCTCAATATAACAGAAGATAACAAACGCATCATGCCTTAAAATAAGTATGAATATTAGCTCTTCAAATAAAAGTCTTCATTAAAGATAGCTCATTAGTTAGCGGATCGAGATTGGCTCACTAATCGCGTGTTAAGACGAAACAAACCAGAGTTAGTTTAAATTACAACTGTTTATAAAACGATAAAATCCAGACTTTCAGATCAGCCAGCCTGGCTCGCGCTTGCAGACGGCATGGCGTGCGCGCTGATGAATGGCCGTAGTGAAATTTTCCCCTCGCTAACGGGAAAACTAGCAAACATTCTTTGTTAGTGGACAAAGACGAGATCTCGACGTGTGCACACGCACGTATCAACAGGTGAGCGTGTCACGAGATATGTAGAGCTGAATATTGGCAGTTAGAATAGAATTTTGGGTTACTCTGTGTATGCTTTTAGGCCTTAAAGGGTTATAAGTGGAAGTAAAGGCGAATATGCTGTTTGCTGGTAAGGTTTCCATGGCTTGCCTTTTTTGCAATTAGGTGTCAGTGAGGTCATTGTACTGACCTCATATTATGTTGATACAATTTTTTTTAAATGGAAACACGTTTCAACTATAATGTAGGTACAATCACACACTTTATTTATAAAGTTTTTTTTAAGGAATATTCCTATATAATGTTTGCCCTTGGTTGTTATGACATTTTTATTAAACAAGTTTAGTTTCATTTCATTAAAATAAAACTCCACCTACCGGATTTTAGATACATGCAGATTTTCTAAAGAATCGATGGATTTTGTATGAAATCGATGAACTTAAACTGGATGCAGTTTAAGTAAGTTTAATTACGACCGGATCCAAAATGCACAGACATTTTCAAGCCATAATTTTTGAGTGGTAGAAACACGAACCAACGTTCCACTTCCCGGTTTTTTTATTATTCTGACAAAAAAAAATGCCTTTTGGTCCCACAATACGGGTATGAGCCGAGAATTTTGAATTGGTTTTTCTATTAGGAGATTCTTAGTATCAACATGGAGCCTGGAAATGTGCTCTAAAATACAAAAGACTCGTCTCAAATTTCGTGGGACTGCTACCTTTATACCCAGCAAAATCGGGGTGCAAAAAGCTCCCCTACTAAACCCTTCGGAGAATACAGACGTGACGTTATGTAATTATGAATGTACGTAAGAAGAATAAAGCAGTAACCCCTTTTTCTTTTGTAGAACTTGGCTGAAGGTGCACGTCATACAATGACCAATGCTCTACGTATTGCGTTCTGGAAAACTTGTTTCATTTGTGCCCTACTTGTCTATGCCAACGAATAAGGGCACCAACCATTGTGCTCTTTATAAAGCGTCAGAATGCCTTTCAAGAATTTCCATAAACAATACTGGATAGTTGACATGATATAGATTTCCGTCATGAGTTATGCTTACCTATACTTTCTCACATATCTTTCTCATAAGCCTACTCTTTCTAATAATAAGAATATTGAGGTCCAAATATTTCTGAAATCCAAATAACGAGTCGGTTTGCTATAAGTATTTATTCATTTACAAAAAGGTATATTTCCTTTTAAACGGTATTATTTTACCATTAAAATGTATAAAAGCTTTTAAATTACGTCACCATCATCATCATCATCAGCCTTTATTGCGTCCACTGTTGGACATAGGCCTCTCCTATGGCACGCCACTGGAATTACATAATAGAAACAAACAACGTTATACATATTTTTATTCATTCCATTAAATGTCAGATGTCTATGTTTGTGAAATAAGAATAAGGTATTGCCATAAATAACTTCATTGTGCATGCGTACGCATTGTATTAACATTTTAAATAACTTTGCTATCGTATGTAAGATGTGTAATTAAAAAAAAGAAGTGACCATACTTACAAACATTTTACGGATTGTTTCAAATATTTTTCGGTATTTTAACAGATGTAAAAAACTTAAGTAATGTGTAATTTATATTTAAAATTATAATTTAGTAAGTATTACTCATATATTACTTCATTTTCTAGCGCTTGTAACCATAGATATAGGCATACACCAGACCCCTCTCGCTGGTCGGTCCCTCATATCTGAGGATCGTGGTCAGCGTTAGGGTGACATCTGTAGCGGATGATCTGCTTCCACCGGTGAAAGGTGAAGAAAAAAATACACCAGACCATACTCCTATAAACTAGATACCTCTGATTTAACTCGGGACAGAGAGTATCATTGATTATTTTTATTCATAAGAATGACTTTATGAGGTGTCTACTTAAACAGTTAATACAAGGAGAGACCTTTTTTACAAGACAAAAAAAACTCATCTAGCTAATGGAACCAGAAGAAGCTACAGAGACAAGCGTGGCTCGTGGTGATGGACTGAGGGCAAGCTTCGTCCTTTAAATGCTAGTAGGAAGAATAAAAGCGGAATAAGTTGATCCGGAAGTATAAATCATGAATATATAAACATTTGCAAGACACATCCTCATACAATATGTTACTGTTATCCAGCTAGAGTGTGGGTGTAAAAGCCAGTAGAGGTCAACTACCTTCAGCCGCGATTTCGTTTCCATTAAAGAATTGATTGTATTATTTTTCAGTAGCCCTAAAAAAATAGTTTATTAGCAGTCATTATTTTAAAGGCTGAAATATTAAGGTCGAAATGGAATAGATAAAATTTTACCATGTTTTTGTTTAACTAACGCTGCAGTAGGGTCTTTTAAAAAATTCTAGAAACAGCATGGGGTCTGGAAACATGCCCAAAGGCAGCGGTAAACTAAGCTACTATTTCGCATACGCCTCCTGAAATACACTAAGTATTTTAGGCCCTAAAAGTAATATTAATTGACATTGAAAAAACCCGGCATTACAAATATTAAGATGATACTTTCTTATTAATTCCGGAAGCACCCACATGACTTATAATTATAAGAAAAAAAAGAAACCTTGTAGTGAAACAAGAACAAATATTTATATCTGTATAAGAAAGACCAGCAGATATCAACACTTAGCTCTTGTTATACCGGTCCAAGCATCTCCACCATAAAATTTGCACACAATGAAAGAAAAAAATCCTTACGTAAAATACACCATGGCGTATCTACAAGTCAACGCGACTAATAGAAATCATTTATTTCATATACGTGACATGGTTGTGATGAGATTTTACTATTTATAGTCATCATTACAATGGAGCACTTGTTTACCGTCTTACTAGTACCAGACATCACTATAATTCCTTCATGGAGTATTTATTATGAAGTCGGACGTAATTGATTCGTATATAGCTTTTGTACGCATATGTGGTCTATTGCTTAAGGTATTTTTAATTAGCTCATAAATATCCTAGGAATCTGTTAGATCTATGCCGCTTTCAACGAGTTGTACTAGAAATCTGTTTTCCTTGTTCATCGGTACGTTCTTAGAATGACGGTAGTGATAAAGTTGATGTATTTATAACAAGGAAGATAAAGATTGATCTAGAGAGACGGTATTACTAAAACATAACACTTAACATTTAAGGTGTTAAGATCCTAGTAAAGATTTTTGTTCGGAGCTTCTAAGGCTGTTATTAATGTTTGTAACCATTTTTTCGATAGAGAAGGTAGTTATTACAATACCAACTTTACACAATACCAATACGGTATTACACGCTGCGGTTTTTTAAATTAGAACTCCTTCTAATCAGGAAGTAAGAAAATAATAAAATTTGCTTCATTTTAATAGAATTTAACTAAAATCTTTTGTTTGAAGTGAGAGAGGTATTCAAAACGAAAAATTTCCTTGTGTATTGTTCGTAATCTAATTCCCTGTGTGCTCAGCGGTGCACGACGGCTCGTGACAACTCGTTAATAAAACTGTCAGCAGATATCCATCAGCAACCAGAACAAACAGGCTACCGAGCGCTGTAAAAACAGTAACGGCTGTTGACAGTATAAGGAATCAAAGTAACAGTCCATTATAGTAGATTTCTATATCAATAGGTTTTGCTTGAAGAGCGATTGAACTTAAGAATTTGATCCTAGATGGAATAAAGCATATGTTAGCTAAGAAATAATAAGTGAATAATTTCTAATTTTTATAGAGAAATTCATAACTAGGTTAGAATAAAGAGTATGCTATTTAAAAGGAATATTAGGCCTATAAATATTTTTCTTCAGTTAGATGTGTCATGTTTTATTTCTGTTCTAGTTACATCATAGCAATATTTAGTGGCATAAAAATAATTAAAGAAGTTTATCACCTCTTCAATCTTATAAAGTCACGCGTCACAACAAGACACAGCGGTTGAAAATGAAACAAAAAGGCCTGTTGTAATATATTTCCGTTGTTTTGTTATCACTAGACGATAAACTCCGTATCTTTAATTTTTTTTATTTTTTGATCTCCGATCTGCTATATTCACTATGTGATATTCGACTAGTCAGGAAGGTGTTAGCTGTGGTCACTAGTAACTACTTTTAATCTGAATACATCAGTTGTATCATCATCATCCTATAAACAACCCACTGCTTGGCACGGGCCTCCTCTACCGTTGAGAGGGTTTAGGTTTCAGCTGTATCAAAAAGATTTTTTTTAAGAAATAGAGTATTTAACATAGAAATTTCCAAAACTCAGTTGTAGAGAAGGTCCGTGCTGCTATGCTATATGCACTGCTGATGATAGTATAATATTACTCCCCTGTTCTCACAATACCTTAGAATATAGAATTTTGTTCACACATCATTTTGTCCTGTGCGTATCTCCCCTATTATAACACTGATCGCTTCGCTCTTCCAACCGTCCGTATTTTCGGCATCAGTGTCAACGACCCGCCATTTTTCTTTGTTCATAATTTCGTTGCAGACATACAACTCAATTTAGCAGCCTTGTTTTGTTCACGTAATTAGCATTTTTTCTTCCTTTTAACATGTTGTCGCAAAAAGGTTTTATGTGTCGGCTTAAATCGTGTACTTACATTTGTTATGGAGGGCTTGTCAGGTTTTTTATTCGGGCCGGGCAAATATGAGTTAATGGAAAGTGCAGTGCCATCCAAATACGAGTACACTGTCAATTGGCAAAAGAGACACTTCTGACTTTTCGAAGTTGTGTGTGTAAGATAACCAGCTTATAAAAAAATGTTTAGGAATTTATTAGATGCGTAGTCTTGCCGTCAGCGTGCACTAAGCCAATGTGATGGTCTAAGTTCAATCCTTCTACTTGAAGTGGAGGACATTAATGGGAGATATAATAGTTGATGTGAATGAATGAGTCTTTAGAAATTTGTTTAACACTGGCTTTCCCACCATCATTGTCGTGCCAAAAAAACCTTGGACAATAGGAGTTACACTATTGCAGTTAATGGCACATTTCCGCATTGCTTAGTATAATAATATTCGGCGATGGGTAATATTTTTTCGTAAAATATTTGCATAATGATTGTTCTAGACACACTAAGCTTATCACTTAATAAAATATCGGCAAGGTCGTGCTGTAAATAATTGAGATATTTTCGATAAAATTATCTGTTATCCCACACCTGATATGGACTCAATTGTATAACTGTATTTTATTTCGTGTGACGTTGTATAAAATATTAAAGTATTAAATTTAAATTATCTCAAAAATGAATAAACGTTCGTCTGACTATAAAACATTAACTAAAAATTAGATGCTTAAATAATATGTGTTAAATAAAGAAATTGGAAACTGAATAATAACAGACACCTTTCACATAGGTAACATAGAATTAAGCATAACCATTAATATATACGTCCCACGTCACACGACCCTTTTCTACAACTGAGAAGGTTTAGGCCTTAGTCCACCAAGCTGGCCTAATGCGGGTTAACGACTGTGTAGTCGTTATCTAAAAAATAAACCTAGTGTCTCTTAGTTTAATTGTTTTGTCTAATCTTATAGTCCCTAGAGTGGCTGAATATTAAATGAGCGCTAAATCGCCAAGCTTCAAAGTATCATAGTCGATGAAACTCCGTGGCTCTATTAAGAAATTGTCCACGACCATTAGGCGCATAAAGAAAAGGTCCATTCGATGAGTCACTGTCGGGCGCTTCCCTACAAAGTTTCTCTTTATGAAGCAGGCAGTTACGATTATTTCCACGTACGTTGATCCATAACAACCGAGTGGTGTTGACTTGCCACCGGTTCATTACCCCGACAGGCGACAGACTCGCGTAGGTGCGTTGTAAAAATACTAATTAAACTCTGAATAATAGATAAGTAGTTTTTTGTATGTCTTTTGTTTTTGATTGAAGTAAGTAAAAATGGGTTGGAATAAATTAATTTTTGTAATGATAGTAATTTGTCTAATAAAATAAGTAAGAAAAAACTTACTTATTACGACAATTTTGATGGAATAATGGAAAATTGCAGTCTGTAATAAGCTACCTATTATTCTGCATAAAATGTGTTAAATGAAAGTACATTATTATTGCATTTATATATAGAATTTTGGGACCTGTTGTTATTTATTTTATTAATTTATTTAAACTTCATTGTACACGAAACACTAAAGCTAAGGAATACAAAAGATAATTGTTAAAATTATCTTTTAGGTATATAAAAATTGTTACCCTATAAATGTAAAATAAATTTCATTTCATTTCATTTTAATAGTAGTAAAAAGCTATTTAAATAATAAAATATGGTTAATCTTAGAACGCGTTACCTAAAAGAAATTATAAATTAAGGGGTTGCAAAAAATCACCGTTCAAAATTATGGCTCGATCCATATTTGAAAACAAAGTAAATATGGAACGCCAAAAGATAAAGGCGTTGTAACGGAAAATTTTTAAGTATGTCAAAGCGAAATAGGCGCAGGCAATCGGATTATACAGCCTTGTCCGCAAAGCACACAGCCACATGGATTAGTTCTGTTGTTTACAGTTTAGTGCACGCAAGTGGTCCGTTGTTTGTTGCCCCTTATCTTATCCTTATCATCTGTTAAATTTGTTTGCGTACACATATCGCACGTCACCTTTGGATTGTGCTCTTATCTATTTTCGCGTTCGTTCTATGAATACTAATGGATAGGTTTATTTGATGCTTTTTCAGTATTTTTAAAATAAAAAGGAACGTCATACCCACAAGTTTATTCCTATAATTTTATGAACCTCCACAAACATATTTTTTTTAAAGTTCCTATTGTCTATTAACTTAATTCGTGCGCAAAAATTATAGCGTAAACTATTTATTACGCAAGTCACGTCCGTAAGTTTAAAAATCAAATTAAGTTCATTAATAGAATCCGATTACTTATTATGGCAACATTGACGCTTGAGCATGTAACGGGCATAATGTAACAATATTCAAATTCATCCATATGCTTACCTATATACAGGGTGTATTTAGACCGTGATCGAAAACTGAGGCAGGTAATAGCGATGGTGATTACAAATCCCCTGGCATTAAAGAAAATCCCGACCAAAAAATTTTTTTTGAGGTTTTCCATACAAACCACATACTTTTAACACCGATGGTTGTATGGAAAACGTCAAAATTTTTATTTTTTGCGGGGATTTTTAATATCGCCACTGGGTTTGTGATCACCCTCGCTATTACCTACCTCAGTTTTCGATCACGGTCTAAATACACCCTGTATAAACAAGACACCTTTCATAGGGAGAGTAAAATAGAAAATTAATAACCGTATTTTAAACTCAATGTAGGATATTTTAATTCCATGGGATTGGTTTTGTGACGGCTTAGAAATGCAATATTTTGAATTGGCTTTCGAGGCCGCGGAAATTCTGGTTCTACCATAGAAATGTGTTCATAAATGGTTACTCATACATATAATACAACCTTATTTGGAGTCGCGTAAATGTTGCCACAGTAAATTAATTTGTAAAGTTTATTTATTTTATTTATTAATAACATAATTCATAACACCTTTACAGATCTCCAATGCGATGCTATAACTATCTAAAACTAAATTACCATCTTATTTCTTTCTATGCTTTTAGCTAAGTTATATAAGTTAAGTTATATACTGTTAGACATCCTTATGATTGCATCTCTAAATGGGTGGAAAAGAACCTATATTTACCTGTTTCCCCAGTTGTTTTCGATATCAACCTATCCTTGCCTTTTGCAAACATGATACATTAATATACTCGGAAATCGAGTCAAAGTCCCCTTAGATCGCATTGCCCGCTAAAACTAAGGGATAAAGGAGGATGTTAATCAAAATATGTAAATATATTTGAAGCGGAAAGTGGAAGGAAGGTGAAAAGTACCGTAAAGAGAATGATCGCAAAAGTATCTCACATTTTTTACTATTCTTACATAACTACTCGAGACAATGCGTGAACTCAAAATGGCTACTTTAATGCTGAAGGAAAACAGCTTGAGGAAACCTGTACACAAAATTCTCAGGAATTTCTTAGGTGCGTATTCTGCCAGCCACAACTAGGCCAGCTTGGTGGACTAAGGCCGTACCCCTTTCCGCTGTAGAGGTGGCCCAAAGCAGTACGTATATGGGCCGATGATGAATGCGTGTATCGTTAGGTATAAAGTTTTCCGTCACTACGTCCCTCATACTTTCCTGTTTGTTTTCCTCCACCGCAGTTAATACCGCTTACTGATAGATAATCGAAACAAACATCGCCTCATGGGTTTTAGATGCTTTTAAAGGGATCTATATTATTTATATTACAAGTGATTAATTTTTGTACACTATGATAGTTATGACGAGGAACCCTATACTAAAATATGAAATGTGTTATGTTTTTGACTGTTAAATGTACATTGTACTTATGAGATGAGATTTCTTAGGTGTGTATTTTGCCAGACCGCACTAGGCCTGCGTGGTAGACTAACGCCTAAACCCTGTTTGTTGTATAAGAGGCCCGTGCTCAGCATTGAGACATATTTGGGCCGATAATGAATGGCCAAAGTAATACATATTTACCCAAGCTTATTCATTCTGTTCAAATATTCGCCGGTAATTATTTGCCTGGTTTTTAATAGTTTGACTTGAGGAAAACTCATGCCGTTTACCGTTTTACACAACCGACAGAATACCTAATAAGTTGCTTTGTCCTCGCGCGCGTCGCGGTGGGCGAAACGCTGTCATGGAAGCTTGCAAAGTCGCCACTTTCTCCCGCCATTTTTGTCTTTATTTATGAGACATAATAAAAGCCTTTCCACTATTTTAAGGTGTGGTAAATCATGTGCTGTGATAAACAATACTTTTTGGCTGTATGGTTTTACGATCTTGTGCCTAAAGGTTGCATGCACTACGAGGTACATCAAAAATAAATTTTAATTTCTGCAAAACATTTAGTAGGTATATACATATATAACGACTAACGTCACGCCTGAATTCTTCCCTTGTATGGCAGAGGTGCAATTTCGCACCAACATTTGGCTGGGTATGAATCAGTCCCACGTAAGGGGGCGAGCCAATTGCCGTTTTAAGGAATGGTGAAAAAAACAATAACACTTGGAAATCGAAACCCGGAACTATAGATCTCACGGCACTTGCCGCGAGACGACGAGACAGTATTAGTAACTAAGTATAGGTAGGTATAGTACGTATTATATCAATCTAGCGATAAGAAGTAGTTATAACTAAATTGCCAATAATTTATTCGAAATGTGCAAGTGCAAAAGTTTTAAGCCGCAATATCTAGAGTTCGGTTGCCGGCTCGGTTATTTACGCAAACAATATTAATAAGTACTGAGTTATTGGATTTTTCCATTCGCAAACTATCAGTATTCATTTACAGGCTCGAAATATGCTCATATGACTTCAAAACACATCTCGTGAACCGTGGATGCAGATATACACTGCTTCGTAGTCTTACAGCACAAGTACCAATGTGCCCTGTTATCTCGAGGGCCTGGCTTTTGGTCCTGGATCGGAAAATTCCCAGTGCTTACATTTCGTGGAAATGATACATAACTATATGGCGAAATGTGGGTGCAGAAGTGCACCTCCACCTACCCCTTCGGAGAATGCAGGCGTAATACATTTACGTATGCAATCCTTAACAATCATCAAGTACCACAATCGAATGACGTTTAACAACGTAGCTTTTCTGCTTAAGAAACCCTACGTCACTGCTTTTTGAAGCATTGCAAATAAAATGCGTGTATTACCACTACGTAGCCTACGCGGGGTTTGTGTACTTTCCGATATTGTTTATTACAAGGTAAAATTTACGTATACAATGTGCATTATTTCATCATCTAACAAGCGGTCGTGAGCCGCGACACGTATTCCAAACGGAAACTTGCTTACACCTTTTTGGACATTATGAGAGAAAGTAGACCACCTATAAGTATCTAATAATGCTGAAATTGACGCTAAGGCTAGAATGATTTATACTAATTCAAATGGTAATTGACGTACCTATATTTATCAGGGTCAAAATCAAGAATAGAGACGAACTTTTAAAAATTAAGGCTGGATCTTGGCTTAAATGAATATTAAGTATAATTTAAAGTTGTCAGTGTTATTGCATGTTTTAAGCATTTGTTTATTATTCGGGAATTAAAAATAAAACTTGTTTTAATATTTTATTGTTCCCTTATAATAAAAAAAATCTTTGTTTCAATTTTTAATTAAGGTAGATTTTAAGTTGAAGTTATATCTAATGCTATAATATTTATATGTTTTAACGTGAATAAAATATAAATATGGCGGCGTCCTTGGCCTCGGGGTTTATTTCTTATAATTAACATACGTCACTGGCAACAGGTCCTTTGCGTCATATTTGACGTTGGCGGCAAAACATGGCGGACGTCATCCTGTAACGCGATCTTGTAGGGATACTTGTTCAACAATTATCCTCATTCTGTACTCAGAAATACTAGAATTACATTTAATATGTCAACAATGTTTCTATGAATTCTTCAGTCTTGATAATAAATGTCTGATAATGCACCTTCCGATACTTTTGATATCTCAAGTGTGTTATTTGCAACATTCTTCATGCCTTTTTTGACAGAATATTTGAATACTGATTTAACTGTAACATAATATTTAATTTTATTGTTTCACTTTGCAACAAATATTTGTTTTATTTTTTATCATATTTTTTTTTGCCAGAAAACAGTTAATTTCAATAATAAACAACTATTTGCATGTACATTAAAATTACCAAGAATAAATTATTAAGCAGATTCTACTAATGCCATTTTTAAATAATACCAGTATATATAGCCAGCGTGGTGGACTATGGCCTAAACCCTCTCAACGGTAGAGGAGACCCGTGCTCAGCAGTGGGCGTATATGGGTTGATGAAGAAGAAGAAGAAGAAGAAATAATTTTTAAACCCTTAGTTTTGAACATTTTAATAAAATGACATTGGTCATACAGCCAAGTATATATTTCTAATCCAATGTCTCGCCACTTTTGTTTATAAGAACTACGTAACAGTACATTGCCGTTTCTAGGGTACATTTTTTTCTATGTGCTGTTTATAATTTCTGAAGGAAAAAGCCTCAATTTACAATAATACTATAGAATCTCGGGACATCATCTACAAAAGCTACGTAATCATTAAACTAAAATCATTATGGTATATACTTCATTAGTACATGAGCTTTTGATGATTTTAAGTTTCGTAAAATAATTGTAATAGACTCAAATTGATTGTTTCCGTCAAAGATTGGACATTTACGATCAAATGTCAAAAATTCCTTGATATTGTGTGGAAAGCATACTTTTAATCATAGATACGAGTTGATACACTCATGACGCGGTGTTTACGTAGAACCTATTATCTGGTGTTTTGTAAAGGTAATGATAATAATTTCATAATAAGATTAGCTCGTTTCCTTACATTTTCCTACCTTCTGACTAATGTTCACAATTAAAAATTCTTGGTAAAATAGTTAGATTAGACAGCAGCTATTATTAGGTTTCGAATGGGATTCATATATGTTCCACTACTGGTCACGGCCGTGATTACAACTTAGAGGGCGTAAGACTATCTCCACCATGCTAGTCAAAGGTGTTTTTGCGGACTACCTAAAAAGATCCTAAGAACTTTTACGCGTGAATCCTCGATGATTATTTCACAGTATTTTAAAATAAAGATCCATACTTACAGAATATCCGATGTTAATTAGATTGGCAAAGTTACATCAACTTTTGAGGGACAGTCGTTGTCGCTTTTAGACAATTGACGCTTAATTTTGCTTAGAAGTACTGTAGTTAGTATTTGATGCTTAAAAAAATAAATCATAAAACACCATAGGGATAGCTGAGGATGTCCATGTATAAGGCAATGAACTATAAAAAGTTAGTACAAATTGAACAGACACTCCATAGTTTTTAATAGGGGTTACGGTAATTTATTAGATCATTCAGGAGTCGTTAACCCGTGACATTGTTTTTTTACTACATTGTTTAATTTTTCGTGGAAACCACCTTATGTGATTTTTTAGTATGTTCAGAACACCAGTCAATAGGTGTAGGTGTTATATATGCATATAGTAGCATAATATATGTTTTATTATGTCTTTCTATATATTGTAGGTACATCACGGATTTTAAGGGCAAGAAACAAATTATAGTATGTGATGATACTTTTTCTTGATCAAAGGTCCATCCCATTTTTAATCGTTGATCATTAGTCATCATCATTATGATTTGTCATTGGACTTCGGAACTTCCTATGCGTATACTAAGAAACAATTTTGTTTTAGTTTTAATCCACTTAATTATATTATTTTCTTTAAAAAAAACTTAATGCTACCTTAAAAGGAGCATAATATTAAGAAAAAAATAATGACATTGTTCTGCAAATCAGTGCAGTAGAATTTCTCCGAGACGCATCTTATCGCTTATTTATTGAACGTGAAATAGTTTTATGTGCAAAAAACGACTTTATCACCCATATAATAAAGGTGATAGTGAGAGGTTGAAAGGCGGATTTGCGCGCCGACGGTTTGTTCGGAAATGACCTCATTCCAGTGGACAATCTCTCGCTCTTGCGTTGCTTTGCCTAGTTCAACTAAAGAAAGGCCGGAATGATTACTACATACTACAAAATAAAAAAAGTATGTTTAATATACGTTTTTGTTACATTTTTTTAGATTTTTTTTGGCTTTTAATATTTTTTGAAAGTAAAAATAAAATGAAAAAAAAAGCTATGCATTTTTTTTCAATTTTTTTTTCTGAAGTAAATCTTATCAAATATTGCATGAACTATTTTAAATAAAACACGTAAGTACGTGGCATTACATATTTAAATTATAAAAAAAATAGACGTTGGCAGTATTCCTAATATCCAACGTAATCGGTGACTCATTGAATAAAATTATAAAACAAAATCGCTCTCGATGACTAACCTAACCTCACTTCCTTCGTCTCATTGACCTAATGACAGCGTGTAATATTTGTTATAATATGATAAATATTCAAAAAGTATTTAAGTCATTATTTTCTAGTAAGATTACGATGGACTCCATTGGTCTGTCTTAAAAAATCAAATTATTTCAGGTCATAGGCCTCCCCGAAAGATTTTCAGAGCACTCTGCGGGCCAGCATCCAGTCATCATGACAATCCCGACTATCTCACTATTATCACAAGTTTGGTACAACTTTTCCTATGACGACATATTTCCCGTCATAGGAAAAGACAATAGAACACTGGAAGTCTCTGGGGGAGGCCTATGTCCAGCAGTGGACGTAATGGCTGATGATGTGATGTGATATGAAATAGGTTCTAACTATACCGTTTAGTTTTATAATTGTCTTATATTAGAAGCAATATAAAAGGAGAAGGAATGGCGAAAAAGATGCGCAATTTATATTTATTATTTTTTTGTTATTTTGTATTACTTTCCTTTTTCTATATACCACAGTGTTTTATTAAACGTCAAGCCTACTGATGGTCAGCTGTTAAGAGACTTACATAATGAACTTTTATTAGATGTAGAATATTAACTTTCTGGTGTCACAGTTGAAGGCAAATATTGGTGAGTCACGCGATGACGTACAAATTTGTTTTGCTATTTATTTTTATATGGTGCCTCTTAGCTTGAAGCATTAAAGTTTATAATCGCGTGGCAAATGCATTACGACTGTAAATATAATGTCGTAAAGTGCAAATTGAAATTGGTAACGTTTGACCTATTTCGCGGCGGGCTCCCTGATGTATTCGCTTGATTTATTGTGAAACGTCCTTCAATTTTTCCGCTAATTAAAAAGGTGATGTACACGTGCCCGCTATTAGCTGTATTACAAATATTTTTTTCGGAGAACGAGGCAAGCAGTCTATACAGCCACAGTCGTAATTTGATTTTAAATATTATAGAATTGTCCATTGAACAACTTCATAGTTTAACAAATTTTGCGGACTGTTATTATTACAAAAAATATATATATATTACAGCCTACAAAGTAAGGGTCTTTGGCATCTTCTTCTTCTTCTTCATCAGCCCATATACGCCCACTGCTGAGCAGGGGTCTCCTCTACCATTGAGAGGGTTTAGGCCATAGTCCACCACGCTGGCCTAGTGAGGGTTGGCGGACTACACACCTAAGAAATTCCTAAGAACTCTTAGGTGTGCAGGTTTTATCACGATGTTTTCCTTCACCATTAAAGCAAGTGATAATTCAATTTGAATACACACATAACTTCGAAAAGTCAGAGGTGTGTGCCTGGGGTTCAAACCCGCGACCGCCGAGATTCTCGACCGCGCACCCAAACCTCGAGGCCATTACTGCATCATCTGTGGCATCCGTATTTAAAAAATTATCCTAATAAATCAGTTTAATCAATTGGCAATAAATAGAATGCAGCATCGTCGCGTGCTTGTAAGCCCGTGAGAAACGTGCGCAATGGATCGCACAGCCTCACAAGCTCTGTCACATCTCCGCATTTTTCCTTCATAATTTTCTTAACGCACTCAAGCCAACTCTTCTGTAATAATAATAAGTAAATACCCCACACATTTATGGATCACACCACCATTTGTCTCGGTGCGGGATCCAAGCTGACCTCTAAGCAACTGTCATCCGTCCCTTCTTTTGCCTTCCACTGTTTGTCCAACCTTCAATTTTCATTTTCATTATATTTTTACCTACATATATTATGGTCAATCCCATGTTTATACCACGAGAAGCGGTTTCCTTTCAGCTTATCCATCACAGGAGCCACTATCAAACTTCATAACCTATAACTTAAATCAAGGAGATAAATATATGAATATGTTTACTCCGGCGCTCTAAGCAAGGTCGAGGTTGGCCTAACCGTCCTATGCACACATTACGTCAGGTAATGCTACATACAGACACTCATTTTTTATACCCGCTAATAACTTCTGGCTTCCGCTATTTGCGATCTTTACACGGAAGATTTTAAACTTAGTAAAAAACATACAAAGTTCAATATTGTACAGAACAGTAATGCAAGTTTACTTAAAAATTATAGAACTTAATTCTGTGTTTTAGTAGTGGTTAAGTTAACTAACCTTTTTAAGTGACGTAAGATGGCCTCAAAGTTTAAGTGCGCGGTCGAGAATCTCGGCGGTTCCAGCTTTAAACCCTACGTACAAACCTCAGATTTTTCGAAGTTTTTTGTATATAGAAAATGAATCATCACTTATTTTAATGGTGTAAAAACATCGTGAAGTGGCCTGCACACTTAAAATTTCTTAGAAATTTCTTAGGTGTGTAGTCCATATACCCGTATGAAGCCAGCGTGATGGACCAAAGACTCAGCCCTACCAGTGGAGAGTAGGCCCGTGCCCAGTAGGAGGACGCATAGGTACGGTTTGATAATTATTAGGCGGCATATTGCTTAAACGTATAGTATTGTGTTTATATGTTTGTAAAGTGTACTCAATCTCAAGAAACTAGTTTTGTTTTCGGCGTGGTTAGATATAATCTCGTTACGTTTAAGTTGCCAACACAAGGCTCAAAAAGTTATTCATTTACCGACAGGTTTAAAGAAAAAGTGGCGTTTATACCTATACATATTCTTTAAGAAATAAGTCAAGTAAATAGTATATTGGTTATTTTATTCTTAGACCTTTAAACAAAGAGACAAAACTTATGATAAAATATTTAAGCGATCCGCCTTAAGTAAATAAAAACTTGTCTTACTGTATTTTCATATATTGTGTCTTTAGTTGTTGTCGGAAATAGGTTTTGTGAAGAACATTATATTTATTGTGTATTCGCATTTACATAACTAATTTTAGAAAATGGTTTTTATTGTTGATTTGTGGTTTATTGATTTGGTATAATACGAGCATAAAAAAAAGATAAAAAAAACACTTTATTGTGCACCATTTAAACAAACAAATAGCAGATACAAGAATAATACAAAATATAGTGAACAATCGGCGGTCTTATCGCTTATATCGATCTCTTCAACTTCTCTTCTTCTCGAGCATATTGAATGTTGAAGCTAATAATGCTGTATAGTAATTAATAGCTGGAACTTTCGTGTAAAGCTTATCTTTGGTTCCCTTTGTTTATAATGTTAGATGATTTTTACTAGCATTTTACCTTCTCCCTATTCTTAAATTAGAAAATATCTACCCCTGACCCCTGTCAAGTTTATATTACGTAATATCTAAAGGGACAAAAATATGTTTGATTCTTCTTCATCATCAACCCATATTTGCCCACTGCTGAGCATGGGTCTCCTCTACCATTGAGAGGGTTTAGGCCATAGTCCGCCACGCTGGCCTTGTGCGGGTTGGCGGACTACACACCTAAGAAATTCCTAAGAACTTTTAGGTGTACACGTTTCATCACGATGTTTTCCTTCACCGTTAAAGTAAGTGATAATTCAATGTGAATACACGCATAACTTCAAAAAGTCAGAGGTGTGTGCCTGGGGTTCGAACCCACGACAGCCGAGATTCTCGACCACGCGCCTAAACCTCGAGTTGTGATGTGAGCGATTGCTTGTGATATTTATTTTTTAATTTACAAGTTTGGGAACGTTTTGCTTTGCAGTCAATGATTTTCTATTGCCAACCGATCACCATTATAGCAGTTAATTTGTCGTGTCAGTTTGGGAATATTATGTTAATACCTGGTAACTTAAGATATCTAATAATATTTACCTTACATTATTATTAATAGAGATGGGCCGAGTACTCGGTTGATACTCGGTACTCGGCGTACTCGGCGGGTTTTTTGATACTCGTACTCGGCCGAATAACTCGGTTTGAATGCCGAGTATACTCTGTTTAAGAAATGCAATATATTTCGGTAGATATAATTTAAACAATAGTCATCATCATCATCATTAGCCAATGGAAGTCCACTGCCGGATATAGGCCTCCCCCAATGACTTCCACCGGGTTTGGTCGGAAGCCTCTTGCAGCCAGCGACGTCCCGCGACCTTGACAAGGTCATGAACAGGGTGGTAAAATTTGAAATGACTGAATTTAAGTGATGTATTAAACATTTTATAGATTTAATAAATATTATTTTATTTCTTTTCGTAAACAACTGTGTTAATCAAAAATTATTTAGTAATTAAAAATAATTAATATTTAAAATTGGATAAAGCTAAGTTATAATGCAGTGATGGCCTCGAGGTTTGGGCGCGCGGTCGAAAATCTCGACGGTCGCGGGTTCGAACCCCAGGCACACACCTCTGACTTTTCGAAGTTATGTGTGTATTCACATTGAATTATCACTTGCTTTAACGGTGAAAGAAAAAGATCGTGATAAAACCTGCACACCTAAGAGTTCTTAGGAATTTCTTAGGTGTGTAGTCCGCCAACTCGCACTAGGCCAGCGTGGTGGACTATGGCCAAAACCCTCTCAATGGGAGAGGAGACCCGTGCTCTGCAGTGGGCGTATATGGGTTGATGATGAAGTTATGATGCAGGAACACAAGCCTCGCTGCACGTTCTGGTAACAGCCTATTCCTCTTTTCATCGTAGACGTTACCGGCCTCCGAAAACAGGCTATTTAAATTCTAATGTACCACGCGCGAATTGGAAATTTAATTGAACCGAGTTACTCGGCCGAGTACTCGGTTGAAAAAAAATTGAACCGAGTAAAACTCGGTACTCGTTACTCGGCAAAAGTGTAACTCGGCGCATCTCTAATTATTAATTACTCGTTACCAAACTTCTAATATAGTGATAAATAACGGAACACAGTTTAATTTGAACAAAATATAAAAATCTAACCAACGAATTTCTGTTTTTATAAAAAAGCTGTTACTACTATATATTTCAGCACAGAGATTTAGGTTTAGAAAGTAATATTCCTAACATGTCTATATACAAGAAAATTTGATGTTCATATTATGTACTTTAAAACTAATGATTACATTAAGTATAATTTTGTAGCTTTGCACATTCCTGTCACTTATTTGTTAATTTAACCGCCTTTATACCATTTCTATTAAAATCTCCTTTTGTGAAAAGACCACACTGCGATAAAATTAAGCAAAAGCCTCTTCGAACTATAATTTTTAAAGACAGATTGACAGCCTCATACCGCCGTTGGTTAGACACAAGCCACAAATATTTGTTGCAGATCTGACGTACATATATAGGCTGATAATGATGATAAAACCCTGTTTTAATAAGGTAAAGGAATCAGGTAAACTTAATTTTCAGGTAACTTAGGCACGCACTTCTTTTACGATAGTGAAGTTGTCATCATTCCAGCGTTTCTGAAATAGTTTAAAAACCTTTTTTGTGAGACACCGTTAGCCATGACACGTAAAATCACCACAGGACTACCACGTTTCATCAAAATAATTCAAGCATAAAAATGCTCGAAAAAATGAAACTTAAATGAAATCTAACGCTAAGTGAAAACGTTTATTGAAGCAAGTAAAGTTACGCTAAACAACTAGTATGTATTGTGTATGAAAACATCGAATTTTAGTGCGGTCTCGCTAATTTGTTCAACCCCGTTGTAGCAAACAACGCCTACGACGACATAAGCCAGATGGATGAGCCACCATCCTAGACCAGCTTCATGCGTAACACTGTTCCATTGACGATTCCTGGAAGTCTGGAACTTTTGAAAATAGAACGCGTGTGCCCAAGGATTTCTTTTTAAAATTTATTATAGTGTTTATGGTTTTGCTTACCAGACTTATTTTTCTACATTGGATATTGAGCAGACCTCCAATTATTTTTTAACAAATTACGTAAGTGGAAATTAAAATTGCGTATTTTCAGGAAAAATGACAAACAAGAGAAAAGTATTATTAGACCGGAATTATAATGATATTTTTTTTACATAAAAAGACACATTTAGTTTTGATAAAATATATTAGAAGAAATAAAACGTTTTAAATATTTTTTTCGAAAAGCACCCAAAACCAGAGGAAGCTTTGTCGGTTCCATTTTTAAATAAGCACACACGAATTAGGCAATATCTTCTTAATATAAAACGTAGGTTACTTATTTCAATTAATATTACATTTTACTGCAATTCGCTTTATCGTAGGGAAAATGGAACGTTGTATATTTTTAAAACGACCTACACAGATTTATCCATTGAATTGACTCATTAGAGGCTTGGAATTAATATTAATATGGTTTATTTATATCGACTTCTCAGTAATTCTCTTATGTTGTATTGAATCATGAGGTGGCTAACAATAAATATATGTAACTTTATAATATAAAACACTTTTAATTCTTGTAAAATTCTTTTGTACGACGTCGACAATTATACGACTAGTGAATGGGGACGATAAAATATACAAATATTTTAAAAACTTTATAGAGTTATGCAATATTTACTACATTTATTGATTCTTATAACAATCATCGGTATTTTCATTGATGTGTGTTATAGTTACCTGTTCTTATTATTAACGTTTAGGTCTATGACGGTTGCTAATAAAAAAGCCTTTCACCGCGAAAATGATTTCTATATTTAAAATGTTTGTGTATTTTCGGGTGTTGGAAATTAGCTAGTATTTTTTTTTTACAAAATAAGCCTTTTCCAGTTTTGAATATTTACGCCTACGCTCGTGTTATCAATGAGCTGTGTAAACAAAACATGGCAATAAATACTTTGTGTACCGTGTATCCAATTTCAACCGACAAACTTCCTTGAAATTAAGCAATATTAGCTTTTATAGCCATAACGTTAAAGGTCAAAAGCGCTTGCAGTTACATGACGGTCTGATTTACGTTCTAAGAACACGTTAATAGGTCTAAAATTGAAAACACGTAGGTACATGCATTATTCTTTTTCTGTAATGTTGGTATTGTGTTGCGAAAACTCTTCATAATTTCCATGAAATGTGCCTAATTTATTATGTTAAATGAAGTAGCTACAATATTTTTTCTTGGGAGAAATTATTACAATTGTAATATTATTAAAGTTAATGATGAAATATTATTAATTAATTATTTATCTTGCAAAAAAATACAAAAAAGTAGAGTTCCTACTTCACCCTACTTCTAAGTTATATGTTGCTAATATACTAGAAGTATTACTAATGGTAAGTCGTGATGGCATCGAGGTTTAGGCGTGCGGTGAGAATCTCAGCGGTCGCGGATTCGAACCCCAGGCATACATTTTAAACTTTTCGAAGTTATGGGAGTATTCGCAACAAATAATCACCGGCTTTAACGGTGATGGTAAATATCGTGAGGAAACCTGTAAATCAAAACTAAGAAATTTCTTAGGTTTGTATTTCGCCCATCCGCACTAGGCTAGCGCGGTTGACTTATTCCTAAAGTCTCCCAGTTGTCGATGAGATCCATGCACAGAAATGAGACGAATATTCTAATGATATGATAAAACTATCAATATTTTCAACCAAGTCCGCTTTTAACACTAATTTTATGACTTTTCTGGACATAATACTACCCAGAATATTGTCCCCAAGACGAAAAAGGCAACGATGGAGTCGGAAAATGTTTCCCTGTATACATTTACGTCCGTTTCAGGTGTCTCAGTCGTGCACGTTGCGGTTTACTATACCTAAAGCCGTGAGTCACATTCTAGGAACTGACTCGAGGAATCCGCTCTCCACTGATTTCCGTTGTGGGTGGCACTTGTTTCAAACCGGAATAGTGCGTACATTTTTTTATGTACTGCATAGCGTAAATAGTGAATGTAGAATCGGGTGATTTTTATTCCTCATGTGTTTATTTTATTTTTTACATTTTTAAATATAAAGTTTTATAAAAAAATATATTTAATATATAAAAATTAAACCTGCAGATGGCGGGGTCTACGACCCAAGCCACCGGTGGTTAGGGTCCAAGAGTTAGAAGCCGTCTCACGATACGTGCCGTGTCTAATAACACTGCTTTTTGTATCTGGGTTTTGACCCAATGCAACGTTTTGATTTTTATTAAGGATTGTAATTAATAAAACTTACAATCCTTAATAAAAATCGCCATAGATAGGATAGGAATTCGTATCATACATATTATATACATGTGTACATACATATACACACATATATATATTATAGTTGTGCATAGTTTGGTATGTACAGTGGTTAAAGGCAATGGGTGCTAATCCTTGTGGCTTAATGCTTGTGCGAGCCACGAATATAAATTTCGTATCTCCGCGTTTGTGCTCATTACTTTTCAATAAATCTTATTAAGATGTTTTTTCCAGTATAACAACGATATAATCGTATGCGGTTTATATAAAATGTGACACATAAATGTAATGCCTTCAAAAACAAAGCAGATCTCTCAACTCAGGTTTTCCACAGTAAAATTTATAAGATCCAGTTCAGGTCCTATTTAAAGGACCTTTTGTCTATTACATAATTAACTGACATAACAACATTTTATAGCGACTACATCAATATTAAAAATGCTTTATATTTTGAATTAAATGGATTGTCGTTGTAAAAAAAATCACATCAGGTTGAGCAACAGTAACAGTCCAATCATTACAAATAATGATCATTAATCATCATAATTCACGTTGCGGCAAGTTATTACCATTAGCTCCTCGACAATGACATTTGTTCAAGGAGAATTACGGTTTGGCAAGGTCAAATAAACTAACTAAATGAATCACTAACTTTATCGACCTATTGGCTCCAAGTGGTCAGAAGTCAAAACCGAATTCAACTAATACTTTTTAAGGAGTAAGTTTTATAAGGAAAATCGTAACAAGAAAGAATTACATCTGTATGTTATATTTAAATATGTATCTAATTCGAAAATCCGAAGGCGTAAGTAGGCAGAGATGGCGTTCTGTACTCCGTGACAAGTAAGAGTGATAAGACAAATAACTTAAATGCATAAACCTAGGCATAAACATTTAAAAATATAAAAATAATAGGTACTAGCTCCGAAATATTGTGTCTTAAAATGTTAAGGTGTGCCTGGTAGAGTCAAAATCATGGCCTTTGCGGGTCAAATTGCAGGCACACTCTTCTAAATTCGAAGTTACATGGACTCAGAATGATTTATCACCTATTTAATAGTGAAGGAAAACCTAACGAGGAAACCTGCAAACATATTTTTTTTAGGAATTTCCCCTCACTACACCGGCTTGGTGAACTAACACATAACCCTTAACAGTTGAGCAGCCCGTGTCCACCATTCACACTTATAAGGATAATAAAGAATTATATCAATAATAAATAAGTAGGTATATTTGCTGCAAAAACTTTTGTCCAAACATGAGTCACGAACAGAGGCCTGAGTATTGCAACTGCAAAGGGTATTAAGGCGCGGACAGATATACCATAAGTGGAGTGGATAGGTGGGCAACGAGCACCGAGCTGGACACCTGCATATTCCATTCATCCGACAAGCTGCCTTGTGTGGTCGCACCATTAACATTTAACCGATGGAGCATTGTTGCTTTCAAATGGACTACAGCCAACTTAGTACATATGTTGTAGTGCGATTGTGAATCGAGTTATTTCTCGATGTTTACTTTATTTGACTTCGTTGCGGTCTTGCGGTGCGAGTGTATGACATGCGATGATTCGGGCAGTGTTAATGGGTTTTCCCATTAGGAAATTTTCAGTAGCAGCATGGAATTTGCAAATGTGCCCGAAAAACAGCAGTAAACTTGCCGTCTTTTACGTGGGAATGAACATACCTGTTGAAATTAGGGTGTAGAAATCCACACCTATCTTCCTTTGGGGAATGCAGGAATGAGGGTAAGATAAAGTTAATGTTTTTCTTGTCCTGTAATATAAAATAAGGAGGATGCAGAAAAGTTTTTTTTCGCTTGAAAATTCTGAACTCCGTGGAGTCTTGCAATATAGTCTAGCTCTATTGCGTAGGTTTTAAAACGAAGTTGATAAAACATGAGTATATGTAAATACATATACAAAATGTATTCGCTAGACGAATGTCTAGCTCTGCCTGTTTATTCGAGCTATTTTGAACAAAGCTATGTAAATATTAAAATGCAGCGATTTCCTGTAGTTAACAAAACAATGATAAACAGCTAGTTAGTTAATATACTTTTGTAATTAAAGTATTGAACTTCTGAATAAATAAATAATCCATGTAACTGAATCGTAAACAGGGCAACTGAATTTAACTCGATGGATTTCCTGAGAAGTGGGTCATGCGAAATAAAATATCTACTGATATCGTATTTTTATACATTTACAATAATTATATCAACAAAAGTAGGTTATCGTATAGTTTAATCGTTTTTATCCCTCTTCGATAAGCAAAAAATCGTTAACTGATATAAAAAAGACGTAACAGTCAACCAAGACTCAAGGCATTGAGAAAGGAGGAATAACAAGATAATATTTGGAATATACATTAATAGATCTCCTCAAAACCCTTTATACTGGAAAATTCGTATCTTTTATGTAGGTACTTGGTATTTATATCACCAAAAAGAGGTACCACCTCGATTGAACGGGCTTGTTTGCACCGCAGTCTAGGCTATCTGCAGCGTAACTCATATAAATTTACTTCTATTTGTCAGTCTAGGTTAATTTCATTTACCTATCACTTTATGTTTCTGTATATTCCTTTTAAGCAGTGATGGCCTCGAGGTATGGGCGCGCGGTCGAGAATCTCGGCGGTCGCGGGTTCGAACCCCAGGCACACACCTCTGACTTTTCGAAGTTATGTGTGTATTCACATTGAATTATCACTTGCTTTAACGGTGAAGGAAAACATCGTGATGAAACCTGCACACCTAAGAGTTCTTAGGAATTTCTTAGGTGTGTAGTCCGCCAACCCGCACTAGGCCAGCGTGGTGGACTATGGCCTAAACCCTCTCAATGATAGAAGAGACCCGTGCTCAGCAGTGGGCGTATATGGGTTGATGAAGAAGAAGAAGAAGATATTCCTTTTGTCATTTCTAATGTTTTTTTTTCATTCTTACTATTAAACTATTAACTATTAAATTTACTAGTTTAGTTAACTAGTTTTAACACAAACAGTCTTATTTGTCACAATGCGCGTACCACACATGAGTGAGTGCTGAGGCGCACGTGTTTCAGCCAGCTGGTTGCAACACTGTGATGCAATGCGCTGCAACATAAATACAAATGCAATTAAAACCGCGACCTTGGTTACAGATGCATCCGCTATGCGCAATGTGGGAACCATGTTTATACCATGCCTGATGCAACGGGGGTAACAGGTAGAACAGAGGTTGAAGTTGTTTGAAGTGATTTGTATAGAATTTATCGAAAGTAGAGTATTTTTGCCTAGTGTAGGTAATAATATGAAATAACTTTTATTGTAGCTTTAAAATGATGGATATATAACTTAGAGTCATATCAAAATTTAGTTTACCACCCTGTTCGAAGACCGTGATCACTGGAGACGAACGGAAATGAAACTCTAGTGTTGCTCTTTTCCAATCAAGAGATATTTTGCAATATTAATACAAAGACTAATTTTACGAATAATAGCAGCTCTTTAGAACCATCTCAGATTATTTTTCAACATAAGAATAACATAGTCATCACCCGTTCACGATTATGACGCATGCGTCAGGCAACGACATCCTTAAAGCATTTTTGTTGTGGTTGATTTTCTCAATCACAAATGATTGATTGACACGAAACCGAAATCACTTGTATATTACTGGAAGGCCTTCTACGGACTGTAAATAAATATCAAATATTTAAATCCTTCGAAAAAAATATATCATGACAATAACTTTTAAGCACACAAATACTATCCATACGTAATGAGATTAAAGGTAGCGGTCATCGAACGCGGCTGTTATCTTCTGTAGTTGACCGTTCATCTATTATTATTAAAAGAAATTGATTCCTCATTATTTCGCTTTATGAATATAGACTTTATCAAATAGATCTTGGGATCTGAACAGCTGACATCCCAGTCAAATGTTTTACTTTACAAGTAGGTAGGTAGAAGGCGTAAAATTTCCGTCAAGGTAACTCTTGCTGTCCTAAAAATGTTATTTATTTTTAGAAAAAAATCGATTTAGTATCGTCTAAAATCAAAATATTATATTTTGTGTCAAAAGAAATCTTTAAATCTGTCTAAGATTTACAAGAAAAGTTTAGTTTGGGCCCTGTAGTCTAACCGGACTAACCCTATCTTGTGGCCTAAGTATAAATGCCTCTACAACTAAGAGAAGCTAAGCTAGAAGAAATAGTATAGATAAATGTAGTAGTAAAGTTATTGTAAACAATAATATGACCTTTGTTAGTGTATTCCTACCCACGCGGGCATGTGTTTGTTTTGTTGCGTGCGTGTTTCGACGTGTTTATATATTGCTTCACATAGCAAATTATTTCTAGTCATAATATTTGTTACGGATTTATATTGAAGATCGATTAACGCGTTAATAAATTTACTTTATGCTTTAAAACGTAAGATTTTTATCACTTTAATTAAATTAAAATTATATTAAAATATTCACTTTTATTACTTTAATTAAAGTTTTGTTAAAACAAACTATGAAAAAAACAATAAGATGTTGAGTTGCTCCTATCCTAAATCCCAAAGAGACTGTATTGAAATAACATGGAGAATTTCTAAACTTAGTCAATTATTCTTACAAACACTGCATTATATGGAAACAACTTTGCGAACAAAGACTTTTTTAAAGTCTGCAATGTCGGATAATTTGCAACTCTTAGAAGTAAAGATAAAATATACTTATCTTTATAAATATCCTTGCGAAATCTCATAAGGCAGTTTATGTTCCGAGAAGCGAATTTAGAACAAAGTGCTGTTGATAATATTGTTTGAGTTAGGTTTATACTGGAGCTAGATAAAGAAGTTCGCGTTAGTCGTCAACCGTGATCTTGTTTTGTTATCGCCGGAATTTCATTGTTTCCAATATTAAGCTTATTTTATCAAGTATTGTTTCCTTGGTAATTTCTTCATGAGTTTGCTGAAAATCTAGTACCTATAAATACAACACAATAAACACAACACAATAATACATTGACAATTTGGTAGAAAAAGAACGGAGCAGCCTAAGATATTTCTCGTAAGATAAGAAACTTGTACTTAAATATACAAAAAAAAACTCAACGGATTTTTATCTGTCTATTTACACATTAAAAAAGTCTTTCTATGACTGTTTTATGTATAGTGTACCTAAAAGCTATGTGACCTTAAATTCATGTTTAATTTTCTTGGCAATTTTGAAGCATATATTGCAAATTGTTACACAATGATTACAATGAGAAAGTATTTTATTATTAAACCATGCATAAGATTCATTGTATGTTATTTTAATATTAACAATAATACAATAGGAAGCGTTGAACGCACGTGGGTGCGACCGTCTGTTTGGAATAGTGCTGTGTTGCGATGTTCGATAGTCGATATATCAGTACAAGTTTATTTTAGACTAGCGACCCGCCCCGACTTCGCACGGGTGCAATGCTGATATTTAATGGATGTTATCATACATATAAACCTTCCTTTTTAATCACTCTATCTATTAAAAAAACCGCATCAAAATCCGTTGCGTAGTTTCAAAGATTTAAGCATACAAAGGGACATAGGGACAGAGAAAGCGACTTTGTTTTATACTATGTAGTGAAGTATAGCAAAACACCAATTATAAGAATTAATTGGATTAATCGGACATCGACTGGTGGACGTTTTATTTAGAGTAAGGTGCAAACCCATCAGGCCTTAACAAAAATACAAAGTATAAAAATTATCTACTTGGTTTTAATTTTCATATTATGCTTAGGGCAGATTCGGATAATAGGCAATTCGGTTGACCAGTGTTTGTGGCGTACATATTGTTATACGCTATCTTATGTTGTCGGCAAAGTTAAATGCTTCGTAACTTAATTTCTTAAAAACTGACCAAAAAAATATGACTTCTGTCTGAATATGAATATGTTTTAACAAACCTCATTTACGTATTTCTTACATTGTACTGTGATTCTTAAAAGCATTTCAGTTTTTTTAAACCTGATATCTATAAGCTTCTTTCTTACAAAATGCCATGTTCCTAGGATACGGAGTGGAAAGTATTCTAATGGAGTTAATTCCCCCAAGACTATAGATCGTTCATAAATTTAAAAAAATAAAAATCATTAAAAGTAGTTTGTCTATGCCCGCACTATGTTCGCGCCCAAGGATTCCGCGCAGACACGACATGTTTCATAGCGTGCTAACCAAATGTTTAGTTTACATTTACATTTTGTTATTGAAAACGTGCAAAAATTATAAACTACGTGTCATACGTATACGAAACAAGCCTCGTTTCGTTTGAAGTTTTTCTTATTCTTAAACGTATGAAATAAGCAGCAATAATATTTGAAAAGATTTGCAATACCCAATTTGTATCTCTACAGAATATAAATAATATTTATTTATACAATATTTACCTACCAATATACACTTTTTATCATGTTTTTTAGAGGATTATTTCTATGACGCCTTCGATGTTTTGAATCCGTCTAATAATACTAACATGCATTGTAAGGAGATATAATCAAAAATTACCTTTCTGTGAACATAAAAAAGATTCTATACATATTTGATTTCTTAATAATTTCAAAAGAAGCGTATGTTAAACTAAAAATAAATAGGGAAAATTATGTGACTATAAAATAAACTTTGTCTAACTTTGAAGCATTTAGGGTTGAGTGTGTACATGTATTTAGGTAATTGTGGTTAGTGGGTAAGAAACAGAAGTCCCAGTTTTTCGTTTCACAGCCGGCTATCAGGCTACCAAATACTTTACAACTTTGTATATGAAGTGTACCGTGCGTCAAAAACAAATCACACACATGCACATAAATATTCACAAAGCGAAAGACAAAGCGCCGATGAAACTCTCAGCGATAATATTGAACTGGCCTCGCCCCATTTATATATTCGAAGGCGCAATTTTAATACGAAGAATCCACTCAATCAACCCTCTCAATGGTAGAGGAAGCCCGTGCCCAAATTGGATGATAATTATGTATCCAATCAAGCAACAAATTAACGTCAATAATACATTTTAAGTAGAGAATAAACGCTCATTAAGGTGTCAGCCGTGTCAGTGATCTTCAACATTTGAAGTGTGCACAAAAAATAGTTTTGCATGACAAAAGGTTTCGTAAGCATCGTACGATACGTCGACGCAACACGCCACCCACGTGTTATCACTAATATGAAAAGGTATACTTGATTGGTGAAAATTATCTTTGAAATAAATAAATAAATACACCCAACAGTCACATATATAGTCCTGACCCCACACTAAGATACGAGTCTTGTGTCGTGGGTATCAGAAACTACGAGAGACTTTTCGGTCTCACAAACACCCAGACCCGAAACAAATATTTGTGGATCACACAAACATTTGTCTCGGTGCGGGGATCGAACCCGCGGCCGCTCGTTTCGCAAGCTGGTATCTAGCCAACTGCGCCACGGGGCTGTCACTACTAAAACTTATGTTTTTGCGAATTTAAGGCAGAATTTTTTGATTACATTCTCTATAATGTAATCCTAAGGAATATAGGATTGGTAACTGGTTGTTCATAAAATGTTATGATAGAATCAATTGAAAAATACACAATAGGTTTATTTAGTCATTACTCTGTACGCAGAGACCGAAACATAATTAGCAAAATGCGGATGCAGAAATATATATACTTTCCTACCCATTCTGAGTCGTGGCGGTATTTCTATAGAAGCCAATAGGCCCAGTTTGCCTTTCAAAATTCCGAATAATATTTAACAAAAGAAATTAGTGAAATAAAGGCATTAAACAATTAACGTATCACGGTTCTATGGAACTACCGCCACGGATTCTGAGCTACTGGCGTTGGTTTATGCGGCACTTTGCAACAAAAGTACACGAATAAGTTCATCATCATCATCATCATCATCGCCATCATCATCAACAACAGTCCTTAATTCGTGCACTGCTGGACATAGGCCATACGGTTAATATAAGGTTCATACGGAACTTTGCAACAGAAGTACACGAATAACATCGATAATTTAATTTTTGTTACCTGAATAACATTTCCTGTATCTTTTCTTAATCTAGGTCACCGCAATATAGCTTAGTACCAAGTGTCGCGTCGACTCATTTCAGTTCTATAATCCATATACTTTGTTAAATTATCGACCTTTTGCCGATGTGTTTCGAATTAATTTGTAGTTTAACTTAGACTTAGCTATTAATATTCAATAATCTTTATTAATTTGAACGATTGGTTCAAACACTCCTACCCTTCAAACTAATTTGACCTTAAATACCACGAGGTATGGTTGTATTTACAACAGTGTGTACCACAAGGAAACGTGCATTAAAAAGTAGTATTTTGGCGTGGTAAAGTTTGCACAGAGCGTGGCATTGTGCGCGAGGTCAGCCTGAGGTTTCGTGATAATGCACCGACGGCGCCTCAATGTCAGACGCCCATTACGTACCTTTATTATACAATTTTATGAATGGAAAACGAACAAATCTAGTACAGTAGGTAACAGATGCACACAGGTTAATCATTTTAGACATTTTCAGCTCTATTAAATTACCCATCCCTTGGTGTAACTCCTGTGTTCCACTATCAAAAACGGTACACAGGGCATTGAAGCCGAACACGCTCTCTCAGCTAACTCTATCAGCAAATACTAACTTTACGTATAGGGGAGGCAACCTAACAAAAAAATTGAAATGTGCTAAATACACGTGGACATAATAAATACCCACATACCTCCAAAGTTTCATCTCTCCTTAACGTTTGGTAGGTAGGACGGAGATACAAAACCATAAAAATGAAATCATTATCATTATAATTGATGAAAATATTAGGATAGCAGAAAAATCTGACAAAATGAATGATTATTTTTATGGCAATTTTTTACCTATCCGTTACATTTTATTAATACAATACTTTGAGCTGACTTCTTAGTTCCGAACGTAGTAGTCCGTACTGACGTTGATCCTTCTCAGAAATACGTGGGCGAGCTATTCAAATTAGAAAACATTAACCATTTTTGGCTCTACCTGGGAATCGTATTTGATCGATTACGAATAAACCCCAAAAATCCCATTTGACGTATTAAATGATGTTCTAAAAATATTTCATAATATTTATTAGTCACCATTTCTGGAATTCCAGTTGCTTTATTGTGCAAATATACACACTTGGAGATAACAGCTGGTGTTTTTGCGATAAGACTTAAATCTCGTACCCGGAATCGCGAATACTTTACCAGTAAATATTTAGACTCAGTAATTATATTACATTTTCTTATATGTTGGGTATCCTTTCCGTATAAACTCTATCAAAGATTTTTTGCACCGCGATTTTATCCGTAATTATTATTTCATAATTATTGCATCAACATTACTTAATTTTAAATCCGTTTATGAAATGTTAAGAATATTTTCATTTCTTACCCAATAAATTGTAATTTCACAATAATTACAATTTTATTAATATAATTGATCAACACGATACAAAATGGATGCATGTTTAGTATCGTTTTCGAACATTCCATTTTGATTTCGACATTTAAACAAAATTGCCGTTTATTAAAATATTAATCGATTTATTGCCTAAAATCTGAGTTGAATTATTAATAGTCGGTCTCATTTATACAAGGTTTTGTTATCTGCTTGTATCATTAATAGAACCTTTATGGTAAGTTATAATGGGTGGTGTCTGTTACAAGCGCTTATTAAAGCTATATAAGGATTACAAAAGTAATTTAGGAAATCTTCTTCTTTTTCTTCATCAACCCATATACGCCCACGCCCCACTGCTGAGCACGGGTCTCCTCTACCATTGAGAGGGTTTAGGCCATAGTCCACCACGCTGGCCTAGTGCGGGTTGGCGGACTACACACCTAAGAAATTCCTAAGAACTTTTAGGTGTGCAGGTTTCATCACGATGTTTTAATTTAGGAAATAAGACATTTTATTTTCTTATTATTGTAATAAGAGTTTATAAAATCAAATCGTCTTTATTCAAGTAGACTTCTACAAGTTCTTTTGAATCGTCATTTTAAAACAATTTTTTTAAAACTATTGCCTCTTCGTAATATAAGTGGTGAATACCTACTAGAGCCTTTGTTTTCCTCAAAGAGCGGCAACGCACCGACTATTTATCTGGTATTGCAGGTGTTCATGGGCGGTGTTGACCAAATAACTAGTGGCTCATTTGAAAGTCAACATTTTCTGTTTATTTATTTTATTTCTTGTGCAGTTACGGTTATATAGATGACCTGTACATCATGTATTCAGACCGTGATCGGAAACTGGGGCAGGTAATAGCTAAAATGATCACAAACATCATGTCATTAAAGAAAATCCTGCCAAAAATAAAAAAATGGACAACATTTTTATTTTTTGTATGGATGTTTGTGATCACCGAAGCTCTTTCCTGCCTCCGTTTCGGAAGATCACAATCTGAATACACGCTGTGTACGGTCATAAAGAACAGTTGTTGGTTTTACCCTCTGTTCCACCTCCGTTGAATAACTGCGTGATATGTTTATTTACGATAAAAGTAATCTTACTTTAACGGTGAACTTTAACACTCGAAGGTGTGTAGTCAACCAACTCTAGGCCAGTTTGGTCGACTCAAGCCTAAATCCTCTCAGTTGTATAGGAGGCCCGTTTTCTACAGTGCTGCGTAGTGCGTATGTGGGCTTATTATGAATAAATAAATAAATAAATACACCCAACAGTCACATACATAGTCCTGACCCCACACTAAGACACTAGTCTTGTGTCGTGGGTATCAGAAACTACGAGAGACTTTTCGGTCTCACAAACACCCAGACCCGAAACAAATATTTATGGATCACACAAACATTTGTCTCGGTGCGGGGATCGAACCCACGGCCCCTTGTTTCGCAAGCTGGTGTCTAGCCAACTGCGCCACGGGGCTGTCATGAAATTATAATATGTAGATAAGAAAGGTGTAATGCGCACCATTGTGACCGCAAGAATGTCGTCTTCCGGGAACATTATTTACGCCCGGCCTTGAAAACATCGGCGTAGTTAATGAAATGAAATTATCATTCCTGTAGGTAACAATATTAAACTTATGAGGCGTCAATACACGTTTATAAAAAAGGACAAAGATATAGGATGGTGTAAAATGCCATGGTCAATATGTTTTCTTTTTATTAAAACTATGTATTTTATTTCTGTTCGGAAAAGCGCTATTTAACAATTTGTTATTTGAATCTTTTTGAATCACACCACAGTGGCCAAAATAAGCCGCCATTATGCCGTTGAAAAGTATTGCCACACACAAAGTTTAATCTTATTCCAAGGTTGAATCTAATCTTTTTTTAAATTCTCATTGTCTTTGGTTTTGGACAGGAGTTACTAAAAAGGATTTCAAAAATTGATACTAATTGCGCGTGTCAATAGACAATGAACGTGTTTAAGCGTAGGATACGTGGAACCGTGAGTCAGAATGTTTTAATAATAATAGCAAACAGTCTACTTCCTTCCACTGTGCTTGATAAGGAAATCTCGAAGTAGAACACCTACATAAAAATATTTTAATTTGAAATATTTATAGGGAATTTAACTAAAATATTGCCAATAAGTAATAGATGTAATGCGAATGGGTGGACTCTGTGCTGTTACTGAGAATGAAAAACCTGGTAGCAATTTCCCTGATTTGGGAATTCAACTAGAATAATTTAAGCCCCAGGCCACACATTTATGCTACGGGATTAATAAAGTAATATTGTCAATAACCTTGTTTGATTAGTGTGAAGGTAAACATCAAGATGAAATATTGAAACTTAAAAACTCTTTACAAAAATATTTTCAAAGTATGTGTTCCGTCCGATAGCTAGCCATTAGATGTAAATGGAATAAGCCACTTTGAGTTGTAGAGAAAGCCCGTACCCAGCAGTAGGACCTATACGAGTAAGTATATAGAATTTAGGGACTTTATCTGACGGAAATTTAAGTATTAGAAACGATGCTAAAATTGTTTATTATTACTGAGTTTTTACAGTTTTTCTTAACTTTTGGAGAATCTCATTGCTAATTATTGTAGTTAGAGCGTTTCAAAGTCACTTCATGAGTACATTCTTTGTTTACCCCTTCACGATAAGGGTGTTAAACAACGAACAGTGTTAATCTTATCTACACACTTAGCCGTACATTACAATCGACACAAACACTCCTTGTGGACGCATTACTTTTTTCCATATGAAGAAAACGTAAACAAAACACCTTACCCACGTTATTTCCTACTCTAAGTTAATGTGATAAGGTTTAAAAAGCAATGATAAGGCAAATGCTTCAGATATTCCATCTGTGAGCATTCTTTCGTTCGTATCATAAATCACAGAACAAAAAGTGGTGGCATTCTTGGAGTTTTTAATTTTTTTTTGTCGACCACGTTGCGTAATGGACGTTGTTGGCTGTGAAGGTAAACGGCAATTATGGTGAAGGAAAACATCGTCAACACCATAATAAGGACGCTTTAATGCCTGAGTATTTTGTAAACAAAAAACATGGTTCTTGACGTGGACACGAGTTGTAGTAAGATATTGAAAACAATTTTTAAAATAATTTGGTGTGTTTTGTATTGTCAGGTGAGGTGACGATATACTCAAGGTATATTGCAGCAGTTGGATGAAGATCGAGCTCAGTGGCTTTCCATCATCATCAACCTGGTCCCATTGCTAGGTAGGGCCCATGCTACAAGAAAGGTCTGTGTCCAGCAGTGGACTTGAAAAGGCTGTTTGGCTGTTGACCCGAAATATATAATATTTGTGGATCACATAAACATTTGTCTCGGTGCGGGAATTGTACCCATGGCCTCTCGTTTCGCCAGTTGGTATCTAGCCGAGTGCGCCACAGGGCTATCAATTAAAAATGATTATGAGATATTAGCAATGATTCTCGTCAAAATAAAATCAAAAGTTCAAAACTAAATGCAATTAATACCTCGCCATAAAATATCTTTATCTCAATAATGGAAACTATTGTTTTAGATGTAATAAATAACTCCCGCACAATAATAGTCCTTGTATTGGCATTGGTGTGTCAGATTAGAATTCCTTTGTTAAGAACATCACAAAAACAAGTGGAAGCTATTCATACAGAATCTCTGCATCAAACGTTTAATCACGAATTTCCGTATTGTTGGTAACTGGCCTTTTATGATTATTACTTTTAATATATTAGCTATCTCTCACGACTGCTGTTCACTGATGACTTGGAGGACATGTTGAAAATGCCTTCTAGAACCATTCTATCTCAACAAATGGGATATGTAAGCTATATTTTCAGTTTTCTGCTACTTTAACTTAATTTAACACTGACCCTGCAATAACGAGGAATCTTTAATCGTTTTTAATTACAAAAAAATAGAACTCAATAGATATAAGTACTATGCCATTTTAATAACAAGGCTACTTAAAAAAATGAATATGGAAACTCTTAATAAACATCTTTAGCATAGAGTTTTAATACATAATTCTAATTTCAAAATTCTTAAAGCTGCCAATCCTTAAAGGTTTGTAAACTGTATACTAACCGTTATTAGACATAGACACTGAAATAACCTCAAATCCTCAGCAAAAAAATTGGAAGCAATTTAATCTCAACAGCTCGGTAGTTAAACATTTAATCTAAAACTAATTTCCGCATAAAGCCATTATAAAATTAGATAACAAATAATTACCCCCCGCAATAACACGATTTACTTCGCATCCGTAGCGAATTTTGTAAATTGCATCGAGTTGTCTGAAGTGAGGTCGGAGTTGTGACCGACGGAGCCTCGAGTCGGGCGGGTCAAGGCGAACTTGCATTACTGGCCGCACGATTTTACATAATACTATAAAGTTTTATTCATACAGTGAAGGGCCACGGACTGTGAGAAAGCTAGCTTGCTTAATGTCACAGTTGAAGTGTGCTTCTAGAATGGTACAACTAATTGTAGATTGGAGTTAAGTCTTTCATGAATAATTTTGTATGTAATGTTGTCACTTCATCATTATTTTAAATTTAATTAAATGGATAAGTATAAATGATTAGTTTTGATCCCACCCTAAGATACAAGTCTCGCGCGTTTCAGAAACTACAAGAGACTTTTCAGTCTCACAAACATCCAAACCCGAAACAAATACATGGGGATCACACAACCATTTATCTCTATTTTTCATGCTGCGCCACGGACATTTAATGAGTAAAATTGAAGTTTGTGGAAAACGTCTGAATTTCTCTTGTTTGTACAAGGATGTTCGTACAATAATACTCAAACAATATGTAAATGCGTCCGGTTGCAGAACTTTCACCGGCGCGCCTCATGCACATTAGGCAACTGAACGCCAGTGCATCTTGACCTCTGCTGTCATTGTGTTTAGTTTGTAATAATCGGATAAAATATTGTCATTCTTACTATTGTAAAGCGGCAACAGATTAAAAGACACTGTCTAATTATAGTTTGTAGGAGATTCTGGTTTTAACTTCCCTATAATTGATATGTTTTGAAAATTTTATTGACCAGGATTAACTTAATTTCGAACAACAGACAGGTAGCAGCAGTTCAGATTTACTAGGAAAGATATTAACATATATATTTTTTTAATTTGTCTTATTGAATCGATATTTTCAAAAGGCATATGCGATCGAGAATACCGAGATATATCATAAATAATAAAAAACAAGATAAAACAAATTCTCAAAATGTTTGGTACGTCGAATAAGTGTTTAGCTAAGACTAAAATCTACTAGAAAAATACATCGATACTCTTCATTTATTATATGATTAAATACTATAATTAATAATCATGCTATGCTAAGTACGAAAACTTCAAATAACACAACCTATACGATTCAGTCGTCAAAATTTATTATCAAACCGAGAGACCATTTTACGCTGGTCAGTACAACGAAACGATGTTGCGTTGACATAGGGTTTTTCCTTACAATTTAGCAATAAACTACGGTTGTTATTGACAAAAGAGTTGCACAGAATATAAAGCTTTGCGGTTAAGTGATAATGCCAAAATGCCTAAACAACACCAGCTGGCTGTCTGGTTGTTTAATTGGATTTAGTTGTTTAGTCGTCCGTCTATGGTTTACTGATAATAAATAGTGTAATATATTATAAATATTGTGGATTTTTTAAAATTAATTCTGTTTTTTTTTTCAACAATAACGTTTCTTGTTCATTTTTTTTATATTGACGGCTAATATTTTTGACTTGAGAAAAAATTAAAATATATCTTTTAGTTCTACTTTTTCTTTTTACGTTCTTTGAAATTCCTTAGGTGTATAGTCCGCCAATGCGTTCTAGGCCAGCGTGGTGGACTAAGGCCTAAACTCCCTCACTGGAAGAGGAGATCCATGCCCAGCAGCGGGAAGTAAATTAATTGATTATGATGATCTATTTTTGTCAGTGCACTTTTAAAAAAATGATTTTTTCACCGCTTTTGTATTTGAAAATGACAAATTACTATAGGTCTATTTATTACAATAATCCAATCAAAGGATAAGTATCTACTCTATTTACATACATATGAGATAAATTTGCATATAATGGATATCAAAAAACAAAGTTTTTGTTGTAGGACCTTCAAATATTTGTATCTATATGTAATGTTAGATCACGACTGTGCGTTTTAGAGGCCCTTTGATGTTAATTTCGAATTCTTATGAGTCATTTTAACAACAATATTATGTCACTACTTCCTAGGCCAAAAGCCTGCCTTGCGTAAATACAAAACTAATTGAAGGATGTTAGGCAGATTCAAAAATTTTCATCTTCCGTATAACACTTTATTAAACCTTTAAGCAATTAATACCAATATAGCTTTAAACGTTTTATTTACTGAAGAAATTATGAAGAAATTGACTCAAAAATATGAAAATATATAATTTGGTCACATATTTACTTAGTACATAGCTTAGATTTTAAATAAAACGAAATCTTAATACATTTTAGATCATACAATAAATTGCTTATCAAGAAGCGGTTTTACAGCGTGGCTTTGAGTCCTTCTGCGTATGTTCATAACCGGTACTATGATATATGGTTTTACGAAGGACGTTATATGTTAATTATTATTTTATGTATCAATAGATGTTGCATATAGTGTGCAGCAACGTGACCGGGGTGGTGTAGTGGCTATCAGCGTTTTTACGAGCACGCCGAGGTCTTTTCCTGGAGTTTTATGTTTACGATTGATGTAACCATGTCTTTTTATTTAAGTCAGGATTGTTTTCTTTGATGATACGAAATATTAATGGAAAATAATATATTTATGGTATTAAAATACGGCTTTGTTTTTTTGTAACTTAGATTCATTTACTACAATACGAAATATAAGGGATGTTTTACTCTTAAATTTAAGGTATCATAGGGAAAGGTAGTTAAAACGACTAGTTTGCTTACGAGAGGCGAGAAGAAAATTTATGTTACTAGGAATTATACCTTGTTTGGTTACATGTTTTGTTTTTTTACTCATTCCTTGGCTCTGTTGTCTATGAAACAAATACTTTTATAGCAAGGGACTTTTTAAGTAATTTAACGACTTGCTTAGTTATCGAAGTTGAGGGACAGTATTCAAACATACCGAATATGCCAAATAATCACAAACACCAAATTTATCTCCTCCTAAACAAATAATGTTCAGCACAAATGCTAATATAAACCGTGATTTGTATAATTATGAAGCATATCCTTATAGTCCCAAGATATAAATAGCAACAACTAATTACCTGGAAGGAAACATTTTATCGGAACGCAAGCTTCCTCAATTAACTCAAAATCTACATTGGTAGTGCAAATGATTATTATTATAACAATATGAATACATTGTGTATTGTTCTATACATAAGTCAAATATCATATTATTAATAGTGTCATTATTTTATTTAACATATTAATTTACTAATTAAATAAACTTAACAAAGCGAAAACAACATGGATATAATCGCTTTGTTATCTTTAAAATTAATAGAGTAATACCACTTTATTTTTTTTTTAAGTTTTTATTGTAATTTTTTTTGTGGGTACCAATAAAGTGTTGTCTATGTATCTATCTATCTTTATTTTTTAAAGTTATACAAATTACATGCAAAAAATATTTTACAAAACAATTTTTTTACTGTATAGCGACATCTACTGACACTTGATGGAACTAACACAACTTCGCTCAAAGAATATGTGGGATTAAAATCCCAACCACAAATATGTTGATACGATCATGACCTCCGCTAGTTGTTTAACATACATCTGATAATAAAACCGAGAGTATAATACTAATCTGCATATCTGGAACGTGACTGTTTGACTGATCGACACACAAAGATACTGATGGCCGACAACACCCGACTTAACGTTTTATTCACTGGAATTCTGAATGCAAATGTCGCCGCAGCTTCGTTGTCACTTCAGGTCCAACCAAAGAGTTTGTAAAATATCTTTGCCCTGTCATAAAGGTGTCAATAATGAGTTTGTCTACCATTTCTATTACCCTGGGCTTTAGGTCGTGTGATGAAGCTATGAAATAAAATATTTAGTACTGTACTGCCATCAGTACCATGATGACGGTAAAAGTAAGAAAGCAAAGTAAGCAACCTACACGTTGAAAACTATTGTATACTTAAATCATTATCGTGACTTAGCAGCCGTTCTCCAAGAAGGATTGGATGGGGCAATCGTTTGAAATTTTAACCCTATCATCTTATTATACCTACACATTTCGTCAATACAGCCCCATTTAGGACGAACGCTGCCTCACGGTTTCATACGGAGTAGATTAGATTTTCAACGATCAAATCAACTTCGACGAACGAATAAAATGTTTTTAATGCACTGTTACATATTAATAATTTGCTTCGATGGACTAACAACTAAACTTCCGTATTTTTATTATCTATAGGATTACATTAGCTTTATTGACCTTCATATGCAATCATCTCATGGTTTAAGGTCTGCCATATCCCGTCTACGTACACCTCATGGTTGCGCATTTTAATTTTTTGTTTGCTGTGAAGGAAGCATATAAACCAACCCATAAATATAAGGAAATGGAAGCCTGGAAGATAATGATACCTTTGTTTTTTTTTTAATATACCTAACTAATATTCTTGCGAAAACATAAATACATAACTTATTCTGTACTGATCACGTATTATCCCGTAGTGTTATAACACGAAATGACGGGCTTAGATAGATTTAATTATTAAAATTGTAATAGACCTCGTCAAAAAAAAACAATTAGCATTATTCTTATTAATATACCTAAACTCAACTAGTAAAAACCGCAAGTGACCCAATTGATATAGACATTTAAAAATGAATGTGTAAAATAAAACCCATAAAGCTGTATGTACATCGGCAGCGGGTTATGTCGGGCGGAGAGGCGCCGGGGCGCCGGGATCGACGCGCCGTCGCGGCGCCGCCGCCCCTGCCTGGGGTGTCACTTACCGTCGCAACTCGAAGCTGACTCACTCGCCAAAATAACCACCATCTAGCCATTGTACTGAGTACCGTTACTTAAAAACAAAACAACATCATTTAATGTAGGGCTGCCTGATTTGGCTGTTTTGTTAGACTTAATTAGTTGGTCCATTCCGTCTGTAGGGATTTTGGAGTTCAAATATAAAACCTCTAATATAAGGCTGTTGACAGTAGGCTTGTCTCCTGTTGTTTGGGATATAATAATAGGCTATTGTAATCGTACTGACTATACAGTATACTTACGCAACGCCTATAATATTAAATTAACGAATCGAGTTATAAAATGAGACCTTGAATACTTCCTAAAAAAACTTTAAATGTGCAACTGAAGTGTCTATGTTAAATTCCAATTGATTACTTTTGAAGATCACTTGTCCATGACTCTTAAGAGGTCTTGCCCTGTTGCTAAACCAGCTTGGGTTTTTATTAAATAGGTACTTACTTCTTTGCTGTTTGTAAATGTCGCAATGAAAACGCCTTAAACTATTCATTGAACCTTATCAGCTCATTGATCACATCTTCAAATGGAATGTGATCACAGAACAGTTGAATAAGGCTAGAAAGGAAATAGTACGCCAACCGTGCCGAACCTACGAATAGACCATATCTTTAACACGGCCGCTTTTTAGCAAAACGGGAAGCGTGTAATATCAACACTTTCATACACGTTTTACAACCAACAGTAGTCCTTATTTTTTGTTTAAAATTTTTATCATTGGTTATTTGATCGTAGTAGAATGAACAAGTGACAGACAAGCGACGACATTCGTCTCCACTCCCCATACTAAATATTGTCTTTTTCCTTTCTTTTTGTTTTAAGAGTGAATTGTGAAACTTGAAGAAGGTGGTGGGTAAATGAAGAAAACGCATGGATGAGGGGTACTCAACACCGAGATGGCTGGCATTTTCTTGAGGAGACCTACATTCAGCTGTGGACGGTGGTAGGCCGATTATATTAAGAGTGTAATACCTATATGCGATTAAGATCAGTCGCCAGTCGCCCCAACTTTGCCGGCATGATGGAAAACAAATGGTACGGGACAGCAACCCCTCTGGTCCGGACATATCGCACTTATTGGAGCCATTTCACACGGGGTCATGCTACATGGGATTCCGTTTTACATTTTCGTCGCAGACGTGGCATACTTTACTTTATGCAGTCTTTCAGCTTTAGTCGTAGGTATATCTAAATTTTAAAAAAGTAACTCAATTGTAAATTGTGAGACATTGAATTCTGTATAACTCAAAGGTTCACTATTAGAAAATGCGTTAGGATTTAAGTCCGATTTTATACATAATTGTAAATCAGTTAATAATAAATAAATAAATAAAAAAATTGGTAAAAAAATAAAAAAAACACCGTATATGTAGTGCAAGTCTCGCACTAGTAAATCCTGCAGTACGCCGAGTTCTAGAATCGGTCTGCGTTGAACCGGTTTAGCATTTAGGATTTTTAAATTATCGATTGGTAAAACATATCTGTAATCGGTTATCGATATTATATTTACAAATATTAACATATATCGGGCGCTACTGTAAAATAGCCAAATAGACCAGTTCTCAGAAGCACTAGTAGTAAAATGGTACGCTGAAAAGGACCCACAGTCATAGCTAGGAGAGAAAGCGTAGACTGCCAATCTATTCCGTAATTTAATATTCTTCAGAATAGACACTTTTTAAATCAATTTAAGACACTTGACCCCGATACATTGAGGCATAAGTGTTCGTCGACCCACTATCATATTTCCTCAAGACGTGACTGGTTATTAGTATAACGAAGTATTTTCCTCGTCTCACTTCTTGTGAATTGAGCTACAGGAAGTTCTCTATTGAACATTTCGTTGGTCACGATTTAGGACAGTGATTGAAGACTAGAAGTAATATTTTAATTAATACATCACTACATAGTATAAAACAAAGTCGCTTTCTCTGTCCCTATGTCCCTTTGTATGCTTAAATCTTTGAAACTACGCAACGGATTTTGATGCCGTTTTTTTTAATAGATAGAGTGATTAAAGAGGAAGGTATTACATATAATGTATGATAACATCCATTAAATATCAGCATCACACCCGTGCGAAGCCGGGGCGGGTCGCTACTATGCTATAATCTCAAGCCATTGCCATGTTTCGTCACATACATACATACATGCGAGTCCCACGTAACAGGGGACGAGCCTATTGCTATTTTTCGGGCACATTTTCAGACTGTGCTGCTATTGAGAATTTCATAATGGAAGAACCGAGAACAGTTTGTCCGACTAGGGAAAGTCCACACTTATACTTGTGAGTGCAGATTAAGTTGAAAGTGTTTTTTTTTTGTTTAATTAAAGATACCTATTTTATATTTACTTTTTTCATTGTTAAAAATCAATTTCTATTTGAATGACGTGTTTGTTTATTTGACCTAATGGTAAGTGATGTTTAAGCATATGGTGACAATTAAAAAATAGAAACATTGTTTTTGTTTGCGGTTTGGAAATTTCAGGACAAACATGTTTTTTAAACTTAAATTACTGTAAATATTTGTTGTTGGTAACTCGAAAATAAATAAAATACAACCATTAAGACTCCAACACTAAGCGATCGTGTTGGACCTGGCCTAAACCCTCTTTTATAAAAACTTTTGAAGTGTCTAATATTTGAGAAATATACCTTGATTTTAACTTAAAACTCCCGTTGTGATATTTTTTTTGTTTAGTACCTTTAATCTATCGTTCATTGATGTGTAAGGATTTTTATAATAAAAATAGTTTCAAGTTATTTCTTTTAACCATCTCGTACTAGTAGTTGGGAGACCAAAGTAAAATAATACTGAAACTATTGCCTAACATTTTACATTAAATCACAAACATCTTTCACATTTTTCAGAGAAAAGAACAAAGAGAACGTACTGCCAACTTAACAATATATTTAACACGCGAAGAAATAATCACAATTTATTATTTTTAAATTTAGAATTCGTTGAAACATTTGAAGGGTGCCCGCGCGCTGGTGATCAACCGCCGCCGATTGGTGAATCACACAACGGTGGCGCCTCTAGATTTATTGCGGACACTTGGGGAACTAACGACACTGCGAAGCCATTAATTAAAGTCGTATTGTTTGTTGACTTAAGGTTGACTTAGTAAATCGTATAATTGAAGAACTGGATTCGTAAGATGTTTATTGTTGTCCGATACAAACGCGAAAGTAGGTTTTGAGTTGAATTATACAGACATGGCACAGATTTATTAATTACAATTTGCTAGTCAACACATTGTACAGAAATACTGTCGCTATTTAATTAATATTTGAATCAGCGTATTTAATCCTAATGTAAGGCAAAGGTTCATTTGGTAGGTTTTATTCATTGTAAGTTATATCTGATGGTCAGCGCAGTAAGGTCAAAACAGCATCTTTTAGAGGCAATCGATGATGATTATCTCATCAACATGCCCAATATCAAGACATATTATTCTTAAACGCCATACACAAGATTGGGTATCCAGAAAGACATAAATTTAGTTTCAACAACCCCTTACTTTAGAAACAAAATACCATCATCCCTCCCTGCTTTTTTCGTCTCAATTGCAGCTGAAGTTCGGGTCTCCACTAGAATAGATAAGTGAATAATGAATTAAAAGTGATTCATAGGACGTTGACGTCACAACACGAGTGTGAAAATTGTGGAGATGAAAATATTCCCGTGTATCCAAGTGATAAGAGAACAGGTGCGCTAATGACTGCACCAGCGGAAATAAAGAGTTGGCAGGGTTTGGGGAAACAACTGGGGAACAGAAATGATGACACAGATTAGTCACCAGAGCACTTTTAGGATTCCGTAAACGTAAAAGAAAAAATGAAATGAAAATGAATGAAAATTTGAATAAGCGTTGTTGCCAGATCATTCCGTGTCGCAGACGTCAGACACCCTCCAAGTTAACGATAACAAACAAATATTCAAATAATAAAATAAAATTAGTAAAGTATATACTCAGCCCATCGCCGTCCACTACTGAAAGTAGGCCTCCCCATGAAAGCGCCAACCGTCCCGGTGTTGAGCAGCCCTCGTCCATCCGTTACCCGCCACCTTTTTCAAGTCAATTGGTGAAGTATTAATCAAAAATTGGCAATGAAGACAGTAATAAAAGAAATGTAACAGTATAGGTTACTATAGCGACTTATAAGACATACTCTACTAAAATAAACCCTAAAATAAGCCAATTTAAATCACTGCCGCCTCTAATAAGTTCCTGGTGTTACGCTAAGCTCCGTACGAGTTCTGTAAATAAGTTGCCAACGAGAACAAAACGAGCCTCCAGTGGCGCCAGATGGTCCGCGGGACCGATTCAAACGGCTAATTTAATGCGCTGACTTACCAACTATATTTACACTTAATTACTCGCACCCGATAGGGCTTACATCAACTTTATTATTGCTAAGTGCAAAACATTACATATAAACAAATACTATTCGTTTTTCTTTACTTCTTTAAATCGTCATCCCATAAACGTTCTACTGCTAAGCTCGAGCCTAGTGTAGACCTTTGTATACCACGCTGGCTTAGTACGGGTTGGCGGACTACAAATCTAAGGAATTATTATACCTCATTCACGATAAGTTGATTCTTTTGGCAGATGTCAATTTTTCTGAGACATGACTTTGAAATAAAAAACGTATTATTTTATTATTTTAGTGATTTGATAAATATAAAAAAATACATACAACACAAAAGTTTCTAAAGATATAAGCGTTATCCGAAAATTTTGAGACTTTATTGCTTCAAAGTAAAATTAAAATAGGAATACTGAAACGAATTGACGTTTGTATAATGTTACATCGGTCGGACGGAAAGGGACGTAACATCGTTCATATCGATATCCACGTCGATAATTCTATTGAACACTATGATGATCATGGCTGTGCTCCAGTTTCTTAATAAAAACTGTTTTAAAGATAAAACTATTAAATTTTTCAACCTTAATTTTTACGTACTGCGTTATTTTTGGACCTCCTGTCAACTTAAAATAGGTTGTTTAGACCATGAAACTAAACAACTTTTCCAAAGAAACATGGATCGAAACGTGATAAATAATTCAACCCTCCCATAGAAAACTGCTCACGTGGTCGATTTCGTGTAGAAGGTCTGAATTTTTTTTTCACTTTTCGACCCGTATTTCTTTGGGGAAGTTGTTTAATTCCGTGGTCTAAAACACCTATTTAAATTTGGCGGGAGGTCTAAAAATAACCCTGTTATATTAAATAGGTACTTATTATGAACTTTAACCCGCCATCGCTTATCTACATAATGTTTTACATGTCGAAAGTAATAAAGAATTTCACACATAATGCAGTATTTTAAAACGCAATATTTTTGAACTACTCGATATTTTCTGTTTCCCACCATTAGTCGATATGCCAAAAGAATCAACTTATCGTGAATGAGATATAAGAACTTTTCAAGTCTGCAGGTTTCATCACGATGTTTTCCTTCACCTTTGTAAATTATGTACTTACGTGATAATTCATTGTAAATACACAAATACCTTAAAAAAATACGTAAAAACGCAATAATCAGTTCTTATTAATCAAATTTGTTTGAAATCAATGAATGATAATTAACATAACTATCAAAAAGTTTAAAACATGCGAAGGCTATATGTCCATTGTTAATAAAATACCAAACCCGCTATAGTGACCCATGCAAATTGTCATGAAATCTGGCTTACAGTCGGCACAATTTTATCGACTTTCGCAGAAGCGTAATAGATTCCTCCAGTAATCACCATTAGGATCAGAGCTTACTTAACCATTACGAGAAAGATTTATGAAAAGCAGACTTCCATGATCCATAAAAGTTAGATACTAGTCGTGTTTTATACCAGCACAATACAATTTTCTTGACAGATTTACGAGCCGTCCACGCGGCCGGCCTTCCTCTTGGCTTTGATTTGTTGCCACTCGTACGGTTCACACGCATTTAGCTTAATTTGATTGATAGGAAGGGCGCGGTAATTTTATATTCTAGGAGCGGCGCACGAAAGTATATGATTAGAATTATCAACACTAAAGCCGCGAATAAACTTTTGTTCTAAATAATTGAGGTAGTTCTTGAGAATTGTAGAACCCAGAATCAAAGCAGAGGACGGTTGAGACCTGAGTGAACGTGAATATTAATATGTGAAAAAGACTAAATAATTAGGTAATTTGGGTTTCCTTTGTAAGTGGGATGACCAAAACAGTTCAAACGCGTTACTACTCTACTTGCCTCATAACTCATACACGTATACAGGTATCCACAACTTAAAAGATATCAATAAAAGCAGGTCAATATTCTGCGGTTCAAATACTGGTAAAAATTATACGGCTGTCTTCCCAAATCAATGTAAAAATCTGATTGCGGATCGCGAGGCACTGCGAGGAATAAGCACAAATGCAATTATTTAGCTCTGGTAGCTGTTTTTATTCAACTTGATAAATGTTAGAATACCACCATAAAATACAAAAATAATGTACGACTTGTTGTTATTGATGTTGTACAAGTTATCGCCGGTATCAACGGTAAGGTCGCCTCATTGAAACACGGTCAAGGCGCCCGGCCGGCGTCGATATGTGGACTTACTTCATACGCATCCTTATGTTATTAACCCTTCGTAGCCCAAGATCATAAAAAATTATAATACTTTGGTATATGATAGGCTTTAACAAATAAAAAAACACGTGTTTCGTCGAAATTCAAAAATATTTTTTATTCCGTATGTATTGGATCTTTTAGGGTTTGTGACATTACTGTCACATTGGGTTAAACTGGAAGAAAATGTTGTAACGTAGTATGGAAGGATCTAACAGATTTATTTTGTTTTTTGTAACAACTACTATTCCGATTTTTTTTTAAATTGTTTGTGTCAGGACACCGAAGAAACTTGGGCCAAATGATTTTCAAACCTAATTCGGTCAGTAGCCAATTTGATACTGCCCCACCGCCAATGGGGGGACATGTTGCGCCGGACTCTTGTGATTTTGGCTTGTATTTTATTTTCAATTAATCTTCGCTGTTGGACATTAGGATTCAAACAAAGCTTACATAAAGTCTCCAATTTCAAGTTGAAAATCTGCTGAAGACATTGGTTTGTCATTGCATAGTTTAGTCTGCCTTACTCTCATATACATCAGCCAAGAACTGGCCATGGTCAGGTCTAATAATTGGTAAAACATCCAAACCTGGCATCTTTTAATTCGTGTCATAATACTATAAGCTCCCATAATGCTGTTAATAAAATCTACACCTCCAATATACCCTTTACATTCTTCGACGATATGAGACCGATCAATGTTGATGTACTTCTATTGGCCTTATCGTAACGATTTGGACCTTCGACCACTCACCAGCAAAAATTGAGAGAAGCGTGACAAGTTTGTTGTCTTTTCATATAAATTTTGACACATCAATTGCGTCCATATTTGCTACGTAATCAAAAGAAAATCTACATTACTTTTTATTACATCCTCGTCAGGGGGTAGTTTGCAATCTAGAACGAGATTATTCCGTACGGTCCCAGGACTCCCCAAGTCCAAGATATATCCACTTCTGCTAAGTACTCCAGTAAAGTTTCAAGCCACGGAAGTTAAGTTATTATCCAAATATATATGTTATTTCTGATGTCTGGGTATGCCCGCGTCATTCTAAATACGACGTTTCAAGATGCTCCTTTTTTAATCTACTAGGAGCAAAACTGTTCCAGTTCCTGTTTCAGGGTCAATATTATAGACGAAACTTGAAACTAAGCTCAGTACATAAAACTTTTAACGGCAATTGTGTTTTTTTTATAGGCATATATCTATTCAAATTGTCTCTTCTCTTAGTGTAGCAAATCTATTCATCCACACAAAGGTATACCTCGAATAGAACTCCACTAGAAGTCCTATTTAAGGCTTATATTATAGATCTAATTTTTGTGTAAGTACTACCCCTATCTTAAAAAATAGGAGAAAAAATTCATCAATATATGGATATACATTAGTTGTATTTTTTATGACATTGTCACTCAATGTTACAGAAATGTAACAAACATAAAAAGTAACTTTTTACATATAAAAAATCAAAAGTATGAATTGGTAACGATATATAAACCAAATCATTTACTTACCTACGGGTATCAACGAAAATTATACAATTTTATATACTTTTAGTATTTTTTTATAAAATTTAAACTTTTTGCAAGTTCAAACATGGCATTTTCATCAAAACACGAAATTCAAACCCAAAAAGGGAGCAAGTTACGCTACCTATGATTTATATTTGATGCTAAAATGTTCGGTGTGTTATCTAAGAATATATTGACATTGATTTGACAGATCTTAAACGTTTAGTTTAAATTTTATAGAGACTTTTTGGGTTTGTTACAGAAATGTCACCAGGGGCTATAAAGGGTTAACAGTTTATTAAATGCCCTTTGATAGTATACCTTACCTGTTCAGTAGACAACCTTTTTTATTTCCAACTCCTTCATATATTTTTTCTGATTTCATCATCGGATCATTACAAATTAGGTTGCCTTAGATTAATTGAGCTTTGGTGCTCGGGGTCAATACTGTGCGTGCCACTGTTGATACTGGAGCTCAGGAGTTACAGTGGTGGGGGTGTGGTAGGATAGGGTATAAAATAAACCTTTGTATTTAACTTGATATGAGGAATAAACCACACAGTGCCTAATCATGAAGAACTGGCGTAAATGTGTGGATTTCGGGAAATCAGTATAATAATAAATTGAAGCACATATAATTCACTTTTATAAGTATTTATTTAATCAGTACAAAACAAAACCTTCAAATGTTTATAGAACAAGTATACTACAAGATTGTAAATTGTAATTGATAGATGAAAAGTTTATATAGGTATAGTTTATGACCATAACCTCTTCTTATAATTTAATGCATGAGTTTATGAAATAAGACTAGATTTACATGTCGCCAATTCCTCATATACGTCAATTTTAACGAACTAACGCTCCGGGGTCGCCGTATTTCAAAATAAAAAAAAATAAGAAAATTACTATCTCCAGTTGATACAAGACTATTACATCCACTCAGATAACGCCATGTATATCTTACGAAAGCTCGTATTCCTAAATTATCATTTAAGTATTTACTATTCTGTTTTAAATTGTCGTAATCCTCAGAAAGTTGGCAAATCGCAATGGTGTATTTTGTTTTTTTTTTAAGCCGCTTAAGTAGAGTAAAAAGAACCTCTTTTCATCACACGATACCTTCTGAAATATGTACGACTTAAGGCACACAAGATGGAAAGAGGATGTCTCACGGTATTTAATAATCCTCTTTAGAAGAACCTTACTTAACCATGGCATCAAACTACTTCCGTTAAAAAAATACTTTGATCTAATCACTCATCGAGGGAAAAGAGAGTAAACTTCCAAACCAATTTCTTTAAATGTATTAGTACAGCTACTCAACTCAAGTCAGAACTTATTTGCTTGAGTAAGACCTATATCGAAGCTCCACAAATCCCATGTAACCTCAATTTGTATAAAAAATGATGCGTGTAACGGAAAATTTCGAAGAACTGTGCCGGCCGGCCGTATAACACAATGTTTGGCAACAAACTCATGAGTCACGCACTCATTTATTTTATTACTTATTTACTGTATAAACGTGGAACGGTTCGCGGAACTACGTACGGCTGTTTTCAGTTTCAAACTATCGGATGTTACGGTGGAATAAAAATAATATATTCCTTTCATCCGCTGGGATTAATCACTTGCTTTTTACCGCGGCTTTATCTGCGTTTTCAATACGGAATACAATATGAACAAACATTTATTGCTGCCTGTTTTTCTGAAAGAGTAGATATATTTCGCAAGCTGTAATTTAAATTACGGGCACGCGATGTTTAACCAAAATACAAAATGTGCTTATTGCTAAAGTTGTAAATTATCTAGGAGCCTAGTTGGCTCTAAATCAATTTTGCCAATCAGGCGTGATTGAATAAAAGCGTCCAAGTTTTAAAGTAGACGGGAGATTGGTTCGAAGTAGCTCCCTTTGTTTCCTTCCTGCTTAATTTAACTGTTGGAAGTAAGTTAGTATTCTGTACGCTCGCTGGTCTTTTCTACTATTATAATCACTATCGTGTGTCCAAGTTGTGGATACGGTATGGTTTTTGATATTTCTTAAATTAAAGATGGATATATGATTTTCAAAATCTTGAAACAGTTCCAAACATATAAAAAATAAAAAAATCTGGTGATAAAATTTGAAAATGTCTGAAAAATTTTAGCCTTGACGATGTTAAAATTTTCTCGCTCCACCGGAAATTAACTCGTCACCAATTCCCAAGACAGAATCATCAAAGAGACATTTAAAAAATCCGCCAAAAATTATTCTAGATATATCCGCCTCATCTTGCATCACACTTATTTATTTACCTTGTTTTCACACGTTTCCCCGAAAACCTGGCATCGCTCCCGTTGCCAACGAAACTGAAATAAACTGTCTATTTTAAACCTTATTACAAGTGACTAAAGGCTATAACGTGTGTTTATTTATGTGTCCAACTGTCATATGGGATGTTGCGCAACGTGTAAAATCGAGTTGGTCTTCATTCATCACGGTTTGGCTCCATTGAAACATTTCTCGGAGTCGCAGTTTTACGTTGTAAAATGCAAACGCGATGAGAGCTGATAAATTGAACGCTCTGACAGATCGCCTGTGCGGTAGGTAAAACGTTCTGTTATGCAAGCGGTTCATTAGTATTCCAATTTCAAATACTGACAAGTCAGCATTAAGAATATAAAAAGACCTACGGGTTAGTTGGTTGATGCTCATTTTTACATTTGAATCCATATGTTGCTGTTAGGGCCTTATAATGTGACTTGTTTCAAATAACAGCCGTAAATGCATTTGCCAATTATGTATCTGTAACACCCACAGAAGACAGTGCTTGCCAGAAATGCCCATCCTTCATTTCTGTCTTCCTCCCTAAAAAATCTGTGAACAACAATCTGTCGTCTAAGTGTCTGCCATTTTTTAATTGAAAGATTCTCAAACTCGCAAATCCTTATTTTCGCTATCTTCTTCTTCTTCTTCATCAACCCATATACACCCACTGCTGAGCACGGGTCTCCTCTACCATTGAGAGGGTTTAGGCCATAGTCCGCCACGCTGGCCTAGTGCGGGTTGGCGGACTACACACCTAAGGAATTCCTAAGAACTCTTAGGTGTGCAGGTTTTATCACGATGTTTTCCTTCACCGTTAAAGCAAGTGATAATTCAATGTGAATACACACATAACTTCGAAAAGTCAGAGGTGTGTGCCTGGGGTTCGAACCCGCGACCGCCGAGATTCTCGACCGCGCGCCCAAACCTCGAGGCCATCACTGCCTTATTTTCGCTATACCTATAGGTATTCAGCAGGCCAATAGCAGCGAACATTCAAAAGCTGCCAAAAAAGAGTTTGGAGTAAAACTTAAAAAATTACGTAGAATTTTTTTTTGACGATTAGTAGCATAACTAAACAATAACAATGTTTAATTTCGTTAATTCACACTATTTTAAAACCACATTTGCGAATAGATAGCACCGCATTTGATACTCATAGAACCATCAAAAAACAGTGCATAAAGAGAATCATTTTCAATCCGACACTAAAAACCAGCTTCTAGAAATGTTTTATTGACAGGGGCAATATAAAACAGCCGTCGAGTTTGTTTCCGCTTGTTCCGCGCACATCACTCGCTCAATGTTTTTCACCTCGTCATAAAAATGAATTTAAATATACTTCCCAGGCGTATGTTTTTTACATCTCGCTTCGTATGTCGAGAGGAGAGCATCGGAAATGTGCGTGGAAGTACTCCTACTGCTTATTACTAATTCAAAATCCACCCCATTACTATGTGGGCTCAGGGGCTAAATTAGTTTGTGATTTCATAACCAAAAATCTTAAAATATAGAATTACAAACTGCTTGAGCGCTGTTTACACACCACACTTTTCGAAGTTATGTGTGTATTCACAATGAATTATCTGGTACTTTAACGGTGAAGGAAAACATCGTAGGAAAACCTTCATAGCTAATTTTTTTTGGGAATTTTTTACGTACGATTCCAACAA